>VZSR01001685.1:8613707-8862554 GCA_013398615.1 Brachypodius melanocephalos | reverse complement strand
GAAACTCTGCTCCTATCTTTCAAGAAGTTGAAATTCTTAGGAACTCTAGCTTTAGTAACTTCTGTGTTTAAGGACTCTTCCTCCAAAAATTTGCAGTCCTTTCAGCTCTTAGTCTCATATTCCAAAGAGTTCTCCTTCAAAAAAGTCTGAGAAGGAGGAAATAAATCCCAAACTGATGAAGTTGCATGTGTGTATCAGACAACATTCATGTCATAGGAACTACAAAATTAAATAGTCAGGCATGCTAGAGCAATACTTATTAATTCAGTCCTGCAAACTAAACTAAAAGCATATTTTGTAGACAAAGGCATATTTTGTTCCACCCACAAATATCTATAAAATCCTTCCCAGCATTTCTTAGCTGAATGGCTCAATCCTTGAAGACAATCAGAAAATGGTTATTTTCAAGCACTGAATATGCTAATGTAGTATTTGTTATTTGTTTAAAAGCATAAGGAAAATAAAACCTCCAATTATAAAACCATGGAATGGCCCTTTTTAATTCCTATGATGACTTGTCCTATTTTGTAAAATCTCATCCAATTTTAGAGTAATGTTTTTCTTTAGATATCAAAAGCAGTGTGAGTACTGAGTATGACCTCACTTTCAAACAAAAAGGGGAGGGAGGGGACAGAAAAGCTGGATATGAAGGTTGAACAAAGCATGATCCACTCATGGTTAAATTCTGCATAAAAATGCCTTTTTTCCTTTCATTAAAATGTATTCGAAGAACAGATGGGTATGGGGTTTTTTAACATTTAAAATGGTCTCAGGTGTTTAGAAGCAATGATACATGGAAGCTTGTCAACAAATGGCCTAAGGGGTAAAGAAGCTTGACAGTAATAGAAGACCAAATATTCTTTCAAATACTTTCAGAAACAAGCAAAACATTTTTTAGATACACAGGACACATAAAAGCAAACACTACATTGTATTTTTTTATCATTTAAATGCGTGGCTTCCTTAACAGTGAGGAAAAGTGGATTTTTCCTGGATTTTACTTCTGGTTTTCTCTACAGATAACTTCTATTTGTGCTATTCTTCCACAATTCCTTTTCAGATGTTAGCAATATCACTAGAAAGGAGAACTAGTGAGCTGAAACATTTGTTCCTCGGGCTGCGAGTAGCCCTGCATTCAGTGCAGACCAAGCACATGTTCTCCTGTGTGTGAATAGAATATACTCTGGAATAAAGTCTCACAAATTGACTCCAGAAGTATCCTAACCATGGCTAGTTTATTTAAAGCTACTCATGATTTCCCTTTAGTATAGTCTATCTCATCCAAAGGAATGAAATTTTCCTGGTCAACAGCAGTGGGAATGGCTGTTTAAGTGGATGACTTGGATGTGTTGAGGGCAACCAGGTCTAAAAGAAGCCTTAAGAGTGAAATATTTGGATATTTGGATATTTCTGCTTCCTACATGACTAATGACAAATGTGAGTTATGTGTGAATGTAATTCCTGTTCTCTCTCCACTGAAGACAAAAATCCTTCTTCTTTTGGAAAAAAAAAAGTACTACTCCTGCAGTACCATCAGGACTTCTGGTGAGCAGTGGTCTTGAGCATGTGCACATGCTGGCAGGCTGTAGTGAAGAATAAACCTCAAATTAAATCAAATCTTTCCAGCAGGGATATCTAGGAAAATCACAGGGATCACTGAAGTTCCATTACTTCCTGAACTTCCCAGAAGATGCCCAAAAACCTATTACCTTCAAAGTTAGCTGAAAATTACTGCAACATCAATATTTATTTTGGGAACACCTAGGAAGCCTTCCAGCACTTTGACTACACTTAAGATTGTGACACTGTGAGAAAGATACTTTTTAAAAAATATTAAAAAGTAATCCCAGTGAGCATGGGAAGAGCAACATTCTTGAGGCACAATGAAAGTTGTTATTTGTTTGATGTATGCATCTTTTTTAAGACTGTTTTTTTTCTACATACTCAAGAAAAGCATACAGATGTTACCACAGAGCTATGAAAATATTTAACTACTTTTAAGGGGTTAATGGAAGCTGTAACTTTAAATCCTGATAATTTAAAATATGCTGCTCTGTCATTATTACAACTCATAAAAAATGTATTGTTTCCATAACAACCGCCTCATCACATGTGAGACTGCCTGAAAAACTCGAGCTTTCTTTAATCAGACAGATACATGGGCCCAAACCTGAAAATATTTCACCAATACCTTCATGGCATTTACTCTCTTGTAAAATGAACTTTAATGCACACAATTATTTTTTAAAAATCATTATTATAAGAAAAAAAAAATAAAAAATCCCCACCATTACCAGAAGACTCTAACAGATTGTCCTTCTCCTCCTAGGCAGAAAATTTGTGTCAGGGAATGATTGCATTTCTTCAGATGGAATAGGGTCGATGAATGCATTCAATGTACATTCTCTTCACTGCCATCATTTTCCTGGGGCTGCACCGTATATCATTTGAGTAACACTCCACATAAATCCCAGATGGCAGCAGGACTTGCAAATGATCTAATGTGGCAGCCCCTGCCTACATGCAAGGATTCATTGAAGAGAATTGCATTTTAATGGCAGTAGAATGTATGCCACCTGGCTCCACCTGATAAAAAGTCTACACAAAAGAGCAACCACATTTCCCATCCCATGGGACTGGGACTGATGGCTGAGTACAGGACCTGCTGCTCAAGTTGCACAGCTCTAGCAGAACCATGGAGCTGGCTAGAAGGATGGCCACACAGAGGGATGGGCAGCATGTCCTCGTGCCCTGTGGCAGCCCATTGCACAGCTGCTGCACGGCACAAGTGAGATGGACAGCGGTGCAGTCACACTGCTCTTGGCTGCCCAGAAGTCATCTCTGCAGCAGTGGCCACATCATTCTTGTCCCAGACCACCACAGTTTCCTCAGATGGTCACACACTTGGGCTGAAGCCCCCAGCCTGAAGGAGCCAGAAGGACTTACACCTGAAGTCCCCATTCCCAGGGGAGCTTAATCACCAAATTAGTAGGTATCTGGGGGCATTCACTGGGCTTAGAACAAAAACTTCAGCTTTGAGGAAGAAGGGCTTTAAGTTGCATCCTCCAAATTTTAGTTTCCACAAACTGAAGTTTTCCAGCAAAATCTTATTTTCTTGGATTTTTGTTGGTCAGCCCTCCTCTGCCAAACAAATTACGTTTAATGTACTACATTTGATAATAAACATAATATATTCTTTCTTTCCATACAGGTATTTTCTTCAAGTTTTGCTAATTTTCAGTCTTAATTCTTCTTAAGTGATATTCAACAAGTAAACACATTCCTTTCTAAAGAATATTATCCTCTTGTTTAATCATGGTTTATTCTGATTTTCTGCTTTGGCCTTTAAGGGTTGAACTGCTTGACTCAAATCCTGTAGCAACGTCGCTTTCTGTGCTTCCTTTGCTTCGTGTTTCTTGAATTTTTTTTTCCAAGATATCCCAAAACATCCTCAAGATCCTCATACAGTCACTGGCACTAAGTGCCCAAACTAGCTGTATAAGCTGAAAGAGTGTTGTGCCCTTGTCCTTGTACCATTCAGGCTTCAGCAAATACCCCTCATGAAAATGTAACAGCCCAGAAATATGTTTCTCCTTCAACTGAAATCCCATTGTATTCTTCTACTACATGGTTTTTTCCCCATACTGCCACAGACTGTGCTAAACTTACCTCTAAAAGGGAGGAGGAAACAAGAAAACTGCACAGAGAATTCATATGGTTCAGAGGAATATGTGTCTAATGTCAGAGAACGGTGGATTAGAGAAACCACGGGTCTGATTCATTCTGGCAGTTCCTGACTTTCCTCTGTTTTTCTACAGAAATGCACAAACAATTGGTGAAAGGCCAGTCCTTGGCATACACCTGCCTCACTGATAGCTCCCACACACAGCACGGAGGTGGGGATCACTTTGGGAAAGCTTTCAGGAAAAGAGAAAAAGAAAAAAGGATGATAGAACAAAACTGGGAGTGAATTAAACTCACAGGCTGAGGGAATGGTTAAAGGCAGAGTAAGAAAGAAAGATGAAATCCTCAGCCACCAATAAACCATTTCTCTCACGAGTCACTGCTAGAAAACACATGCTGAGTCACAGGCTCTATGAGCAGTAATTTTAGGAGAGATGTTCGTTAGCTAGTTGAAGTACAGTGCAAAAGATCCTTTAAAACACTAATCTGCTTTGGAAATATTTTAGGTCATTCAAGAAATAAACAAAACAATCTTCCCTGAAACCCATCTGTCTGTCCAGACAGTTTTGGATCACAAAGAATTAGCTGTTTATTTTGCTCATATTTCTATTAAAAGGTTATATGTAAAACTTAGTGCTAATGAGAGGAAAAATAATGACATTCAACCTCCATCCCCAAATGAATCCCTCCTAGAAGTGTTTCATGTTAAATGTCGAGATCGTTATGCAATTATATTTCAAATTCACACACAGACGTACTGTGCTTGCATATTTAACTATGTTTTCCTATACAAGACTGCTTTCTGTCTTGCAGACTGAATCACTAGCTGAAATGTCCCTTCTGGCCACACTTAAAATCTTGATTATAATCCTTGATGAAACAGGGAAGTGAACAATCCTCGTATTTAATCATAATAAATTAAACTAATGAGCTTTCCTGGCAGATTTATTACTTTTCCTATGGATGAAGTTCCACTTGCTGATCAATATGCAAGCCAAAGAAAGTCTTATATAAGGGGAGGGGGAGGGGGAAGAGGTGCATATTTTTTACTTGAAAACAGTGCATTCCCAATATGTTCCTAAGAACAACTAGGTTTGTGATTTTTTCCTTCATGCTTGTATGAGAACCAGAGAGGAAGAGTCAGAGCTCAGAGACTCAGCAATGGGGTGGCGAGATGCAGGATAGTGCCAGGAATGGTTTCAGCCAATAGCAGTCCCATCTGACACAAGGAGATAGGCTTTAGATTTTTGCCATTGCATTCACAGAGTACAATACAGTGACTCTTTTGGCAGCACTCTAAAATATATGCTCCAAAATTGCATGTATGTATTTAAGACTATACATGAAAAAGGTAATGTTTTCCACTGAAATCCAAGAAGCTGTTGAAGCATTTTTTCATCAGGAAAAGCAGCTTAGGATGGTGTTTGGTTTTGACTCTGCAGATATTTTTCCCTGTAATATGGAGACAAAGCCTGGACTCTGAGCTGCAAGCAGAACCAGACAGGAGGGTTTTCCTCCTTGAGTTTCCTGGCCCTTTTCAACAGCAGACACAAATCAAAAATTATGCCTTCTCTTCACTGTTGTCTCAAGGCTGTACTAAAGGTGGCTGACAGCAAACCAGAAGAAGGTATGCCCCAGAGTGAGGTGACACACTGTCCAGGAGAGCTGTGACCATGCATGAACTTTGATGAGCAATTGTTAGCAACAGGATCACAGGTGGTGTAGCAATAAACAAAGTTCAGTGCATGAAAGGACACAAAAATCTCCATATCCAAGTAATAGTAATTTGCCCTTGCAATTCTTTCCCTTCTTGTTCTCCTGACAATCAGATAAAGTGTAGGAGGCTATATGTCTGCAAGAAGGAGACAATCACTGCTCTGCAGTCCCCAATAGGGTGAACTTAGTCAGTGCTTAAGGAGAATCACAGGTCTGAGTCAATTACTGCAGACTTTCTGTATACAACACACTTGTTCTTTACTCCACTCAAATAGAAAACTATTCTTAAATGCAATCCTACAACTCTGTTTCCAGACCTCTTGTAATAAAACAGGAAGTGCTTAATGTTTCTACTTCTGAAATTCTGGTCATTCATACTCAGTCACTTTAGACCACGCTGGCCCAGGGACATGGCTAAAATTTGTTGATATGTCTTTCAAAGACTGGTCAATTTACAAGCATCTTCATAAAAGAAATGAATAATGTTGTCTTCTGTTGCAGATGAAAATTGTTCCAGACACCAGCAGCCAACTCAGGCATCAAAGAATTTCTGGTCCAGTAGAGCCCTCACAAGCCCAATCAATACTTCAATTGGATACTGCCCAGCAGGGCACTAGCTCTGTAATAATTTTCTTTTGACTTTCTTCTCACCTCATGAAATAACAGGTAAGAAAAATCTCCAATCCAGAAACAAACCAAGACACAGAGATATACAGAAAAAGCAACAGTGAGAGAGCTGGGCAGCTGCTTCATTACAGGGTTACAGCCTACTGACATTTGGCTGACATTCCTACAGCAAAAGACAAACAAGCTCTGGCTACTAACACTCATTTTGCTCCCTCCTGCATATCTCTCTCAGAAGTGGTAACCCTCTGATAATTGTTGCTGGATTCTCCCCCAAGAAATGGATAAGATGGGGCTCCAAGCACACTGTGCAAAGCACAAGAGAAAGAGAAGAAATTATATTAAATTCCAGTGTTCTTACTTTCTTCTTGACTAGGTTTGCCACTTGTGGGTGACTATGGATTCAGCATAGTATACATGGAGAATTTAATTAAAGAGGGCCAATGAAAGCAAAACCTTCCCTGCTCAGCACGCGTACTCTGATTTCAGTTTTAGAAGCTTGCGTGATTACCGCAGGAAGCAGTTATACAGAAAAGTAAATTTTGATTTTTCTTCATTCTTAAACTCTGTTTGATTACATCTGGTAAATATTGTGCCCTAAAGTCATTTAATTATTCAGCTTTTCCACTTCAAAATAATATTAGTGCTGTATGAAAGGTTACCTGGAGGGACAATTTTAATGGCTGAATACATCCAGAATAAAAATATTCAAAATTATTTCCTAATGTTTACCAACCCCAGCTTTAATAATACTCTTCCACAAGCATAGTTAATTTTCAGTGTGCCCATCGAATGTAATTTATTTTTCTGATTTAACTGCTGGGCTACTCCAGTTGTGGATTTCTGGATATTTTGGAAACAGGTGGCTGTTAAACTAAGTTCTGGTTGAGAGGACAGTATTAATCAGTACATTGCAATTTGCAAAACACTTAAGACTCGAACCCCCCATTAAATCCAAATCTACCCTCACAAGACACTAATTATGGAAATGCATTCATATATTTCAGTGATATTAGTTACACATCAACATCTGCCTCAGACAGATGAATTTAAAAATACTGTTGCAAGTTAAACATGGGGTTCTTAGGCACATGAGAAGGGAGATGCAGCACCAGGCTAGCATGCATTGCAACAGAATTTAATTTATATACACTTAATTTAATTATATACACTTATAATTGTTCCAAAGATGATAGATAATTTCCAAATACGATCCCCGAATAGAAACAAACAAAAATCAGAAGTTAGTTGAAACTTTTCCATATAAAAACCTCATATTTTTACATTGATTAAAGTCCCAGACTGAGCAAATATTCATTTGGAGTCACTAGACTATACTCTCCATCATTTTACATGCTGCTGTTTTGTGCAATAAAAAGTATAGGAAGCACAGCAGTATCTGTCAAAAGTATTGGCAAAAATAAGGTGCTCAATGTCAACAATTTTGGTAGTTATAGTATAAAAAATTGCCCTATTGCCCTGCCTATAATAAATAATTATCTTCACAAGGGTTTGAAAAAATAATATTACAGTCATGTGAATTCATAACTCTTGGGGTATCTAAATGGGGGAATAATATCTAAGGTAAGAAAAGCCTTCTGGCCCCTTCCCTTACAAACCACAATCACTCAGTAAAGACAGTGCAAAGTTCAGCAAAGCCAGCTGGAAGGCTTCTGTGAGCCTCAGGAAGGATTGATCAGACCACGACAAAAGCACTTCAGTCAAACATAAATAGAACTCACATTCATTCAATAATGGTATATCACTAGTTTAAAAGATGAAGAGCTTTTCTGCCTTCTGAAAAAGAACATCTAAGTTGAAAGTGTGATGTAAAAACCCTTACAGGTAGATGAATCAAAACGGATTTTCACCATCTATTGGGTCACACATCCATAACCTAAGCTCCTTGGGTCCCACCAGATTCGGTGTCTGTTCCAAACCATGAGGCACTTTCCCATTCAAATTGCTATGGCTTTACTTCTAGCACTGCAACAATATGGGTGGTTTAGGCAGAGGTAAATTTCTTCTGGAACCCCTTGGAAAAAAGGAAAAGGGAAAGGGAAAGGGAAAGGAAAAGGAAAAGGAAAAGGAAAAGGAAAAGGAAAAGGAAAAGGAAAAGGAAAAGGAAAAGGGATACATTGAGGTGTTCCTAGTGCCCATTCTGAACAAAAGAAGAGATGCTACAGGGAATCAGGAAGTTCTCTAAGCAAATCTTTATAGAGGCCCCAAGTGATCAGAACACAAAATGAAATGGTCACGGCCACTTCTTCCCCAACACACCTTCTCATACCATCCTCTTCAAAGTAAAGGGGAGAGAAGGAGGAAAATCCTCACCCACCAGAACTTTTGATGGAAAGTTCATGTGGTTTTGCAGGCATGAGAGAAGCCAAAACTTGGATCTCCTGAGGGTAATCACAGGTTGGAAACTACATCCCAAAATCTTCACTGTGTTAACATTCCATTTCAGGAAATAAAAATTAATAGGGAATGAGTGTGAATGCTGTTCTTCACTAGCTGAGCAGTCTTGGAAGAGATTCCAAGAACTCCTTCATATACTTGAGAGTGCTGCTGGCACCAAAATCATCCTGTTTTACTGTGATGTTGCTTTCACCTAGGTGGATAAATGTACAGCTTCCAGTTTCCAAACAAATATCATCTCACTTCTGAGGTTCTTTGTCTTCCAAACAAAGCTTTAGCATTCTGGGTTTTTTTCCTGAAGAATTTCAGCCTGATGGATATTGGCAGTGGAAGGCATGTTAAATAATTCATGAAGAAAAGGATGGACACAAGAAGTGTCAGTTTTCCATTTTATACCCTTTTCCCCTGCAGCCTTTGAAACATATTTTATACAGTTTCTTTATAATTCATACAAATATATAAAGGTTAACCCTTCACATTAGGCTCTCATTCATATATTGTGCAAATTCATATGCAAAGCAGATGTAACCCTCAGGCCATTGCCACATGCCCAGCTGTAAAAGAGGTACCAGTGTGTCAGGCAGCATTATTTTGTTTCTGCCAATCCCTCTGAATTTAACTCAGGAATGAAACAAAATGGAACAGACAAAGGCAGTATATTTTACACTCCTTTACACTGCAAGTACAAGTACAGATAAACACACAGTCTCTAACCTTGTGAGATTTTTAACTGTCTCCAGGGTAAATAAATCAGCCTCTACTTTAGTTTCTTCTCTTAAAAAATGCCCACAGTTCTGTCAATGATTTGAAAGTATTGGTGTAGTAAGATATTATCTCAAAAACTGATTCCATATGTACAACAAACATCCTTTATTTCAAACACACATATATTTGCATTGCTTGCTCAGAGCTAGACTGTGACAAAACAAATAGATTATCTCATCCAAGAAAATCTTCTTTCTAATGATAGAAAGAATGGCATCTATGTTGGCATCATACATTTTGACAAAGAAAATACCTTAGCTTACTAAGAACCTGTCATTACACTAGTGTCAATATGGAACTGAAGAGAAGTATCTGAAAATGTTTGCTTCAGCATGATCCAAAACCAACTGAAACCACCGGAAAGATTTTCACAGTCTTTCCTGAACTTAGTCTTAATCCCTTCCAGGCATCACACTCTATCCTGCATTGCTTCTCCCACCTAAATAAATCTGAAATATTTGTACATCAAAGAACAATTAGCCTGAGAAAAGCAAGAACAAAAAAGACTTTCAAAGAACATTTTCTACTAAAAATTTAATATTAGTATTTTACCACTAGGCTAAAACAGCATAATACAACCATGAATGTTGGCATAAGACATCCATTAAAATCTTAATTAAAGTGCATTCTGCATAACAGCAAGTCTTGGCAGTGCAAATCATCTACAAAACACCATGAAGTGCATTTGAATTTGAAAAGAGCATGTGCAATTCTTTTGAAAAATACATAATTTATCTCAAGAGACAAGGAAGTTTAATAGCATTCAAATTGCCCAGCGCTTTAGGTTTGCCTGAAATTACACACATATCATATGTGGTCCCTATAAATGTTATTATTTATCCTACCCAAAGTTATCATGCTATCTAGGTTGAGGTCCCAGTAAATTGGTGTTTTTGCAGAAGGGCTTAACACTTGCAGCTCTGATCCAACAAATTCTCTCCACCATAATCTCTTTGGAATTAATAATTTATTATACTTAATGAGAGTTCTAACATGCAGAAAATTAGACAAGTCGTTATGTCTTCAAAGGATCATTTCCTGCCAGGCAAAAGTAAGAAAGCAGCAGACACGCAGTAGGAGGGATGATCATTCTGGCTTAGACAAACAGCTCACTTTTTTTTTTTTTTTAAGGTATGAATTAATCTTCTCCAGTTACCTCTTATGAAGCCATTGCTGCTTAGTTTTTATAAGTAACTGTATGTCTCAAATCTTTATATCCAAGTGTTGCACATCTGTCAATTAACATTAATGTGACACAAGGCTCTGTTTGTTAGACTTTATGAGAGTTTAAAGTTGTTAATTTCCTCTCAGGTTGCTCCTAAGCATTGAGCTTAACTTCAAAACAGTTAAAATCACACTTTCCTCTCTTAAAACATCCTTCATTCATCTCTTTGTCAGCAGAAATTCTATTTCTTTTCATCAAATACTGTTGTTATTGACGCCATGGCAGCCAATTTGTGCAGCAGCAAAAACAGGATCCTTGTCCTCCACTGCCTCTTTCCTTCCTTTGGATCTCATGTGCACCACACTGGACTACCCCAGACTCCTTTCCTGAGGTTCAGATTAAAACCTCAGATTCAGACACACTCAGAAAATTACTCCTGCTTGAGCCAACTCATCTCCGTAGCCCATGGCCAGAGGAGGAAGTGGCCCTTGCTATGTAGGAAGGGCTGTTGCACCCTTGTGAAGAGAAGTCATTGTGTTGTCTGTGTTTGGTTATAGTTTTATTTTAGACTGAAGCATACTCAGTAAACCTGGTAGAAGGAAGCTATGAGAAAAATGGGAAGATGCTAAACCAGGGTTGAAGTCAGCAAAAAACAGATGCCACTGTAAGAAGGTGGGCCAGATTTAGAAATAGTAGGATATGGATTTACACAAGGGAAACCAAGTATGGTAGGATTAAATAATGCAGGTGGGGATAAAATTCTGGTGTGAGGATCTTAGATTTTCAGTCCATTCTTATCTCCAGAAGAGATTAATCTTCAGGGTCTGATCTCGTTTCTGCTTTTCCATTCACATATGACAGATCCAGGTTTCACTTCCTTAGGCTGTGGGACCAAACAACATGAAAAGTGAAAAGTGGGAGATGAAAATGTTGTTTACCCACTGTAGAGGCTAAATATTTGCTCAGAACTGGCCATTCTTTGCTTAGGGGACTTTGGAGGAAGAGACTGGAATCAAGATATACGATTCATCTTGTTTGTATCAGCCTCTTACACTGCTCCAAGATAGGAAAAGCATGTGCAGAATTAGGGAAGATCTATTGAGTCTCCAACTTTCGTGACCAGCATGGAATCAGTGTTAGCTGTTTTTTTTTTTTTTTTTTCTTTGGGGCTGAAGGATGGGATTTAGCATCTGGGACAATTTTTTTATGCTCTGATTTCTTTAACTACCGCCTTTGCAATGTATCAAAAAGAAGCGAGCGCCAATGCTTCTCTAGTTTTCCTCTGCATTTACCTTTTCTGATTAGAATTCATTTTAATAATCACACATGACTTCACAGCAGCAAAAATGTGCCCTTGTTTCTGTCAGAAATATTGCACTTGGTATGCAAAGTTGTTTTTAATCTTCAGATTGGTCTGCATACGTACAGATAGCGCCTTACAGCATTGTTTTTGCAGCCTTAATGGGGAAAATGTACACACTGGGGCAAAGTAATTGGATTTCGGCTGAGAAGCAGCATTTGAATGAAATCAATAAAGATTCTGCCATCTAATATTTTAAGTTTGGTACAATGTGTATACTGCAGGTCAGTGTAAATTCATTAAAAAGATCAATGCGATGAAATTTGTCTTGGGTGCCTTGAAATATCCTAGGGTGACTTGCAAGGAAGTTGCCAAGGAAACAGGAGATGCAACTCAGAGAAACATTTAGGTGTTTTAAGTTGATGTCTGAATTCTACTGAGTTTCTGAGATAGTATAATATAGGAAGTTGTCATGGAAACAAAATTCAACAAATGGTTAACGAATAGCCAGGCTGGGCAATTACTGCAGGTGGCTGTGTCAAACAGTTTGGACCAGAACACCCTTAAAATATGAGAGCTCTCCACAGCTCCTTGGTTGTTGTTTTTTATACCAGATAAAAAGATGAAATGATGCTTAGGCATCAAAATGGTAGATGCATTCTCAAAACTGCTAACAGATAGATATCTTTATAGCTGTGTTAATTTTGGATAACATAAATCATAACTCCTTAAGCAGCATCTAGAAGCTCTCCTACAGGTAATCAACCTGCTTTGAAGTTCAGATATAATTCTCCTGAATTATTGTCCATATTAAATGAGACATTTTAATTAAAAATACTTTTAAAACTCAATTTGTATCTTGATTGGTGTCTCTTCTCTTCCAAAGGCTTTTTGTTTGACACTGATGTTTTTGTTTTGCTTTTTTTATCCTAAGTTTACTCCCATGTCTACTTTTCTTCAACAGTAAATCCCTGCCAAAGTTATTTTAATTTCTGTAATAGAACATAACAGTCATTTTCCAGGACCATGTAAGGACAATGTTTTTCTTCCTTTATTATTTCACTTCAGCTTCTCAATTTCCTGTCTCATTAGGTCTGAGACATTTGCTAGCATGTGTACAGTGCTTTAGGGTCTCAGCACTGATGTGAAAACCCATAACTTCCTATCAAATTCAAAGGAGAAATCTAAGAACACATACAGTAGCATGCAATCCATATTCTTTTTTTAATGCATTGAGGAAACCATGGCATTGGCAATCTCAAGGAGATTAGCTGATACAGGCTCCATAACTGAACACGCAGAAGGCATTTCATTCTGTTATATACAGAAATATATATAATGTGTATATATATATATTCTGTTCTACGCAGACAGACTAATGAATAAGATAGACATGGTAATCAAAATTCTTCTGCATGAGAATTCCTTGCATAAAGCTACTTAAAATTCACAGTAATCTTACTTCCCCAGTGGAATGCCCTCAAATAGTTGTTCCTGGGAAGTATTTCCTATCTAACACTCATACTAAGAACATCATGCTATTGAATTTGCTATAAAGCTCCTGGCCATTATGTTCTAGCTTCAGCCTCTCACTTGTTAAAAATAACAGCTTTTTTTGACATTTCACAAACATTTTTGTCTGCCTTAAATAGCAAGGAATTAAGATGCCAAATACTGGGTGGCAATATTTGTAGCTACTTCACCATTTTAAGTTATAGCTAAAATTTACATAATGTCATTTCTGCGAGCTACACACACACACACACAAGTGGGACATTTCAAAGCATATCTGTGCTTGCACAGGAATGAAGATAAAGCAAGCTTGTGTCATTTGCTTGGCCACTAGAAATGCCATACACCTTTAATGAGGTTTAGCTTTTTCATGAACACAGAAACATCTTCCCTTTGATCCTTTCACCTCCTCCTCACCACTGTACCACAAGGGTGACAGAGTTTGGTGGAGTATCCACACACCCTGTGGTCCTGTCTCTGCCTGCTACCCCAGGTTGTTCCTCATTTAGTGCAGCTGCACTGATGGTAAAGAGGAGAAAAAATAGAAAATCCAATCCAAAAATACAATATTTCTAGCCCAGCAAGACCCCTCCAATTTGCCAGGGGGTTTTTGTGGGGTTTTTGGACCTAAAGAAAGTGAACGTAAGATGGAGTGTTGCTTGCAAATCTGTCTTCACATGAGCTTCACAAGGATGCTTGGATAGAAGAAAAATGGGAATCCAACTTTCACCATCTCAATAAATTCTGGAAATATCAGCACTTCCCCAGACTCTTGAAGAAAGATTTCCAGGAGAATTTCAGCTTTTCTGTAAATTTCTGGATTTCATGGTCATGTAGAAAAGTGGGTTTAGAAAGGTTTAGAAAGAGAGGACACAAAGGCTGAGCCCTGTATATGATTTTTGTATACTTTTTCAACATCTACATATTATTGAGAGGCTTAAAGCATAATACATGAATGAATGAGACTGGTCAAGAATCAAAACATCAAATGTGAACCATACTTAACATGAACGCATGCCCTTAGAAACCACACACAATTTCTTTTACCACCAATCCTCCTAGCAAAAAATCTAAATAGAACTAGGATTTTACCAAACACCAGATTATGTCCCTGAGCTGTGAAGGGTACAGTAAGATAAAGAGAGGAAAAATAATTCATTGTCATTCCCAGCATAGTAGTTAAGCCTACCTTGCCCTTAAATGTATTTCGCAACCTGTATGATTTTGTAATTGTAGAGCTTTGTGCTAAAGATAATACAATAACCTTGAATTGTGCTTTATAGCAACACAATCAATTAACTACTTACATATGGACAAACACTTGAATATATTGTATTGTATCTGGATGCTACGCTACTCTTCTCTCACAGACTGCATTCAATTAACTCAAGGCTGTTGCGAGTTCCCGAGCATGCTGCAGAATAAAGTCCTTCAGAGAAAGGGCATTTGCCTCTTGTGTGTCAAGTTACTCAAACTTTAAACCTGAATGAGTCCTCTGAAAGTTTAATTTCAACACTGTTAGTGCTAGAAAGTCTCTTTTTAAGGCCTGTTGCAGTTTAAGGCAGCTGAGGAAGCGAACCAGACTCTGGCTCACTGCTCATTGCCCAAAGATTGTGTAGTCAGCTGGATAAAGGCAAAAATGCATCTTTGTTTGCTATGCAGTCAAATGCCATATGTTCTCTGGATTTTTCTATAGCATTTATTAGAAGTTATCATCTTCTTGAAATCATAAGTAAATGGGTATGGGAATAAGGAACCTTAAAGTTAGGGGGTTTTTCTCTTCTCTACTATTTATATTAGCTAACAAGAAAAAAAGGTGCTCCATTGTAACAGCAGTATTTCCCCAGCAACTGATTTTGCTTGGTGTTCTGAAAATACAAGCTGAAGAGATATTGAAGGTATGGGAATCCTGGGATACAAAGTTATGCCAAGTTATTAATCATCTGTCCTTCTTAAATGACATAGATTAGCATTTATTTAAGAATCATGGGCATCACTGGGTTTCTTGCATATTTTGTAATGACCAGTGCTACTATGTTCACTCAACAGGGTGAAACAAATTATACTTTACCTAGCTAATACAATCATCATTTCACATTTTGACTACTCACAAAAAGATATTTGCTTCCCATACACAAATTTAATGCTTGTACCTGTGAAATTGGTAGCAGTTCTATAAAGAAAACTGATTCCTTACGAACGATTTTTCAAACTGTAAATGTGGAAACTCAAAAAAATTCAACAGTCCTTTTTCCATTAATACAACTTTCAAAATGAATAGGTTTGTGAGCTTTTTATTCTTGAAAACCATAGTGGAGAGAAGGCAGAGCTGTCTTCTGAGGAGAAGTCTGCTAAATAATAAATATAAACCCCAATAACTTTCAGGCACTTCAAACCAGGCACAAAATACAGAAAACTCACAGTAGTTAGTCAGTACATGAGCACCAGGGATTCAAGTAATTTTTATCCACTTGCGCAACTCAGGGCAGTTTGTCTCTGACTGAACTGCTGTTTAACCAAAGCATCCACAGCAGAAAAACATTTTAAACATCTTGTGGATGGAACTTCCCACTAGGAAAGACAGCTTGTGATACTGCAATTTAACAAAAATAAATTAAATCTATACATGACCCTCTCACAGGCAGAGCAAAGGAAGGTTTGCCAGTGCTTTGAGAAAAATTCTCCTGTTGCTTACTTTCTTACTTTTCTGCTCTTTCAGAAAATTTCATGTGTCTTCTAATCTGCAGACCCTCCCTACGTCTTCACAGTATGAATTCATGGGTAAATTTATGCCTAGAGCCAAAAGACCTACCAGGAATTGACCAAGAAAATACACATCAGAGGGTACAGGCTGGGACACGGAATGCAGTCATTCCTTGTTTAGCATCAAGGCAGCAGTCATGCACTGTAGGATGTGAGTGCTCACCCGTGAGCCAAGTCTCTGGCAAAGTTGGTGTGGTCTGCTCTCGGTGAACAGTGAGGGGAAGGGGCACAGAGATAAGGCTGCTAAATCCCAGTTGTCCCTTGCTGGGGGCTGCAGCACCTGGGCTGAACACTTCCAGCAGTGACACCTGCTTCTTCTCCAGCTGAGAAGCTGGACCACCTGGTATCAAACACATCTGGTGCGGGGTCTGCTAACCCCAGCTGTGACATCCTTCATTCCAGGTGGAGAAATCCTGACATCTTTCTTCCTTTCTCACCCAGCACTTTTCAGCCATTCCCTACATTGGAGAGGCTGCATCACTGAGTTGGGTCACCTCTCAGCACTGACTTGACTTCAGACTGTGCCCCTCACTGGGCCAGCAAACATCTGTCCAGAGCTCACATAAGCCCAGGTGAAAAGTTTAAGTGTGCTGCTGACAGAGATATTTGTACTAAAATGTAGCTGGGAGCCTGAGTTAAGCCTGTGGTGAAGACATGGTTCTCAGTCTAGATACTCCATCACAAGAATGACAGATCCAACATGCATCAATGCACTGTCCTAAATGACACTGTTGCTAGTGTCAGGAAAGGAAAGCAAATAAAGCAAAGAGGTAAGGACAAAACATGATGAGTGAAAATACACTATGTGCCCACCCTACACACACACACACTGCATAATGTAATTGCATTTCCCATGATAACACCTTCAGGGAGATAGTTCAATTTCAGCCATGAAGTATAGCTCCATTTTTATGGGTGTGTCACAGATTTCAGCTGGCAGTTTACCAGTTGATAGTTTGAGGCTGAAGGAAACACTTTCATTCATTTTACTGAGAGTAATCATGGTGTGCAAAGCCACTGATTAAAATGATAATCTGAAAGAGGGCCAGAAGAGAGAGAAAACCTCTCTGCTCCCTCCTGCCTCTACTCACTTCCTGCTCCTCGGTGCTAGATTCCTCAACCTTTGCCACAACTTGCTGGTAAACAGTCTGGGCTAAAATTAGGTATATAGCAAAGGGTAGGTGTTACCATCTGCCGCATGTTGTTAATTCTTGATGGCCTGATAACATCTATTTTTGATGTTCTTTATTAGCTTTCTGGGGAGGAGAACAGAGGGATAGGGCTCTAGTGCCACCATCAGTGGTTTGTAGTATTTGCTGCTTTTCTTCAGTTAACAGCCACCTCTGCCTCAACAAAGGAATTTTAGAAGTACATGCCAGGTAAGACAAGAGACCATGACAATATTCGAGATATTATCCTTCATTGCAGTGCTTTGAAATCATCACTGCTTTTTCTCATCTGGTTCTGAAGCCTCCGTTTTCATTCTCCACCTACAATCATTCTCCCAGAGATGGAGTAAACAAGCCAGGTAAGTGACTTAGCACACATGACTCTCAGCCATTTACTAAGTGGTAAGCATGTAAAAGATGGTTCTTTAAAAATAACAGCTGAGGGCCTGAGTTGCCTTTCTGATCTTTTACATTATACATGGCTAAGTATTTTGCATCATGCTCAGCTAAGCATACTGCAAACAAAACGTGGGAAGAGAAAATAACTCAGAAATTAGTTCAGGCCTCTCAGACTAAAGAGAATCTTCATCATAGGTCAAATTTTCAAGTGAAAAGTTAATGAAATATTTTGGAGGTTAGTAGTGAAGGCTACCTTTTTAATACAAGCTTCTCATGCATTACAAGTTTCCACCTGGAATCCTAAGCTTTATTCTTACCCGTTATTTTGGAATTCCAACTTTATGTAGACTTCTTACTCTTATCTTGCATATCCTCATAAACACTCCTTGATTGCATGCTACCAGTCATCTCTTCCTAGATCCCATGTTGGTCATGCTCAATAATTCTCTTTCTTCTCCAAGGTGCCAGAGGTTCACTATGACACCAGCTGTGACAATTATGCACTTCATCCTCTAATGAACCAGATGATGCAGCAGCCCATCTCTCGATCCCATTGAGCTGCTGTCCTGGCTGGGTGCCTCTGCCATCTTGACCTGTCTGCCCAAAGCCCTTCCTGAGAAAGCTTGGCTGTGTTCTTCCAACAGCATGAAACAGCCAACAAGCCCAGCACTGCTATCAGGACTGGCAAGTGTGTTTGTTTTCAGCATCTCTGTGGTGAGTCAGTGAGACAGATGTACTCTTGAGGGCTAGCAAAGTCACATTGCCTTTTTATGAGCAGCTGAGATATTCAAAACTGCAAAACAGCTTCCCAGAGGAGGCAAATGCGCCCCAGCCTGAGTCGGCTTAGGCCCTCCTGGAAGGCTCAGTGTCTGGAAACATTAGGAGGTAAGAAATATCAACGGTAACTGTAAATGTCAGTGAAGAGAGTTACTACTCGTAAGTGATACATTAAAGATCCCTATCCAGTGGGAAAACTGTATCTGATATTTAGCTCACCCCAGACACATAGCTCTGCTACATAGAGAGGGAATACTTGTAACTGAAAGAGATAAATGCTCTGGCTGCTTTTAGAAAGCCTGCTGAATTATTTGCCTTTTTCAATCTAAACATATATCATGTTATATAACATAAGCAGGCTGTACTAGGACAAACAGGAAAAAAGGGAATGTCTGCAGGTGAAAGTGTTACCAAACTCGAACACATCATGTGACCTAGAAGCAAGAATTTTTAGATACTTAGCTCAGTATTTCTAAAATTGTGGTGCGTGATGTTTCTAGGGGTCAATAAAAGATACAAAAGAAGTTTAAAATGTTAGATATCAGGAGCAGCTGTAGTTCATTTCTAAAAGAGGTGGGTTATGGATGTGGATTATAAGACAAGGCTGCAACATTCACAAGGATGGGGAACTAAAATACCCTTAGCTACTACCAGCAGCTCAGTTCCTTCAAGGCAAAGCATTAATTAAAATCACATGTATCACAATTATGGTTTGGGTTGATACTCCCATAAGACATGGAAGGAGCTATGTCTGATGCAGTGAGTAAAAATGCTGGGATTACATGGAAAAAATGAGTCAAAAAATAGTCACAGATGGTTTAGAAAATACTACGCCTGCCTTATAGGGAGCTATCTGTTGTTTTCTACAGTCTGAATAAACTGAGAAATTCACAGAAGGGATGATCAGTGATGAGAAAAGTGGACACCAGAAGCTGTCAGGCAAAGGCTTTGTTTGTGTAATCTAGCACCATTTCATCAGCTTCCAAAAAAATTCACAAGTTCATAACAGCTGAGGACCATCACATGTACTCCTGCTATGAAAAAATGGAAGAGTAAAGGTCTTGTAAACATGCAATTATCACCTATAGTACCCACTCAGAGAAAGAAAACTAAACAGTTGTATGCCTACATCTCACTCACATACTCTCTTCTCTCACAAGCACACAGACATACAGAGCATGCAGAAGGATAAGGACTGCTTTCTAATCCCTGGCTATTGCAAAGGAAGATAAGTAATCCTCTGTAATCAAATCTGTATGAAGCTTTCGTTTTTTCATAATAAAGCATTCATGTTACAGATGCCCTGCCAGATTTTACCATCTTGCCATTATATTGATTCTTAAATAGGAAAGCTATCATAGTTCTGACTGCTTCTCATGGGGAGACTAATTAGATTATTTCATCATCTGGTTCATCAAAGCAGGAAATACTTAAGTGTCACAGCTGGCCTCAAACTAAGTATCTAGTACCAAGATTTTAAATGAAAACTATTACATCTTCAGTGGGTAGGCATTTCATAAATGGCTAGACAGTAAAAAATGATGAAGATAACAGATATCATCTCACATCTTTTGGCTGCAAAGGGAGTCAACTCTACAAGTGCATTTGGATTTATTTTCTCTTGCTTTTCCTAGTACTACCATCGAAGAGGTTTGGCATAATGAACAGATCTGGAAAACTGGGACAGCTATTTAGATTTCTGGCAAAGACCTATGACTGAGAATTAAAAACTCTGAGGCAACATCTTAATCTTAAGTGAATCTCCTGTTATTGATGCAACCTTTCCAATCAGAGTACTCACCACTACTGGAAGATCAATTACAAGGAAGCGCATCCCCCTTGCAAAGGAATCATCCCACTGTCCAATCACTACTCACTGCCCATCATTCCTTTCTGAATTTGTAAAAGATCCTCCTCTTGTGCACACACTGTGTACATTAAGCAAATCCTCCTGTAAAGACATATGTGTGACAAAGCCACAACTTTGTTGTGCTTCTCCTTCCATATATACACAGAAGAAAAGACAAACTAGTCACATGAAAGAAGAGTTCATTCACCACAGCAATTTGGAGTGAAATTGCCAGCTATCACCAGCAGACACTTAGGAAAAGACCCAAGTTTGCAGGTCTACTTAAGACCAAAAAGAGCAGCGTGATAATGGGTAAATGATTTTCCTTAAAGAGCATTCTCATGAAAATCACATGTAAAAGCAGAGTCTTCATATTATACCAAAACCTCAGTAACTTTGTTATGGGATAATATAATCCTATTTCTCCTACAGACCTATAATATCATTATGTAAATGGCAATACAAAGCTATGATTATATCAACAAAATGAAATTGTTGTGTAAGACAGTTCCCATTCTCTGCAAATGAGGCTTTTCAGCACTGTAAAACCAGAAAGTTTCCTCCTATAATGGTAGATGTAACATTAATATTGTTGATTCCTGTGGCATTTTTTTACTTTGAGTTTTATCACAATTAACCTTAAAGAGCCAGGATCAAAAAAAATGTATATGTGGAAGTTGCCTCATGCAGTGAAAATTGTAATAGTATATAGATTCCTCTTATTTTCTACCCTTCCTTGACATTTTTAGAAATGTAGACATCCTCATAACTTTGCCAGACAGTTTACTTGGTCAAAAATAGCTCTTTGTAATCTAAACTCTCTTGGGTTTTTCTAAAAATTAGGCTATAGGCCTCATAAAATTTTCAATGGAAGTTTTGACTGGGTCACTTTGATACATAAAAATGTAATTTTTATGTCATAATTATCTTTTTGAAGTTATATGAACCAGTAGATGAGCCATGAACCTCAGAAAAGGACACATGCCTTCTTTCTGAACTCAGTTTTGGAGTGCAGAGAGTAATGAAAGATGCAAATAGTTTAAAACACACATGGAATAGTTTGAGAGCAGTAACAGTGTCATAAGACTATTTTCAACAAGCTGTCTCTTGAATTGATAGCATATAGCTGTTAAAAGACAGTACTATTAAATAAACTGGTAAAACTTAGCTACAAACTTCAGTTAATGATCCTGTAAAATCATGACCCGTGATGCTGATATTTTAGCCTATTACATTATTAGCTATTCTTAAATTTCTAACTTATTTCTGCCTTTGTGCTGGTTTTATCTTGGATGCATTTAATTTTCTACATAGTTGCCAGTGTGTGGCCAAACTTTGTATTTGTGCTGAAAAAAGGCCAGAAATTAAATTCAGAATTTTGTACAATTCTGCAGTTGACCTGTAACCAGCAGTGTGCAATGTCTGCTGTGCTAGAAATGCTGGCCAGGGGAACTGCACCCACTCTTCTGTGTTGAAGAATGTCTCCATCTCCAAAAAGGTGAAGAGATGGATCTTTACAGATCTTTACAACAAAGTCTGAAATGTGTGTATGAGCCTGTCCACAGCAATGGCTTAGGGAACCATGAGCAGTGCAGTGGCACTAGCTGTGAAGTGTACAATTGTCATTACTCCACTTCATTTTGGGCACTCTTTTCCACTTTGTCTGTTTTTTCCTCTTTACAGACCCTCATTTTCTCATATATAACTTATTTTCTCATCTCATAACTATGAGTTACAGAAATGCTCTTTAAAGAAGGACAGAGAAGGGAAAAAAGAGGAGGTCTAAGACAGGCAAAAGTGAGTATTCCACTGAACCCAGGTGATTAAAGGACTGTAGGCTCCACAATCTGAGGCAAATGGTGGCAACTTTACATACAAAATGAGAATGTCTGACCTCTTTCGCCCTTGGCAGAAGTTATTGTTTGGGTTTTACACAAGAAAAGGAAAACTGAATACGGGTGCCAGCCATTCCAACTAGTGATAAGCAATATCGCTATTTTATTTTAAGACAATTTACTTACTGACATGTGAAAAAAGAAGACATGCCACTGCATATTGAACAATGGGGGGGATAATCTTACTCAAATTTTGCATTTGCATCATTCACAGCATTTTAGTAGTATTTTAACCACGAATACTACCTCCCTAGCTCATCTGAAAAAGTCTCCTGTATTCCATCAGGGCTATCATTCCCATAAAGGCCATCAAATGAGGCCTTACTTTGTTGCTTTGTTATCAAACAGGTAGCAGTGGAGAACTGATAAATAAAAATCCCCTTGTGCAAAGTAGTCCTGCTATGGTACTGTTGTCCTATCTAACATTTTTACTTACAAATTAGGCGACACAACAGAGAAATCACACCTTTCTCTCATGTGGCTTGCATATATTTATGTTCTTATGGCAGCAGCCAATTCTGCTATTGCCACAACTTCCCATCCTCCTGCTTACACTTACTAAACAGCCCCTCATTCCTCCCTAACCACCAGATTCATGTTTCCAATCCCATGCCACACTCTGTTATCTATAGTTGTTTGTGGAAAGAGACAACAAATTCAAACCATGCAATTTTACAGACAAGCCTTCCTAACAGTTAAAAGAAATCTAAAGGCACCTCCAGTAACAAATAATTAACAAAATAAAGTTACTAACATGTAAATTAATATTAGATTGAAGAAAACCAGTTGAGAAATAGAGAAGGATGAAGGAAGAACTAAGCAGCAAAAATGAGAGCTTATAGAAAGTCAGACTTAACTTTGTTGTAAGTAAAAGCAAACTACTAACTGAAATATAAAAATGCTCTGAAACAATAATGGAAATTTCAGATTTTCTCACCACAGGGAAAAGATTAAAGATGACACATTTGTTAGGAAGGGACTGTGATTTCAGCATCAACAGCGTCAACTTCTTTTCATAAGACAGGTAGTTAAAAAGCCAAAAAGCTGGAGGGGAGGACCACTACAGAGCTCTCCTGTAGTTTAGCAGCCAAGAGTACTTCCAAGAATGCCTGGATGTCTTGAGACCAGAGGTATTCTGAATTTCAGCTCTTGGGGCATGGCCCATAACTCTTTAATACCAAAACAGCCCATGTGGCAGGCTCAGACCCAGAGCTGAAAGCCCAGGCTCCACAGCACACCAAGAGTTCAGCAAGTTGAATAAAAAATGTTTGCAAGTAAAAAGCAACTTTCTTTAGAAAATTTTCAGTCTACGCGAAGAACAACCCTGACAAGGAAATAACCTCAACTCCTTTATGCCAGCAATGAAAGTCCTCGTGGCTAGGGCCAGCAAAGTGACGTGGCCTCACTAGAGCAGCTCTGATGTCATTTTAGTGATGTCAACGCACGTTGAAGCTGCCAAAGAACCAATGGAACCATGCACCTGCCCAAGCCCCTGCAGGCTTCCCACACTTTTGAGATGTGGCCAGGGTGACAGGAACACACCTTGGCAGCTGCTATGCTGTTCACTAATCAGTGTCAATGTCATGCTTCCAGATTACCAAGCAAAAATATGTCCATTACACAGCCCCCAGGCAAGCTTTCAAACCATGTATGATATTGGGACATCTCTAACCAAATAAATAGTATCTTTTCCCCACATTTTGGTAACATTAGGACACAGACAAGTAAAAAATAACAATTCAATTTCTAGCAATGCACATATCATTGTTATTCAAAGCACTGTATACCACTGATGAACACTACTCCAATAGATCAACTTTGCCTCCACACACACATGCACATACAGTTCTCTCTACAAAAGTCTGGCAGACTCAGTCCTGGAAACATTCAAGGTCAGGTAGGATAGGGCTCTTGGCAACCTGATCCAGATGAAGATGTCCCTGCTCATTGCAGGGAGGTTGGACTAGATGACCTGTAAAGGTTCCTTCTAAATCAAATTCTTCTACAATTCTATGAAAAAACCTGCCAGCTGGGACACCACAAGACTCCTTTCAGCAACTGGAACATAACTCATAGCCCCTGGCTATTCTCTAGCCACCTTCCACTCTCTTCCACTCTCTAACAAGCAGTAGGCAGATCTTCAATGGTATGTTGAGGCTAATGAATGCAATTATCAAGGCAGAGTAGCATTTATCTCCGGTAATTTATAGTTGCTTATGTACTTTGGAAATCTATTTTTAAAAGTCAACCCTTTGCTGCTGCTGACACCTTTCCAAGCTGATTGCTATGAAGAGGTACAACCTCCTCACTTACCTCACTTCTTTAATAACGTTTAATCTTGCGAAAGAAGTTTTGCTGTTTCCACAGGAGTACATGCCTAGCAATCATTATTCCAAAAACACTGATATAATTCTTTTTACTTCACAGAAGTTTAAAAATACAAGTAAAGGTCATATGCTAATTTGACATTTCAAAATCATACTCAAACCTGAAGATTCATAAAAATAAGTTTGATTATGACACTTGATGTACTCTACGTATAGAAAAAGCTTACAATTACTTCTTTTTATAACGTAACTGAGGTTTTTTGCAATAAGACATAATTTTAAAAGGCTTTAAGTAGTAGAGAAAACCTAGCCAAATAAACTTTTACCATTGTCCTGCTAAAATAACAGATGTATCAAGTAACATACATTTTGAAAATTCTTGAGTAATCACAATTGTCACTTCTCCAAGCTGTCACGAGAGTAATTTATAGCTTAAAATCCCCTTTTATTTTGTTAATCTTGTAAGTAAAATACATACTCCACCTATTTTTTATTTGAATGTGTGATACCAGAATACAAAAAAAGAAAATCCCATTTCAAATAGCGGAAACAACCTTACAATTCCTTAGGAACACTGAAGATGTGCACAATACCTAAGCTGATACTTATTAAATACACATACACCTTTAACATCTCATTACTATCTTGTATTCTTCCATCCTTATCTTCTTCTTTTTTTCAATTTCTTACCAACTTTGTAACCTCTTCAGAGCAAATTTTCCTTTTTATACAAGGCTTGATACAACAGAAGGCATTTTCCCCTCTGAGCAACTGACATATATAACATAAAAGGAAACTGGGTCTTAAATAGTCCTGTTATACTACCTAGTTTCACTCATCACTGATCTTTCAGCATGTTGCAGATTCTGTCTCTGAACGATCTGATGGCTGGTTAGGAACAGCAGGTGTCTTGGACAGCTGGAAAAGTGTAAGGGGCTATCTAAATTATGAATTAAGCATAACAGACAAATAATTACATTTAAAAGATGACCCTATCAATGGCTAATACCACCAATCAGATTTCTGAGTTAGCAACAGGCTTTATCCTCCTGAGAAAAGGCAATGGTTTCAGGTTGGCTGCAGATGTGTAACACCACTTCTGTCACATTCACAAGGTTTTCTTCGTGGCCAGAGCAGTGGAAAAACGGCAAACAGGTGTCCAAGGCATTATTTTATAACTATTTAGGACAGGATCAGGTATGACGCAAGTTCCAATCTTCAACTTTTGACTTAACCTGAGAAGCTTAAGGGTCTGCCTGCACAAGCCCTCTACATCCAAGTCGTACTTAGGAGACTGGATTCCCAGGTGCTGGAAGTATCTGCTCCGTTGCTTCAGTTTAGTGGTGAACACAATGATGGTAGGTTAACAGCTGGACTTGATCTTAGAGGTCCTTTCCAATCTTAATTATTCTGGGATTCTACAAAGCCACTATTTGCAAAGGGACTCCACAGAATAGACAAATTATTAAGGTCATCAACTCTTAAACAGCCTAAAAAAGCTTGTTCCCTTAGAAGGGCTCTGCTGCTTAGCTCAAAGGAGAAAGGTGGCTTCCTGATCTCTAAGACTGTTCATCTTTCTTTTAGTTGTAATTAAAAAGATAATCTGGAGTTGTTCATAGCAGCGGATGTGGAACAGACAGTATTGTCATTTCTTGTGCTGTTTTGTAGAGTACAAAGGGAAAACAAGATAAGTGCAGCTAGTTATCATTTATTCCATGCTTGAGTCCCATACATCATTTAGTACTAGATGAGACATATTGGGAGGGCAGGGGAATTCTGACTGGGAAAGGAGAGGTTCCAGGTAGGGAATGTCTTATAAAACTAAAAGCAAATAAAGAATCTTCTATCCCTTGTAGCTGTAGGTAAGATTGCTTACCTACTGACAGTTTAAAATGCAGACTAAATAAAATCATGCAGCAAGAAATGTTTTCCTAGGTAACTACTTCCACTGTTACATTATTTACGTATTTTGAGTACATGTTTAACTGTTGGGGGAGGGAGAAAAAAGCATTTTCCTTGTTTTATTAACTCCACTGCCCCAACAGGCAAAACATGAAACTGAACAGTAATACAGAAACTGGGTCTGCAAATAAGACATGAGTTTTTATCTTCATTTTTATTACAAAATTATAAACAAAAAATCCTCTGCTAACATTTGAAGTTTAACATAAGCGTATCTTCACAGCTCACGAGGCTACCAAAATGGAAATGAAGGTAAAGAAGTTAGGCAATGTATTCTGTTCTCCATTACAAACAGTCAGAGCTCAGGAGCCTGCCATCAGGAAAATCAGTTTGTCCTGCACCTCTGCCTCTACTGTTGCAAATGAGTAAGGGGCAGAGGCCTCATTACATTTTCTTTGTATTTTTCAAAGTAAATCTAAGCACTGCAAAGGATACACAAACTGTACCTTTCTTTATTTTTTTTTAAAAAGTGATCATTTTTATGGTAGCAGAAAAATACAGCTCACAGGCATGGTTTTATAAAGTTCCAAAACATAAGAAGAGAAAATTTTTAAAAATACATATGATCTGTTGAAATTTCAGAATTTTTAAGATGTTGAGACTGATCATTTACAAAGTACATGTACACAAAGAGAGAATTGCCAACTATTTTAAAAGTATAATTTTACATAGAATATGGTCAGTCAAGAATTCATGTGCCAATAAACATAAGGACTGCTCCTTTTATTTTTCTGAGGCAGACAGATACATACAAACATGTAGGAAGATACACTGCCTTTATAACTATTTTAGTCCAAAACCCATGAAAACATGCATCATTCAGAACTGTTTACTTCCACTGACTCTTTAAAAATTATACATTATAATTCTTTAAAAATAATACAAGAGCTACAGTACAGCAGTAGCAATATGCTATCAGCTGAGATTTGATAGCTTCAGTGAGAACACTTTAAAATATCCTTCTTTTCTTGAGGTTTGAAAAAGAACAGGGATGAACTTACACTCTAATATTGTTGGCAGATGAAGAATTGTTTGCACCTGGTGGGCTATAGAACCACACAACTCTTATTCTCTAGAGTCATGTTAAGCACTGACCAAGAAGGAAAACTGCAGAGTAACCAGCCCAATTATGCCAACATTTTACCAGTTTACTGGATGGTCAAATATGATTTTGGGGTGGCTGACCACCAGGAACCACCAAAGAAACCCCTGAGACAAAAGGACACGTGTGCAAAGGGAGGGAATATATGTTAATGATTTTGGGGAAATTATTATAATCTGTATGTTATTCAGAAAGGTCAATGAATATATATGTAAAATATAGTATACAAACAGGAGCTTTCTCTGTAATCAGCATACATGATATTTCAGAGGAGATACTCCCTCATGCATCCAGAGAATGCCTGCTCCTAAATGCTACACTGCTGTTAAGGAGTTTTATCTTTACTGATTTTTGGTAACAACATCAGTATTTAAATAAAATTTAAAGCATTTAAATATGTTCAGATCATCAAAATACAGGACCACCTTGCAGAGAGGGGTGAGAGCATTAAACAGATATCCTATCACTTAAAGAATTCTAACTAAAATGCAATTGGTTTTATTTCTATTACCTTCAGGTGCACCATCAGTAATAAAGTTAAGTTCAAGAGCCCCCTGGGAAGATGTGGAATTTCAGAAGGTATAGATATCTAAGACCCAGCTCAGTTTTCATTCTGCAGAGTGAAATAATCAATGTGCTGAAACTTCAAGACCTCATTTCCCCAGCTGGTCCAGCCAGGCTGTAGGTTGCGAGCAAACAACTCCAAGCATTCCACATCTGGCTTCACAAACTCTGCCAGAACTGCTGTGCAAGAGAAAAAAAAAAGACAACAACAATGACAGTGGTACAAATAACAACAGTAAACAAGTAAAACCTCCCCCTGTGACGCTAGCAGATGAAAAAATGGATGTTTCATTAAAAAAGGGAGAGACAGCAAATTAATTTCAGAGGTTTCATCAAACAGCTGGACTATTTATAGTGAGAAAGTAATTTTAAATAAGTGCCCTTGAGATTCTGAACAATACTGTCAAGGCCTTCAATAGCCTTGATTTATTGGTTTTCATTTAGAGAAAGGGAAGGAGGATTTATTTCAGCCTCCACATAGATGAGTTCTGAATTTTTTACTAATATCAACCAAACACCTCCTAAAGCCTCACTTAGCACCAATAACATGGGGGTAATACTTCTAAAAATAAATAAATAAATAAAGCCTTTTCTTAATTACAACCACACTCTTTTCCTTTGTACTTTAAAGGGGATAAAAGTATTTTTGTAATGACAACTGTTAAAAGATAAAATAAGAAAGACGAGTTAAAAAGGACTATAAAAATGCAGGAACTAAGTTTTACCTTAATATCAACCTGGCAGCTGAAAAGATATTTCTATAACTGTTACTGTTATTCAGTAAGATAAATCTCAAATTTCTTTTACAGTTAGACATTTTTACTGCCTAAATCCAAATATAAAGATGCCTGTCAATAACATCAACTGTGTCACTGATCATGACTGGTATTCTAGGAATGATAAAAAAAGATCTTGCATTTTGCTTGAAAAGATTTTGAAAAGGTCTTGCATTATTGCAAAGAGTTTATTGTTAAGTGTGTTACTTGTCACACAGAGCCATTTAGTCTGTAGCTGGTTCAAGAAACTCCTTAACTAGGTTTCATGAAATGTCTACAAAAACATTTTTGTGCACAAAAACATGCATGAGAAAAGCAAAGGTTTAAGGAGCACCCAACACAGAGAAGGCAGAAAGACTGGGAAACTTATCTATACTAAAAATTGCATGTTAAGTTTTTTGTTTTGCTGCTGAAGATAAAAGAAGAAAAATTATGGAAATGTATCCCTTTCCAAAGGATACCTTGGTAATTTTTAAATCAGATCTGCAAGTGATTTCTGAATCTCTGTCAGCTCATAAATACAGCTCATAAATCCGACATTTTGCTGCTTCACTCAGTCTCTTCA
This sequence comes from Brachypodius melanocephalos, assembly GCA_013398615.1. Classification (NCBI taxonomy): domain Eukaryota; kingdom Metazoa; phylum Chordata; class Aves; order Passeriformes; family Pycnonotidae; genus Brachypodius; species Brachypodius melanocephalos. Next base: position 8,833,222 of record VZSR01001685.1, on the reverse strand, counting down.
AATATGATCACTGCAGAAAGCAAAAACACATCCAGTCAGCATACACCAAAGTATGAAAGGAGATGTTTTTTTGGGTTGGGTTTTTTTTTTTTTTTTGTTTGGTGCAATCTAAGTACTGACTTTTTGCATCAAGCTTGCCAGTCACAGATGCCCTGTGTGAGACTCCAGCTGATCAGGTCATGAATTGCTCCTGTTGCAGAAAGATGAGCACCCACTTCACTTTCGAGTGTTAGCCAACCCCAAACACATTTCCTACCTACATGACCACCTCTTCCAAAGCTCCAATATACTAAAAACTTTTCTGTAAATATTTTTAATGGGTGTTTCCAGGCTTTATTGTATTTTGGCATGGCATAATAAACTATTCGCCTTCTCCCAATCTTTAACAAATGTCACATGAATATCTCAGATGGGTTATCATCAAGGCAGCTTTTAATCTAAAAAATACTGCTACCAGAAGGAATCTCATTCCAAAAACCTGCTTCTTTTAGAGGCAAGATAAAATGTTTAAACAAATCTAGCATTTGCAAGAGAGGAATCTGGGAAGTTCGGAGGAAAATGTAGATTCTGACAGAAAACTCACGCATTGTTTGGTGTCATGGGAGTTCATCTAATTAGACACCACTTATGACTAGTGGCTTAATATCATTTTGCAAACCCATCACAATAAAAAAGTGGTAAAATTTATTGCTCTTTTCACAGCTCCATTAAGATAGGACTTTCTTGAGCATAATTTGCTGACAATTTGATCAGAGGGCTGAAGCACCTCTCCTAGGAGGACAAGCTGAGAGCTGGGTTTGTTCATCTTAGAGATGAAAAGGCTCAAGGGAGACCTTATTGTGGCTTTTTAATGCTTAAATCGGGCCTATAAGAGAGAAGGCAAAAACGTTATTTTAGCAGGGCCTGCAACAACAAGCAAGGGATAAAGGTTTTAAACTAAAATAGGATCAATTCAGATTAGATATAAGGAAACAATTGTTTACAATGAGGGTGCTGAAACACTGAACAGATTGCCCAGAAAGGTGGTAGATCTTAAAATTCGTAAGTTAAAAGTATTATGGCACTAGGTTCTGTAATCCAAAGCATTTTAATAGGCACCAAAAACTTTCACAGCTAAAAAAACAAATTTGAAAAGCACACTTTGGACATTCAACCAACCTCAAAGACTGTTTCACCAGAAAGCAAAAAAAAGGGGTAGCCAAGAAACTGATCAGCTCAGCAGAAGCAGGAAACATGTGCCAGTCTTTCTATCAATTTGGTTATAGAATTTAAAAGTGAAGTCGCAGGAATCTCCCTCTCTCCTTCTGGAAAGATAGCATATTTTTAAACTTAGAGGGCTTTTTTAAAAAAAGTGACGTATTACATATAATTTGAGATCACATTATAGTATGATTATTCATTGCTAGATTGTAGAGATTTACATAATCACATCAGGCAGTAACTTGCGCTGCAATGAAATTACCATATCAAAAGAGCTGAATTTTGTTGGCTTAAAATCTCATTACATTGGTTTCCTTAAAATATGAAAAAATCAGTGTTCAAGTTACAAACTACGTCTTCTTTGTTAGACCTTTACATCACCAGTAGGCTACCTTAACACACATAGATCTAATCTGCAGCCCTCAAGCAAACCCTTGGGGTTTCTACCTCTGAAAACAGCTTAGAGGAGTTCCATCAGTAAAAAAATTAAGTATTGAGTTTTTCTGCCACAGGAACAGATTGAGAAACAAAACCCAGCACACAATTACTTCTATCCACTTACAGATACACTGACAGGAAACCGGTTAAATAGATGATAAACAGCCTATTCTTTATCACTTGCAGGTGTCACAAACACTATGACAGCAACTCAGGTACTTATACTTGAGCACCTACTGCTCTAACACACGTGAAGCGAGCACAAAGCCAGCTGGCAGACACAACAGTTCCAGAAAACCCATTTCACTCTAAAGCACAATCCAGTTGTCAGGGAGGAGACTTGCCACACCTGTATATTCCTAATCCCAAACATGTATTGAAGATGTATGCTCTTAAAAATGTTTAAATGAGCAAAAGAAAGAATTACCTTTGAAACAAGCAACAGTTTCTCCTTATTGTTTGAACTTCCACTGCCTAAAAAGCAGGTTCTGCATTGACAAATTGAATTTATAAAGTGAAATTAACTGTCTGCTTTCTCATCACCTGATCAGTGAGCCATGCAAAGCACAAAGCACACAGTTATCTCAGTTTAAAATAACTCTTCAAAAGCGTTTGCAATGTAGAGGTCCTTATTGCTCAATTTGTCTAACTCCTGAACAGAGCACAACCAGAAAACAATCTGCAATCCAGCTCAAAGATGGCTTTACAGTACTGCATCTTTCCTGAACTTCAAGTTAAACCTAGATGCTGATGCACCTATCAATTAGTCTCACAGCAAGGGCTCACAAGGTACATAAGGAAACAAAAGGCATTTAGTTTTTTTAGTTCCAAGAAGACCTTTACAACATGGCCTAATAAGCCATCATTGCTACAGGAGGAGGGAGTTCCTATGACTTCTCATTGCCTAGTTCTGCTGAATTTATGCAAATTGGTTAGAACATAGCCAAGAATTAATTCCAGTGCTTTTAGGCAAACTCCTACACAACAGTATTATTTCCTAACAATAAATGCATATACTTAAAAACTGGAAGAGCAATGGCTATAACAAGAACAATCTATAATACAGGAAAAAGAAGAAAGGTGATGTGAAGTTATGTAGAACTTAGTACATATCTGTAACAGAGTATCTTTTGTGCTCTCTAAGAGCAACATTGAATTGAATTAGGAAGAAAACCTGCTGTTATTTGAATCAAAACCTAGAGTAATAAAATTTGATTTTAACACATTTGCATAAAGCAGCTTAAGTACATTTACAATGACATATTAGAGCTCTAAGCATTGAAAACAGCACATGCATCACCAAAAACCCCTACAGTTGCAATTTCATGGTTAAATGCACTGTAGGAACACAAACATCTCATTTTGATGGCTTACTTTAATTTACATCCTTCTCCTCCCCCAGAGAGATAAACTCTTATAATCAGTCATTAAGTGGCTACATATGTACCAACATACACCCTTTATTGTTGTAATAAGAAACAACGTGCCTGACAGCATCAGTAAATACTAATATTTTTGGCTTTGTTACTACTTAAACAAAGCATAAAGAATGTGTGTGACTCATCAAGTGTCCTTCTCCCCCCTTGCCAAATCTCCACTTCCGTTGAAATTTCTTCTGGACCTCTCTAGGATGTAGCTCAGCTGCTCTCTACTGGCTGCTTGAGAATATTGCCAGGTCATGAAAGCAACACCTTGTACAGCACAGAAGTCAGCAATCAGCTTTTGCTTTATGGTCTACCTTTTCATTACATAACCATATTTTGCATAGACCTTCCAAAAAGCTGTAGGGTATACGTGTATTTTCACAAAAACCTTTAAAATCATTCATATTGCTCCACAGCAAGTTCATTTTTTTCAAAGAGAAACATAAATGCTGCACAATGGTATCAAATTCCATCATTCAAGTGAAGACTCAAGAAATACACACAAGAAATTAGCAAGGACAGTTTCTTTCAAAGTCCACTCAGGCTTATAATTTATAAAGTATTCTCCAATATGGTTTCTAGATTCTGCCCTACAAAAGAATTGTTCTGAGGACCATTGTTGCACTAAAATTTTCTGTAATACATCCAAACTCCTGGTTTGCATCCTTGGATACCTCATGAGTTTCCTGTTTGTGTCCAAGTTTGCTGCTAAGTATTGGCTTGTTAAAGAGACCCTAGGTGACAGCCTCATAAATAACCACCTCATTGTTCATTAACTTAAATCAACACATATACCTCCTGCTGTAGCCCTAATTCTTGAAGATGTGGCTTTGGGATGGCAAAAAGATCCTCCTTGAACTGCCCTTCCTTTTTTTCTATTTTTAGCTAACCAAAGTACATCCTGTCTACTAGTTTTTAACAGGTGTGTGTGTGGGTATGTGTGTATGAATATATACATATATGGTAATTTAATAAATGCAAGCCCCCAAATACAGATTTTAGAGCATCCCTGGAGGTACAACAATAGCTCAGATCAAAAGTAGTTGTACCCCTTGGCAAAAGGAAAGCATATCAGTGGAGCAAAGCATGACAGCTCTCCTGTCCAAGAGCATTAAACATTTCTTCTACCTCTCTTTTCTGATGTGAATACAGAACACCCGGAATATTTGCAGACTCATCACAAGCTTCCTCTGGGTGCAGGACGAAATCGTTTCTGTGAGAGGTATTCAAAATATTTCTTACCAGTCTTGTAAGGTTCTAAGGTGCTGTAATGATAAAAGTAGTACCACTTCCTATTGACAAAATTAGTCAAAGTGCTCCAGAACAATTCTTTGGACTAACTGTATAAAGTTGAATTATACCCACACTAACTGGCTGGCTGGAATTACTGCATCCATTTCAGTGAGTGAAATATAACTCCTCAGAAACAAGCAGAGCATGCCTTATTTGTTGTCTCTTATTAGCAGTCTTAAAATAATTAAGTTTTTGGATTTAAAGGCATAATTGTACTGCAGGCATAGAATCAATTAATGCAGATATGTAAACATTTATTTCAGGATGACATAATAAAGAAAGAGGTTTCTGCTTTCCTATTTTATGTATCCCCAAAGTTCTCTCCCTCACAAGGTACTTTAGGCCATTTGTCACAACTTCATATATGAAGTACCTATAAAACTGTTTTTGTAGTATTTAAAAGAAAAATTTTGAAAAAAGCAACATTTTTTTCTACATATCTACCCAAACTGTTCACACAGTAATACATGAAGTCCTGGTTTTCACATTCATTTTTGGAGACCAAGACTGAGGTGCTTCAGAACACTTTTAGAAATGTTGAGGAACCACAAGTTCTGTTGAGTAAAAATGCTTGGCAAATGGGAAATCATGACATTTCTAGGTACATCCCAGAATGAGACATTCAAAGTCCACTGTGCTACAGAAACATTAGGCAAAAAAACCAAAACATACCAGCAAGAGGAGGTTTATGTGAATGCAGACTGCAGGGTATGCTGACAATTAACTTATGCTCTGGAATTGGAAGAACACCTTCAGATTTCCTGTCATATAAATCAGAAAAGAAAGATGAAAATGAATGCCACCCAATGTGATGCTACAGCTCTTGCAGAGCTACTTCAGATGGGAGATAACACACAGAATGTTTATTCACAAACTTCAGGGAAGTTAAATGTTGCTCAGACATAACATATGAAACGACAGTTTATTAAATCATTGAGGCTTTAGACAAAACATGGTTAAATATAGCCATGCAAAGCCACTGAGAAGAAACAATGTAGGCCTGTATGTCTTCATGTGTGGAACAGTAGCATCCCCAAAATGGCATCAGCCTGTGCCAAGGACTCATGGTCCAAGAGAACCTGTCCGCTAAGGAAGCCCTGTCCACAAGGCTATTGTCTAAGACACAGGTCCCCAAGGCAGCAGATGCAAGGAAGAGACAGGGGGTTCCATTCTTTAATCTCACTAAGGCACTGTCTTATTCCAAGGCTAATAAGGCTACCTTTAGATCCAAAATCAGCCAAGAGATTTTGGGACATTATACTGCATTATGAGTAAGTGACACACGCAAAGGGAATCCTTCAAAAAAAGACATTTATCATAAATATCCTAACATACCTTAAGGCTTCCTTTACATCTCCTTGAACTCTCCCCAGTACAAGAACTTCATAGGGTTTTTTGTGCAAAGAATTCAAAGGCAATACAAATTCTCCAGCTGTAGTAATCTGACACAAGAGAGTTAAAAATATACAGTAGAAGGTTTTAATATCTGATATTTTTCCAAGACCTTTTCCTTTATAAAAAAGAGGATACTGATGATATCATGACTTTCAAATACAGAAGCACGTGGTAGTAAATATATAAATTAGAAGAACATGAAGTGTCATAGTGCAAGTCTTCTCAGTCTTCAAGAAAGCAACAAAACAAATTGAGAACTTACTTTTACCCAGTGCCACTCAGCAAGTGTTTTCACCGACCAGTGAGGATAAAGTTCATCCTTAACAAAACGTAAGTGCTTCTGTCTATTAGTCACCCACATGACTACAAGACAATTTGGAGCAGCTAGTGCTGGTAGAGGAATCTGCTTGATTTGCCATGAAGACAAGTGGCTGTACCTATGCCAATATAGTGAGAAAGCAAATTAGGATATACCAACCATAAAAATTGCAAAGCAACACAAATGGATAAAAAAATTACACAGACCAGTCACTTCAAGAATTATCTCCTGATAATCCAAGTCATAAGAACAGTTCAAGACTGACACCCAGTGGACAATTCTGAGGGATTTTATATAAAATCATTTGTGTACGCACATAAACTTTACTGAGCAGAACAACTACATATTTCCACTACCCCTCAAAATAAAACATTATGAGTTGTGACTCTGAGGAAGTTTAGAAGCCCGTATTTCATTTAAGAACTATCAGTAATTCAATTTTCTCATCTTCGTCCCAGAACAAAGCTATTTAGTGAACACTAGCTTATTAAGCAATGTAATACTATTCACGTCTTATAATAAACTCTCTACTGAATGAAAACAACAAGTGAGTCACTTGCAAGGGCAACACTAATTTGAATGGCAAGTTAAAAGGTCATAAAAGACATAATTTCTCCAATTATTTTCAGAAGTTGTTAATTTTTTTAAGTTATTGACCATGGTAGAAGTTCTCTAAGTTACCCAAAATCATTCTGCTCTTTTCTAAGCTAACTGAATGCTACACTGGTGAATCAAGGATGCATTCCAGATCCTGTTCTACCATTGTTTTTATGATGCAATTCTACGTTATTAATAAACTGCAGTTCATGGAACCTACACATTGCAGCACCAAAAATATTGGCACACTGCCTAATGCAAATCAGCAGCCACTATGTGGATAGCCAGGAACCTACACAATGCCAGGGTGAGAAACAGTAAACAAGGGTAAAATCCAAAATACCTCCCGGACTAGACTGTCCAGAGGAAAAAAGATTCACCCAGATGAGAAATGCTTCACAATGATTAGCTGCCAACAAGATAATTACGAGCAGTGATAGCTCCTCCACATTTTGCTTTTATTTTATAAGGGAGATGGGATCTTGGTGACTAACTTATGCTAGTAACGACAATTCTTCTCTGAGTACCTTATATACTCAAGAAAGACATTTGAATGAGAGTTTCTAGAGGTTTCTGAAGGCTTTCAAAGGAAAGCCTACTCATCAGTCTCTACATCTTCAAACAATGTCTTCATAACAAACTTTAAAAGCTACAGTAAACTTTATTCTAGAAAGTTGTAAGGCCGTATTTCCTGTCTACTCTTCTTTCAAATAGATACAAGTCTATGGTAATCAAGAGGACTCCACTGGCATAAACATGATGTTACCCCGCAGTGAAGGAAGCCCATAAAAATTTAAGTTAATGACCTCATGAACTACAGTACTCAGAGTTCCCACTGCACTAGAGGATTTTACTGCTGCATTACCATGTTCTTCTAAACATTAGACTGAAGCTTAAGCTACACCTCAAATTAAATAAAAAACCACTCAAACTTCTGAGCAAGATTTCAGCCCTGGAAATACTTACACATTTATCTAGCTTTATGCCCACTGAAAGAGCCCTATTAATTACAAACTAATATCTACATGATCTGGGCCCTACAAAACAGCTGAATCCACTTTCTTTGTAAAGGACTAACATTCACCAGCTAGATAATTTAAGATCTACTCTTGCAAATATTTTGCGTGCCAAGTATCCAACACATTTCAGTGAAACACCTAAGACAGTCCATAGATTTGAAGGTAAGTATATGTTAAAATATTTACAAGTTTAAGCTCCAGTCTCACAGTTATACTGGTCCTGGATTGGATCAATGCATTAAAATGTTAATTACCCTTTGTAAGCTACGATGACAAAGTTCCTTTGATTTTACTATAAAACATACCTGTTACTCCTTTTAACAGACTTGTTCTCCCATGGTGGATCAATCACAATTACATCATATTTTTTCTTGTCTGGCAAGTGAAATTAAAGAGAAAAAAAAAAAAGCCAGGAAATTAGCTTTAAAAAATATGTGAGTTAAAACAGATATATAGCAAAACTGCAAATTTCTTCTGTTTTTTTCCAAATAAGAAGTTAAAAGACTTTTGACATGCTTGTTTTAATTCAGACAATATCTGAAAATTCAGTATTTTTAGGCTGATCACCTAATGGACTGTTATGTGATCCATGTCAGATCCCTCCAAGAAATTTTGAGTATCTTTAGGACTTTCAGGGGGGAAAAAAAAGGGTAGCAGAGTGCAAGTCTCAAAAATAATTTTTTTCAAGTTTCCCAACAGAAACTATGTAATGAGGCACCCAGCTGAGTGAAAACCTACTGCCCTGAATGCAAGATTCCTGTCCTGTTTGATCTTTTATCAGGCCAACAGGAACATGTAGAGCTTCAAGCCAGCCCTAGAAAAGTGTTTTCAATTACTGGGGGTAAAGAGAGACGAATAGCTAGACACAGTGTAAAAAATGGGAATCAATGAACAAGAGTAAAAGAACTGAAAGAGTTTTCATGGGAGAAGCTGAGTTTACTTTAGCTGGAGGATACAAGATACAGAATACATCCACAAAAAACCAGAACTCTGCAGTTTTATTTGTCCAGAGAATATATTTGTTCTTTCATTGAGTCTGATGGTAAGAACAACAGCTTAGTATTTGATGTTCACAAATTGTGATTACTACATCTTATTCATTTAACATTGGAGGTACTATCCTTACAGTGGACTGACCAGCAAAAATTACTTGCCTTTTGGAGGGTGAAAAGGAAGAAGAAAAATAATAATTAAAATGGACAGCTGACTTAGGAAAAAAGTCTACAGTTAGGGCATTATGTTAACATTCACTGTTGTTTATTTCAAAAGCATTTGCTCAGATTTCTTGGACTGCTCTGTAACTCCTTGGAGAATCTTATATGCTCAACTGTGCAGAGTGGTAGCAGAGTGATAATACTCTTCTTTCTTTCCTACACATGAAAACAGCTAACTAGGTAGATTCTGGACTTCAAATGCAAATTATTTACATAGTAAGATTTTACCTCCTGAACATCTTCTCAATAAAAAACAAAATTTAAAAAAATATAATGTCTAAGTAACATATGCTTCCTCTCTTCTCATGTGCAATTAAAAATCTCCAATTACTGATTAGAGGGGAGAACAGTAATGCCCAGCTCATGCTCACAGGCAACATCTTTCCTGTAAGACTGTCTGATAAAGCCTGGCTGTGACTGATAGTAATAAAAATAACAGTAATAATAATAATGAAGGTCAATTTGAAAGCTAATGGAATGGCATTTAAGACTGATGCATGCTGTCAGCTTAGGGGTGGGGATGGCAGCTTGGGTAGTTTTTGAGCCACTTTTACAGAGGTCTTGTTTATTCTAAAATCCACCCATCTCCCTGTCATGGATTTTTGTGTAATCCAATGCTCTCAGCCATGAAACACAGCAGCTGAAAAGTCAAGTCATGCATGCTAATGGTGGGCTTGCTAAAGTGGTGTTGCCCTCCAGCTGGGTGCAACAGCCTCTCAAACTGTTATCTTCCCTGGGGGATACTGGGCTTTGTTCCATGACCAGTTTATTCCAATCTAAAAAGACCCTGCCACTGAACAGGATGAGTCCATAAGTGAACATTTGCTTTAAGGTGCCTTATCTCATCCCTTCCCCATGGCCTAATCTAGCTAAAAATTAAGACCGCAGCTCCACCACTTCACCACCAGCATGGACCTACGTATGCTAAAGGCTCATCCTGTGGGACAGGGACCCAGCAGCACAGCTAGTCCCAATTCAACGTGTTTATGTGACTTCTATGCTGACAGCAGCTCAGAACACGCTCACAAACTGTTGTATTTTGGCAGAGAATACAAACTGCTGTATTTCTAAAGGAGTCTCCTGGAGACAAATAATCCCCTCATGACACAATTTCCTAACCACTCAAGATTCCTTGGAAAGTTCTTACTTATTTGCACAAAGTTAGAAATATCACCTTGAAAGCCTGCAGCAACATTTGCTATCAGTGTGATGCTGTATGTTAAAATCTGTTCATTGAGTCATCTTGACATCAACTGCCCTCCTTGAGCAGGAGAAAAGTAGTAAATTCTAACACCTAAAGATACTTACAGTTCAGCAGGGGCTGTAAACATGAAATATCAGATAAGAGGAAACTGCTTTTTGGTGGTACCAAGTATTTCTGCCCCATTAACACAATTATCTTCGCACAGTTTGAGCTGTTTTCCATAATACACGAAAGCAGGTCCTGCTCCACACTGGAGGTTTCCTCCTCTAGCACACAGACAGCTTGATGGTCACTTTCATTCACAGCTGGAAACTGCTTTGCCATTTCACATAATTCAGCCAACCCACAGACAATGCGTTGAGGAACATTATTCTTCTTGCAACTGAGTTTTGCAGTAGTACGGTGAAGAAAACCACTTTTGAGTCCCTCTTGGACTAAATGCAAAGTGCCTTCCCGAATGAGCTTCCTGACCTGTATGGTGACCAAAAAAAAAAAAAAAAAAAAACCCCAAAGGGAAAAGAAACAAGATCTTTCAAGTATCTACTTGACCAGGGAATGCAACTGAAATCAAAACATTTTCAATCTGCTGGTAGGGAAAAGGATCCTTGCCAACTACCGAGATCATTGGCTCAAAAGCTACAAGGGCATGATAATAAGGTGTGTGCCTTGGTCTAACCCGAGCTGGCAATCAAATACCACGCAGCCATTCACTCACACTGCATGCCTCCCACTCCCTGGTGGGGAGAAGAATCCAGACCGGGCCTCTCCAGGCCACGGAGAGATGTTACCTCTTCAGCAGCTGGAAGTCAAGAGAGCGAACTCTGACGTGACTTTCTCACGAATATTTTCCCAAAGTCGCACTTTTGTCTTCTTAATGGCCAAATTACATGCCAATCAAAAAGCTAACTTTTGATTGGTCTACCAGACCGGCCCAAACCACGACACCCTTTCCTTCTCTGCACCAGTGGAACGAGCTACAAACACAGAACTTACTTGCAACCATGCCCTCCACTCTGCAGACACCCAAAGCCAAGTAGCATGTACTTGCAAAATATATGTTTTTTCCAACTTACCTTTGAATGGTATTCCAAAGCATCCAGTTCCCCTTGGTTGAATACACATTTCCTTTTACGTTTCTGCAGAATTAGCAAAAAACAATAACAAGAACAAGAAATTCGTATCATTCCATGATCATTTCCAATGAAATAAAAGGGGAGAAAATCAAAACATACCTGAATTACAACCTAACTCTTTAAAAGCAGAAGAAATTTTCCATCTCTTTCTATCTCTTTCTATCACAAGTACAAATCAAATAAGCAAAAAGATCTGAAAATACCCAACCCGCTGCAGGCATTTACAAGACACATAGTCTTCAAGCTGTTTTAAATTATTCATGGCACTAGGATCTGAAGGTATCTAGTGCACAGTTCGTGCTCATGCCTCCTTTAGGCCCATACTAAAAGTTTCAGCTGCCAATACAGTTTACCAATAAAAGAAAAAAATTAACTATGTTTTCATGATTACATTTATTGGTTTAGACCAGTGATTCTTGTGTCCATATAGAAAAGTACTGAACAACACTGAAAGAAAATTCATATTGTACTTTCCAACTCACTAATCTGCACAATCTCAAGAGCTACCACAGTTTCAGGCTGTGTACCTGACCATAACCAGTGTAAGGAGATTTTGAGAGCCTGTTTATGAGACACAGAAGGCACATTACTGACATGAGGGACACAAGAATATCCTCAAAAGTTCCCGCTCTTCTACACTACCTCAAAAGACTCAGGTATGCAAAACAATATTAGTAGTATATTATTGACCAAGCGATTACTGTAATTAACTGTGCTACAGAGAACATACCTTCCTGGAGGTGGCAAGAGAATCTCCAATGTCACTCTTTGGTCCTTCTTGGTGTTCCTCTCTGTTGCTGTTGGCCTTTATTTCTGTCAGACTCACCTCAGGGCATTCCTGACACAGCCGCTCCTCAGGAGCTGCAGCTATGTGGGGCTTAGAAATATCAAAGAACTCCTCCCGAAACACATATCTCATTTTTGCTCTTTTACCTTCTGTTTCTATGGCATCTCCAGGACCATTAGGAGGACCATCACTTGATGGGGGGGTGGCAGCAAAAGTAGAAACACTGTGACAGTCTTCATTAGATGTGACAGAAGTATTGCGAGTGACACCACCAGGGTGTGCAAAGGAGTCACAGATCTCATAGCCACACTGGTTGATGAAAGAGAGATGATCCACAAGCCATCCCGCTGTCAGACGATGTACCACGGACATCATAAATCCCCTTTTCAGGATGAAAAATCAGCTCCCTGAAACCACAGCCTTCACCAACCATCCGCATTTCCCAGAGCAACATCCTCCTGTAGGAATTTTTACAAGAATTCGCTTTACAGAATTATCACTGTTTAATAAATTCGCACCTACGTTCTGACAGACATTTCCATGCACACACAGGGTGCACTGGTGAAACTTCTGACTTCAGTCGGTTTTTCCACTATGTTCACCCCTATACCACTACTTTTTTTGTAGTAACCGAATTTTATATGACCTTTTATACTTTCAAACAGTATGGACTTACTCTGGCTCTTTTAACAAGTCAGAAAACAGCCCTATGACACACCGATTATGTCTAAGACTGTATGATATGTGTGTATATCTATACATTGTACATACACCACATACATAAGCATTTACATATCTACTATATATGTTACACACATGCTATATAGACTACATATATACCATATATGTGCACAGACTATATATACACACATATGCTATATATATATTCATACATAAACACACATATATATGCATATATACACACAAATACAAATAATATACACATGCATTCAGTGTATCTACACACACACATATATATACACACCACCTATACATACAGAGACAGGGATTACCATGACGGGACCCGGGAGCACTAATACACGCACCAGGGCAGGGGCAGCCGCGGCCCCAGCACTGCGGAGGCCAGGCGCCCCCTCCCATCCCCGCAGGCACACAGGGACCCAGAGCTCGGGCTTTTCCCCACAAAAACTCTCAGGGGATGGAGAAAAGCCCGGGGCTCGCCGTGGCCCGGCAGCGCCTGGCATGCACTCACCGCGGGCGCTGCCATGCAGCTGTAGAGCCATGGCCCCTCCTCGAGCCCTTCCGGGGATTGGGAGCCTCCTCCCCTCGATTCCGTCCTCCCCTCGGTTCTCGGTTCTCGGTTCCCGCCTCCTCTCCTCCCCGCTCCTCCTCCCCGCACCTCCCTCCCGGCCGCTCAGCTCAGCCCGCGGCCCCGCCGTGACGCAGTTCCGTGTGACGCTCAGGGGACGTCCGGGCGGGCGGATTTGAAATTGCCAGGAGGCGGCGGCGGCGGCGCTGGTGGTAACGGCAGCGCGGGGAGTAGGAGGGCAGCAACACCCTCACCTCCTCAACCACCGGGACAAGTGTCCGTGCGGCAGCGGTGAGTCCCGGGCTGGCCTCGCTGCTGAGTCCCCCCGTCCCCTTTGGTACGCGGTGGAGCTGCGCCCAGCTCTGCCGCGCTCCTGTGCTTGCTACTTTTTTTATTATTATTATTATTTTCCCTGCTGGCGTGTTGGCTCTGGCTCTATTCAAACTCTGATCTTACAGCGTCCTGGCGTATGTCAGCAGCAGTGTGGCCAGCAGGACGGGGGCAGTGACAGTCCCCCTGTACAGGGCACTGATGATACCTCTCCTCGGGTGCTGTGTCCAGTTTTGGGCCGCTCAGTTCAGGAAGGGCACTGAGGGCCTGGAGCGTGTCCAGAGAAGGGCAATGAAGCTGGTGAAGGGTCTGGAGCACAAGTCCTGTGAGCAGTGGCTGAGGGAGCTGGGGTTGTTTAGCTTGGAGAAAAAGAGGCTCTGGGGAACCTTATCAGTCTGGAACCACCAGAAAGGAGGGTTTGCCAGGTGGGGGTCGGCTTCTTCTCCCAGGCAACGAGCGAGAGGACGCGGTCTCAAACTGCAGCAGGCTTTGGTGGGACAGTTGGAGGAAATCCTCCACAGAGAAGGCGATTATACGCTGGAATGGACTGCTGTGAATATGAATGAGTGTATTAAGCTTGCTTAAACAATTACCACACCTGCCCAGCATGGTGGTGGAGTCTGCCTCCCTCAAGGAAAGGCTGGATGTGGCACTTGGTGCTATGGTCTAGCTTATAAGGTGGGGTTTGGTCAGAAGTTGGACTAGATGATCTCACAGGTCTTTTCCAGCCTAATTGATTCTGTTATTCTGAAGCTAATCACTTGATATGTTTGGGAAAATTTAATCTCCCCATGATTGAATTAAAGTAATGGAATAATGCAGCTTCTTCCCCAGACACAGTGAAGTAATGAATATGCTACCCTACGAATTGAGCTTGAGCTTCTGTTGTGATATGCAAGCAGTGGAACTGGAAGCAAAATGAAGCAACAGTTTATATTAATAATGTGTTTTGATAATATTCGTAGTGGAGGGGGCTTTTATTAGTTATAATTCAGCCATTTAAGCCCATCTCACAAATGAGATAGAACCTCTGCAGAAGCTGGCATTTTTTTCCTTAGTTAATTCTTTTTGCTTCAAATTCCACCTTAATGCCACTGTGGGGACTATAGTATTAATATTCCAGTTTGATTTATATTTTGCATGCAAAGTCTGAAGAGAGCCATAATATTGTCTTAGAATAGGTCTTCCAGTTATTTTGCTATAATACTGGGACATCAGTTGCAAATGAATGGGTAGGCTTAGATTGAGCAGCTCAGGAGCTGATGTATGGCTGAAGTGCTGTAAGCAGTACTTGTGTACTTCTGGTAGTGTGGACTGAACTGGAAATTTTCTCAAGCTCTTTTGCTTTTGGAACCTGGGTGTTTGAAGTGACCAAATATAAAGAATGGCAAATCAGTAGGTTTGGAATAACCACTTACATTTTCATCAATGAAACAGTTGATTTAAAAAACTGTGGCTGTCCTTATGTATTTCTGAAGTCTAACATAATCAATCTTTTTTTTTTCCCAATATGCAGGTCTGCTTGTTTATTCTGAGCCTTTGGAAAATCGCTGTGGCATTTAGAAAAGAAAATACCCTTAGATCCTGGATTTTCTGATACTGCTGGAATACTGAGGGATTGTAATTTACAGCAGTCACAATGAGACGAAGCTCAAGTATTGCTGGAAGCAGCAGTCGACAATCTATGATGGCACTGAGAGTGCAGGATAACAACAAGATGGGTCTTCAAACACCTCAGATGTAAGTCTTGCTGGTCATGTTGCTAAAAATTATTATATAAAACTAATTCTGAAGAGATTTATCGTAGTGTGTTTGAGTGTGTGAGTAGCACCTGAGGAAAAAAAATTGAAACTGTGAGAATAAGGCTCCATACAGCCAAGAATCTTTGCACGAGTGCTCCAGTTTTGCAAAAATAGTTGCTTTAACCTTTTTGGGTACCTGAGTCAGGTTTCAAATGGTAACACTTTGTTACATGTTTCTTAGGTGCCTGAGTGCATTGGTTGACCTTTCTAAGATGTTGCTGTAATGAACGTGCTTAGGAATATATGAGTGTGTGTGTAGTTCTTGTATAAGCAAAAGATGAACTGGTAGAAATAGTCACTCGAATCCTTCTCTCTATTCCTCAGGAAGGACAGAAGCACCTTTGGGAAGCTGAGCACAAGCAAACCTACATCTGGAGCTTCAGAAAGAAAAGTCAGCTGTTTTGGAAACAGGTATGGATAGGTTTTGTTCTCTGCACTGTAAATTAAAACAAAAATGGTCCCACATAGTTTTGGAATTTTTCTTTCTTGACAGACTTTGATGATAGGAAATAATAGATGTGGGGCAAGCAGATCTTCAGGTCTGCCTTCCTCCAGTCCTTGATTATTAAACAATGATGCTGTGGAGGAGGAATTGCTTTGGGAGGTTTTTTTTTTTCCTTTTGGGAATGATGCACATTGCAGACCTTAAGACTATCTCAATACATTTTCTTGTTTAAGGAAGAATGACATCTGAAATATAGTCTGCGTTAGTTTCTTCTCTCTAAGATATAAACCTTCCGAAAATCTATAATCTTTCTGCTTAGCTCATGACTTCCTGTGTTGTGGGTATCTTCTTTTACAGGACCCCAATCTTGCAGGGGTCTATTCTTTTTAAATATTCCTTAAATATTTTAGTGTTTATTTACAGTGACTAACATGACTTTTTTTTTTTTCATCTTTGGGATATTTTTCTGCTCTCTAAAAGTTTATTTCTTTCAATAAAATGAAGAAAGTATTCATCTAGGATGCAGTAATCCCTTTGTTGTACGTGTGGCATTGTGGCTTCCACGTTAATGATGTTTTTCCAATCACCTTAAATGAAGAGAAAACTTCAAGTATCACTTTGTATAACAAATGTGAAGAAAACACAAATGTAGCAATTGCTGTGATTTAAACATGAAGAAAGTTGTTCTTTCTGTGTATTGTCACAAGACCATGTTGTATTTATTGTCTGTCCTTAGAGCCAGTGGGGCTGGAGTGTCACGCAGCAGCCAGTATGGTGTGTTTGGGACAGAAAAGATAAAGGATCCCAGGCCCCTTCATGACAAGGCATTCATCCAACAATGTATCAAGAAGCTTTGTGAGGTAACATTAACTTGTCCTTCATGTATGTTAGGAGATGTAAAATGTACTAATCAGAATGGTTATTTCTCTTGGCTTCAACTTTTATTTAGTGACTGGTATTCCATGTTTCTTCTGCACAGTTCCTCGTTGAGAATGCTTATGCCCACAATGTTTCCATGAAATCACTACAATCTCCATCAGTTAAGGACTTTTTAAAGATCTTCACCTTTATCTATAGATTCCTCTGCCCTTCTTATGAACTGCCTGACTCAAAATTTGAAGAGGAAATTCCCAAAGTTTTTAAAGACCTTGGGTAAGATGATTATTGTTAGTCTCCTGGGCTGAATTGATATGCTATGGCTAGAAATTTAAAAGCTGAGAATTCTGCACTGATAGCTGGGGAGAATGGATAGGTTTCTTTATTCAGATGAGACTCTAAAAGTACAATGTTATTGTTTTGTTTCACTTTTGTTTAGATTGAAGTTTACTCACTGACTTTCAGAGTCTACTATACGTTTTATATTTGAACTTGCAGAACTATAAGCTCTTGGAATCTTGCTTTGTAATGTAAAATTTAATTGATTATTTGTATAAAACTTTGAAAGACAAGACAGAATTTTCTTTTGCAGACCTTTCTGTTCATTCTGTTAGAATCTAACAACTAAAATTTCCAGAATTTTGGGTTAAGTTAATTTAGTTCAAAATATGTTTTCCTGCAATTTCTCTCATTCTGCTTTCAAAGCAGAATGTGGAAATAACAAAAGTGACTGTTGAGGTGAAAAAAACGCAAAGTAGCTGAGTGGTTTATTGCTGAATTTTTTCAGTGTTTGAAGTCATTACTGCCCCAACACTTTTCAAGAAAGAAAATCCTCTGCCTGTTGATAATTGTGAATTTTCAGTCTCGTTTTAAAAAGAAAGTGTATTTTACTCCCATAGATTTGGGATGAAATCTAAATTTCACACCATCCCATGATGGTGTGAAAGTGCCAGGGCTCCTTAAATGTAGGTGTAAATCTATTCTGTTCACTTCTTGTCATTTTAACATTTGAAACTGCTGACCTAGCTTGAAATGTAGAAAAGTATTAAACTCTGCTGCACCAAGAGTGTAATTTTGGATAAAATTACTAATTCTGACAACTCATTTCAAGTTGTCATTTGGGAGTTCAAGAAGCATCTGGATGACACTCTTGATCATATGGTTTAGTTGTAGTCAGTCCTATGAGGAGAGCAGGGAGTTGGATTTGTTGATCCTTAGGGGTCCCTTTCAAATCAAGATATTCTGTGAATTGCAAAATGAGAAATCCATGATAATTGAATAAAATAATGCTGTAAGAACTCAACTTATTTCTTTTGAAATACAGTATAAAGTACAATTGAGTTTGCTCTTCCTTCTGTGCCTTCATCTACACATAAAAATGTGCTGCTTTATTTTCAAAATGTGTTGGTTTGTTTTCATCACTGTCTGCCACAGCTATTAAAAATGTATCTTTTGGCCTTATAGGTACCCCTTTGCTCTGTCAAAGAGCTCCATGTACACTGTGGGTGCACCACACACCTGGCCTCAGATTGTGGCAGCTTTGGTTTGGTTAATTGATTGTGTCAAGGTAATATTTAAGATTAATGTTTGTCTTTCCAGGCTGGAATGTTAGTTTCAATGCAGATCTTGTAAATTTTGTCCTACAAATCTCCTTGTTTAACATATATGTAAAGAAAAAAGTGGGTGTTCTTAGCTGTCATCTGGGAGCTGACCCTTAGCCTTGTGTTTCAGTAACTTCTAGAGTGAGCTTTTTATGTTATATTGTGGGTTTTTTTCTTTAAATGCATGCACTGGATAAATTCATGTATAAAAAAGGATGGGGAAATGTTGACTTATACATACATTAAACGTGAGAAGTTAATGGGTATAATCACTGAATAGAACATATATCTTCAGTGCAAATGCTGTGCTATCTGCCATTCTCTCCTAAATTTGAAGTCTAGGGATAGAATTTTCAGTTGAAATTATTCAAATGTCCTGTAATACTTATACAGAGTGGCAAGTTTTGTGTTTGGGCAGGGTGTTTTTATTTAATTTTGGTTTTGTTTGGTTTGCTTGGGTTTTTTTAGTAGTGGTAACTGTTGTCGCTGCCAGCTCAGGTCTGAGCAACATTTGGAATCTGTGACTGAAGTTCACTGCTGAATTGAATACCCATGAAAATCCTGTCCTTTTTTGCTGAAAAGACAAGACAATTTTGCAGTTTTGACTGTCCAGTTCATGCATCTTTACCTGTGTGTTTAGTCAACTCAACACAGGCTCATTCCAACCTGCTTGCTGAAATCCTAATCCAGTGCTACTCTGCTTCTTATCATAAAACCAACATGGAAACTAATGGATGTCTTCACATTTGCCCTTTGTTGTGTGCACCTCTGCTTTTCAGCTGTACAATGCGATCAGGGAAAATGCGCCAACATTCGATGACGGACAGAGCTGGGGAGGAGAGACAGATGATGGAATTGTACATAATAAGGTACCATGGAAAGGAAATTAGAATCAGAATTGCTCAACTGAATTTTGCCATGTGCTGTAACAACACAATTTAAAAACAGTTTAGATTGTTGTGTCATGTATTTATAGATTCTCTTCCCTTTTGAATTCCCCTTTGAATGTTTTCTAGGAAGTAGAGTAGCATTATATAAAAAGTCTGATCAACTATTACCTGAGCAGGCATCATGGCCAGTCTATTGGTGAAGACTGGATATTAAACAGAAATGCCTTATTCTCCAAGTATCTGTTGCTGTTTCAGTTCTCCTTTGTGAAGAAAGGGAATCATGCTGTTTATTGTTTTAATAGAGTTTCTGGTATATTTTGCTTTAGCACTCAAGGTTTCTGACGTTCACAGCAGTGCAAAGACAGTGACTTAATTCTAAATGTAGTGGATTCTCCTCAGTTTACTATGTAAAAATTGGTTTTAATGTTTTATTTCTGAGCCACAAAATAGGGTGGCAATGTAATTCAGGCTCTTAAAAATCCAACAGTTCGCTTTCTTTTTAATTTATCATAGATTATAAGTACTACTCAGATTTAACTCAGTGTTAACTCACAACAGGTGTTTGGAAGGAGTTGCATTATAAGCTAAAACATTTAATTAGAAAATTGCAAAAATCAAATTGGATCATAATTTCAGTCTAAGGTTGCAACCTGGTGGTTAGCAAGTAAAAATGCTTTTAAACTAAGTATGTTCTTCTACACTGACACTTACACACATGTGTTGATACAAAACTCACAGTACTGATGTAATTGCTTCTGAAACATCTGTAACTCAGTGTCTAGCAAATTCTTTTGGGGTAACCTTTCTTTAATTCTAGATCAGTTCTTTGACATCTGCAGATCTGAATTTTAATGGTCATATTTACTGAAGAGGTCTGTTAAACAGATCTCCAGTTTCCATAAACCCACCTGAGAGAATCATATGCATCAAGATGAAAAATTCTTAAATATGGTACCTTCAATCCTTGTTAAATATCCCAGAAAAATACAGCATTTCCAGACCTTTCGTAATGTAAATGATAGGTGCTTCCTTCTGCCTGAATATAATCTGTTGACATTCTTTGTTCAAAGGAAGGAAAAAAGCTTAATTTTACAAAAGTACAATCAAAGCATTGAAAGATATTTTTAGTGTTTGAGTAGCTTTAGACTACCCAGATATTTTACAAGCTTTGGAATCGTTGAAATGAAAGATTTTTAAATTGTTTTCAGCTTTTCATGGACTACTGTGTGAAGTGCTATGATCTTTTCATGAAAGGGAGAGATACCTTTGAAGAGTTGGATGCTGAAGTGCAGTCAAAATTAAGTAAGTTTTCAAGTTTTAAGTAAGTATTCAATTGTGTTACTGGTTTCTTTTCTCCTAGCATCAGTTTGTTCACTTTACAAGTGAAGGTGGTCTGAGGGAATCTGAAATTCCTAAGTACTTTTTGGTTACTTCAACTTAATACTCTCTTTTTTGTATATATTTTAGCAGTACAGATGGATAGGTCATGATCTGCTATCAGCTGTAGCTAGTTTTTGTCGCAGAAAACGGCAGTATACACTTCTTCAGATGTGAACTCCATCTATGAGATGACTCTTGTTTCTATCTGTCAAAGTTAACAAAAAAAAAAAAAAACAACAGAAAAGGCAAGATTGTCAGAGGATGCACCTGATAAGTAAGAAAGTAATATGTAAGAAAGTTCAGCTTTTGAAAGCTCCGGAAACATTCTGCAAGAGTTTCAAACTCTATTGTGAGGGTTCCTGTATACAATTTGGCATGCAACTCTTTGTCTTGAGGGAGGTGGAAAATTATTAGGTTTTTTTGACTCACTCATTTCACCATCTACAGAAATACAAACAGAAAATGAGAACAAAGAAGAAAAGCATTTCTTACTTTCTTTGATTTTCTATGAAAAGCCAGACTAAGGGCCCTTTGTTTGCAAACTGGAGCCACTGGTTGGAGAGGAAACAAGCCACCACCACACTGTTACTGGATATTAGGAAAAAATAATCATCCCATTCTTTGGCAAAAGCCAAGTGAAGATAGGGAAAGATGTCTCAAGAAGCAAGGAAGTATATGGATAAGAAAGAGATTGTTAAATAAGTATGATCTGTTCTAACTTCACAAAGTAGTCTTACACACTCTCCTGTGGTGTGGGCTGTATGAGAGTTTGGAAACTCTTACTTCTTGGGAGTGACTTTGAGCTCTTTTAGTCATGAAGACTGAGAAACCCATTTCTCTTCTTGTTTGTTTTGGCATTTTTGCCTGGTTGCATTTGAATGAAAGGTTTTTCTGGGAAGTTTCTTGGGTTTTTTTTAGTTATTTTTTTAGTGTAAAATAAATGTCCAGCTAATGAGTATTTACTGTGCTGAAGCTAAAGTTTAGATACTCAAAATAGGTGGTGATATTAAGTGAGATTAATTTGTAACCCCACTCTCTCTTCTGCTCTCCCACAGAGGATTTATTTAACATAGATCCATTCCAGATGGAAAGTTTAGCAGCTGACAACAAAAGACTTCAAGAAGAGATTGCAAGACTAGAAAAAGAAAAGGAAAGTGAGCCGGTCAGTAAATTGCATCTCTGCTTTTATGGTGGAATTTTATATTTTATTTTTATATTTTATATTTGTATTTTGAATTTTATATTATTGACCATTTCTGAATTAAGATACTTACGATACATAACAAATGGAAAATTATTTTCAATGCTTTGAGATTTTAATCAGGCCAGATTTTTACAGACTCTATACCATTATAGAACAAGGCTTTTTCTGTGAAGTCTTCAGTCACTATTTGTTTGATAATGTGCAGATTTTTCCAGGTAATAAGGTCTTGTATTGACTGAAATATTATTAAAACACTTGAACCATTTTTTTTAATATAAATTCCAACATTATTTTTTCCAAATGTGTTGGTATGAGGCATGGGATTCAGTGCCAACAATATATTTTATGGAAAATATTTTGCTTGAAAGCTGGATTCTGCTTTAGACGTATCATGAGTTTAAAAATGGGTTAGTGGCTGTGCAGGTGGCAAATTAAGACTCCCGCTGACTTTGCAAAATGTGCTGGGTTTATTCCCAGCTTTCCATGCCCTAGTTTTATCTGCCCTCTGTATATTAGAGTTAAGTTGTGAACTACCTGTAGTAAGAATTTTCTAAATGCAGTGTCTGATGCAAATGAGGGACCTAATGCTGAAATGCAAGATTCTTTTCAGCCCTCTTTGCTGTTATTTTAAAGGTGCTTGACTTGACTCAACTGTCACAGAGATAAAAACTTTAAAAGTTCTTAAGTTTTCTATTTGAGCTATTGATATTGACCAATTATTCTACTGTCTTGTCTGGAAAGTGAAGTCATTATTTTATATTCATCTAAGAGTGGTTGTTCTTTTCACCCATTTCCTAGGATCGTAGAGTAACGCTACGAAACGTGAAATCATCTCTTCAAGCAGACGTCCAGAAGTACCAGGCTTATTTGGCTAATCTAGAATCTCATATAGCCATCCTTGATCAAAAACTGGAAAGTGTTAGTGATGAAGTTGAGACAGCAGGTAAGGAGGCCTTGATCACAGTCAGGGCAATGAAGCTAAAAATACTCTTCAAATAATTGTTCTTAGCTTGAGGACAGAGCGAGATACTTGGAGTAGCATGATGCTACAAATAAACTTTCCAGAATGGATTATGAATAAAGATTTTTTTTTTGTCTAGTAACTCTTTGTACACTAGAGTAATGAAACAGTAATGATACATAATAATTGTTATTTACTCATAAAATACAGATGTTAGGTTTATGTATATGGGCCGGTATTTTATGTCCACTTCACAAATGTTTTGTGAACTTAGAAATGGAAGTAGAAGCAATGAAGCAGGAGAATGCTCGACTCCGGCACATCCTAGATAACCAGAAGTACTCAGCTGCAGACATTGAGAGAATAAATCACGAGAGAAATGAGCTGCAGCAAACCATTAACAAGCTGACTAAGGAACTGGAAGCAGAAGAACATCAGCTGTGGAATGAAGAGCTAAAATATGCTAGGAATAAAGAGGCGGTATGTGAAAACCCCACTACACTTGGAGGTGGCTGTCAGTTTTCATCATGCAAGCTTAAAATTGGAGCCTTGATAATTTCTTTCCTAAATAACCTAACACCACTACACATGGTATCTAACCAGGCAAAACTGACAAGAATAGCCTCTGTTTACAATATCTCTGAAAAAGGTTTCCCTTTTGTTTTCCCTTTTTCTCTTTTGTGCTTAATGGAAAAGTGTTCTCTTTTTTTTCTGCATCATAAGAGATATGGCTAGAATATGAAGCACTGTCAGCTCTCACTGCTATAGCATTAAGAGCTTTGATAACACAAGAAATTTAAGGCTAGTGTTAATATTTCAGAACAAGAAAGTAAGGCAAAACTAGTGAATTTGAATCAATAGCTTTGCATGCAATTAGGGCCTGATTAGTGCTTTGTGTAGAAGTTGTAGCATCTTTCAAGGGCCAAGTTCAATCCTTTCAAACAAAATTAAAAGATATAGTCCTATAAGTGATGGGATTTAAAAGCTTCTAACTTTGCCAATTGCAGAACTAAAGAGAAGAGTTTCAAATACACTGGGTAGGGCTACCCTTTATCAAGCATTTGTATTAACTTAAATCCTCATGTGCAAGTATAAAGCACATAAAACTGGGGAAAAAACCCTGTGTTCCTTAATGTTTGCATATAAATAGAACTCATTAATTAGAAATTAGAGCATTTAATAAGCTTTGTTTAGAGACATACTCAGTTTGTTATAAGGATGTGTGGCTGTGTGGCATTTCCTGTCAAAACTAATGAGAGAAGGCATATTGACATGATGACTAATCATTGGTTTAATACTATTCTCCAGCATGTTAGTTCCATTTTCAAAAACTTGAGGAAGGAAAAATTATGGCAGATGAATATGGAAAACCACAGGTGAAACTGTTCAGTGTGAGCCATATACACTGAAAAAGCTCACTGAGCAAACCCTGAAAGAATCATAAAACAGTACTTAATGCAGCAAACTGCTGGACTGATATTATATACAGCTCTTGAATACTGTGGTGTAACAAGGAACTATGTCCATAGAGAGCAAGTCAGGAACTTGTTTAAAGTACTATATGAATACTTCTTGCAAAGCTTTTCACTTGTATCTCTTCTATGATTTCTGCCCTTTTCTCCTCTGAGCAGATCGAAATGCAACTGGCAGAGTATCATAAACTGGCTCGAAAGCTGAAATTAATTCCAGTAAGTGCTGAGAATTCCAAAGGCCACGACTTTGAGATTCAGTTTAATCCTGAGGCAGGATCAAATTGCCTAGTCAAATACAGAGCTCAAATCAAGGTAAGTAGAGTCAACACTGGAGGCTTAAGTTACCACGCTCGAAAAAGATGTGTTTGTTTGGAAATGATGGAAAGGTCTCTCAATCTCACAATGAATTGTCATTGAAAAACTTGGGTAATGGGTCACCATAATGACATTGTAGTATATGGAAGAAATTTGGTATTGGAGAATACAGTAGCCTAAAAAAAAAGAAAGAAAAGATGTACTGGGGTGTATCTTGGTTCAAGTAAGCAAATTGCATTTGTCGGATCTTCTTGTATGCATATTACAGGCTCCCCTCATGGAGATCATCAATGAGACTGAGGAAGAAATTAGTAAAGCTACTGAACAGAAAATGACTTTGGAAGATACTTTGGAACAGGTGTGTTGGTTAATGAAGAATTAGGACTACAATTCCAACCCTAAAACCTTATCTGCTGCTTTTATTCCACCTTTTGCATGGGTGAACTGTGGTGTGGTGGGTTGGCTTTTTGGATTGGTTGAGGTTTTTCTGAAGACAAGTAGAGGGAGAGCAGCTGTGAGAAAACTGCTGAAATTGTGATAGAACCTAAAAGTTTTTCTAAGAATTGGGGTCTTTGTTGGTTGAAATATTGTGTATTCTCTGAATTAAAGTTTATGTAGCTTACATATATTTGACCATAAACATTGGAAATATTTGGTTTCAATTAAGTTGCCCATTGCAGTCAATTGTGTGGCTTACCATCACTGACAAA
This sequence comes from Brachypodius melanocephalos, assembly GCA_013398615.1. Lineage (NCBI taxonomy): Eukaryota > Metazoa > Chordata > Aves > Passeriformes > Pycnonotidae > Brachypodius > Brachypodius melanocephalos. Next base: position 8,807,943 of record VZSR01001685.1, on the reverse strand, counting down.
TTGTCATCAGGAAAATTTTTAGCAATATTGAGTACGGGATGGATTGAAAGAAGGAATTTTATTTCTTCATTCCTCTGCCTTTACCTCAGTTTTTATTGCTGAGTATGATGTTATGTGATAGGGAATGTCCTCTTGGCCACCTGGCCTGGCTATGCACCTTCCCAGTCTCTTCCCTATCCCTACCCTACTCAATGAGGGGCCCTGGGAGGGATAGAAAGCCTTGGAATGCTGTGCTAGCACTGTTCAGCAGTAGCCAAAACATTGGTGTATTACCAACACTGTTTTAGCCCTTATCCAAAACAAAGCATAATACAGGCTGCTGTCTAGCCTAGTTGAATTATTTTTTCAGAGCTAGCAGGTGTAGTTTGTGATGGCATGGATTTATAGGTTGGGATTCTTTTTGAACCATAATTCCTTGGTTACGTTTTCATCCTAGGTGAATGTAATGCTAGAGGATAAGAAGCGCAGTGTGAAAATGTTGACAGAAGAAGCTGAAAAGCTGGATGATCTTTACCAGGAGAAGCTTAAGGTAGAACTTCTAACAGCTTGATGACAATTTATCCTTCATGATATCCTTATTCTTAATCTTTGTATTTATAAATAAGTTTTTGGGTTGCATTTTTGTTTAGGCTTCTGCCTTTACCTTCTTCCCTTCCTCTTACAGGTTTTTTTCATTCTTTACATAAAGTGATTTGACTGCTACCTTAATTGAATCAGTTTTCAGTTTCTTCGAAGAGAATCTGGCATCATACTGTAGCAGATCCTGTAAATCATAAACTGCATCCAGTAATAAAAGCAGCGGCAATCATCTGACCTCAGGATGCCTCCAAGCATGTGCTTGAAGGAGATTTTAGGATTAACAGAATCTGCCTTGTTTAATCAATTTGTATATAATAAACACCTTTACAGTTTTTAGTAAGCATGTTTAATTAGCTTCTGTAAAAAGTAAGGAAAACATTGATTGACCAAAAGCATGTTAAATTGTTTTAATGACCTCAAACTGTTGCTTGCTTTAGCTTCCCTTCCCAGCACAGGAGCAGTCACTATCCTTTTCCCCACTTGCAGATCAGCAACAAAACAGCCCTCTCTGTTAACAACTGAGTGGCTATTTTGGTACCTCCTAATGTCTATGCTTTGGTGGGGCTGTGGTGCCCTGCAGAAAAATATTCCTTCAACTAAGCAATTGCTTACCCTATATGCTCTTATAAATCCAATCTCCTGTGCTATTGCCATGAAACAGGGTTATTTCACTGCTAATACCTGCTGAGTTGGCTAAAGGCAATTAACTTAGTCTATATTTTCCAAAACCACATTAAAGTTAGCTTTTGGCCTGTGCTCTTGCATATACTTTTTTCTAAAATTAAGCTCCTAAAATACACAGTTGCCCCTGGATGTTCATAATAAGGCATAGTTGTGTAATTCCTCTTGTAATTTTTAAAACGCTCTAAGTCTTAAGTATTAAAATTATTTTGGAAGGATGATGTTCCAGTAATCTACTAGAATTGGATGTTGAGTTGATGGCAGAATTTTGTTTGGTTTTGTGGCTTGTATAGTGTCAAAAGTGTCATTCTCCTTGAAGAGCTGATTACTTGGAATTGTACTCTTTCAGAAAAAATGAAAAGCTATTTTCTTATTCAAATGTGGTTATATTTTTTTAATCTAGAAACAGTGGCTCATGATGTGCCATTTCTAAGCTACTTAGACTATCCTAAACAACACTTTTTGAGTTCAACTCTGAAGGGAAAATAGCTGCAACACATGCCTTTAAATGATTAGAGGAATAAAGAGATGGTTAGGCTTGTTCTATGATAGAGATGCTACAGAAAACAGTTGAAACTTTAGGTTTGGGAGGGGTGTCCTTGGGGTTTGTTTACCAGTTCTGAACTTGGAATCACTTGGGTGGATTTTGAATTCAAGCATTAGGATGTAATCAGGTAATAGAAAGAAGAAAAAAAGTCCAAATTATTCCTGGCCAATGCAATTTTTTCTCCTCTTTCCTTATGACTATAGGAGATAGAAGAGGAAGAGCAAAAATGTGCAAATGAACTGGAATCGTTAAAGAAGCATAAACAGTTACTTGAGAGTGGTGTCTATGAAGGGCTCAGTGAAGCCACAAATGAATTACATGATCTCCAACGACAGTAAGACCCGTAACTTCCATGTTTGCCCTGTTCATTTTGGTTTTTAAAGATAAAGATATTCTCTTGAATGTAAGAGAAAGTTGTTTCAGCATGTATCCATTTCAGTGTAATAATTTCCCAACTTAACAACTGAAAGATGTTTCTCCTCAACAGTATTTTGCTAGAATATTTGTCTGCTGAATCAGAACTCCTGTTTTCCATGTAATTTTTATATATATATTTGTAGCAAAGAAATTGGTTTGTTTCCAAACTAATGTGACAACATTTTAAACCTCAAAGTCTGGAAAGAGTATTCGGGCTCTAAGATACATTGTTTCTTATCAGTTAGAACAATACAGCTTTTTTCTTTTAAAGTCGAGTATTAATATACTCAAACTTGGTTCAAATTAATATTAATTGAAAAAAAAGTATGGCTAAACATCATGATAAATCAGACTCTAAGTGATTGTTTTAAATGTCAGGAATTCTCAAATTAAGGACATGACCTTCTGAGTATCTTTACCTTTTAGATATCAAGTTGTTTTGCAAACAACAACAGAGGAGAAGAGAAAAATTGGTGCGAACTTGAGTCGTCTTATAGAAACAGTTGCTACTCATATAGCATCTATAGTGGTAAGCTAAAATTTGATATTCAGAATTAAATTTCTCTAGAGACATTTGCAGTTAAACATTTGGAAATTAGAACTTATTCTTTCTAAGGAAATATCAGTTATTTAGCTGCTGCATTGAGTCCATGGATTCTAGTTAAATTTTCTGACAAAACCTTTGGCATAAATAATCAGAATTGATCGTTAAGTTTTCAGCAGTAACATCCTGTCAGATTAAACCTGCTTCTGGTAGATGTCTTTCAGGAAAATGTTTAACTGAAATCAGTTAACCTGTGCAATGACTGCTTAAAATGCTTTAGCTGAATCAGTACAATACAGACCATGATAGAGCTTATAAAACTTTCTGTATCTCTTTTCTAGAAATACCTTGATGAACAGAACACAAAAATTTACAGAGACTATGAAGAATTCACGTCTGAGGATCTATTGTCAGGCTTGACCAGCATCCTAGACAGTTATAAAAAGAAGGCTGAGAGTATCTAATCACTAGAAAGTTGAAGATAAAAATGTTGCGTTTCTGAAGCTCTGGTATGGTGCTTTCCAAAAGAATGGGTACTACCTGCATTTAGCACTGAAACTGGTTTTAAGTGGAAGGAAGTAGTTATGAACGTTCTTTGTTTTGTTGACACAAATATATTATAGAAATAAACAATATGTTTACATTTTCTTAAAAAATGCTTTGCTCAGACTTTGTACTTCCAATAGCATATGTGTGCATTTAGGGCAGACACATGACAGACAGTTCATATCCTTCTTCCAAGCCTTATTTTACTAGCAAGACTAAATGCAAATGTCTGTCTCCTGCTTGTTCAGTTTCCTACGGAACTGCAACTCTTACATGAGTAAAAATATCGAAACCTCTTTTGAAAAGATGATTAGTCCTTACATAGTAGTCTTGTAAATAGTTTAGAAAAAGAAACAAAGTAGTTTGAAAACTAAGTTTTGTCTTTAGCTGCTCATGCTCCCAGATGAAACTTCACTGAACTTCTTGAATATGCGTGCCAGAGAAAGCTCTAAGTAGGACATCATATAAATTCTGGCAGTATATCTAATCAATTGTAGGTTTGATTCATGTTAGATACACCAAAATGGTCTAAAATGTGTGTATTGTTCTTGTTAGGCCAATTGGACAGATTCTATTTGACTTTTCTTCCTCAGGAAAGTAACCATAAAATTAGTGTATGGGCAGATCTGGTCCAAATACTTTGACAAAAGCAGATCAATGCTATATGCAAGTAGTGTCTTTTATATCTATTCTGTGTATAATTTTGTCTTAAAAAATAAATAAATAAAACCCAGCATTCGTATCTTGGATAGTTTATTATGGTATTTTCTAATGAAATCATTGAAGTATTTGAGTGTTGTTTTTAGAGGTCAGACATTCAAATATACAAAGATAAAAACAATTTTGCAGTTGTTTAAAGGCTTTTAGCAGCTTATAGATAAAGGAAGCTGTTCCTTTATTCTACAATTTTTGAATGAAACAGATCCCCTCGGATATACAACAAAACTTGAGTTAAACCATCTAAATGCAGACTGCAAATAAAAACTGAAATGTCTAATTCTAGGCTATTTTTGCAGAATGAGTTTAAAACTCAGTTGTCCTTAACGTAGTGCGTGAATCTTCCGCCTCTGGTACAAGTATTTTGTTTCAGAAATGATAATGATGGCATTATTTAAGTTTTTAATTTTCTGTTCCTTTTTTATATTCCAGAATTTTAATTTGACTGCTAGAAAACTCTGATAGGTGGGAAGTTTTTATGCTTTCTTTTGTTGTTCTCTTTTCTCTTATCTTTACAGACTCTTTGTTTTCTGTAACAAACTAGTCTTTACTACATCCCAGTTCCTTCTCTTTAGAAGCTTTTTCCTTTTGTGATCTCTTTAACATTTTTGTTATCTGAAGCAACACAGCAAAACTATGAGCCATATATGAGAGTTACATTCCTTTACAGTATGTGCTTATTTAGGGGCTATGCTCTCTTTTGACTCCCCCATACCTGTTTGTCTCTGCTTCTATAACTGATCTTTGTTTCTCAGCAACTGTCAGTTCCTTGCTATGTGCAGTAATCAGTTGACTAAATGAAAGGAAAATAAATGGCATTTCCAAGAACAATATAGGAAACCTAATGAACATGGGTCAAAGAATCAAAATCACAATGCCCTTGCTTACTGCACTGGCCAATGTAATATTCTGAAATTAAAGTAGTGCAAATAATAAAAAAAATCCATATTAGTAACATTGGCAATACATTGTTGTTATTTGTATGTATGTCAGTTAAGCTAAACTGCCTTTAGAACTACCTCAAATTTAGATCTAGGTTCCATAAAATACTACAGAACTCTTTGTTGTAATCTAGCAGATCAACATCAGCCAATGTTTACTAGGTACTATGTCTTCACAATTTAAAAATTGTGAAGAGAGAATTTTTTAATCCTTGTTGAACGTCTCCTCTGTGATATTGGAAGTATTTATTTTTGATTTGTGTTCTGGAATATGACTTTTAAATTTAGGCAGTAGGCACTAGAACATAATTACTGCTCTTGGATTTGGTTTTGTTTCTTTATTGGAATATAAAATCTTAATGAGAAAGTACCTTGGCACCTGTACATTTCAGTAGTATGAGTCATTTGTCAATTTTGGCTTTTGTATGGATACAGTTGCATCATTTAGTACTAGTGTACCTTTTGTACAGTTTAATGTGTCAAGATTTTGTGTTCTTATACTCAACAAAATTTCCTATGCCTGTTTCTACAAAGGACTGATTCTTACTGCAAGTGTAGAAATATGACATAAAATCCCAGTTAATCTGACTTTCCTTGAAGAACTAGATAATCATCTTAGCAGCAGATACTAATTCCCTGGCTCTCCTTGCTGTTGAACATGCATTGTGTAGAGGAAAAATAAAATACAGAAACATCTTCTTCATATAAGTTTTAGAGGAATAAAAATTGCTTTAACCTTTTTAAAAATAGATAGCCATCTATTTTAAAATTATTAGGAACATAGGGCCAAGCTGCTTTGACAATGATTTATTTGGTGTCCTTTTGGCACTAATCTCACCAACCAACCTTTTGCTATCTTAATATTACATAAGTATTTCCTTTATCTGGCCACTCTTGCATCTGCTTTTTTATTATAATTATTGAGCTCTGAAAAAATAACACTTGATGCTGTAAAAGCATGCTGGAACTCTGTAGCTTTCTTCTTTTCCCTACGAGATGTTGTCTTTTTCATGTTCTGTTATTGGGAACTCTTATCACTATCAAGAATGTGGTAGTTCTTTTTTGTGGAGTATTTCTTGAGTGCATCATGTCGATTCATTCAGGTTGGAAAGGGCTTCTAATTTCACTGAGTCCAACTGTTAACCCAACACTGCCCTGTCCACCACTCAACCAAGTCCCTGAGTGCCACACCCTCATGACTTATAAATGCCTCCAGGGCCGGTGATTCAACCACTTCCTTGAGCAGCCTGTTCCAATACTTGACAATTCCTGCTGTGAAGAAATTTTTCCTAACAGCCAATTTAAACCTCCCCTGCTGCAACCTGTGCCTGCTAAGGCTCTAGCTTTGCAGTGTCTGTTCAGCTCACTTGTATGAGGCTTCTGCAATGCTCTTCATTGGTTTTGCCAACATAAAGCATGGCATGCCAATGCAAGCCTTTAGTTCTGAGCTGGATAATAATTTGTGCTCTGTGGTTCTGTTATACTTCTAACAGTTTGCCTGCTTTGATCTTTTATGGGAGTCCTCCTCCCTGCTCCAACTTCTGTGGTAGAATTTAAAAACCACCTATATTTTTTATCTTCTTTTTTGAAAGAGTAAGAAAGAAGAAAAAGCCAACAGCTGAAGACATTCCCTCTCCACTAACAGGAGCATCTCCCCCAGTGCAATGCTCTAGTCAAAAAGGAAGACTCTGGTCTCTCACACTAAGTGACTGTAAAAGCAATGGAAATTTTGTGAACAAGGGTCTTGCCTATTAATTCCTAATCTACAGGTTACTTGGTATGCAAGTATTTTGAGCACTGCAAACAATCTGAAGAGATTATATATGTGATCTTTCCATTCTTCTTTGGAGTGCACTTTTTTGCTTTAATACTGGAAACCTTAATGTGTCCTCTAGAGTCAGTTAACCTTCCTCTCTTGGCAGTAGTACAGAACACAGAATTTACCTATTTTTTCAATACTTCCTGTCTACAGATTTTTGGCTGCGAAAAAGTCCTGGTATAATGAAATCATGTATCATTGAGTCTTTTTTGCTTGCAAAGCTCTCTACCATAAAGGGCTATTGAATCTTCATCAGGATTTTACATTTTAGGCATTTATTGGAAGTTTTGATGATACTCATTTGTTTTTAAGAAATGGAAGAAGCACAGAAGACACAAAGGCCTCAGTGTCCCCCACTGGATGAGGGATTATCAATGCCTTAGCCAGTGTCATATCTAAGGGATGTGCACTGACATCTTTAGTCCTATATCAGGAGATTGGCAGAGACTAATCACCCATTCTGAGGAAACTCTTAATTTTGCAAGCTTTTTTGCGTTTGGTGGTTTTTGGGTTGTTTTTTTTTTTTTTTTGGTAGAACTTGATCTGTTTACAGGATTTTTCTAGATATGACAGATGCCAGATCTGTTGTCCACTACTGCCTGCTGGAGCGTGGACCTTTCGTGAACTCCGGTTCATAAAGGTCTACCAGTCCCAGTATTTGCCTGAGGTAGACAGTATCACATGTCTGTCTACAGAATGATTGGCTGCACTCTTCCTCCATTCCAAAAGTTCTTATCGACAGCTTCATGATAACAAGGAGATTTTGTGATGTGTGGTATGTTGTTTTCTCTAGCACCTCATCCATGAGACCACAGATTTAACTGGCAGTGACCTGATAAGCATTTTAGTCTCAAGAACTCTTTGCACAAGGCAAAGATTTAAAAGGCATATGAAATTGTCTGTTAATCTAATTTCACCTCTAAAGAAACATTTATCAGTCTGGCAAGACTCCAAAGCAGAAGCAAAGACAGGTGGTCATGGAATGTGTATAAGTATTTTGAAACAAGCAAGATGTATGCAATTCTATTTCACATTTCCTACAAGGATTCAGAATAGTGAATGCCTTTGTATTGGTAGAAGTCATGTGATTCTGAGAACACTGAATAATAGCAAAGTCATGCATGACAACTGGCATGCCCAGCTGAAAGGCATTCACTATTCTGCCTGGAAAAGAGCATCTGGAGTTACTAGTTCTAATTATCTGGAAGGTCTTGATTAGCAATATAAATTACATTACATTTGAAATGCAGCATGGACACCAAATAAGGGGTCTGCTTGACTCCTGCTGGGTAGTTAGTTACTACCCTCTTCCCTCCTCCCAAGGCTTAGGCCATGACTTGTAACAAAATCGTAAGGAAAGCTGAAGAGTTGAGTCACAAAAGACAAAGGGAAACAGTTCAGACAAGTTTAGGTATTTTAAGAGGAAAACCACCAACTTGAAAGATAGACTTTTAAAGATAAACAAGAAATCAAGGATTGACAATTCAGCATTAATGAAGATCTCTTCCAGCAATTGCTGGATGGCTTGATTCCTCAGAAGCTACTTCCTCAAGTGTTTTATTATGGAGGCTGAGAACACAAATACTTAGCCTAGAAGCTTCCTCAATACCATCTGTCTTTTGTGTGTGCTTGCATTGGGTTTGCATGACCAGGTTTTGGTAGGTTTCTCAGGTGGGTTTCTCACACAGGGACAGCTTGTGTGAGAAGCTGGTGGAGGATTCCTCCATGTCCAGCAGAGCCAATGCCAGGCAGCTCTGAGATGGCTGTTGCTGGCCAATGCTGGGCCAATCAGAAATGGTGGCAACATCTCCATGATCACATATTTAAGAAGGAAAAAATAAAGGTTATTGTGCAGATGAAATTGTAGCCAGAGAAGAGCAGAGTGAGAATATGGGAGAGCAAAAACCCTGTTAACACCAAGGTCAGTGGAGAAGGAGGTGCTCCAGGTCTGAGATTCCTCTGCAGCCCAGGGTGAGAACTCTGGTGAAGGAGGCTGTCCCCTTGCAGCCCATGGAAGAGACCAACACCAGAACAGGTGGATGCCCAAGACAAGGCTGTCAACCAATGGGAAACCCATGCTGGAATAGGCTCCTGCCAGGGACCTGTGGCTAGAGGAGCCCACACTGGAGCAGGTTTCCTGGCAGCACTTAGTGACCCTGTGAGGGGCTCACACTGGAGCAGGCTGTGCCTGAAGGACTGCACACTGAAAAGGTGACCCACGTTCCAGCAGTTTGCAGAGAACTGTTTCCTGTGGAAGGGAGCCCATGCTGGAGCAGTGGAAGGACTCATCTTACCGATCAGCATCAGGAATAATGTGTGATGAACTGACTCTAACCCCCATTCCCTGTCTCCCTGGGCCACTGGGGAGGAGGTAGAGCTGGGAAGGAGAGAAGCGTGGGCAGAAGGTGCTTTTCAGATTCATTTTACTTCTTACTTGCTCTGATTCTGTTAGTAATAAATTCAATTAATATGCCAAATTTGAGTGTGTTTTGCTCATGACGGTATTTGATGAGGGATCTCTCACCGTCTTTATCCCACCCCATGAATTCATTGCATTTTCTCTCCCCTGCCCAGTTGCAGAGGGGAGTGAGACTAGCTTTGATGGATGCCTGGCATCTGGCCAGCATCAACCCACCACAGTTCTACAACAAAAACTGTGATACATGCTTGAAGAATCCCTGCATGGCAAAACACACCCATAGTGACAAAGACAGGGTAATGGTTACTGTGTCACCATCCCAAAATCCAGAGTATGAATATGCATGCAGTGCCATGCAGAGACATATCACAAATAACTAAGCAGTCAACTGAGCCTGCCTGGGCTTGCTTGGAGTCCATGGTGCCACTGCTACTGGAGCTGATGATAAAATCACTCCTTGAAGGCTCAGGAGAAAGAAGCCAGGGGAACGGTAAAAAGAAGAGTGTAAAAAAGAGTGCTAAAAGCATGGCAATAGGAAGAGAAAAGGGAGGAAACAGACTTCAAAAAATAAATATTACTAGTGATGCTCAGCTACAAAAAGCCTGAAAGACACTCAGCTAAGACCGCAGAACAGCAATATTAATTTGAATGGAAAAACATAGCATGGCAGGATCTTTTCTGTGATAATGTATTTGTCAAGTTTTCCTATTTCTTACACATTTTACAGGAGAAAATGATGTATTTGATCCCAGTCTTTTAAGAGTGTGATTGGAGAGATTCCTTCAGACATGGTCTTAAAAATCTTTGCAATCATAGCATCAACAGTGTTTTATTAGAATAGTAAGGCTTGAAGACATAAATCTTATGCTTCAACAGCCTTTCCACAAATTAAAAACTGTTTTCTCCCAATATGCATTTGCCAAATACATGTTCTCATGTATTTGTTGAAGAATCATTCATGTTTCTTTGTCTACAGAGAAAGAAAGTTTTTAAGGTTTGGTACATCCTTTTTAATTTCCCATGAGAGAGTTGACTCTGGGACTCACAAGGTGCAGTGGATTGCCATCAAATCTATTTCATGACCACCGAATATTTGGCTGCATTCATTTGCCCTTGTCAAAGGTGAATGACAACAGCTTCTGCTGGTTCCCCTTTCAGAGAAGTGCCCAGCTATTGCCATGGTTTCCCTCAAACAGTTCCATGACAATTCTAGGAGAGCTGACAGGCTAAATCCTACAAGTATCCATCTAGTGTGGTGTCCTCCCTTCAAATGTGGCTTTGAAGAACAGTGCAAAAAACTACAAGGAGCAGACATGGAGTAACTTGTTTTCCAACTTAAACTCTTCCTACTCAGTAATATTTGGATATTTTATTCTAAGGCCAAAGTGTATGATTTGTATGTCTCCTGGGAGTAATTTAATTCTTAATTTTTCTAGTCCTTTATCTCTTTTCTATTCATATGAAGAAAAAATTGTTTTAAACCTCACTAAATTATTCATTCTCATTACATATTTCATAGTTCAATCAAACGTTTTATTTGTACAAGTAAATCTTTCTATCAGTTCTGCATGTTTCTTAATATAACTCCATGTTCCTTCTTGCTTTGTGAGATGTACTAGAAGGTTCTGATTGTCTTTCCTATTTTTATACTTTTAACTATAATGCTTTCTTAGTTTGAAAATCCCAGTCATCTTAGGCATGCTTTCCACAACTATTTATAGCCTATCCATAGTAATCAGAGCCCTTATTGCTACTGGATTTTAACAAGCATGTCACTTTGTATTTTTGTTAATGAACTACACAATGAACAGTGAGAATTTAAATCAGTTTTACTCACAAAGCCCAGCTGACAGACTTAATTTGGACCACAGGAGGTTGAATTAATGGTTTGTTGTTCTTCCCACATCTTCACCATCTCTCTCTCAGTTGCCTTCAATTTTTAAAATTTAATTTAATCTCTTATCACATCAGTCATATTACAGAACCATGTTCAGAACTGCGTTTACAGTCCTCTCAACTTGGCTGAGTGGAACGTGTTTCACAAATTTTGTCATTTTATTGTTCACTATTTTTTGTCAAGTTACTGAGAAGCAAATTAAAAAAATTACTAGATAGCACTTCAGTAACCCACTTCTCCATATCTATCTTAGTTTTCATATTATGATGATAATTCATTGTTTAATTCTATGATTTGGTTTGTGCCTCTGAGATGGCTTGGTTTTCTGAACACTGATGCTATGGTTTCACACCTCAGTGGCTCCAGTAATGATGTTCTTTTGTTTCACACCTCAGGGGTTCTCACTAAGGTACTTTTTCTAACAGGTCACGTCAAAGGTCCATAGAGTTCTAAATCCAAGATGCCACCTCTTCTTACATATAAAACCTTTGTTACCTTAAGGAGAAACAGCGCTCTTTCTTGGATCATTGGAATGTAGATAGCATTGCACCTACAAAGCATATGTAGGCAGTAGCATCCAGTATCACTCAATAGACTGTGCCACTGCAACAAGCTACTACAGATGCTGTGCACTTTCTTTTGTGGAGACACAGCAATTTTCATTATGTGTATGCAAAATATTTACTAGCTAAAAACAGTAAATTCCAGCACTGGAACTTAGTTAATACTTGCCTTCAATTTAAAAAAAAAAAATCCGATGTTTAACTTATTCCTAGATTGAAAAAAAATTAAATACATACAGGATATAACAATAAATATATCCTTGCACACACACACAAAAACCACTTTCCTGAGCATCATCTGAAATATCAAATGGCAAGATAAACAAATTATTGGTTACTCAATTGTTACTATTAATTTTGAAAAATAACATGATATCTGACTTTAAAATACAGTAGATCAATATAAATTCCTTTTTGCAGAAAAGAAATTATTTTCCACAAGGATGAAAATTATTATTCAGTTGTTCGAGAACACAATGAAAACTGCAGACCCTCTTTAAACCAGCTTGGAGATAGGCTGAAGGGTGAGGAACTTATTTTCATGCAAATTAAGTGCCTGCATTTCAGGTAGAACCACCTTGCAATATTAATTTCGAAACAAAATAATTCATCAAGCTTTATTTCCCAAAGGACTTAACATTCTATAATGCAAGTGTTGTCTCAAGGCTAGAAACACAAGTACACTGTAAAACAAAATTTTGTTTGATAAATTCATAAAGTAACAAGGTTTGATACACTCTTCCAAGTTTCATCAAGTCATCATTTAGAGGGGCTCAGAGTCACAGCCTATATAAAAACTATGAAGAGACCCTTCCCCTCTTAACTGGTTAGTACAAATGCTCTTTATTCTCACAAAACTCCACCCTGCTCAATTCCACTATGCAATTTGCTTTCCTGTAGTCTAACTGGGCCCACAGAATGGTGGAGCTACATCTAGGTGATGGCCTGTCACAGGCAGTGTTCTGCACAGCTCAGGGTTGGGGCCTGTCCTGTTTAATATCTTCATTGACAACCCAGGTGATCAAGTGAACCCTCAGTCACTTCACACCAAGATGTGCAGAGGTGTTGACCTGCTGGAGGGGAAGAAGACTGCAGAGAGATCTGGACAGCCTGGATTGATGGGCTGAGGTCAATGGTCTGAGGTTCAACAAGGCCAAGTGCTGGATCCTGCCCTTGGGTCACAACAACCCCAGGAAGTGTTACAGGCTTGGGGAAGAGTAGCTGGAAAGCTGCCTAGAGGAGAAGGACCCTGGGGAGCTGGTCTACAGCAGCTGAACATGAGTCAGGGTGTGCCCAGGTGGCCAAGAAGGCAAATGGCATCCTGGCCTGTGTCAGCAACAGTGTGGCCAGCAGGACAGTCTACCCTGTCCTGGGCACTGGTGAGGCCACTCCTCAAATCCTGTGTTCAGTCTGGGCCCCTCACCACAAGGACATTGAGGTGCTGGAGCACGTCCAGAAAAAGGCAATGGAGCTGGTAAAGGATCTGGAACACAGGTCTTATGAGGAACAGCTGAGGATGCTGGGATTGTTTAGCCTGGAGAAAAAGGAGGCTCAGGGGAGGCCTTATCTCTCTCTACAACCACCTGGAAGGAGGCTGTAGCCATGGGTTTGTCTCTTCTCCCAGGAAACAAGAGGCAGGACAAGAGGATATAGCCTCAAGCTGTGCCAGGAGAGGTTCAGGTTGGACAGCAGAAAGACTTTCTTCACTGAAGAGGTGGTTAAGCATTGGAAAAAGCTGCCTAGGGAAGTGGTGGAATCCCAGTCCTTGGAAGTGTTCAAAAGGCATGTGACAAGATTTTTTTGTTACTCATTTGTCACCTCTACTGTTTTACAAACCTCCCCTATATCCATCAAAATCCTTTCTTCAAATCCAAGACTCCTTAAAACAGAAGCAGCTACACTTTTGTGAGGGTTGGATGAGTGGACAGTGGGGTGGATTGAGAACTGGGTGACTGGCAGATCCCAGAAGGCCATGATCAGTGGCACAGGGTTTAGTTAGGAGGCCTGTCCAAAAGGCCTGTTTGTGTTGTCCCCCAAAACTCAGTACTGGGTCCAGTTTAACTTGTTCATCAATGACTCGGATGAAGGGACAGAGGCCTCCTCAACAAGTTAACTGATGACACAAAGCCGGGAGGAGTAGCTGATACCCCAGAGGGCTGTGCAGCCCTTCAGAAGGACCTCAACAGGGTGGAGAGATGGACAAAGAACCTCCTGAAATTCAACCAAGGTATACACAGGTTCTGGCACGGGAAGAATAACCCCCTGCACCAGCACAAACTGCTTTGACCTGCTGGAAAGAGCTCTATAGAGAAGGACCTAGTGGTCCTGGTAGACAACAAGCTGTCCATGAGCCAGCAGTGTCCTTGTGGCCAAGGCCAATGGGATTGATCCTGAGGTACATTAGGAAGAGAGCATCACCAACAGGTCAAGGAAGGTGATCCTGGCCCTCTACTCAGCCCTAATTGGGGCCACAATTGACGTTTTATTTCCAGTTCTGGGCTCCCCAGTAGAAGACATGGAGCTCCTTGCAATGCATACAGTGGAGGGCAACAAAGACAATTAAGGGACTGGAGCACCTCTCTAATGAGGACAGGATGAGACACTTGGGCCTGTTCAGGCCCAAGAAGAGACAAGTGAGAGACGACCCCATCAATGTGTGCACATATCTAAAGCGGGGTGCCAAGAGGAGGCTCTCCTTGGTAGTCCCAAGCAATAGGACAGGAGGCAAAGGGCAGGAACGGATACACAGGAAGATACAGAATGGATACACCTGAACACGAGGAAGAACTTTATTGTGCAGGTGACTGTGCACTGGAAGAGATTGTCCAGAGAGGTTGTGGAGTTTCCCTCACTGCAGACACTCAAGAACCATCCGCGCACAATTCTTTGCTCTGGGATGACCTTGTTTTAGCAGTGATTTGACCAGGTGACCTGCTGTGGTCCCTTCCAACCTGACCGTTCCTGAAATCCTGTGATTATGTGAAACAACAGTGTTGGGATCTGGACTGGTCGCTTTGTTTTAAGGCAGATGAAGTGGGACTTCACACCTCTGGTCCCCCCTCCCTGGCCGCTGTCCGGGCTGTGGCGGGGACGCGCTCGCCGGTGACAGGAGCGCGCCCACCGATCCCGCTCGCGCCGCGAGTCCCGCGCCACCGTCCGCGCCGCGTGCAAGGGCCGGCGGGGGGCGGCCGCGGGCGCAGCACGCGCTCCCATGGCCCAACCCGCCTGCGCCTCCAGCGGCGACGATCCCGATCCCATACGGCGGCGGAAGTGGCGGGAGGCGGAGGGCCACAAATCGTTCCGAGGTCGCAGCGCCGAAGCAGCCATTTCGCTTCCAGGCCCTTCCACCCGCCTGCCCGGTGCCGCCTGGCACCACTCCGTATCGCTGGCACCAGAACCGACGCCATCCTCCTCCTTCCCTCCCTCCCACTCTCTTCTTCCGGGCCTCCACGGCGCCTCCTTCCCCGACTTCCGGGCTGGCTCTGCCTCCTCCTTCCCTGGCCGTGATGCATTTTGCCGCGCGGGGGCGCTGGCGTGCCCGGCAGCGGGAGCCGTCGCTGCCGCCATCGCTGCGGGACGGTTTCAGTCTTCTCAGCTCCCCAACATGGCAGCAGCGGCGGGAGGCGGCCGCTCACCTCGCAGGCCGGCGCTGCTGACCCCTCGCGGCAACGGGGACCGCACCGTGTTCCTTTTCGACCGGCGCCGGGAGCAGGCGGACCCGGACGAGAAAGTGCTCAGTTACGGCAAGGACAACTACCGCGCTTTCCGCAGCGCCGTCTGCCAGGTACGCGGCAGGGCGGGCGGTGTCGGGCGCGGCGGTGGCAGTGTTCTGTAAGTGAGGGTGCGTCCCTGCGACGCTGGGGCTGGGGGGCGCCCGGGGCAGGGCGGGGGTGTCACAGCCTGCTCGGGGGCCGCCGCGCCCGCCGCCTGTCCGCGAACTTTGTTGCCGGGACAGGTGGGCGGCAATGGAGGAGAGACCGCGGCCGCCCCGTTGGCGTCGCCTTTCTGCCGCACCCCGAGAGGCCGGTGCGGGGCGGCGGCGGGAGCAGCCTCTGGCGGCGGGCGGGAAGGCAGCGGGCGGCCCCCGAGCGCCCCCGCGCGGGGAGCGGCGGCGGCGGGCAGGGTGCGGAGGGTGTTTGTGGTTGACGCGGTCGTTGGTGTTCGGTCACAGCGCCGGCTCGGTCTCTTCCAACCTAAATGGTTCTGTGGCTCTGTTTCTGCTGTCCAAGGTGTTGGCGATAAGCGCCGTTTCCCGTCCGCAGCGGTGGCTGCCATTTAAACATCCTGTCTGGTGGCGCCTTTGCCCTGCGCGTGTCCTTTCGGTTCCTTCTCCCTGTCTTAACGCGAAACGAAACTTACTCCGTCTTCACAGCTCGGGGAGGTGGAGATGGTTTTCTGCGTACGGGCTGTTTGCTGGCGCTTCCACTAGGCATCGCCCGTTTCGGTCATGGTTTCGTTTCCTGAGCGAGTGATAAATGCCATAAACCTGGTAGCTGCCTGCGTGTTTTACCGTGTGAAATGCACAGGAAAGTCAGCTCTAAATTTCTGTACTAATTTAGTCTGATTTTTTTTTAAAAAAATAGTTTCTTTATCCAATATAATTTTGGCTTAGTTTTCTAGCATATAAATTCTATGTTTTACATATAGATGGGATATAATAAATACCTGCTTTACATTTGAATGAATAGAATTATTTCTAAATTTTATAAAAATTCTAGATTATTTATGAACTATATAAATACTACCAAGTATCACTTTTATATGCAATATAACAACATCACGATGAAATATATAATTAATATATGTGATAATAAATGTAATAAGACAAATGCAAAATATTTATTGAGGAAAAAAAACCCCTAAATTAGTAGTATGTTCTGTGTCTGGACAGTGGTTAATGTAATGGCTTCCTGCTGTGATGGAAGCTTTGATTTGCCAGTGTCAGCAGGGATAGCTGTCACCTGTGATTGCCTCCTCCTTGCAGAGTTCTATTTCAGTGTCCAAAATGGCACAGCCATGATCCATAGGGGCACTGAATTTTAAGGCGGAGTCATCTTCCCTAGAAGTGTCCAAAAAAGGAGTAGAGGTGGCACTTTGTGATATGGTTTAGAGAGTGTGATGTCACTCAGTCAAGGTTGGACTTGGAAGTCTTTTCCAGCCTTTTTGATTCTGTATTCATAAATAAAGGGGTTATGGAGTGTTAGCACATCTGTTGGTCTGATCAGTGCCCCTAAAGTTCATCAGACTGGAAGAAACAAGTAAATGAATGGAATAAAGAAATGAGTACACTACAGTTTAGCATTCTGAGAAGCTAGACAGTGGGGTGGGTTCATGACCTTCCGGGGGTTTGTATCTCCTGTGAGTGTTACATAACTTTCTCCAAGAGTTGTCTTAATTAATCCTTTACAACTGTAACAAGCAGATGAGTTGCAAGAATACTAAATATTTTAAGTAGTTGAGGCAGATATGTGCATGATGAACCTACCCCTCTTTTCTCTTAGATTTTGTAATTAATTGATGGGCTGAGTTTAACACAAATTTACAATTTGTTCTAGAATAGAGTCTGTCTTTTCTGGTTTTTTTTAATATATACTGCACACTCCAGTGACTTCATTTTTTTATGCGTCCTCATGGTGTTCAGTAGTTCACAAAGCTTTTGGCATGTTTGCAATTTTATAAAGAAATAAGCCATCGTCACTAGCTGTGACAAATCTTGGGTACAGCTTTGGGGATTTTTTTTTTACCTGAGAAATGTATTGGTGTTTTGAAGTTGGTACCTTAATGCTGTTAGGCAGACTTCTCGCATGGGCAGCAGAGCGTTTGAGAAGCCTGGTGCTGCAAAGCAGACCTTGCTGTGTTTGAATGTGGTACCTGTGAAAGTAAAAAATTCAAGTATAGGTTTTTTAGTATGTTTAACATCACAAGCCTTATCACCAGTCGTGGTGGCTTTTTTGGGTATTAAGGATATTAGGGTCTGTGCTCTTAAAAGCTTATGCAGCAAGAACCTCAGCTAATCATTCCATTAGAGAAAGACCTTCTCCAATAATGCGTTGACCATCTGTGAGAGCAGAAAGAGATGCCTGACCATGTCACTGCTAGTTTCAGTGTCACTTTGGAGCTTTCATCATCTGGCATGTGGGACATCTGACTCTTGAAAGGATGCTGAGACCGGTGGATTGGCATGACCTATAAATGTTGGTACAGTGAAAACTGGACAGGCAGATGGTTGGGACGTTTGCTCTCTTCCACACCAACTGGACTTCTGGAAGAACATTTTGGCATCTTATCGCTCCAAGAGCTTTGTAAATTGTGTTTCTCTGAGTGTTGTACTCCAAAGTTCTCCATTTCTGGCATCTTGAAAGTTGCAACTAATTACTTTCAGGAGAGAGTAATGAATGAGTTCACCGGCTTGGGACAGACTTTCCTAGCTTCGTGGTGCTGAAAACGCAGCAGGGAAGTTATGAAACCTCAGGAAGAACAATTCTTTTGTTAAGCAGATTTTGAGTTGGTTCAAACTAAGGGGAGAGTGGAATGCTGTATTCACTTTTCAACAATTAAAGCTGTTAGGCACTTATCAGCCTGCTTGATTGGGCAGATAGCACATCTGCAGCGATGTTGTTTCCACGGGTCTGCTATCTGGTGGCTCAGCCTGAGCACAGGCTCGGCTTTCAATGGACTTTCATTGGCAATTTGTCATGCAACTGAGTGATGTTACTGTAGCGGCAAAGGTGCTCCCACATGGTCATGGGTGACAAGGATGCCAGAAATATTAAACTGTTGTAACTGTTCAATGTTGTGAACATCTTCCTATGGCACAACAGAATTCTTTTGGATAGAACTGGATATGTAGGACTCAAATCCTGCAAAAAATTCTTAAATTAAACTTGATTGTAGTACGTGATGATTCTGAGTTGAAAATACTTGAGTATTTTCATGCCTGAATGCATGGTTTTAGGCTGCTACTTCTGAGACTTAGGGTTTTTTTTCATAATGGAGAGAGAAGGTATTTTCTTGTTTGTATAGCAAAATAACTGATTAAACCACTTCAGAGGTTGATTTAGGAGCTGATGCATGTCTTGTCTGTTGTCATATAAAAAAATCCTCTATTATTGCTAAAATACTCTTAATTAATTTTTGAAATTTTGGGGTGTTTTTGAAGAAAATATTTTTTTTACTGTCCTCATAGCAGTTAATGCGTGTCTGTGTAGTTGGAAGTGGCTTTGCAGGAGGGAAGATTTAGGGAAAAAATCTTGTAAGAGGGTGGAGTATATATGGTCTTCATTCTTCATCCTTGTAATGATCAATCCTAAAGCAGAAATCTCTTAATTAAGAATAACTCTAGCTTGAGTATTCAATTTGTGCACTGTGGAGTAGTCATATAATTTCAGTCTACAGAACCATGAACTTTTAAGGTGAGTAAGTGGGTTAAATAACTGTCTTTTGCTTCTTCTTGACAGTACTGTTCCTTGTGCACCTTATTGTTGTCTTCTGTTAGGTCTATGGCCCACTGCCTGTCCCGATGTTTAGAGTATAATTCAAAATACTCAGCAGCAATAAGCAGAATGGAGCTAAGCTGTTGGCAGCTGATCTGAGATTCCTTGCTCACCTTATGCAGGTACACAGTGGAGCTGGAACGCTTCTGTTTGTTGCTGGCAGAAATTCTTCAGGCACTTAGAGAGGTCATGCTCGTTTTAAAGCAGAAAGGTGTCTGTGCTG
The DNA here is from genome assembly GCA_013398615.1 of Brachypodius melanocephalos. Lineage (NCBI taxonomy): Eukaryota > Metazoa > Chordata > Aves > Passeriformes > Pycnonotidae > Brachypodius > Brachypodius melanocephalos. The sequence goes on along the minus strand of VZSR01001685.1, from coordinate 8,788,557 downwards.
AAAACTGCACAGAAGTTTTGCCATGTTTGAAGGGATTTTTGGGAGCCTTTGAGGTGATCTGCCACTCTGAAGAGAGTTAATAGTGTACAAAGATTAGTCTTATTACTTATATAGGAGCCAAACTGATTGGTAAATGCTTCCTTAGTTCTTCTGAAGCTTCTCCTCCTTGTTGTGGTCTCCTTGTGTAAAAGAAAAAAAAGCATAGATCTGTAATCTGTATAAAAAGTAAATATCTGTAATTAAAGCAAATACCCAAAAAACAAGTATCTAAATAAACCAATTTTTATTTTTGCTTTTAATCTTGTGTCCCATCTTTTGTTGAGCTTCCCATTGTTTCCTAACTTGTCTACTTACTATTTAAATAGATTATTTTGCCAGTCCACCCACATAAATTTCAGTGTCTCAATGAGCCGAGAGGCAGTAAAGGATGTTCATTTAAGATTGTGTATGGAAAATAAGCATAAGTGTAGTATCAAATCAAGACAAGAAATAAGTGAAATATTTTGGTGAATATTTGCTTGACAATGCCTAATAAATAAAGTGTAATCAAATTAGTTGCAATCAAAGAAAAAATATTAGGAACTTCTGCAAGTTTGTATCACTAAAACATCATTCTGATAAATGCTCAATAGAGATACTTTCATTAATGATGAAATCAGTCCATCTTGAAATAATTGTATTTTTGTATTTTAAGCTCTATGTTTGTTTAGCAATTTTAACAATTCTGTATAACCAGAAACTAAAAATAGATCTATTTTAAACATGCTATGCATACGCAAAGCAAGTTTCTCCTTGATTTTTAAAGACAGCGTTGGAAGTGTTGTAAGATCTGTGTAAGATGCAGCAATGCTGTAAGTTTTTTCCAAAACTATCACACTGTATTTCAGACTTCACTGAAAATCTTGTGTTTAGCATCTTTATTACTGATGTTTTGGTGGGAAGAAGGATGCAGTTTACATACCTTTGTGCACTTAGGTACAGCCTTATGGTATATCAGTTAATTTGGAAAGCTCAATGACGTATAGGTCAAATTTGAGTGTTGGCAACACCGTCAGATGCCGAGTGCCTGCAGTCTTTATGGTTAGTTATCCAGGTGCAGTTGTTAGATGTGACCAAATATTTTTTTGGTTTTGAAGAGTGGTTTCTGAATTCTTGTTCCTCTAAGAAGTGGTGCCATACAAAGTTTTTTGGTAGGAGAAGTTGGCACAAAGTTAATGTTAAAATTTTGGCTGATAACTGCACTGAGTATTTGTGATTATGATTTAAGACACAGTGTTTTGTCAAGGTCTTGTGGAAGTTACTGTCTAGACTCGGACTAAGTCTAGTAATGGCAGCATGCTTTTTGTAGAAATTCTGGGGTCCTAAGCTTCTTTCTGCTTGCTAAAAGCTGCAAGTCTTGAAAAAATGTGAGTTAATGCAACATTCTGAACAAATACACTTATGACTTCTGTGGAGATGTTGTGTCATACAGTTCGCCTCTCTTCTTTTTCTGTTTTTCCATCAAAATTGGGATAAAACTTTAAGAAAACTCAAAAACCTATTCTATTACTGGATTTTGTGATACACAGCAATGTTCTAAGTGTTTCTGTTAAACTCTGGGTTCACTTCTTGACATCTTTTATTGATTACTTTTTGTAAATACTTAGAAGTGTATCAACTAAACTTCTGAAAGTAGTGAAGCTTTTAAGTATGACAGAGAACAAGGACCTTCAAATTCTGAAAATGTTATCCACTATGGTTTGTTCTTTAGATTGAGATGGTGCTGTCAATTAAGGATGGTTGGAAAATATCTTGGAACATTAGGGTTTATTGCTAGTTTTTGTCTGTAGATAGTCTCTAAAAACCATTTGACCAGAAGATATGTGCTCCTGTGTATTCTCGTACTTCTGTAATATATAAATTTTTGCTTTGAACTCCAAGAAATGCTTAAAAATAAGTTCTAGCTTTTTTTCTTTTTTTTGAATTTTAGTTACTTTTCTAGAGACTTGGATTCCTCTTTCTCTTGGTGTCCAGAGTTGTTATATATAAGTTTGTTTGACATTAGGGAAGCTCATTGGGATTATGATCAGAGATGACTGTTATCATACTTGCCCTGCTACTATAAGTGCTTAGTCCCAGGTCCTCACTAAGAGATCCTCAGCAAGTTGTCATTGTGTCAAGAACTGTTCTCACAGTGGATTGGAAGAGTTTATTTGATTAGTATTCTTACGAGTCACATACAGTTGTTCTCATTTACTACTGGCAAAGTCTCCAATTAATATTTTCGTATTTTAGTTTTTGTATTTGATACTTTTATTAATTACCTTAATATTATATAGTTGTATGAATAATTGAGAGAGATAATACAAAAGTCAGTTCTTGGCTTGAAAATCTGTGATTTTAGAAGAAATAGTTTCCCTTAAAGCTGTACTATCATTTCATCCATTTGTTGATGTAAAAGATTTCTCTCAATTTGGACTGGTAATTCTTCATTAAGTGGGATAGCTAACTGATAAATGCACGTCTTTCACATGGTAATTTGGTGGATAGCATGGGATATTCAGTTAATCACATGCAAAATTACAGAAGGCTACAGGCTTCTCAATGTTTGGATGTGGCTCTTGCCTTCATTTTTTCAGATTCCTGGACAAGTTTTTGCAAAGGTGCTGCTGGATCAGTTTGAAATACGGGAAAAAGCTATGTTGCTTTTTGCCATGCTGGATAGCTAAGTAAATAGCTGTGAAGGACAGCATTGAAAATGGCATTATCAAACTTCTTTACGTTTAACTGATGCGGTTCAGGTTCTCCTTTAGAAGTTTGCATTGGCAATACAGTTCTACTAGTCAGAAAAAATATTTCTTGGCTGTGGAAGGTGCCTCCATGGGTGTTATGTCTTTGTTATCCTTTGGCTGCATCACCAAGCTCCAAGGCCATTTATTCTCATCATTCTCGTGCATTCTCTGTCTGCTTGGATTGATTATGGTAGAGTATACAGAATTTTAAGGGTACAGAAGTTGCATATTGTGGGAACTACTGTTTTTGTTGGAAAGGTTTGGATTCCAAGGGGTTAAATATCTTTTCTAAAGATACTGTGATTTTGACCTCACATGGCGCCTTTGTCATGCTGGAGAGTGTTCCATTCCTTCAGTTTTAGAACTCACCTCCAGAAGTTCTTATTTTGTGGTAATAGACTGACAGACCAGAGGAAACAGGCCAATGACTCTGTCCTTATAGCATGTTATTTCTCCTTCACTTACCACCTCAAGCCTATTCATGTGACTGCAAGCTGTGGTGGTACACACACAAAGTTAAATATTTGCTTGTTGAATACCTTTTCCAAGGCAGATAGTAAATCCAGAAGCAAAATCTATGTTGACTTCATGCCAAGTGTTTTGATTGCCTCGGTAGCCAGGTAAGCCTTGCTCTGTGTGTGCAAACCAAGTAGCAGCAAAACTTCTGAGCTTTTGTGCTGATTGTGAAAGAGAAAAGAAGCAGAGGCCTGTTTGAAGGAGTGTAAACTACTGAGGAGTTATTTGTGATTTGAGGGGTTGTGTTTTGTTTTGAGGTTTGAAGAGTTTTTTAGTTTATAAAGAACCTGTGGCTGAAGCTAGTACATAAACTGAATCTGGCTTCTTGGTTCAGATTTAAAGGTTAAAGATACCACAGTTCATTCACACTTTCATGTGTCATACCTGTAAAGTGCCCTGCTGAAAGCTTCTTGGGCATGTGACATTGTCTCAAACTCCTTTAGCATTATATTAATCTCGTATCATAAACATCTACCAGCAAATTGAGAGCTGTTGACTTTATTTATCTTGAAGCATAGGTGGTGCTCCAGACTGATTCTCCAGTTTATAAAGAGGCATTTCTCTTGTTTGTACAGACAAATTTTGTGCTTCTGTGCCATTCCATGGGTTTAAGGACTGATACCCTGCTGTGTGCAAAGCAGGTTCAACTCACGGGTTTTTATTTTTCTTAATTTCACTTACTGCCCACTAACACAAACTTCTGATGATGGACTGGAGGGAAAATTAATCACTTAGAGAAATGCCTTTTCTTCCCCTTTTCCAAACTCATCTTTTGTCATGCACCATTCTTTCCCCATTCCTAGTCTAATCTCTCTTTGTTTTCCCAGTGCGCATCGTGTGGTCAATCCCAATTCCTTTGGTTAGGCAACAGGTGGTGTGAGACATCAGTGCGTGTACAGGGCTTTATTCTGCTGCTCTTACTAGTTTTTTTCCTGCTATGATGAATTGGCCATAGGTCATAGTTCCATGGGAGTAGGAGGACAGAGAGAGGAAATTCTGTGCCCTGACAGGGGTCCTCCATGGGCCTCAGCACCTTTGGGACCATCTCTGCTCTGGTGTGGAGAATGTCCTTTCAATGTGTCTGTCCCTGGCAATATCTCCTGATGCTTCTCATTTGTCTCTTCTGTTTCTTTCCTGATAAGTTTGAGCAGAAGCACCATGTGCCCTTCTGGTGGAAATTTGGGTGAGGAGTGAGTTGTTTCCATGGATTTGAGAGCTGTGTGGAGCTGGCTGTGGCTGTCTCAGGGCAATTGATTGCCTCTTCTCACACTGGTCACCCCTACAGCTCTCCGACATCAAAGCCTGGCAGTGCACACTCTGCATGCTTCCAAGTATGGTTTAGCAACTAATTTGGTTTTCAGTCAACAGTTGTGGTCGTTTTCCCAGAATATTAAAAATTTAATTTGTCAACATAATCTATACTTTTCAGGCTTTAGGTGTAATTTTTTCTTCTCTGTGCACATGGCTGTTCATCTTTGTACCATTTTGACTCTTGTATTTGCATGTAGCAGTAGTATGTAACCTACAGTATAGGGATCCTTGCCTTTTCACATATCTGCCTTTCCAGCTGGTGGATTTACTTTTGAAGCTTGTCTCTGTTTTTTCTCCAACCTCTCTTCATTTGTGTTCAAAAAGATAAAAGCTTTCCACTTAGTTGTTTGAATACAATAACCCCCAAACCTGCTTTCACTGTCGATATCCAGGGCGATTTCTGAGCACAGTGATTGTACACTTGAAGATTTTGATGACATGACAAGCTTTATCATGGTTGTGTGTCTGGATTACCATAGAATAACTCACAGATTTATCATATGAATGTGCTTCTGGATTGTCTCATGAATCTTATCAAACTGAGTTGTGTGCATCTTTAGTGCTTGGAAAAGGGCACCATGCTGGGCTGAAAAAGACATGGTGGTGAAACCTGAACTTCTTACCAACAAAAGATACCACATCTCTTATGTGCACAAATCTTACTGTGAGATGAACATTTGACCAAACATTGTCTGTCAGAACCGAATGAAAATCTCCAATTCTACAAGTAAATTGTCCAGTAGGTTCACTTTAATTCAGGAATGACCAGCAGCTTCTCGTTCAGGAAATCACATCCACATACCGGCACAGCCGTGCAGCCACATCACTGCTACCTGGCATAGTGTAAAGAGGCAGGGACTAGAATAACCAGGAATGTAGGACAGAGTAAGGGAGGAAGTAAAACAAGTCTTATATAGAAGTGACACATTCAATCAAACTCAGTAATCCCCAAAGTTTACAAAGGATATGGCCTCTTAAACCATGACATGGACAAGAAAAAACAGTTATCTGCAGTTCAGACTGCCAAACTTGATTTGTATACCTACCTAGTAGCTTGTGAAGTGGAAAGGACCTGTTGCCAGTGGACACAGAAATGCTGGATTCACTCAGGAAATTAAAGCATAGCCTGTCAGGTTATGCTTGGGGTTGGTTTAGTTGGGGCTCACCATGGAATAGAGGAGAGGACCAGAAGGATAAGGATGCCTGTGCTCCTGTAGCAGGCTGTTGTCTTGTACATGCACTAGCTGATCCTAACTTCTTGCTGCCTTGAAGTAATTACTGCACTCTTAATAGGGGTTTGAGAGCAGAAGAGCCTTTGTAGATTGAGAAAACAGGGAAGCTGTAATTATAGCTGGAGGGAAAGATGCTTATCTGTGCTTTCAGATGTAAAACTCTACAGTTACTCTACATTAACCACTGACCTCAAATGGCACAGTAGGATGTTAGCTTTCAAAAATCCATATATTTTAATGCTTACTTTTCTTTCTCAGAACAATTTTACAGGTTTTTCCTGCACAGATTTGCTATGTGGAAATTCATGTAATGTGAGATGTAAAATTGAAGTGATCTGAATGTAGAAGAGTTAAAAAGTGTTACTTCAGGTTCTTAAGTCTGAATATCAGTCTCTGTGCCATCTGTTTCACTTGTACCAAGTGCTGTGAGAAATTCAACAATTTTTCTAATTTTGCTGATGGATAACAACTGTAACTTTAATGTGGTCACAGGGAGAAAGTAACTGAAATATGGAAAGTAGGCTCCTAATGAAACCATAAGTAGTGTTTAAAAATGTTTTCATGAGTCTGAGTAAGAGGGATGGAAAGAGAGATGTGGGAAATGATGAGGGCAAGTTGCTGCAGAGAATGCTGGAGCTTCCTTCGGGGAACAATCTGGCTAAAAGTACATAAAGCACCTGTCTTGAGTTGTCACTGCAAGGCTGAGTGAGTTGATGGAGTTTGATGAGACCAGGATTGACTTTTGCTTGAGTTTCAAAGACCTGGAGAGGTGGGAGAAAATACAGATATTTATTTTATTATTTTGGGAGAGTAGCGTTGATGTCAGGGTGCAAAAAAGTGGGCTAAAGTAGAGGCATTTAAATGTATGTAGAAAGCAGGGTTAAAAGTCTAAAGCTACAGTAAACACATTCAAAAGAAGGCATCAAAGTGGCAAAGATTGTTTAGGTTCAGAAGAATAAATTAAAGTGTTTCAACAGTAAAGAATTTTTTTGAAAGAAATCTTTATATTTTTTTTAGATGTATGATATAATTGGAGAACAAAGACTTCAATATCCAACATTAAGAAATATTAGGTTGGCTTGGTGTCTCAAGAGAGCAGTTAAATATGGGACACCATCTAGATCATAACTATTGCTGTTGTGATTTCACAGTCAGAAGAAGAGCTGTTTGGTCTCGTTCCTCTGCCCTCATGGGGATTATCTGTAAGACAGTTCTTCCTCCTTAAAATTCCTGTTGCTCACTAGAGCATATTTTTATTTTATGCCAGTAAAAACCAAACCAACCTAGTATGGACAGATTTGGCCAAATTGGGAAAACAAGTGATCCTAATTTCAACTGTGTTCTAAAAGATTATGTGATTACTCATCAGTAGCTTGTCACAAAGTAAATAGACCATGCCCTTTTTTGTTTTAATGTATCTGAATAATTTTTGGACTACTTAGTTATCATAACTAAATAACCTTCAATTTTTGTAGGCATTTGGCATATCTTCTAATGAAACTTTTGTTATCACCACCACAAATAGGATGGAGATTACAGAAGATAACTTCAGTAAGTATCTTAGATGACAAAATAATTACAGCTATTTCTTATATTGATCGTAAAGGTCACGTGATAATTGTTTGTGCTCTATGACATGCAATAATTAACTGAAAGTACAAATCCTGTAAGAGTTTGTCAAAAATTGTTAAAAAATGACTTCTGCAAACATGTTTTTGATGAGTTAGTATTGATGATTATGATGATGATTATACTAAGCATCTTCCGAAACAAATTCTGTCAATGATAGGAAAAAACTATATGTACATAGCTGTCACCCAAGAAAACTTGCATTATTAAGCTTGGAAATGTGAAAAGATATTAATTTAAATGTTGTTGTTAAATGTTGAACAGGCAACGCCTAGGAAAATACAGAGATTACCTGTGGCTAAACCCGTACTTGTTTTGAGAGCAGAAGTTGCCTGATGCAGTGCTCTTCAATGTACTTTATATTTCGTCTTCACTACAGGCAAGCTTGTTCACGATGGAGTTACTTTATATCTGCTGCAGTCTGTTGATCAAATGTTGCTTTTGGCAACCAAGGAACGAATTGAGTTTCTGCCCCACTATGATACACTTGTCAAAAGTGGCATGTATGAGTACTATGCCAGCGAGGGCCAAAATCCTTTGCGTAAGTACCTGCAAAAGTAATCTTGTGTAAATGATGTTTTTGTGAATACACTGTGATTATGGGCAATTCAACTTATAGCTGCTAAAAAAATTAGTCTTAACTGTAAAAGAAAAATTAACTGTTTTTCATACACATTCATCTTTTAAAAATTATTAAAAGTAGCCAGCTAAAAATCCAGATTTGTAGAGGTACCTTCTCAAATACTTGTTCAAGAAGTTTGAGTCTTTTAGAAGTAAAAGAACTTTAGCCTGAATAGTCCTGTGCATGTCATTCAGACAGGTCAGCCTTTGTGTTATCAGGTTTTTGTCTCCTGTACTAAACCATAGCCTTTGTGTTCACTGTTTTTGTTTGGATTTGATGGTACTGTGCTCAAAGTGCTGTAACAGTTGAGTCAGTGGTACATCTATCCGTGTACACAGGACTTGCTGTGTAAGGCCACTCAGAGCATTCTGTGGAGATCTGTGCCTTATGGCAGCAGCCATTAGTGGATCTGTTGTTCTCCCAACATAGAGGAACTGACTGGAAAGGACAAACAGGACCTGATCTGTAGTGGAATTCAATTAAATAGGCAATGTGTAAAATATTTTAAGGACTCTAAACCTTAGGAAGGGACCTTTCAGTTGTTTAAGGGCGTGGTGGATCAGACACCATGGGAAACACCCATTGGGGATAAAGGAGTAGAAGAATGCTTGCAGTTGTTTAAATAACTTTTTAGAGCACAAGAACAATTGATTTCTATGTGGAAGAAATCAGGCGTGGAAGGCAGGAGAATAACATGGCTGAGTAAAGACCTCCTGGTCAAACTAAAACACAAAAGGGACAGGAATTTCATAGGTGGTGGAAGCAGAGGCATGAATACTGAGAATGATATAGGAATATTGCCTGGGAATGTACAGATGAGATCAGGAGCACTAAGGCACAGGTGGAGCAAATTTGGCCAGGGATCTGAGGATGAATAATAAGGGTTTCTGCAGGTACATTAGAAAAGGATGACAAAAGAAGTTGTACCCTCAATAAATGAAACGTGAGGTGAGGGGGTCTAGTGGCAGCTGACATGGAGAAGACTGAAGTACTAAACAATTTTTTGCCTAAGTTTTTACTGGCAGCAAATTGCAGTTTTGAGCCTGTGTAAGTGTAATGCAGCTGATGCTTCTTACATACAACATCTCTAAGAGCAATGCCTAACTGATTTCTAGTGTTGATGAAGGACCATTGTTCTTTGATATGGAACAGTAAATACAGATCGCATAACTGATGCTCAGCTACTCTGTTTGCAATGAAGAAAGTTTCAAAAAAGTGCAGAACTGTTTTTGTACTTCCATAATAGCTTGAGGAAAAATGCCAAATGCTTCAGTGTTGCTGTGTTACGTTAATACTCAAGAGTTTTCTTTTACATGTCTGAAGTGTGTGGCCAGTGTAAACTGCATTGTAGCATTCTGAAGAACTCTGCAAATTGTAGGAAATAAGACTTCCTTTTTAGAGACTGAATGGAAGTGTCTGTTCACTGAGGCTGGTCAGTCATATTGAATTAATCTGAACTTGATGGATTTTTTTTCAGATTAAATGCAATTTTCCAGTAAACTTAGGTAGTTTTACTTTAATTAGGTAAGAGCTCCAGGCATTAATGGTTAGAAACAACAAATTCGTGCAAACTGTTTACCTGGCTATTTCTGCTGTGCGTTGCCATGGATCTGACAGAACTCTGGTTGTATTTACCATTCACTGAAATCCTTGAACCATTTCTACAATTTCCTTTATGTTTTTATAAACAATTAATGTTGTAGTTTTAGATGTTTCACAAAATTTCAGTTCAGGTTTCTTCAGTTAATTCATTGTTCCCTCAATATTTTAAGAAGTCATTTTAAGAGTCCATTTTTTACATATTTTTGACTCTCATATGAATCATAAAAATTAATTTCTAATCATGAAAGGGACAGATCTGTCTTTTGGTAAGGAGATGGTTAGTTCATCATTGTTCTTTCCAATAATTGTATTCTTACCATTAAGAGACGTGAGAGATTAAGTGATGAAACAAATCATAAAGTACGTGTACAAAAGCCATTTTATTTTTTGAACAAGATGTGATTTTGATTGTTCTGACAGGGCTTAGGTCTTTTCTGTGTGTAGGTAATGTGTTACCGTAATTGCTTGGAAGAAACTGCTATAAGTGGGTGTCTGTTTTCTGAGCACTAATAGGGTTATTTTTCTTCAATTTCTTTAGCATTTGCCCTTGCTGAATTGATTGACAATTCTCTGTCAGCTACATCCCAAAATACTGGTATTCGGAGTATACAGATAAAATTGGTAAGATAGAAATACTTCAATTTTTTTCCGACGTAGTTTGCATTATCCTTTTTGTTTTCCCTGTTGCTCCTTGTTGATTTGTGCTGTTTGTCTTTCCCCAAACAGTTGTTTGATGAATCCCAAGGAAAACCAGCTGTTGCTGTGATTGATAATGGAAGTGGAATGACTTCTAAACAGCTTAACAACTGGGCTGTATATAGATTGTCAAAGTTTACAAGACAAGGAGACTTTGAAAGGTTGGCAAGCTCTAAATATTTCTACAACAATTAGCAAGCTCTGCGAAGGTGCACAAAATATGCTTTTAAGACATAGCTGTATACCAACACTGAGCCAAACCTTGGCATTACATGATTACATAAATAGACCCATACTTTTTTATAAGTAGGAAATAGAGAAGCTTCCTAACACAAAACTGCTCTTCTATTATTGTGACACACTGAATACTTTTTTGTTCTTGGGACATTTTCTAAACTGCCTTTTGCTTGCCTGCATAGGATTTTTGTACTGTGTTCATGTGTTACCTGAAAACCTTTCAGTAGTGCATTAAATGATGTGTTCAATATCTGTTGAGCTACTGGAATAACAGATAAACAGATGCATGCTGTAGGTGAGTTTAGTAACAGAAATGCATAGTATTCCTAAAATGCAGATTTAAACTGTGGATTACTACACTTAATGTGGGAACATAGGTGTAAATTATAGCAGGATATCATCTACACCTTATTTTCATTTGAGACTACTGTGATTTGAAAATGTATGTTTGCCCTAAACTAGATAAGATTGTTCAAGGTGACTTAGAAGACATAGAATTTCACTACTGATAGCATATGTCATCTCTCTAAGTCTGTATTTAATAGTTGGTTGGCATTATTTCCCACTTTGACTTTAAAGTATTTTTATGAAAGGATGCTGTCAGAAACATCAGGCTTGCTTTGTAAGCCATTTTCATTTGAATAATATTTGGTTTGTGAGAAGGAACAGAAATGTTTTATAAGATGACTCAGGAAAATACTTACTCTGTGATCATCCTTTTGAGAAGAGTACATCAAGAATTACAGGCACATTTATTTTAATGTTACCATTTGAAAAGGTATAAAAGGAAGGATTTTTTAAGAAAAATGCCAAGAGGAAGAATTTAATAGAAGCTTTAGATCAGAAGTACCTTTGGGTTTTTTAATTACTTTTGTCTTGAAAAAATTTATTAAAGACACTTTTTATTCTCAGTGATCATTCAGGGTATGTACGCCCTTTGCCAGTGCCTCGTAGTTTAAATAGTGATATTTCATATTTTGGAGTTGGAGGCAAGCAAGCAGTGTTCTTCGTGGGACAGTCTGCCAGAGTAAGTCAATGTCAGACTTCAATTTTATTTTAGAACATTTGCACGCAATCAGATTGTTACTTCCCAACTTTTAATCACAGCAATCAAGTATTTTATGATGTTAATTTTAAGTCTTATTTTGATTTTAAATGCTGTTTCTTTAATAAAATCAGATGATAAGCAAACCTGCAGCATCTCAGGATGTTCATGAACTTGTCCTTTCTAAAGAGGATTTTGAAAAGAAGGAGAAAAACAAAGAAGCAATATATACTGGATTCATTCAAAACAGAAAGGTAAATAGCCTTAAGATTCTTACATTTCTAATTGAAAGCCTTTCCCAGGTTAATGTGATTTAACTGTGTAATAGTAAGACTTACCTGGCAATATCTTCATCTTACTGAATCACTTGCACCCTGCAGTGTAAAAGGAAGTAACAGAGAACTCGAAGACACTGTATCATAAAGCCTTACTTTTATGTGATGCTTTTTCCTCTTTTCAGTTACGCTTAAATGACAGAAATGCTTTACAGTTTTGCATGTCAGATTAAGAAAAATATTTAAAAATACTTTCCTAAGCACAGCAAATTTTTTTGTTGTGTATGAAACAGAATAGAATTTTCTCTGAAGCAGTAAGGAATAAATTAGGGAACCAAACTGTACTCGTTTAGAATCTGTAAGACTAACCCGCATATGGGAGAAAAGGCCAGCCAGACCAACAAAACCCATTGCTTTTACAAATATCCATCAACTTTGTAAAATACATGAACGGTTTAGCTGAAAACTAAGCTCAGCAGTCCTGATGCTTTTCATGAACAAAGAGAGCCTAAATAAAAAAACTATAAGATGGGGAGGAAGACTGAAAAGAACTGTTCTTTGGACACTTTTGGGCAAGGAGGGAAAGGCAAAGATGTAACTAAGGGTGCAGATGGGAGGAAGAATGGCTGGTGTGTATGACAAGGTAGTCAGACCTTGAGCACATATCTAGTGAGTTACATCAGTGCTCTTGGTGTTTCGTATGGATGAGAGAGGAACAGGAGGGTTTTTATGATGCCAATCTTGGGTCAGTGAGTTGCAACAAAAAATTATTTGCCAGAGTTTTGTTTCCATTCTCTGTACAGTATTGCTAAGAAGGTAGACTCACAAAAATAGAAACTGAAAATAAAAGCAGATAAAATCAGCTTTATTGTGAAGGGTACAAATGCTTTCCCTCCTTGTTTGATATTAAAGAGAAAGGGGTGATGATACAAAGTAGTAGGCATAAGTTGGAGAAAAGTGCTTGAATGAATGGATAGATGCTACAAAAGAGTTCAAAGAGGTGGTGCAATCAACTGTTTGAAAAGTTGCGGTAATAATATAAAATTAAAATTAAACTGACACTTAAAAAATGCAGGTAAAGTTCTCTTAGACTTAAAAGATAACTTAATAACTATCCAAGAGGGAAGATGTGATGTGAAAAACCTCAGGTAATAGAAGTGAAATGTGAAGATAACAGAGAAATAACTCAGGTTTAAGGATTGTTTTGCACATCATTGAAATACCTAGGCCAGTTCACTATATCGATGTGGAATAAAATGTGTGAATTCGTCTCATTAATGGCTTAAAAAATGGTCTGCACTGCACATAGATCAGGAAGAGAATACTGTGGCAGAAGTAGAAGTTGTAAATGGATTAGTGTGAGAAGAATAATCGAGCCTTTTAGCCATTCAATTGGTGAAGGAAGTTATTTTTGCAAAGAAATCAAGATGTAGTTAATATGAAACAGAAGGGACTGTAGAACAAGACCATAACACTGAAGAGAAGTGACATTAATGGTATCCCTGCTGGTCATCTTTCCTTAATGGATAAAAGACGCCTGTCTCCACTGCAGTTACGTCTCTCGACCATTTAATATTTCAGAGAAGTAAACAGTAATTCTCTAGTTGAAATAGATGCTAGGAAAGTAGGGGAAGGTGCCATGGCGGTTTGTCGTCTGTAGTGGGAGGGCAACCAGAGAGTTTGGGAGTGATATTTTGAAGGCTCTTTCACTCTAAACTTCTTCCACACAGTACAGAGTGGCAGTTGTTCAGCACGAGTGTGCAGCTTCTAGGTTTGTCAGGTCACATGGAGATGCAGACCAAGCAGCTCTGGCTCTTCTTTATTATCGCCGATCCCACCACTAGCATAGAATAGTCCCTTGTTGGCATTAAGTCAGCAAGACTGTTAGGTTTAAAAGAGGCTATGCTGTGTGAAAGAAAAAGAGATGTAGTCTTCTTTGATGAAAGGTTTCAAAGTTGGTTAAATGATCCTCTTGGTTAAGGAAAGCTCTTTGATTGCCTCGGGAAAGTAAGTTTTGATAGAACACCCTTGATTAACTATTTCACCTAACTATGGTTGGGTAGGATGTGTCTCCTCTCATGCCTTCGTGATGTGGGGTTTGTCTGCTTTACTGCAGAACAAGGCGTGTAGCTGCATTTACTACAACATATCTTCTCAGTTGTAGCTATTGTTTTCATTCACTATAAAGATCTTAATCTTTGTTTTAAAAATAACTTTTTTTTCTGGATGTATCAAATGTGAGGGATTACTCACTGGTCCAGTGTGAAGCATGACATCAACCACTGTGTCTCTGCAGTTTAGAAACCTGTCAGAATAGCAAAGTGCATCCATTCAGGAAAAGACAATCAGTAGTTTCTGGAATCAGGAATCTCTCTTTCAGTTAGACTGCTCAACATTTCATCTGAAATTGAGGATTCACCTTTTTTCTTTTACAGCAAAAGTGTGTTTCTTCCACATGAGTATCTGTTAAAGAAGGCAGCCTATCCCTTTAAAAGCCAGTCTTTTTTTTGGCTTTGTTTTCTTAAAGAAGACTTAATGTCTTGCACACTTAATGCTTCCACTTCATGGATGAGAACATGGATATCACACAGTGCTACATTAAACATGATTAAATGCATTTCTAGACTGCACACTTCAAGTGTTGTGGTGAAAGTGAGTTGAAAATGAACTGGATCAATGATGTCACAGTCTCAGCTTGTTGACTTTAATTTGGAAACTTTTATTTTAAGCTTTAATCCTTTGTGATACTTAGCATCATGTGTTCTGTATTACTTTACTGTTATGTTTCTTAATCCCTTTCAAGTTGATGGGAGTTCAGAAATTCAGTTTACATCCCTGTTCTTATTTTACTCTTTTTATAGCCGTCTGATTCTACTCACATCACAAGTGATGATGAAAGATTTCTTCATAATCTAATATTAGAAGAAAGGGATAGAGAGAGTTTCACAGCAGTTGTCATCACAGGTGTACAACCAGATCACATGCAGTACTTGAAAAACTACTTTCATCTTTGGACAAGGCAGCTGGCGTAAGTTGGTCATTTGAAAGATTGATTTTAAAGTGGGCTACTAACAAAGTCACATAATTATGTACTGCTTTCTTTTTGTACTTTGACATTGGCCTTATTCCTGTTAAGGCTGTTGATACTACAATTAGCCTCCCTATCTAAGCAATTTTACAGAAACTACCACAACTGAATGGGGGCCCCCCAACCAAAGATGTGACTTGATGATTGATACATAATTATCCACTGTAATTTTTAGTACCCTATTCAACTTAATGGTGTATTACTAATGTAGTAAGTTGTTAATCTAATTACTAATAATTTCATCAGTTACTTTGCTCACAGCTGTGCTCCTAACCTTGGTACCTACCTTTGTATTTACAGTTTTAGGGGATCTTTCAGTTGATTGGCTTTTTTAAACAACAACAAAAGAAAGTACTGCTGCTACATCCCAGTTTAAGAGGGAGAAGGATTTTTGACACTGTCCACTCTGTACTGTAATAATGTCATCAGTGGGCCCACAGAGCCTGGAGATACCTGTGATAGCTGTGAATAATTTCGGCTTACCTCTTAAAATGACGGATCCATCTGTGAATGTAAACTGAAATGCAAAGTCGAAGACCAATTTTGAAATCTGACAAACTATAGAACTTTGTTTTCAAACTATGGTTTTATTTTTGTGATACCTATAATCTGATAATAATAGATATACTTTAAAAGAGGATTAATAGAAAAATTAAATAATATCTTACTATGTGAGATATTCAGTAATACACGTGTTGCTGAAACCATTTTTAACCTCATGAAAACATAGAGTACATCTACATGCAGAGAATAACTTAGGTCCCTCGTTAGCGTCAAGGTGCTCGTCAAGTGAACACTCACACTCAAGTGTGTGTTAGTTCTTTCCAACCATCTCTTGAAGTGAAAGAGCTGCCTCTGTTTGAGATGGAACTCAGGTGCAATTATTCAAATATGTGCCCTGTAGCTCTTACAGTAAAACCAGTCATTTAGCCTTCCAGTGCTGCACAGTCCTATGTCATTGTTTCAGCTGTAATGGCCCTTTCCCCTTGAACATTTCCCCACTCCCTTCTGCCATGCCTTTTGCCACACGTGCATGATACCAGTTTCATTCTGCTTTAATGTGCTTCAGCACAGCCCTCATTATCTGGATGCTTTGAAGTGGAGATGAACCCCTAAAATAACAATGTCTTTAGGCCAAGAGACTGCCTTTTAAAGTCTGGAAGAAATGCAGACAAAGTACTAAGCAATTTGGACATACCATAAAGTCCTGAGCAATGAGCCCTTGAGGAGTTTTTTTCGGGGAACCAGGATATCTGTTTGGGGAAATTTAGTGCAGTAGATATCAGAAGTAAAGCAGTTATAAACTTGCAGATGCCTTTGATTTTTGTCATGCATTCAGTCCCCTTTACTAGTACAATCTCATTTTTCTCCAAACCATCCCCCAGAAGTTTAAGGATTCAGTCTTTGAAATTGGAAGAACTAGCTAGCTTCCTGAAAAGTTGAAGTAAATGGAGTTAAGTTGCCCAGTTTTCTCAAATTGCATATGTCTATGAAATTTTTAATCTATCTGACCATATGGATTTTTTAAAGTTTCTTAAATGAGGAAAAATGCCAATTAGAAAGCAGTGTTTAATAGAAAAATTATTTCTATTATGCAGATCATATCCATGACTCCTAACTATATTCAAATTTTTGTAAATAATGTAAAGATACTGATTGATTGTTACATGTTTCTATTACCGTTAGATGCCTGATCTAAAATTGGTATGAGAGACAAAGTGTGTAAGGATTTATGGCTCTAGTTCTTTCTGATTTCCAGAGTGCAGAACAATTTACAGTAGGTTTTTTTTTTTTTGTTTACCCTTTGATGCAAAGGTTCTGTAGCCATGTAACAATTGTATTTTTTTTCACTTATGCATTTTTTTCAAATTTGTTTCCAATTATTTTACCCAAAAATTGGTCCTAATGTGATTGTGCATGACAGAGATGAGAGGAATAAAAAGGAGTCACTTTTCATTCAGCCCTTTAGTAAAACTTTCGTACCACGTGTATGTTGTCAAGGAGTTGATTTATAACAGTGCAACAAACCAGATATATTTTAATAAAATACAAACTTATTTAGATTTTTTTTAATTATAGTGTGAAAATTTTTAATTTCATTTGCTGGTTTGTTTATTTTCTGAAATTTATTTCAGACATATCTATCACTATTATATCCATGGACCAAAAGGAAATGAAACTAATGCTGTAACAAAAGAAATAACGCCTTTCAACAACATTGACATTGAGGTAAGAAATTTTATACATATTAGTCAAAAGTCCTCGTTGATGGCACCTTATTTCATATTGTGCCTGTTTCTCTGTAATCATTTATTTTGAAATACAGCATTCAGGATGTTTATGTAGTTTAATTTTTTGAAGTACTTCTATTTAGCATTGCAGTGTAGGAGCTAATTCCTTTGCTAACAGTCATTTGTCAACGTGCTTATTACTGTAAGTCTCTTGCTCTAAGGATAAGCAACTTGTTTTCCTTTTTTCCAGATTTCAATGTTTGAAAAGGGAAAAGTACCAAAGATTGTCAATCTGAGGGAGATCAAAGATGACATGCAGACATTGTATATAAATACTGCAGCAGATAGCTTTGAGTTTAAGGCACATGTTGAAGAAGAAGGCATAGTCGAAGGCATTATCCGATACCATCCTTTCCTTTATGATAAAGAAACATACCCTGATGATCCATGTTTTCCTTCAAGTAAGTGAGATGTTTTGCTGCTTGTCAGTCCTATCATAGACAGTCCTACTACTCTAAATGTTTTAATGAAATAAAAGTTACATCAATTTTAAATTGAAGTGCAAATCATTACCTGGTTCAAGTTGTGTCAGAGGAGAAAAGTTCGCATTCTTTTGGATGAACAGATCCTGTGAATAAATTGGCTGTTTCGTTAACTCATTCTTGTCAACCTGATCTTTGGCATAACACCATCTGATTTCAAATTATAAACTCTTATGGAATGTAGTTCAGTTGAAACTTTACACTTTCCTGACTGCATCTTTTCTCCAACAAAGTAATAAAATATGAGCAGTTAAATTCAAGAGATTCTAGTATCAAAATACTGCAAAGGACAACATGTAGACTTGAAGTCTTTAATTTAAAATTTGTTTTATTAGTTGTGGTGAGTTTTCAAATGCTAGGAGTTTTAAAATACTTCATGCTGGGTTTTTTTGTGTGTTTGTTTGGGGTTTGTTTTGGGGTTTTTTTGTTTTGATTTTTTTGGCAAAACAAACCTTGAGTTAATTGGGACAAGATTTTATGATACTAGAAGAACATCAGTTGAAACTAAGAAAAAGTAACACTCAAATTTGAAATTTTCAAATTTGGTGGATTTGGTAATATTTAACTTCCACTTAGAATTTTTCTTTACCTTTCTTAGGTTTTTTTTTTTTTTTTTTTTTTTTTAGTATTTCTAAAACAGGGAAAAAACCCTAGTATTGTATATAATGAGCTTGATATAATGTGCATTGCTTCTGTGCTGAACTTAATAACAATAGTACTTCTTTGTTAAGATTGCTATGGGTTTTGATATTATATTAGTTTTTTAAGGAAATATATTTAAGGAGACTTCTTTTTCTTTTAAAATCAAGGATCAAATGATGATGATGATGATGACTGTTTCGTAGTAGAAAAAGGTGCCAGAGGAAAAAGGCCTATTTTTGAATGTTTTTGGAATGGAAGATTAATACCATACACAACTGTGGAAGAGTAAGTGGTACTCTCTTTGTACAGTCTCTTTCTGTAATGTAAACCTCTCTTTATGAAAAAGGATTTTAATGACATTCTCCTTTGAAGTTTTGACTGGTGCGCTTCTCCGAAGAAGAGAGGATTGGCACCCATTGAATGCTACAGCAGAATTTCTGGAGCATTGTTTACCAATGATAAGTTCCAGGTCAGCACAAACAAACTCACTTTCATGGATCTGGAGCTGAAGTTAAAGGATAAGAATACTCTGTTCACGAGAATCTTCAATGGACAGGTAATTACTGTATTCTGTTAAGCGTTTCTTCTTGGTGAAGTTCAATGCATGTCATACAGAAACCTATGCTCACTGGTTATTTGTTCATGTCTCTCTGGTTTGGTGAGTGGTAAAGCTGAATCTTTAAATTTGAAAAATTACGACTCAATATTTTTCCATTTATTTTCTTAAACAGTTACTTTATTTACTTGTTATATGACAGTTTTTGTGGAAAGACTCTCTTCCTAGATGAATATGGCTGCTGGGGGAAGCCCTTTTTTTTTGACCTGAAATGTAGCTTTCAGAATTTTTTAATGTTTTCAAGCTGAAGAATCCTTTTTTCTTTGTGTTCTTGTTTCTGTTTATTTGTTTCTTTTTCTTTTCTGTTTGTTCTTTTGTTCTTTTTTATGTATGTGTCTTTTTGGCTTTTGGCTTTTTTTTTTTGTTTGAGTACAATATCTGTGTACTCTTACAATTGTTCAGGCTTCTGATGTGTTCACATCCAAATTTTATAATATATTATGTACTTACTTTGTAATCTCTTTATAGGAGCAGCGAATGAAAATTGACAGAGAATTTGCTCTGTGGCTCAAAGACTGTCATGAGAAATATGACAAACAGATAAAGTTCACTGTCTTTAAAGGAATAACTGTACGTACTGATAAATCATCCAAAAGAATGCAGAGCCCTTGGGCAACGTATGCTGCAATAGAGTGGGATGGAAAAACATACAAAACTGGACAGCTGGTAAGTTAGTTGAACCTTATAAAAGGCAGATACTGTGCATTTGATGCGGGAATAATGTATTAATTGGTGTCTTCTGCTTATAGGTGAAAACTACTAAGACTCATCCAATATTTCATGGAAGCATTGAGAAATTTTACTTGTATGGGGACCATGATGGAGATGTGTTTGCCACTGGGGGAGAGGTTCAAATTGCTGTGGTAAGAAAAAATACAGAAAGGATTCACACAGCTGGTGTTGAATACTGAATCTTTAAACATAATCCCTTGTCCAACCTAATTAAATTACCTTTAAATAACAGTTGAAAATTATGTTATTTTTGACAATCAGCAGTCTAGAAATACTCAGCTTTATTAAAATACTTTAGCTTTATTAAAATTATTATTCATTATGAACAGTCTGATTTATTAAGATTTGCATATGAAATAAAGTATCACAGTTAGCATCAATGTTATGTTGCATCCATTTGTAACCCTTGTGATTTCACCAAATTTTAAAACAGTATCTTGTGGTTTCACCAGGTAGTATTTATTAGCATATGGCATAATGTCTGTGTTGGCTTGTCTAGCCCCTTGATTGGGAGGTTTTTCTTGTCTGACATATAATAAAGTCTAGCCATTTATCACTGCACTGAATTTTTATTTCAGGAACCACAGGCATTGTATGCTGAAATGAAAATTATTCCAATCTCAAAACTTGACAGAACAGTGTCTGACAAAGTTGTTAAAAAATACATAGAGGATGAAATGGCAAGGTAAGTGCTAAGTAATAATTACATAATTGTGGAGGTCCTAATTACAATTTTCATATTTAATCAGGAATCAAACAAAGTTCAGTTTTATTCCTAGATGAGAAAGCAATCAGCTGTTTCAGTAGAAACAAAAAGAGAGTACAAACCAAGAAGAAATCGCTTAGGATTTGGTTTTTCTTTCCCTACTGCAAAAATAGCTTCATGTCTATTTAACTAAAGATAAATTTTATTTTCTTTTAACTTACTAAAAAAAAGTTCACCCTTTTTTTAATTAGACTTCCTGATAAATTTTAATTTTATTTTAACTTACTAAAAAAAATGTTCACCCTTTTTTTTTTTTTATTAGACTTCCTGACAAATTATCAGTAACATGGCCTGAAGGGGATGAATTGTTACCAAATGAAACAAGATTTGCTGGTACACCAATAGGTATATTTTTTCCTTCCAAATACTAAAACATTAGATGCCAAAATACATTGTGCACCCTTGTTAAAAAGACAAGCATACAGAAATCTCTGATCACTTTTGATCCACAACAAATTTTAAAAGTCTGTCATTTTTCATTTTAAATTCAGGAGCGTTAAGAATAGAAATTTTAAATAAAAAAGGAGAAGCAATGCAAAAACTTCCAGGTACAAGCCATGGAGGTTCAAAGAAACTTCTTGTTGAACTCAAGGTTATTTTGCACTGTGAGTATTTCATTATATTTAATTGTATCTTTATTATTTTTTAAGTGCGTAATGGATAGTAAAGTATTTCATTGTATAATATATGTATGTATCTAAAATACATAGTAGAATTTGATAAATGGATGTGGTAGATAGACAATACTCCATCGGTGCATGTAACATTTCAAAGCCACTTTCATGAAATGACAACTGCCTCAGTGCCATGTATTCAATGTCTTAATGCTATATTTTGATTACATGTTCTGTCACGAGTAAGGAGGGCCTATCAGTTCCAGCCTGTCCACTTAACGTGCATAAGAACACGGGTAAAATGGATAATGTTTTTGTAATTAGCCTAACCATCTACATGAGCTGTGTGAAAGTAGGGATCAGACTTGTTTGGTATCTAACATAAATTCACTTCAGACTTTTTTAAAAATCAAGTTTCTTTTGATTTACTGTTTTGTGGTTTCTGTTTTGTGGGTGCTTCACTTGATGTTCTCACATTGCATTATTGAGAATTGCATTCTGTCCAAGGCAGCTGAAATCACTCAGTTTGGTTCTGAACACAGAATTAGAACACTAAATTCTCTGAAAACTCCGATTCTACACATGCCAATGTATTTGAAACCTTTAAAAACCTATAATTTTGTTTCTTTCCATAGGAAAATCCAATTCCTTTATCTGTTAGGAGTTGTAAAAATACCTGTCTGAAGCACTGAGGTTATTGTAGTGATACATGTCAAGGAAACCAAATGGAACTATCATAGCTTTTGTTTAGTATACATGGCAAGAGACTACACATGTTATTTTAGTGGCACTCGTTTATTGTCCAGTATAGTGTGCTGGGGCATAAAGAGGTTGAAATTCAACAAAAGATGTTCATTTAATACAGATTATCAAATTAGCTCCTATCAGCATGTGTGACAAACCAGTGTTTTGCAAGCTTAATAAGGTTCAGCATCCTGATATCAGGAAGTATGGACTTGAGAGAGGTCTGTTGTTTCTATTGTTCTGTTTTGTCAGGGTTGTTCCTAGGATCACTGGAAGAACCTACCTTCAGACCTTTCATGTCTCCCAGCCCATTCATTGATGGAAATTTTTACTTTTAACTCTTTCTACTGCTCTCTGTTAGCTTTTTTCAGTAATGTAATCCTTGTGTTCTTCACCAGAATAATTAATAAGTCCTATAAGTGACAATTTGGGCATAGCATACCTGTCAAACTCTCATTTTATTAATGAGAGAAATATGTGTACACCCATACAAAGGCCAAGAGCAAATATAATGCACAGAAAATTTCTATTCTCCTTTGAAGAGTGAAATACTTGGCAGACTGTACTATGGACTACCAAGACAGCTGAGCTATGAGAAACCTGATCTGTTACTGGGGAGTCTTAATTTACAAACTTCAATTCAAACTTAGGATCTGAATTAGGGTTAAGAGAATTGTAAAGTCTAGTTGACAGCTCTTACTTTATCTTATGTACGCTATTTGGTGCAAGACCAAGGTCTTGAAACTGTTTTGCTTAGCTATAAAACAATTTATATTTCTACTGCATTCCTTTTTATTCTGTGTAATCTTATTACAGTCACATTCTAGATTCCGAAGTGTATTTTGGGGGGAAAAAAAGTATTCATGCCTCTTGACACTTCCAACAATAAATCTTACTTCTGTATTTATCTTAGGTTATAGAACCAGTCACTAATACTGCCTGAGTTTCAGTGTGGTCCGTTTTTGCATGTGTCTTAATTCTGCAGAGGTTTATAAAGACATATAAAACAATTTGGAGCAAAATGGGCATGTTCTTTTTTTTCAGTTACATGTTGTGTCAACTGTGTATTTTTATCATTGCTTCCATTGTCAGCATGGAGTGCAGAGTGCTCATATTTAACAGGGAACATATAACCAAAGAGCTGATAAAATGCAGCTTTACAAACCTGCTGCTTTCAGTGCAATGTGCCTGAGGCTAGCAATTTTAATTAAAAATGGGATTGACAGGGAACTCATTTTTTTAGCTGTGATCAATATGTTTAGTTGTAAAGCTGAATTGATGTTTATTAGATCCAGAAGTGATAGTAATACTTAATAATAAGTGATACCAATGCTTGAAAAAGTTAAGAATTATGGTGTAAAATTTAAATACATGTAGCTGAGTGTTTGTTTTGCAGCACCTACTGAGAATAAAGAAATAATTTCCCATATCAGTCAGCATGGAGGCAAGTGGCCATACTGGTTTAAAAAAATGGGTAAGTTTGCACATTCAATGTCTTCAGTTTGTTTATAAATTTTTTTTCTTTCTAATTGTACTTTTATATCTGTTTAGAAAATCTTCACAAACTTGGTAACTACTCCTTGAAACTACAAGTGGTATTGAATGAAAGTAATGCAGACACTTATGCAGGAAGACCTCTGCCATCTAAAGTATTTAAATTTACTATTGTAGGTAAGAATTCTAGTATTTTCTCCTACTTTAAACGTTTCTGTTTGATTCATTGTGTGTAAAAATTTGTCATATCCCATTTGAGAGGTGGTTTTCAGCACTGAAACATAGCATTTGCCTGTCAAATTTGAAGCATTTCCAGGAAAAAATGTTTTTTTTGTAGTAGGTTTTGATCTCATGTGTAATGTGTTGGTTCTGTGGCAGGCAGTTTTACATAAAAAATAGTTTTGATGGAATCTAAATCTCCCTGATGTGAACTTCCCCAATTGTGCTTAAAAAAATAAACTTCATTAGAATCACCCTTTTTCCTCACACCATTGACATATTCTTTCATAAAACTAGTATTCATTAGGCTAACTTTCATGCATAAACCACAGAAACTCATTAAAAACCAGGTTATATGTTTAAAATAAACATGTTGAGATTAAAGACTTTTTAAAATTAATTAATAAAGGAAGAATCCTATGCAAAACTAAATTCTCATTTGTATGTAATGGATATGTATCTTCAGGGTTAACAATCATAAAATACTTTCTACAATGCTTATTAGAATACTCACTTCAGAAAGGACTGGCATGAAAGGAGAGGTGGTGGGGTAGCCCAGGAGTGTTTAGACTTCCTGGAGCTTGATGATGGTGGCAATTAATGCTGAGTGTTTGTGGCTAAGAGAGCAGGGAAGGCCAGCAAGGCAGATACTGTGGTGGGAGTCTGTTACAGACCACCCAGCCAGGATGCAAAGGCAGATTAAATACATAAACAGCGGGGAGAAGTGTCACAATGATTAGTCCTTGTTCTTGTGGGAGGCTTTTACCTTACCAGATGTCTGCTGGAAATATAACACAGCAGAAAGGAAATGGTCTAGGAGGTTCTTGGAGTGTGTAGAAGAGAACTTGCTGACACAACCAGTGAGGGTGCCCCATCTCCTTTGTGACTTTTTCTTTGTGAACAGAGAAGCACTGGTGGGTGGTCAGAGATTGTCTTCAGCATGTTGATTACCAAATGAAAGCTTACTGTTCTTGAAGTAAGGAGAAGGGTTAGCAGAACTGCCACCTTGGACTTCCAGAGAGCAGAAATTGGCCTGTTTAGGTGAGTGGTCGACAGAGTCCCATGGGAGGTAGTTTTGAAGGGCAGAGGAACCCAGAAAGGCTGGAAAAAGAAGAGCAAAAAGGAAGCTCACGACCTGGACGTCAGGTTGTGAACCAGGAGGCACAACCTTCGCAACCAGAAAGCAGAAGGACATACAGAGCTAAAGGCCAGTCAACTTCATCTCAATTTGTGGGAAGGTGATGGACCAACTAACCCTGAAAACCATTTCCAGGTATGCGAAGGACAAGATCATCATCAGGAGTAGTTAGCATGGATTCACTGTCTATGATGAAAGGACTAGCTTAGTAGGTGTTGTCTACCTAGACTTCAGCAGGGTTCTCATCAGTAAGATCCTGTAAGATCCTCACAGAGAAGCTCATGAAGTTTGGACTGGATGAACAGACTGAGGTGAATTAGTGAACATCTGAGCCCCGAGAGTGGCGGTCTGTGGCCCCAAGTCTAACTAGAGGGCAGCAGGTAGTGATTACTCCAGGGGTCAATACCGGGTTTGAGCCTTCTTAATGTCTTCGTTAATGATCTGGATAACAAGACAGAATGTACCTTGAGCAAGTTTTCCTGACAACACAAAACTGGGAAGAGTGGCTGATACACCTGAGAATTTGCCACCATCCAGAGGGACCTCAACAGGCTGCAGAAATCAACTGTCAGGAACCTTACGAAATTCAGCATGAAGGGCTAAGTCCTGCACCTGCAGAAGGACAACCCCCAACCTGCCACCCAAGTATCTGGTAAGCAGCTTTGTAGGAAAGGACCTGGAAGTCCTGGTGGGCAGCAGGTGAACACAAACCAACAATGTGCCCTCACAGCAACGAGCAGCAACAACCTCTTGGGCTGCATATTAGAAGCAGGTCAAGGAAGGTGGTCCTTTCTCTCCACTCAGAATTGGTGAGGCTAGCTGGAGTACTGTGCCCAGAACTGGACACATTACATTACAACACAGAGACGTGGACATACTGGGGTGAGTGCAGCATTAGGCCTGTGAAGATAATGAAGGGGTTGGAGGGTGCTGAGGCAGTGAAACAGTTTGTCCAGAGAAGTTGTGGTTGCCCCATCCCTGGAAGTGCTCAAGGCCAAGATAGGATGGGACTCTGAGCAACCTTGTCTGGTGGAAGATGTCCCCATCTGTGGCAGGGGTGTTGGAACTGGATAATATTTAAGCTCCTTTCCAACTCAAACCATTCTATGATTCCATGATCTCTTACCTGAAGAAAGTCTAGGGGAACAGTGACTGCGCTGCCTGGAGAAGACTCATGGGGTGCTTACCAATGTCTATAAACAACTGAAGAGAGTGTAAAGTAGGTGGACCCAGGCTCTTTCCAGTGGTGTTCATTGACAGGACCAAAGCAAATGGGCACACACTGAAACACAGGAGCTTCTCTCCAAACATCAGGAAAGAAGTTTTTTTCACTATGAAAGTGATGCAGTGCTGCCACAAGTTGCCCAAGAAGTAGTGGAGTTTCCTTTCTTGGGGATACCAAAAGTTGTCTAAACATGTTCCTGGGCAACTGATTCTAAGTGGTCCCACTTGGGCCAGGAACTTTGGATAGGATGACCTCCAGAAAACCCTTCTGACCTTAAGCATTCTGTGAATTTTATCTACAAGGGGGACAGAAAGAGGGAAGGCAAAAAATATGTTAATTTCTTTGGATTTATTATTAAAATTAGTATTTTTGTAACAATTTTGGGAGGTACAGCTAACATCTGTTTTCAGAAGATGCAGGGGGGGAAAAACAGCAATGTTTTCTGTAGCCTCCTATTTCTTCCACAAAATGAGAGGCTTTGAATGCAAATTCTTGAAGGCTGAAAAGAGTTCTTTGTAAGTAATGTATTTTTCTAAAAGCTTCTACTTATTGGCAGAGTAGAAAGAGGCATTCTTGTATGATAGTAAAAGAAAAAAATATTTGGCATTACTTGAAAAGAGTAGTTTTTTAAACATATGTCTGAAAACATGCCATTGAAGGCTAAAGATATTTCTGTGAACTTGCAAGAGAAGAAAATGAAAAAAGTCTTTTTTCTGCACAAAAATGAACCTTGTCTCCTCTTTTATCTCTTTATCAAAGTGGATAGAGAATCTTATTACTTTCCAATAGTAGTGTGGCTTCCCCCGCTATGGCAGCATTCAGTTAAAGATTCCTTCAGCTATAACAACTGAAATGAACAAATCTCATTTAAAAGGAATAAAAAATTTGAAAAATCTATTTAGCTAATAGTATGGTACTTTTAACACAAGGGGATACTAAAATCAGCTTTATCTAGCTATTGCTGCTTTTTTGTTTAATCAGAAGATAATTCAACGTTTTTAACATTGTCAGTTTTTAAAGGTAAATATTTCACATCTTTATTTTTGTAATTGTGTTTTCTCGGAGGCAGCTATAAAGCTTCATGCTTGTTGTTCCAAAATATTAACATTTGTGCTACCATTTATGATGCAGATTCTAACAATCCAGGAAAGAACAGCCTAAACTGAAAAGGCATTTTTGGCTGAGAAACAAATTGTTCTATTTCTCCAACAGCAGGTTGTCACTGAGTGTTTATAATTGTTCTTGATAAGCTAAAAAATCACCATAAATGCTGGTTAAAACTAAGTCAATCTACAAGATTTTTGGTTTTAGTTCAGAAATGTTCTTTTGGTAGTTATTCACTTTAATAATGAGGAAGTTATTCTACTGTTTCTTTCTCAAATCATTTTACAGTTTTGTCATTCACTTATGGTGATAAATAAAATTGTAGACACTGTAAGGTTGAGGTCTTTTTCTTGTTACAAATAACCGATTTTATCTAATACAAGGTATTTATCATCTCCTGTGCAAACAAAGCTCCCTGATAATGGACACCCCTAGGTTTTGAAAATAGTTGTTAGTTTCAGTTCAAAATTATTTGGTAGGATATTAGTGTACCATTTAGCTCAGCATGCATTGCTTCTTTTTTCAAAGGCCACTTAATCAAGACATTTTGTTTCCACAGAATATGAATCTTGATTTACATGCTCCACTTGATACACACTCTTAAACTTGTTACCACCGTTTGATCTTGTTAGTGCCTAATTAGAGACAATCTAATGGGACCTGGTTTCTGAGGAAATACACGCTGACATTTCTTTTTCTAATATTCGTCATTACGTATCTTTCTCTCTCATATTTGGGGCAGTTGTTGAACAAAAATGTTCTGTTGCATGAATGATTTATTTTACTAGAATTAAAGCAATTAAATTTTTAGGAAAAGCTGTCCACATGGAACTTGTTCCCTTTCAGGTGCTGTATTGGTGTTTTGAATACTTTGGGAATGTTGACTATCCTGTTGTTTCTTACACTGTAGTCTCCTGCTGTTATATTTTAACTATTGTTTTTCTTTAAGTTAAAAAAAGAGCATCAATCAATAAAGCATAACTTCAGTTATAACAGTATTCTGAACAGTCTGTTTACTTTGCATCTAAAAACCACTTGACTTAATTGCAGTCTTAATCAAGAAAAAGTGAAGGAGCACACATAATTCTTTCTAAAAATGTATTATTTTCTCTTAGAGGGCAAACCAGAGAAATTTGTGGTGGGTCTTTTGGAGCTTCCTTTTCGAATTGGAGTACCTTTTAGCATTCCTTTGGAATTGCAGGATGAATTTGGCCATGCAACACACTTGACAAATCGCATTAGACCAGTTCTGGAAGCTAGGTAATTAATCTTTTTTTTGCCATTTCTTCATGTGACAATAAAATTTAGAGTTTATCTGAATGATATACTGGGGATTTCTCACATAAATTAACTGATATTTTTGCTTTTATTTTCATAAGAAAATCTGAAATTATCTTGTACATTAAAACACTGTTTGTTTTAAAATTGATTCTCTTGTGCTTTCTGTATATTTTTCTAGTGGATTAACATTGAAGCATGAAGACATACCTGTGGCAGCAAAGTGTGTCATTAAGGGTGTTACTGCTAAAGGCTGTGTGAATAGTTGCCAGGGCAAGGTAGGCTAATAAATTTAAGCTTGAAGTAACATATTAAAAAAAAAGAAGACAGAGAAAATAATTTTTGTGTCAAATGAATTTTCACATAGTGTTAGCTTAAGTTTGATCTACATTAGTGACCACAGATATTTCTTGGGATATTTTCAAATTACCTCTTGGAGCTCTATGTGGAGCAGTTTGTATTTCCCATACCTGCACTCTTTTCAGCTGATGGGACTGGAGCTGAAGGAGGGCTGAGCAACACATGGGTGTGTGGTACAGTGTACTCAGCATGCCAGATCAGCTATCTTAGCTTGAACTGGTGCTGAGATTGGTTTAAGCCAAATCACTCTGGTGACTTCTGCACTGAAAGATGATAGGGAACTAAAGAAGGTGAAATTTTCTGTTCTTAGTTGAGATTATGAGTAGTTACAAGTAATATGCAGAGTGTCTGCTCAAGCTTCTTTAAATGTTTCCACTGTTCTGGTTGCACTTCCACAGTGAATATACTGTCCAAATCCAGCCTGTAACTGATGGATTCTCAGCACCTTGTCAAGCTTCTACTTTACTGTAAAACCCAAAACGTACATTTCATGCTAAAAAGATTTTTTTTTCATAAAACAGGTCTTAATGCTTTTGATAAATATAGATTAAAGATTTTTAAAAATATTTTTAAAATTATTTATAAGGCATATTTACACAATATTTTAGCCAGGTCCCTGTCCTTTCATTTAGTTTCCTAGTCTAACATAGTAAAGACAAAGCTAGGAGATGAGGTACCCCATTATACTTGATACTGTTGCTTAGAAAATAGTAAATAATGTTGCTGTGGAAAGATGTGTAAAGCGAAGAAAGAGCATATACCGGCTTATTGAAAATTAAAGGGCGCTCAGTGTAGTAAATTTTGTAGGCAAAGTTTAGAATTTAAGGTGAAAGGCAAGAACAATGTCATAGAATGGGATGCATTATGAGAAATAAAGTGTATAGGAACAATTGTGCCAGACTTTAGCAAGAGATAAATTTGGTGAGGGGCAAGACCGAGAGTCATTTAAGGAACTTGCAGTACAGAAGTAATATCATACCATAATAATTAAAAAAGGAAGGGTGTTACTTTCTTCTTACTATTTTTCAATTCTCTGATTTTAACGTTTTAATGTTTAATTGGTTTTAGCGATGCATGTAAGAAAAATAGAGTAGTTGTTTTTCTTACATCCATAATCAAAGATGAGACAAACAGTGGTAGTGGTGCTTTGCTAAGGAATAACAAACACAGAACTTCTTGACCCTTTCTTTAAAGCTACTTTTTTTTTTAACTGCTATATTTTTCCTCGTTAAAACCAAAAGTTATGATAGCTGCTTTTCATAGTTTCAGAATCATGTAGTTTAGCATACAAATCCTGAATTGAATGTGTCTGGTTATGATAACATGTAAAAGACAGATTTCAGTACAGGGGAAAAAAATCTTTATTTTTTGTAGACCTGCAAGACAATTTCTAGGGACTTCCTAAATTAACATATACACAAATTGACATGATTTAGTGAGATTATTATATGGGTTTGTTTAAGATTAATAATTAAAATATTCTTTTCATTAGAACTTTAATCTGAAGATTACTCTTCCTGGTTTGAAAGAAGATACACAAGTTATTAAAATAAGATTGCAGCCTGGTAAGTATCCTTAAAATATTTAGTGAAATTCTGTTAAATTTTATTCTGACACTATTAACAAAAGCTTCTCCCAAGAAGGTAAAATATTTAGTGAGACATAAAAAAGGATCCAGGTGATAACTAGAAAAGAAATAAAGCCAAGAGCATGTGATTTTTGGCAGGAATATTATTGTACTCACAACCCAATCTTACATATTATTCTAGGGGCTGGAATTTTTGTCTGCTTATTTGAGACACATTTTTCTCTTTTAATTTCTTTACATCTTTTACTAATCTAGCACCATTGAACAAATTAATTTTTTATCTTCTTGTTTTTCTTTAGCATTAGGACTTTTCACTTGTACTAATCTGCATTGAAAATTAGTGTTCTCGCTGCAGAAAACATCTTATGAATGAATAAGTGCTCATTCAGTTTCTTACCCTAGCAAAGGGGGCTGCTTTGGCAATTGAATTGAATTGTGTTTGAGATTTTAATGTTACATGTTGAATTTATCATAATGCAAGACAGGAACATAGAGGTCTGTAAGGACACTGCCCTTACCAGACTTTTATGGTTTTGTGGATGTCTTGATTCTGAGGATTCCCTTACATGAGATCTGTTACCCCTTATTACTTGGATTTTTCTGGATTTGGTATAGGTATAGTATGAAAGCTAAGTTTTTGCCTCCCAGATTACCAAACTTCAGTCTTACCCATCTCATTTTGCAGAGATATTGTCTACTACTTTGTAAGACCAATAATGCACAGTTTATCTGTTATTCTTTATCTTTTGAGGAGTTACGGGTTTATGTAGAAAACGGTGAAATGATTGGACTTGAGACAGACTGTGTTGTGTGTTGCTGTTATTTACCTTGGACTGAAGGCAGCTTCATCCTTCATTTTGCTTTTGACAATGTAGAGATGCTTCACTACCTCTTTCTTCTCACTTGAGTTATGTCTTTGGCTTTATAAGCTGTTTTTTGAGGGAGGAATAATAAAAGCTATTTCAGTCTCATTCTTCAACTAGTGAATTTGAAATAGAAGTTTTAATAAATCATGCATAAAGGATGCTTCTGAAAAATTGCCATCTTTGTTCCTTCAGAGCCTGTCTATTAATAGTAATATATTACTTCCTTCTCCTTTTAAAAACTGATAAAATAATTATGTGTTTCAGGAAATAGACTTATTTGAATCACTTCACTTTATTACCTAAGTAATGACAACAAAATTTTCTTTTACATTTCTTTGCATGCAGATTGTAGTTGTTATAGCTTTGGCAATTAATGGGATATCTCAACATTAATATTTTTGAGGTTAGCATGTCAGAAGAGAGTTCCAGGTTTCTTTTTTGATGAATGTGAATCCCTGTAGTATGTAAACAGAACTGTATTGTGTGTTTACACGTTGTATATTCTGAGTTTCATCATGTTTGTCTAAGTGTTCTTTACTAAAATAATTCAAAAGATTGGCAGATGGTATATACTGAAGGACAGAAGGTGTCTAGAACTTTTCAGTACAAACCAGTATATGTACCTGAATTGTTTGAAATGGTTTGTTACCACAAATATCATGGTAGCTTGCCTTTAGAAACGCCTTTGAGAAGGCGAGAACTGAAATTCAGTGTCTCACAATTTGTCTAAAATGTAACTATTGTTCTGCAACTGTGTATTTTTTACAGGCCCTCCTCGTCAATTGAAAGTAAAACCAGATTCAGAAATTCTAAAGATTGAAAATGGTACAGCTTTTCCCTTTCAGGTTGAGGTATTGGATGAATCAGGAAATATAGCAGTGCAGCCAGAGTTGATTGTTCATTGTAAGGTAAATTGCATTTCATAGTGTGCCATAAGGATTTTGATTCTTGCTATTTAAAGGGCTGGAAAAAGAATCTGTTTTGGAATCTGTGTAGAATTTAATATCTTTAGCAATGATTTGAAGTTTCTACAGCTTGCCAGCCATAACTGTGACTCTCTTACCTCTTACCTATTATGAGACATTCAGTAAGTTTTAGAATCAGAAGTTTTAGAATCCGTGGAACCTGGCCTTAGAAATGGAAGAGAAAATTATGTGAGGATATGTAGGTTCAATTTTAAGGTATTTTGGCCATATTTATGATATACAATGCTAAAATTTATTCAGAAAAACAACTTCAGAAAGCTTACTTTTGGTATTTTTTTAAGGTGAACATTCAATTCTAGTGCCTAAAAATAATATTAGATAAGAATGTAAGCTCAGAAGGGAATGTATATCTTGTTTTGACTTCAGGAAGTAAAAAAACTTTCCGTTTTGGCCCTCTTTTTTTGACTCGAGAGTGATTTTCCCAATTCTAGTGAAATCCAGAAAGGTTTAAAAGTGTTTTCCCACTGCAAAATAGTCTGCACTTCATTTGCACTTTATATGTGTACATGCCCTTCCTGTAGACTGAGTCTGCAGTGATATGACAACGTGTTGAACGGGATGTTTAAATTCCTTTAATGTGTGATGTTTAGTAAATTAATGAAAAGAAAGTTTACTTCACGAGTTAATTCAATTTATTGCATAATGACAGAAGAGTCTAATTATTGTGTGTTATTAAAGCAAGTGAATAGATAGTATATTTTATTTCTATAACTTGCTCCTTTCTCCCACTCATTCTTTATCGCTGGCAGAAAAATACAGGTCTTGGTCTTACAGTTGTTGGAAAACTGAAATATATTAATTTCTTCTGTATATAATTATATATGTATTTGGACTTGTGCAAATAATAATTTCTGAAATTATCATGGTTGTTCTGTAAGAGAAACTTGATGTTAAATCTTATATTTTAAATAGTTTTTAGGTGCTTCAGACCTTCCAGTGTATTCTGTCGATTGCAGTAATGGAGGAACAAACATTTTAACTGGTCCAGCTATACATGTACAGAATATCAAGAAAGACCATATACTGAAAGCAAGGTTTGAAGTACTTGTAAGTATTGCTTGGAATGCTTGGACTAAGAAAAGGTTGAAAAATTTATTGTAGTGTTGCCAGCATTTTTTGTGAATAAGCTTAGCTTGCCCAAAGTTACTGGTTTTGGTATTATAAACCTCATAATCAGGTGCCTATGCTTTTTATCACTAGAAAAGCATAAAAAAGCTAAGATATTTCTTAATTTTTTTATTCATTTCTTACTCTGCTTGTTAAATCCCTGAGGTGTTTCAGAAATATGCATGTTTTCTGGGATTTTTCTTCCCCTTTTTTAATTCCTGGATTGTTTTGATACAAATTGCCCTCACTGCATAAATATTTCGTGTGAGAATAGGTATGGCAATCAATAGGTTTTTTTTGTAGAATTTCAGTTTCAAAGCTCATGAAGTATGATTTTTTTTAAATGCTACTAACATTCCAGTTCTCTGGTAGTCAGGAGACTACCAGGAGACACTGCTGGAGAAAATATGACCTGTGTGTGTTTTACCCTGGGAAAAATGTGTGAATAAATACTAACATGGCAAGATGAATTATATGAAAGGATACTTAGGATTATGCTTTAAAAGTATTTTGTAAATTTTATGACCTACTACTTGTCGAATAGAAAAAAATCTAAACAGCTAGCATCAATTCTAGTATCTGTTACAAGTTGTAAGTATACTGACATATCTTTTTGATTTACTTTTGACAAGTCAAGCTGATTTCATGTTTGGACACCTGATCATACCTGGTAATCCTGAGTAGAGCCATGAGCTGTTATGGCATTATGTGTTTGCATATCTAAATTTAGTATTTTAATTATATGTCTTTTTTTTTCCACCATGAATAGAATTGCAAAGATGTGCCAGCAGTGGAAAAGATTATAAAACTTCTTCCTAGCAGTCATGTTGCAAGACTACAGGTCTTAAGTATGAACGGACAAAAAGCTCTCCAGATTAAACATCAGGATGAAATCAGTTGTGTTGCTGGCCAAGTCATGAACAAACTTATATTTCAGATGTATGATGAAGCAGAAAGGGAAATACCCATAACTGCAGCTGCTGCAGAAAAAATCAAGGCAAGTACTTTTGAGTAAACAGCAGCATAATGTGGTGGAGAGACACAGAGCTGATACCCTTAAAATCTATAAACATCAGACTACGAAATAATATTCCTCAAAACTGTATTAATAAACATGGAAACTTAACTCTCCTCTTAATTATTTTTAAATACTTTTAATTAAATGTTAAGTAATGCTTCAGAGTCATATTATGAAAAGCAGGTTAGTGTTTCCAGTGCTTCTCCTAAACACATAAAATAATTATGACATAGCTGTGGTTCCTCAGATTCAGGGTCTTCCCAACATTTAGGAACTTTGAATAGGCATGTTCCCCTTTAAGGCTTGCTTGCCTGTCTTATCCCCCTGTCTGTGTGGAGCCTACGACAAACATAGTGATTCATCAAATATATCACACTTGTATCTTCCCTTACTCAAATTCAGTGAGGGAAACCTAATGTATGTTTTGGTCTGCTTGGGGTTTTTTCCAAGTAGTTGACTGTAGTTCAGCACATAGCATTGGTTACTGCTGGGAAATATCCAGGCTTTCCATTGAAAGCTGCTGTTGCCTGTGTGTTATATCAGCATATTTAGAATGACTACAAGATTATTATGTAGCTAGTCATTTATAATTTAGCTTTTGGTTAATTTATAAAATTTTAATTTTAGGTTAACTGGACACCTAAAATTGACAGAGAGCTGTTGATGCAGGGATTACTGCCTGATGTAAAAGTACCAACTTCAGTAAAAGATGTACGTTACTGTCTAATTACTTACCTTGATGAGCACGTGTCTTTGGAGAGTGCATTCACAGTCAGGTTTGTTCATTTGATATGTTTCTTTATTAATCATGTTATTGCCATAGCATTGGAGTTCTCATTACTTTGGGGTAAAACTATAGTCTTTCTACAGAAGCTGAAATTATGAAAGTGGTTGACAAAATAACAGGAGAATGTAAGCTTGGGAGGTGGGAAGGGTTTGTGTGAATTTATTACATGTGAGAACATTACCTATGTGAAAGACTCCATTGTGATATGCTTGCGTCCAGCCCTGTAATCACTTGTGTAAGTATACATACACTGAAGAAGATTATTGATGTTTTTGTAAACTTGCAGTAATCATTAGCTCACAGAATAATTAGTTTTACTGAAGAGTTAGGTGACTGGTGACTGAGGAGAAAGAAGTAACTGTAAAGTTAGTTCTTATCTGGTTTCTCAGTCAAAACTGACAAGCTGTAAATTGAACTTTAAAATTACCTGTTTATCACTCTTAGTGAGTTTAAGTCTTGTATATGATGATGTTTATTAAGAGGAATCTGATTCTAAATTACTTTAGTGTAATTTCATGTGATTTTAATAGGTTAAAATTAACTAATTAATTCACAGCACTCTGATGCTGGGGTAAATTTGCAGAAATTAGTCATTTCACAGACCTGTACTAGGAAAATAAAATACACTACACGACCAATCATTAAGATTCTTATAGATATTTATCATGCCTGCTATTATGTTATATTTATCTTGGTGAGAGAAATAAGTCAATTTTCATGTGCTCAGACCACTTCCTGATGAACCCAAACACATCAAATGTAAACTGAAAGGCTCAAACACACTGCAGATGGGTGAAGAACTGCAGAGTGAAATCGGTGAGTGTTTGCATATTCTTCATTTTCCTCTAAGAAACATTTCTTTTTCTTGGCAGTTTGTTAAGGCTGTTATATATACAGATGTCATCAAGAGTAAATTACCTACCACTGCTTTAATATAGAAACCAGGTTTACATTCTCATTCCCAGAAAGATGATCAGACTTCCAAATTACCATTTTACAATTCTGGAGTTACTCTCTGATAAAATTTGCCTCTTACTTTGTACATCAGGAAATTCATCACACTTAGTTCAAGTTGTTAATAATTTTTTGTTTAGTTCATGTATTTTGAAATCTGGAAGGCCATAACTGCATTCAGACTATTGCTACCTCATGGACTTCAAAGTGACACTTTTTAAGGTTAAGTTTAACAAAGAGGAAGGCATGTTAGAGATCAGTTTTCTCATTCTCCTTTTGTTTCTGTATGCAGTATGAGAAATTAAAAATTCTTACAGTATTTTGGGACATTAAAAGCTTGTGTGTGAACGAAGAAAGCACATAGAACAAACTAAGAGGTTGAAAAACAGCTTTCAATTTTAAGATTTTTTTTCTTTAACTTTTTAGTAAGAAATAATCTTTTTATTCAAAAAAGTGGGAAGCACTGATATGGGATGTAACTATGTAGATACATTTGGTTAATACCCACAAGACTGGGGGTTCTTACTAATGTATATAAAAACCTGAAGAGAGTGTAAAGAAGTTGGGCTGGGCTTTCCTTACCTTTTTTCACACCTTTTTTGGTGTGTTCAGAGACAGTAAATAGAGGCAGTGGGCACCAAGTGAAACACAGGATGTGTGCCCTCAAACATCAGGAAACACTTTTTCACTGTGAGGGTGACTGAGCACGGGCACAGATTGCCCAGAGTTTGTGCAGTCTCCCTCCTTGGAGATACTCAGAAGCTGCCAGTCTGCAGCTGGCTCAAGGTCCATACTTGAGCAGGGGGTCTGAACCAGGTGATGTCCAGAAATACCTTCCATCCTCAGCCTGTCTGTGATTTAGAGGTAGTTATTTAAATTTTCTCTATATTGTGTCTATGTTGTATATGTTTATATTCCGTATGTTGTATAATGTTTCATTAAAGCAGCTGCTGAAGTAGTTGTCCTAATAATTGTTTTAATCATCATCGTCTTTTTTAACAGATGTAATGATTACAGATCAGTTTGGAAATCAGGTACAGACACTGACATCTGCATGTGTAAATTCCCTAGGAGTTTCTGGGCCTGGACTTGATAAATCAAATTTGAAAGTAACTTGGCAGGTATTTATAAGATGTCATATAGTTTATTTCTTTGTGGCATTTGTGTGGTAATTGTCTAAATTCTGTTACACAGAATTGAACCAAAATTGTGGAGCAGTAGTCAAATCAAACACTTCAGTTGGTTGCTTAAAGCATTAAAATCGTATGGTCCTGTTCCAAGGAGCACAGCTGCGTTTGTTAAAAACCTTATCACTGCTGCAGCTATGCAATGTGGAGGCCAGTTCACTTCATGCTTGAGTCAGATTTGGTTTGTTTCTAGTTCATCGTTCTATATGTTTTTGTCTATCTTGCTCTTAGTCTTTCCTTCTGTGGTTTTTTGTGTTGATATGGTTGATTTTAAGATCTTTTGAAGAACCTTGTAGAAAGGACTAGTATCTATACCTTCTAAAATATGCTAGATATAACCTGAAAAACAGATTTCTGGGAAATTCTTGA
The DNA here is from genome assembly GCA_013398615.1 of Brachypodius melanocephalos. Classification (NCBI taxonomy): domain Eukaryota; kingdom Metazoa; phylum Chordata; class Aves; order Passeriformes; family Pycnonotidae; genus Brachypodius; species Brachypodius melanocephalos. The sequence continues at coordinate 8,750,966 of VZSR01001685.1, read as the reverse complement.
ATTTCAAATAGGTCACTTCTTAGCCATGAAGTTCATTTAGATTTAACAGAAGGAATAAAACTTGTAGTTTAATTTTTAGTCCACTGGACCACTGTTTCACAGTAAGAACACCAAATAGTACTTAGAGCATAAATGCTATCTTGAAAAAATACTAATAAATTTTACTTTGCTTTACTTGTTCATGATAAAATCTTCTCCTTGTTTCTCCATAGGAAAGTACTCAGACAATGAAAGTAAAAGGTATTCGCTATAAACCCTGTTTACTCGGAAGCAAAGAACTGTGCTTTGCTTGGCGTGAATTTTCTGATTTTATCAGAGTGAATTTAATAGCAGGATCCCCAGCTAAATTGCAGTTTGTGGATTGGCCAGAGTCAGAAAAGGTAAGCTAAACAATTTTGGTTTGGAAAAAAGCAGCATGGTCTCTAGTCAGGTATTATAATTCCATTTTTTGTGTGAGACCTAACTATATTAGGCTTTTAAAAGTAAACTTACTTTGGAGTAATCTAACTCCTTAGTATGTTTACAACCTTTAAAATTGTAAACATTATTCTGCCCCATTTGCCTTTTTAATTTGGTGCAGTAATTTTGCTCTGGGCTGGATCCTGGCACCCATCTTTCACTGCTGTTTTCCAAAGACACAATCCTTAGTGGTAGTAATGACTGGATCATCTTTCCATCTCTTACAAGGCTTTTTCGATGTTCAGGATGTTAGATGGCAGTCCCAAATTTACTTCAGTTTACAAATGTTTACTGTCAGAAAGTAAACACTTAAAGAGAATGGAGTACAGGACTTAATGGAAATGGCTAGGGATTTTCAGTGCTGTACATCTATTTGCCTTAGGTTTTTAAAATTATTTTTCAATAATTTACTTTCAATAATTTTTCAGTTTACTTTGGCTATTTAAATAATAGCGCTTAACTTGCTGCAGAAACCAGAATAGAAAATTGAAAGCAGAAAAAAGAAAATTTTATCTCTGAATACAGGACAGGAATCAAGATTGGTGTTTTGAGAAAATGGAGAAGAAAGTTTTTGAAGAAAATAAAACAAAAGTTTCCAGGAGTCACATAACTACTTTTGTTCTCTAGGCAGCTGTTTAAGTATATCAGAAAATAAAAGTTTTAGACCGTAACTCTTCCTACAACAAGAACATTGATAAGACCCTTCAGAATCATGTCCTTCCTTTTAGTCACATCAACATGAGTAACCCATGCCATTTAATTCAAGTAATGCATTTTATTCTAACAAGAGAATATAAACAAACTCTAGAAATACATTCCTGCATACCATTTAGTCATGGTCTAGCTGTTCTGGGAGACAAATAGTATGGAAAAGGTGTTGCCCTGGGGATTCCTGAATTGCCATGAATGTCCAAGATATGTAGAATTGAATAGTATCATGCATTTGCATCTCTTCCAGCCTGTTGCAGTGATTAATGGTAGAGAATTGCAGAGGCCCCTTATTGTTCAGTTGTGTGATCAGTGGGGAAATCCAACTCCTGAACCTAATGTCAAAATCAACCTCACAAAGAGTAACAACTTAAAGGTAAGCATTGGCCTTATTAGGTGATGTTTTGTTGTCATGTCTATAGTATCTTAATTTTCAGGACGTTTTTGGAAATGTTAATAAAATATTGTAAGAGCACAAAAGAATAACAAATCTAGTATAAGAATAGTGGCAACAAATAACATAAATAGGTCCCAGGACAACAACCACATATTTAACAAAATTCTTATAGGACAGTGACAGTTGCATGCACATCACACCACCACGTCCCCCATGTTATCAGAGGTAATTCACTGAATGATAGTAACGACAATGATACAGTCCCAACTGGCAACCAAATAATTTCTATCTGGTAGTTCTTTGATTTTGATTCCTAAATGTATGACTTACTGGTCTGTATGTAAAGCTGGTCAGCAGGTTTGGGCCCTACTTGATTGTTCTGTGAAAAGCATTGGCAGGATAAGTGAAATTAAAACAATTAGGATGCAAATCTAGCCCAGATTTAAGTGGTTACTGTCTGTTCCATAAGTTCCGTAAGGTATGAGTATCAGATGGTTTTCACATCAGTCTGTACAAAGGAAGGACTTTGACAGAATGCTCCATTCATTAACATTTTTATTCCTGTTTTTGAACAAAAAAAAGGAAAGTCAAGCTCTCAAACATTCCTACCTGTCAGTATAGAGACTGTTATATTCAATATATATATATTCAACACAGGATATATTCATCACCTCTGAACATAATATTTTTCCAGGGGCAGATCCTGTTCCCTTTTTGTTCCTGCTTGCCATGCATTTGTGTTCCTTAGTTTTCTCAGAATACACGACAGCCAAAAACCTTCTTTTGCTCACTCCTCCAGAGCTGTGCCACAACCTTTGCTTTTGCCCAATTTAACTATGCTATCATTACTTTTTTTTTAATTGGATATTTTGAAATAGGTTTCATGATATCTTGGACATTTTTCTTTTGTCTTTTTTTTAGTCTCTTACCATAGCAGCCTGCCTCACAGTTTGGGGATTTTTTTCTTTGCCCCAACTACTGCCTTTATGGTGTCAGCTGAAGCTCACTGTGAGTTGTAATTATGTCATTCTTGAGAGAAGACACAGCCTTGGCAGCAGTCATTATGGTCAAAGGGAGGTTGTGGTAGCATGCTGTGTCTTTTATGCCTTCTTCCAGGAAGCACCAGCAGCATTTCTTAAGAGTCCACATGTTCTTTATCTTAGTGGGATGTGTCCAGGAGAAAGTGTTTTGAAAACCAAGGTGGATCATTGTTATGAAGTGTTTATTACAGTATGCTCTGCCTTGACATTTCCATTAGGTTGTGTGCACAGTCTCACAAAAGAAATGAGAAGGTTTTGGGAACTGAAATTGTCAAATAAGATGTTCTCTATATATCACATTCCACCCTCTAAGTCTCTAAAGCCTGATACTAATGCATGCATTTCCTGTACTCCTTTATCTTAGAGATCCAAAACTAAATGAGAACTGGAGAAACACTGTAACAGGCACCAAATAGTTTGTAGAAGGCTTTTGGATCTGAAAATACACTCAGATTAACATCTGCTGTGGACAATGTGATAGCATCAGTACCAATTTTAAAAATAGCATTTATATAATAATTGAACATATTAATGAAGAAAAATATCATAAGTCAGATGGTTGTTTTTAAAAACTGGTAGAGAACTTGAAACCTCTTCCTTAATATTCTCTTCATAACAGTACATCTTTCCCTAATTCACAGTGCCAAAATTTAGCTGAAATCAACAGACAGTATGCAGGCAAATGAGATAAACATTTTATCCTAAAACATGATAATATTTCTGTATCATTGAAAGATTTTTTTTTTTACAGCTTGTTCCTTCAAACCTGCAACATAAAACAGATGATGCTGGTAGGGCTAACCTGGGAGTTTTTAGTATTCATGCACCTAGGTAAGTAGTGAAAACCAGATGGATTTCATAAAGTACTAACAAGTATTAATCTAAAACTAAGAGCAAACATTTATGATTGATATGCAGATGGATGGCCACATAGTAAGTTGTAAAAAATTAAGTGCTTTATTAAATAAAATTCAGTAGCTGCTTCTTTTCATCTACTGTGAAGCTGCTGCTGTAATTTTCTGAATCGTGGGGTTTTTTTCTGGTGATGGTAAACCTCATCTTATTATTGTCAACCTGCACCAAATGGCAAGTGGTGTTATAAACCACTTTTAAGTTTTGAAATGTATAGTTTTTTTGGTGGCCAGTTCTAGACACTATGCTTTTAAAGTAGGAACACATTCTAAGAGGCTTTAAATCTCAATTTCTTTGCATGCTAGACATTGTTATGAAGGATTAGGTAGAGTGTCCAAAGGAATTTAAAACACATATATTTCATTTTTCTTATTTGCAATTGAACTGCTGAAGTCTCATTTCCAGCAGATGTGTGTCCTGTGGCTCCTGCTCCTTCATGTTGTGCTTCTTCATGCTCACTTCATGTATAGCTTCCCTTACACACCTATGTCCCATATGGCTTTTGAAATTCATAATTTCTGTATCTTACTTATATTCACAGTTTTGCAATCCACTCTGTGTATCCCTGACTTTTCTGAGCAAGACAGGGTTTGCCTTAGGTTATTTTTGAAACTAGTGCTTGTTCTTTGCGTTCAAATATGGAGGATTTGCTCCTCACCATTTTAATTGCTTTCTGCTTTACTGCCTTCTGCTGCTTGAACCTGTAGTTGCTAGTGTCTTACAGACAATGAAATATGATCAAAATAATGGAATGCTAACACAAAATTAAATTTAATAAGTTAATATCTTAAGAAAAACTTATGACTTGTCTAACATTGCATTAACAGTTCCATTTTTTTTCCTTCTCTTTACTTCTACATTACTAGATATTGTTTAGCATGCTTTCATGTGCATTACTCAGTCTTGAAGCCTGTTGAAAATTGTCTTTTCAGAAGAGATTTTACATCTGTTTTTATGATTTCTGTATATTGCAGGGGAGAGCACATTTTGCAGCTCAAAGCCTCATACAACAAGACCATATTAGATGGTCTTGTAATCACAATAAATGTCCTGCCTGATCCTGAGAAACCTGTCTGCTTGAATGTTAAATATGACAAAAGTCCTTCTTTTCCAGCAGGAAGTACCTTCCCTGGTAAGTATATGGATCTTTGGTGGAAACCAATCAGTGAAGAGCTTTGAAAACCGGGGAAAAACTATTTTGGTGATCTGTCTGTATTTGTTTGCTTTTTCTGGTCTGTTTTCTCAATTCTTTGTAACAGCTTCGTCTGAGATGTAACACTTGGACGGAAGAGATATGTAGGTCATCTTGGGAAAGCATTTCAAAAGGCCTCTTATTTTTTTTTCCAAATTGCTCCTTTTATCCGTCTATAAATAGTAAAACTACAGAATCTCTTTTCTGTCTTACTAAAATATGATCTGAGCTAGTTCATATATGTTTACCCTCATCTCTTCCTGTGGAATAGTAACAAAGGAAGTAGCTGTGAAATTCTAGGCCAACTGTGAGCCAAGACAAACCAAAAAGTAATCAGCAGGAGGACAACACAAAATATTCTTTTCTCCTGCTGTATTCTCTCACAAAAGGGTTTGTTTCTTGGCTGTTATAACGTGATCAGCCAACATTTTTTATGGCAAGAGGTTTTAGTTTTTTAAAATACTCCCTACAATGTTATGACCTTGATTAAATTCAGAAGTTTTTGTTTTATTTGAGTATTTTAGTTTTGCCTAGAGGAATCATAGAATGACAGAGTAGTTTGGTTTGGAAGGGACCTGTAAAGATCATCTACTTCCAACCCCCCTGCCAAACAGACTAGATATTAGATATCTAGATAGATATCTCTAATGTAGCATGCAGTGTAAATCAACCAGGTTTTGAGTTAAGAAGAGAATTGAACAGCTTCTTCAAGACAATATAATATATATAGTATATATGGCATTAAATATTTTAATAAAATGAGATAATAAATTCTATAGTACCAGCCTCATATTATTAAATTAATAAAATATTTTAACATCCTAATTATTTGGTTTACTGATGATCTGAGGTATACCTGAGGGCAGGCAATGTAATCTTGGAGGGGGTCATGCCTGGATTTTTCATGCATATCAAAGCATAGTCCTTCCTTAAAGTGCAAAATTCAGTCCTGCATGAGCAGTGCAAGTTCATTTACATGCATTAAATCCATGTGCTTTGTGCACATTTTGAACTAGAAGAAGGGTAGCTTTGTTCTAGTTTGGATTCCATTTCCTTCAGATCACTGCATTTTCTATGGGACATACAGGCAAAGTGAAATTTTTCACATTGGGATATAGAATGGCAGATATTTTGACTGCAGAACCAATCAAGAGAGTGAAATGTCTCCCTGTAGCCTATTTCTAACAGATACAACTATGTGATCCTATTCTGTAAGAAGTAGCCAAACTCAGCTTCAGATTCATAATCTAATCCCTTGGGAAAATGGTTGTGATGTTGGTACAGTCTTTTTACAGCTTCTGTGCGTTTCTGTCCAATAGTTCAATGGCTGAAGTATTTTTGAAGGAAGAGGGGGATTTGGATTTCCTGTCCTTGAAGGAAGCAATCCCCTACTTTAACTAGCTAATGGTACTCATTCCTGAGAGCAAGAAACAACCTGGCATGCTGTTTTGATAAGAATGATAATTTTACAAAGGCAGACCTGAAATTTTAGGATTTTTTTTAAAGCTGTCATTGAATAAAGTAGGAGTTTGGTTTTTCCCTAAGGATTGTTACCTGGTCTGATTACAGGGATAAGTAGAGAAGGTTTTTCATATCTGGTTTGAAATTCTTAGTGGTTTTGGCTCTTTTTGAAATGCTTGTTTTGTAATTTTTTTTTCTCTTAAATAATGAGGGAGACACAGAAATTCATGACGTTTGAGCTTCTTAATTCTGAATAAAAACAACCTTCCAAACATATTTTTCATCCTACAGATTTTATGGTTAGTGTTCTTTCTGAAGATGACACCATTATTAAAAATATTAATCCAGCACGGATTTCTATGAAAATGTGGGAAGCACAGAGCAGCCGGGTTAGGACACCAATTGATGTAAGTCATCAAAATGCATTTTCAATTGGGTATGAAAATGCCAACATAGGACAAACATACTTATAGTAGAAGCTGACTTTCATTTGACTTGGATCTTCATCCTGTTCTAGATTTTAAGTAACAAATATTGCAGATCAACCTTATGTGTTTATCAGTGTCTGTCCTGTTATAAGTTGTCAGACTGGTCAAGCATCAATACTACAGTAATCACAAAAATGTTGTTGGTCTGCAGAAGCTAACTCATAGCAGAGAGAGTATAAGAAGTAGCCACATTGAATTTTGCAAAGAAAAGACTGAGAATTAAGAACATGAAATTAGTGTCTAAAATACAGGCAGTCTCATTGACTCACTATGTGGTATCAGTACTGGAAATCATTAAGTCTTCGTAGCATATTACAAGTTAAATACTTTCAGTATATTGCATTAAATTTTTTGCATCTTTCTTTACAGGTTACAACATTTAGCTGTAGTAAAGTGAAGGATGACAAGGAAGATGGCTTCTTCTACTTCAGGTATAATAGCATTTATTCTATAATTCCTCATGGAACTTACTATACAAAATACATAGTTTGAAATAGAAGAATTTTATGTTTTGATAATAACAGTCTATCACGGAATTAGTATGATACAGAAAAGGTGAAAGATACTAGCAAGAGAGGAAGATTGAATTCTTTCCTAGATGCTTTTCACATTTGTATAATCTGAGAGCAGAAAAGAAAAGAGTCTAAGACAATATATTAGAATACATTTTGAGAAATGCTGGCAATGAGGGAACTACATCATCAGTTTGTAATTTAAATGGTAACATTCTGCGCTCCTTTTCAAAATTGCTTCAACTACTGTAGAATTGCAGGGTGGACAAAGCAGACTTAACTCTGTTTTTACTACCTTCTCTAGTTGTGCATCAATCCTGAACCATGTCCTTGGTTTAGTTTAGTAATCATTCCTTGATCAACTTATTCAGAAATAGTGTCTTAGATGAACAGTGGCAGAACTAGAGCTCATCGTAAGCTGCTGCCTGACTGCCACATTCTTAATACGTCTATTTCTAGTAGACAATCTATGGGATTAGCTAAATAGTTATGGTGCTGGCTGTGAATTGAAGCTTTTGCCTCCCGGGAGTAGGCTTTTCTTGACATAGGTGCCTGTAGTTTCCTAGTTGGCCACAAATGGCCAGAATTAAAAGTCCCAACCTTATTAAAAAACTTGAGAGTAGACACTGCCCATTAGCAGCACTTGTAGAAAAGTAGATTTTACTTATTGCTGCCAGTGTCTGTGGCATCACTGTCTTTCTCTCAAGTTTTCCTTTTTGCGGCACACTCTCCGATGGTTTTCATCTATTGTCAGTCAGTAACACAGATGCTGTTAATGCAGTCTTAAACAACTCTCATAGCAATTGTGTCATTTCTTCTTTTTCTAAAGCCTATGTCTGTCCAGCCATGAGATCTTTAGCTGATTATTTACTAATTAGTGTTTTAATGTCTCCTGACAAGGCATATGCTACTGTCAATCATAAGCTAAGTAAAATGCAGATAAGAATTGTTACTTCTGTATGTGAAATATAAAAAAAAAGGAAAAGTCATGACCTGTTCTAGAAATATTAAAGCTTTGAGACTTAGTTTTTTCCAAGTTAAGCATTCCAGTAATTTATTAAGTAATAAATTACTTAATATATTCTTCCCAATATATACTTCCCAAACAAAATCAGAAGAAATAAAATGCTTAATGTTGACAAAACAGTTAAAATGCTGTATATTGAAAACAAGAATTTCATTAATCAGTTCAAGAGTGCCACATGTCATCCTGGGAGAAATACCTGAATCTTGGCTGTTTGCATCTCCTCAAGAGTTTGTAAGCATTTGTAAGTCACTGCTATCCATTGCTAAACACTGCAAAGGTCCTCTGGATGCCATGTGGCCTTCCGTGCTGGGTGAAATTATAGCAGCAGAACCTCAGGTATCTGGGCTTTTCTTCATGTTTTGATGGTAGGGACTCTTTGCCAGTAATCTGCACTACAGAATGCTGTAAGGTAGAATGAGAACTCTTTTTTTCTCTTTCACTATACTCAATTAACTGCAAGTTACCCAACTTTGTAGTCTGACTAAGGAAGTAATTACCTACTCTGATTTTATGAAAATTTTGCAAAATTTGTAGAGAAATGGTTGTTGTTCCAGATCTAGACATGTCTATGTTTTGTTCCAGTAGCTTTATGAAAATTCTAAATAGGAAATGAAATTATGTAGACTTGCAGATTTCTGAACAATAGGGCCATGACAAACTTCCTGTCATCTAGAAGAGACAATCTCTTGGAGGAGAATTTCCTCATTCAAGCTTCCAAAAGCCTTACTCTAATTCTTGAGGAGTATTGGCCTTCTTGCTGAAGGAGGAGTATTATGTCTTAGTAGAGCTTTCTCGCTAGTTCAGAGGACTACTCAGAGTTTGAGTTGCTTGAGTACTTACATACTTGTGACTTGAATGTTGACTCATGTTTGCTTGGGTTTTATTTTTGTTTTCTTTTTTTTAGGGATAAAGTGGTTCCAGAGAGAGAGGGCACTTACATTATCCAGTTTACTTTTGCAATGGATAAGACAAATATGCTGAACAGTGAACAGGTTTGAATCTCTAATTAATTGCAGGTAGCCAAGAACATGTAATACAGAATCATGTGGGTGAAGTGTTACGATGCTTTGTTCATAATGCAAATACTTTCACTCACAAGTTTTGAAAAAAAAAAAATTTAATTTTTGATAGTTACTGATTTCAAACTGTTGATTATCAAAATATGTTTCCATTAACTTCTATAACCAAGAATTTGACGGTATAACAGAGGTGCATAATTTGGAACCTAGCAGAACTGCTTTATGGTTGTGCTACTTTATTTCAGGTCTGTCCATAAATTTCACACACATTTGTTTCAGTGTTTTTTGAGCAACCCAAGTGTGCAGGTGATTTGCAGTTAATTATATCAGTCTTTATTTTATTTTATTCTTCCTCTTTTTTCTACTAGATTATAGTTGAAGTTGTACCTAATGACCCTGTACGCTTGTTACCTGATTCTTTACCAGCTACTCCAGCAGTTTCCAATGTTCGAGCTCTTACCAGCCGTACACTGGTCAAGGATTTATACCTCCATTTAATGGTAACTATACTTCAATGCAAAATCATAATTAGGGAAATATAGAAGACTGCTAAAACTATGTTGAGTTTTGCTGTAAGGCATTGCTACTGTTTCTTTGCAGATTCACTTTATAAAAAGAGTTGTTACTCAGTGATTTCTCAGCATATGACAGGTCCTTCTTGTTTCATTTACATACAGATGACTAAAACGGAAATGGTTGGTCCTTGCTGTCAGGTATCTCAGTTGAAATCCGTGTCTCATTGCCACACAAAAAAAATTGTTTCAAGAATAGTAGGAAAACACATGTACAGCAGATGTTTCTCCCTATGATTTTTCTTTCCAGGGACAGTTTCTCTTAGAAATCCTATATTACAAAAAATAAGGTTTCTTGAACTTTGAGTGTTCACAGGGGTAAGAGGAAATTACTTACCAGCTACCACAATGGCAAAGCAGACTCAGCTTGTGGAAAACTAATTTAATTTAATCACCAGTTTAAAAAAGATTCGTGTAATAAGAAACAAAGACCAGAAAACTAAAGCAACACCTTCTGCCTCACCCTTTCCTAGGCTCAGCTTTGTTCCAGATCCCTGTACCCTTCCCCAAGCAGTGCAGGGGGGTGGGGAATGGGGGTCACAGTCAACCCATAACAGCTCCTCAGCTCTTTCCTGCCAGTGCTTTTTCCTCAGAGTTTCCTTGTTCCAGTGTGGGTCCCTTCGTGGGCCACAGTCCTTCACAAACTGCTCCAGTGAGAGCCCTTGCCACAGGCTGCAGTCCAGGAATTACTGACCTGGTTTAGCATGGGGTTCTCCATGGGCTTCCATGCTGGTCTCTGCTCCACCATGGTCCTTCATGGGCTACAGGCAAGTACCTGCTCCAGTGTAGTTTCCCTGTGAGCTGCAGGGTAATTTCTGCTCTGGTTCCTGGAGCACCTCTTCCTGCTGTTCCTTCTCTCACTCTCTGCTGTTTTCTCTTTATTTCCCCATTCTCACCTGCTTGTGCATTTTTGCCCATTCTTAGTTATAAAGAGACACCATTTTGGCTGAGGTGCTCAGCTGTCCCTGCAGTTGATCAGTTGGAGCACTGGCCATGTCCAGTCTCTCCTCACAGAGGCTGCCTCTGCAGATCCCCTCTGCAGAGACTGCTAGCAGCTTGCCATATAAATCCAGGGCTGTACAGAAATGGATTATTTAGTTCAGTCCCAAACTAACTTTCTTTTTCACTTACAGGATGAATACAACAACCACACTGGACTTGATTTAGTTGGCAAGATAATAGCAAAAATTAAAAGCCCCAATGAAGAAGATATAGAGATCCCGCAGTTTCAGGGGAAAGTCAATACAGTAGAGTTTCCATTAGAGGGTGGATCAGCTGAAATTGTAAGTGTGACTGAAATACACAGCTCCATGAACATGTCTAATTAGGCTGATTTTCCTGCAGCTCTAAAGTTACCGTACACTCACTGTGCTCTGTGGAGATTTAGTTTATATTGTAGCTTTCCCTTAGAAATAAGTAGATAAATTATTTCTTCTCTGTTTGGTTGCTGATTTTCAGAAAACATGAAGGAAGGACATTCTTTAAACTATTTATCCTTGCCAAGTGAGGGAAGTATACAGGTACTTTCAGCTGGGGACCAGGACATTCAGGAGGATCCAGGAAAAATATTTTCCTCATTTGAATTTTACATGTGAATAACACTTAACCAATTTGTAGTTAAACCATTAATATTGCTGATATGGTACATTTTTATTTATAATACTCTAAGGCTGTAGTATCTTAAGATCATTTGGACTGACTTCTTCATATATTTATAATTAAATTTTGCCAGGCTTTCTTTACATTTTATCTAAGTAGTGGGCCTATATACACTTTGTAGAAAGGCATCCTACCCTCATTTGAAGAAGATAAAATTACCATTTCTCTTTATGCTTTGTTTCACTCCTTAATGCACTTGGCTGCTAAAAATGCTTTCCTTATTTTGGTTTGAATCTCTGGCATCATGCATACACTGAAAGTACTGCATATTGTAGTCACATCACTGCAGTCACTTTTTCTTCAACAAATACAGATTGAATTTTTAAAACCTGTAAGTTCTATCTGTCACAGTTGCTATGAATATGATACAAAGACACAGTGTAAAATGTGCACATGCACAAAACCAGGTACTGTTCAAAACACACCAAAGAAAATCCAGCTGAATGTGGAGTTTCTTCTGAGTGGAATGGTCACAATCTCTCTCTTAAAAACCTACACAGAACTTTAGTCAATAGTAGTGAAACTATAGTCAGTAGTTGTATATTGATTTTTGTTTCTCATTTGAAATATATAAGAATGGCAGAGCAAAATTATACCCCTATTTCGTTTGGTTGTCACATGTTTTAAAAGTCTGACACCTACAGAAGTCTTCAAACAGTTAGAAGGTGTACTAAAGGAGGATTCAACTTCTTAAGGACATTTTCTCAGCCACCTTTTCTAACTTGCACTTTGAAGGCAGCTTTATGACAGATCAGCATCAGTGTGTGCCAAGTGGAGACAGACACTGCATAGCAATCAAAACAAATTCTCCAAATACATCTTGGAAATCGCCACCATAAGACCCAAGTAGAATCCTAAAATCTACAGATCCTATATAGATACTTTTTCATAATATATTTTATTCAGTACATTGACTGCTTTTATGGAGCTACCTATGGGAAACTGAATGACACAGCATAAGTTATTTTCTGTCAATAACAGTCAAGGACAGAAACATTTAGTTAACACGGCCAAATGTTATTAATCTGCCAAATTCTGGTCTACTGTAATCCATACAGAAAACAGACAAAATATATGTGAAAAACAAGCTAGTAGAATAAAATGCAGAGACTGAATAGAGGTATCAAATAAAATTAATATACTGATTGATTTACACTCCTGGGTTTCTCTGGTTTCCCTACCATGTTTCAGGAGCAATAAATTAACTGGTTTGGGAGCACATTTACCCCCAGGCAGTGGGATTAAGAAAAGGTGCGAAAGTATAGCTAAAGGATCAGCTAAAACCACTGGTGTAACAAAACACTCAGCAAATCTTGCATTTACACCTGTGGTAACAAGGTGTAAATTGAACACCTGTATATGAGTAATAATAACCCCATATACAGCCAGTGACAGTTCAGATAAAATTACTGGATGATTTCTAAGACTCCTTGCTAATGCAGAAATAATTTTTTTTTTTTGGTTTATCTCCATGTAGTAGTAACCTGCTGTTGCATAATTGTTACCTAAATTCTCCAGTCTTCCATCAGTGACAAAGCTAAGCTATGTAATGGAGGGGGAATGTGCTGATTTCGTGGTGTTTTTGGGGAGTTGTCTGTTCTTGTTTTGCCCTCCCCCTGCCTTTGGGGAATTTTTTCTGCTGAGGTATTCTCGGTCTGGTGGGAGGTGGGGGATCTTGCGTGCTTCTTCCTTTTTATTACTATGATCTAAAGAGATCCTGCTGCTTTTGACAGTAACTTGTGTTCCCCAGTCATCTATGGGAACTAACTGCATTTCAGTGAACCCAGTATCTCTTCCCCTCTTCAGGCAGTTTTCAAGAATCTGGTTTATACTGAGTTCACAGACTTCAGACTACTCACAAAACCCATGTGGAAAGGATTTGTTGTCATTTTCATATGACTTGTAATGGGGAGGGGAAAGGACATACTTGTGTTCTTCAAGTATTTTGAAATTGTTCCATCTTGTTCATAAAGACAATTGTGTGCAATTAGCATGAATAATGAAAGTGATAATCTGAAATGTTTATTACTCTTAGTCACAAATTCAGGAATACTAAACTTGTATAATGAAGAAAAATGTTTAGATTTTTGTTAGCATATATATTTTAAGGAAAAGATATTTCCACTACAGACTTCTCCTGATAAAATATATAGCTGCAATATTTTTGAAAGCCATGAAGACTATCTTTGAAGGTTATATATCTATCTCTTCTTTTAGGCTGCAACCACCTCTCTCTTGATTTGGCCAGTTGAGTAGCAATTTCTACATGTTAAAGGTGGAAACAGTATGAGTTTTATTATAAGCATTATTCATTTTATGCATGATACCTTTCCCAGAGTAACAGCGCATTTAGCTATTACCTTTACTAATTTTATTTCTGTTTATCTTTACGGTTTTATAATGTATCTCATGTTTATAATGAAAAGCAAAGGATTTAGTATGCCTTTTCAATAAGGAATTGATAGGAAGTTAAATGTTTATGATAGTGTTTGGGCATACATTGTTCATTCATTTGGGATCTGCTGTCTACTTCCATGGTAACAGCAGTAACTTTAACTTAGCATTGGGAATAGTTTGTTTTTCCTTCTCTGTGTTTATGCATTGGGTCTTCCTTTTCAATGACGTATTTGCATTTCACGTACTGAACGAAGTACACCTGAGTGCATCTTGCTTATGAGACAGTGCAGAGGATATTTTTTCTGAGCATGTGTCTCTGAAATAAAACACATAACCAAAAATAATAAGTTTTTTAAAACAGGTAAAATTACAATCTTAATTCTTAAATAATAGAACAGCTATATCTTTCTATTTTACTTTTGTTTAATTGTTATAAAAGGAATTTCCAAGCCAATATTTAAAACTGTTAGTAATTCTGTATAGATATCACGTGTTATGTAACTTACAAGATTTAATATCTGATGAATGTTTGTTTTGTGTGTAACCTCAGGCATGAGCATAAACTTATGTTTATTTATTTTCATAGAATTTAGTGCTGGCTGAAGACAGTCCAGGAAGAGATAGCACTGAATATGTTCTTGTCTTTGAGCCACATCTGCCAGCTTTGAAAAAACCTTTGGAACCGTATTGTCTCTCATTTATGTTTTACAATGGTATGTTTCAAGTGCTCTAAAATACTTGCTTTTCCATTGAATCAGCTATTTTTAGATCCATAATGTGTTTTCAGAACTATGTAATAGCTTAGTAGATTTTTGCTAATGCTTAAACCAATTAAGTATGTTACTGTATTTTCTTCTAAAAGTGTATGTGCTTATTTCTTAGATTCCAAGAAGCAGCAGCTGATGGCAACACTGACCAGGGAGAAAGACCAATTATCTAAGTCCATAGATCTTTACAGAAAGATGTTTGATACTACAAATCAACTCATAGGTGAAATGAAATGTAAGTTCAATCAAATATCTAAATATTTTTTCTGTGAATTAAACTTCTGTCTTATAATGATTTTGAGAATATAGAGAAGGGGTGAAAAATCAATATTGAAATCATGAGAGATAGTAATTAGAGGGTAGCAGAAGGGGTGTATATCTTGCAGGGAAGCATCTAATTACTTGGATGTACCTACCCATAAAGGGTCTTGATTTGAGGTAGAATGTCATATGTCAGAATTATCAACAGGAGAAAAGAAACATTGAAGTTGGTGTTCTTTTTGTGCATGTTTGCCTTTTACTCCCATCTTTGCATGCTCTTACATCTGGAAATTCAACAGTTGCCAAAAAACAATTTGAGGGGAATGAACTATAGATAATCCTCTTTTTAAAAAAAGTTAGTCTTACGTTTTCAAAATGTTACTTTTCCTCCTCATGTTGGACCGTATATGCATTATTCAGAACTGTGTCACTGTTTATGTTCTTGAGAAAATGTAATCCTTTATGAAGTTCTGTTAAACTGCAGAGTAGTGTGAGGGCGCTGGTTTATGGGAATGGGAGAAATGAAGAAAATGTTTTCTTTGGGTTTTTTTGGTTGAATCATCCTGCCTTTTGATTAAAAGGTTTGTTTTAGTAATTGTATTTTGAGGTTTTATGTTAAGTAATTACCAAGTGTAAATAAAGTAGACTGGCATAGAAGATGCTGCTTTTTCTTGTAATTTTAATACTGCATATTTCCATTATGAATGAAAAATCCTGAATTCCAGTGTGAAAGGCATAAATTTTTTGTTTCATACATGCATATCTGTAGAGAGTAAGTTAGAATACAGCATTACACTTATGCTTAAGTAACATTTTCACATATAAACCTGTTTTGAATAGAGGGTAGAAAGCAACTCACCTGTTTATTCATTTGTTTTTTAAACTGGTTCAGATATGAGAGCTGAGGAAATAGTGTCCAGAAAGTAGTGTCCCATATATCAGACAAAAGAAGGTACTGCTGGCCACCACTCTTCTCTTCTGTCTTGCCATTTCACCTGTTGGAGAACCATTTACAATGATAATTGAGCATGAAAACTAAAACCAGCTAATGTTCTCAGACTGATATAAGGTCTAGGCCTCTTTGCTTTTTGAAGCTGAATGGTGGCATCTGCTAAAGTTGTTTAGACACTGGACAAAATCGCAAGATCTTTGTGGAAAAAATCCGATCTTCTGTGCTGAAATTAAGGAGTAGATAGGGTCAGTTGCAGCTGGCATAATTCTGAAAAATGGTAAAAAAATCTGTAAGTGTTCCATTGCTTTCTATCATTTTCTCACTCTCTTTTGATTTTGTTTCAGGTCAGGTTAGAGAAGCTGAAACAAGAGAAGCTGTCCTGAAGAATGAACTGAAAAAGCACCAAATTGAGATACCACAGACGAACATAGTATGACTTATTTCTTACTAAACTCCATTAACATCTCTAAAATTGATATCAGTAATATATCAATACTAATATTGCTGAATCACACCTCCAACCAAAACAGCAAAAATTTAAATTGTAGGAAAATTTGTGGATCAATGTCAAACTTAAGATTATTTTTGTATTGTTCTGTTAGTGTGAGGATCTTTTAAAAAATTGCTAAAGAACTAAAAAACCTTCTCTTTTATATCCTGGTGTTGTTTTACTGCTGGTCATGTTTCTGTTAAGTTTACCAGTGTTACTGGTACTGCTAGATGTTACAGTGGGTTTTTGGAGGCCGGTCAATATATATTGGATGTATTCTGGCATAAGTAAGCCAAAGGAGAGCACTTTTTTCCAGAGAATCTGAGAATTGCATATGTTATTGCTAAAGTTCATGTAAAAGTAAGTTTGGAAATATGCAGGGCAGTGTACCCCATTGCTAATTTCCCTTAGAGATCCAATTATATTTTAAAGAAACTTTTTAAAGGTTTTCAAGCTACTAGCATTTTTGGGGAAAAAACACCTATGTAAACAATTATCTTTAGATCAAATAAGACCAAGTTATAGTCATTAATGACAAATCAGTAGAATTAAATTGCAGTCACAGTACTGAAGTTCCCCCTGCTGGCTAAATTTTTTAAGCCCGGACAGTCTCCTCCTGAAATGGTTTCTTTCTGTGCATTCATGATTGTCTCTTCCTGCTGTTTTAAACTTTCTTCACTTTTATCTCTAATCAAGCACTGATAGTTCTTTGTGAAATGCTCCTTGAAATCTTTAAAAATTAAAAAAGTTAAAAAAGGAGTAATTAAAAGCTTGGTCACCACTGTAGTGAGCTTTCCTTTTGCTTTTTTCTGGGATTGTGCACAGTGGTCTCTTGCACATTAAAAGTCTGTTTCAGATTATTGAATGTTTATTGTTAGAAAGTTAATTGATGATAGATAACTACTTCTGCTACTCAGTCCAATGGTACATGCTTGCTGATTTAAAATTTTTATTCTCAGCTTCAGTATGTGGATTCTCTTCTAAAACAAAAGATATTGGAACAAGAAGGAGTAATGAAGCAGCCAAGGAGAGCTTGTACCCTCCCAAACTATCCAAAAGGCAACCAGAATATTCTAGGCAAGGTGAGTTTTCTCTCTCAGGGAGCCTTCTAAATGAGTTCTGTTGGTTCCAGAAAACTGTAATGATGAAAAATTATCCAATGACCAGTTCCTCTAACAGAGCCATCAACAGGGGAATTAAATGTGTGTCTGAAGTTGCAGGATTATTGTGATTACTATGAAAAGGGGACGAGGTCTTAGTTTCTGTTTTGACTGTTGTAATTTCTGTGGTACAGATTGCACATTTAGCTCAAATCGAGGATAACGAAGCAGCAAAAGTTATTTCTTGGCACCTGGCAAGTGACATGGACTGTGTAGTCACACTGACCACAGAAGCTGCTCGTTCTATCTTCGATGAAACTCAAGGTCGACAACAAGTGTTACCCCTTGATTCTATTTACAAGAAGACACTTCCAGATTGGAGCAGGTAGAGAAAGAACATTGGAAGTTCTGCATTTGTATTACATACTTCTTTAACTCTTTTTTTTCTTGTCTAATTTGACTTTTAAACTTCAATTAAAAATTTGAAGTATAAGATTTCTGGGTTCATTATTACAGCAATAGTAATGTCACTTGAAGTGTTAGCTGAAATCTCAGCTTTATGTCTTTAACTGCTTTGTGATGGTCTTCATTTAATAAAGTGTTTCTCTTAAAAAAATAAGACAATCTTTTTTTCTTCATGTCTGCATGTTTTCTAGAACAGGAATTTATTTTAAACAATTATAGTGCTTCCAATCAGATTATAACTTTCAAAAATCCAGTTTCAGAATTCATTCCTAAAATCATCTGTAGTAACAGAAATTCATTTAGCGATTTCAGTTGCCTGAAAAATGAAAAAATACAATATTTCTGCTCCTGAAAATAATTTGCTTATGAAAATGACTGCTAATATAATAAGAATGCCCTTTAGAAAAGGTCGGATGTATAAATGTATTTATAATGTTCAAATTCTCAGTTTTCATCATACAGTGCATTAAAACTTGTCCATAAATTAGTCATATGAATCTGTTGGAAATAATGGCTCGTAACAAATCAGTGTTTCACTAAAACATCTTTAATATAACGAATTTCAGATAATGGTGCGATCATTGACCTAATGTGGAAGTGTTAAGATGCATTCAATTCAATTGGAGATTCCTGACTAGAATAAGGACAAATTGCTTTCTTCTTTTCTTCTCCTTCACTCTCCTCTTTCTTTAACCAGACCTTTACCTCACTTGAGAAATGGAAGAACCTTCTTCAGACCTATTGGAAATCCTGTATTTGCCAGAGATCTGCTAACATTTCCAGATAACGTAGAGCATTGTCAAACAGGTAAATGATAAGAAAAAAATCATTAATGACTTCATTCTTCTGAAAAATGAAATACAGAAACATCATAAATTATAATCCATTAAGTAATCTTCATTGATATTTTTGCAAATACCAGTGTACATTCCCCCTCAGTTCTGTTGGTAAAAATAAGAGGGCATTAGCTTTAATTATTTTTAAACAAAAGTTGTGAAAATTTCAACAGTGACTACTTTCTTCTGCTTATTGTCTTTGTTTCATTTCCTGTACTTAGATGTATGGCAGGTTTTTTCTTTTTTAAATTCCTGCAGCATTACCTTATTCCCAAACTCTTTAAAGCAGGAGCTGACCACCACAAATTTAACTTTATAATCTCATATTGCAAAACTTTCTCCTTTTGTTAGGCTTTGTTTCCAGTTCTGTTCCTCTCAGAAATGTGTAATGCATAGATTTAAGTACATGCAGGCTGAACTGTACATGACTGTGTATGTTATGCCTAAACAGTTTAGTAGTTGTAAAAAATCTTTCCGTTTTTATACAGATTTCAGTTTAGGAACTTAGCATCCTCTTGCTCTTTCTAACAACATAGCAATCCCTACCTTTTCTTACCCATTTTAAAATTAAGTAGATCTGCTCCTTTATATGGAGAGTTGCAGTCGTTGCAGTCTGTAATTACTTCCGTAAGTTTTGCATTTTATTTCATGACTTCCCACTACTGAAGTATTCCTCTCCACTGGTTAATAAAGACCAATTTTTAATCCTGTGCATTTTCAGAAAGTTAGATATTGACAGACTTTCAACTATAAATTCTTCATGCCCCTTGTGGAATTGAAAAACTACATTGCTTGCCATATCTCATGCATGACTACGTTGTTAGATTTTGTATGGAGCAGACTTTTATTAGCAGGAGAGTCTTAAGCTCAGTTGGATCATTGGCCTGTGAATGTTTTTTTCTTTGATAAACCATTGAATATGAAGAAACATATTAAGAAACCAAGAACAAAATTCAACATTCCATGAAGATTTTTTAAAAGTTATCATTTATATAATTTCATGAAACTTGGGATTTTATTATGTGTGTCTTGATAAATGTCAAGAGAGTATTATATTGGAAAATACAGTCAGTTATGCCAGAAGGCAGTTAAACGTACTAATTTTTTTCTTTATGAGTTCTCTGATGAAAGCAGAGGACTGCATGTCTATCTCAACCTCAAGAGAATTTTGCTGAAACGAAAAATTATTTACATGTTATTTCCCTTGCACTTATCTTAGAAGATGTAATAATGATGCCTCAGAATTCACTTTTCAAAACTCAAGTTATTTTGCTCTGGAGAAATTTCATAGCTCAAAAATTTCTATTTTTCAGTGTTTGGTATGCTCTTGGGTGATACTATCATCATAGATAACTTGGATGCTGCCAACCACTACAGAAAAGAGGTATATTTCAATTTTTCTTCAAATTTTATTATACAGATATATGGCAGAGCTACATATTTAATGCATTATAAACTTAGAGTAATTGCCAAGTTTAACACTGTGTTAGCTGTAAGTGTGCGTACTGTCTGTGGGTCTCAAAGCACTTAAAAGTGAATGAAATCTCTATTTTTGGCACTGACAAAATTACCTCCATTCAACAAATTCCATTATGTGAATGCTGCCATGGCACATGGGACCATGTGTCCAAAGATAAATAAGAATCTTCAGTTTTGCTGTTAGTGTTAAACACAAGTTTTTCTGTACTTCCCTAGTCATTCTATGTGTAATAAAACACAGGAGTCTAAGGCACATTATGAAATTTCAGGTCTACTTGACTAAAAACTTGATGTGAAACTTACTAGATCTCTTTGGACCCATTTTTATATAGGTTTAATGGTACATGTTTTAGCAGGCAAGAGTCTCTGAGGAAGTCCTGACACTGGGCACTTTTCCTTTCAGCTTATGAGTTTGCTAGAATCAAAATAATGATTGAGCAAAAGAATGTAGAACTGTACTGATTGCCTCTGCTTCCTAATATATGTTCATAATCACCTTTTTCTGGGTATAGATCTAAATTCTGCCTTCAGAGTTCTGGTAAAATGTGAGAACACAAAACCAAAAAATTGGTCTTGATAATTATTGACAATACCGCTTAGTTTTAATATGTGCATTCTATTGCTTGAAAGTAAAGTCATGACAAAATTTCATAAAATACATTTTCATTTGGGAACAAAGTTGCATTGCAGCTGAAAAATACAAAGGTTCACAACAGCATTGCTGAAAACTTAGATTTTCTATGAAGTTATCAATTAATTACCAATTTTTATACCTATGCAGGTTGTAAAAATTACACACTGCCCTACCTTGCTGACTAGGGAAGGAGACAGGATTCGCAGCAATGGAAAATTTGGAGGCCTGCAGAATAAAGCTCCTCCAATGGACAAACTCAGAGGAATGGTATTTGGAGCACCAATGCCAAAACTTTACTCTACTTTCTCTGCACAGATAGGTGAGTTAATGAAGTCATAAAAATACAAAACTTACAAAATTATATTGCTTGTCTGTGTTTTTATTTCTCTGATGTAATACAGAAAGGAAAACTTCAATTTAGCATAAAGTTATTTTAAGAAGTAGGAGCTGTACAGTGTTCTGTTTATAAATTTGCCTTTTCTTAAAAGCTTATAGCTATTACATTTCCTGAAATAAAAAATAATAATAATAATGAGATAATCCCCTTTTTTTCTTAGTCATATTAAAGAAGGTGTATAAGCAGTAATAATCATTCAAACAACCAGCATGAGAAGCTTGAGCCGATAGAATTCCACTGAAAAACAAGTTTTAGGTCTTTCTACTCTGGAAACACTTATCAATGTAGAATTTCTAATGTGCAAGTGAGCTCTATGAAACAGTAAAAATATTCCTCAGTGTTCTCAAGAGAGAATATCTCATAAACTACCCTATTTCCTGTGGGATCACTTCCATTTCTTTATGTGCTTGGATTCTTCATTTTGGAATAAAGGTTAGAAATTAAGTTAGAAGATGCAGTTTCTGACATGTAACAACTGACCTGACTGATGGGTAAAATGGTGAAAAGTCTTACTTACAAACAAGATTGTTCTTAAATACTTAATTTTAAGAAGAAAGAGCATGAAGTTTATCCCTGACAGTTTATTCATGACAGTGCAATGGAGAGGTGTGGGAAGAGAACATAAGTACCTATTAAAGTAGCCATATATAGGAGCCAACTACTTAGCACTGACCAATTGAGTAGGGAGAAGAAATAAAGACTAAAAAAATCTGTTCTCTGCATTTTAATAGAAAATATGTTAGCTGTAGGAAAAACACAGTAAGCATGTCAGTCACAGACTAAAATACACTGGGTTAAGCACACTTTGTCTATCATCATGTTTTCCATTGTTGAACTCTATTATTACCCAATACAAATTAAATTGGAATTTTCTATAATTTAGTACTGGAGCAATCATGATGTAAGAAAAGGGTATGTGTTAATTTCACTTAAGTAGATACTAGACATTTAAAGGAAAATCATAGTAAAATTCTATTTAAAGAACAGCATCTCATTAGACAGGGCTTGTTTTGAACTTAATTTTACACTTAGCATTCGTTCTGACATGCTCTTTTTTAATGTTCATAGGATAAAAGTTGCTTAATGTGTTATTACACTGGCAAGGTACTTGTAAAATAAGCTGTACTAAGAGTTTGCAGTGCCTTTTGTCACTCTGCAGCAGTTCTGTGTGTGAGAGCTTTCACCACATGGCAAACTTAAGGTCATTTAGTGTTTAGTTAAGCTTTGTGCAAGATACCTCATATCTCAAAGTAAAATGAATGAATCCAGGCTAATGTGCTTGAACCCTTCCTTTATTACTTGACATATTTATTCAAGGCCTGGATGTGGAAAAAATTTTTGTCTCATATGTTTAAAGAGGAAAAAGAATTGTCAACAAAATACACCTTTGTTTATCTGAGTTTACTTGATTAGATTTCCATAGTGGGACAGAATGAAACTCAGTAAATGTTCACTTGGTCCACAAGGTGGAATACAATTCAAGTCAGTAATAAAAGCTTCTGCTTTGTAGCACTGAAAACACACCATGCTACAAGCACTTAAAGTCTCCAGAGGTAGAGAATTTCACTTGGAGCACACAGACAATGAGATGTGTACAGTGATACCAGTTTCCCACATCATTTTCAGAGCTTGCAGGTACTTCACTGTCATCTAAGATACGGACTCAAAAAGAAAAGGGGAGTCAAAATATTGGATATGACTTTTTTTACAGTCATTTTAAGAACAGCCACCAATCCACTACAAGTTTGGATTTTTTTTAAGTAGTGTTTTTGAAAGATATGTTTTCTTGTGGATTTATTCATTGCCTGGGTTGTATTGGTAGCATTCTAAATCCAAAATGGTAATTTACTTACTGTTTCATGGCTTATCGTTTTATTCCTCAATTAGATCTTCTTCAGCAATACCGTGCAGCAGTGATTAAACTTGATAATGTGAATAAGGACCTTGATTTACATTTGCAGTCACTGAACACCCCAGAAATGCAAAAGAAAAAACAGGAACTTGCTGAACAAGAGAAGAGCCTCAAGATAGTAAAACAAAAATTGGGTAGGTTATTGTATTATAATTTTGGTGTCCTATGAGAGGAGAACAGTTAACTGCAAACAGATGTATTCTGCTCTTCCAAACTGAGAAGTTCAAACTATGAATGAAAATTGTTAACATTAACTAATAGCTTAGAGATGTCACATTTTAAGGAAAGAATAGATAAACTGTATGTAATAGTATGATGGTGTGGATACTGCCTAGAGCAACACTGCCCTGTATTGTTTTCAGATAATAAGAATGTGGTTAATCCATGTCTTATGAACATGAAACTATGATCTCACTAATAAGAGATTGTATAACTATTAGCGTGGCTGGCCACGTGCTGCAGAACATTGGCAGGCTTTTTGAAATGACTGGGTAGTAAAGAGCTGAGTTGCTTTTGCTAAGGAAACACAATCAAAACATTGTGCTATAAAAAGAAACACCCCGAAGTCTGCAAGGATTGTCTATCTGAGTTAAAAGTTCTTTTTATGTCACTATCAAATAATATTTAAAAAATCAACATGTACTCTGCAACAGTTATAAAGAAAGCAAATAGTTTTAACTGTCATCTTTGAACTCTGTTTCAGATATAAGGTAACCATAAAATTTACGACATTTCTAAAGTCTTACTTCAAAGGTTTAACTCTATTGTTATAGGGCCAATTTATAACCAGCAGTTTTAATTTTTCTTTTATTGGTTCTTACTTGCAACTTTTTCATAGGTATGACTCCTGCTTTATCAGATAAAGGTGCTGAATCATTACTTCAGCCTATAATGTTAGATATATCTGACACCCCCATTCCTCCC
Source organism: Brachypodius melanocephalos (assembly GCA_013398615.1). NCBI lineage: Eukaryota > Metazoa > Chordata > Aves > Passeriformes > Pycnonotidae > Brachypodius > Brachypodius melanocephalos. The sequence continues at coordinate 8,726,906 of VZSR01001685.1, read as the reverse complement.
AAAAGAATACGAAGAGACACAGCGAAAAAATTGTACAGGTAAGTATTTTCTGAATCTAGTCATTATTTTCCCATAATACAAATTCAAAGCAAAACCTGGTTTATTCTGCGTATTTATTAATTCATATTTCTATCCAATAAGCAACAATTAACAGAGTTTGCATAAAGCTGGTTTTCAAGATAATTTTTAATTTTTTTAAAGTTTCTACTGCTGTTTAAGCCTCATATAAAGATTTGCTTACTAATTCTAATTCTGTTTCTCTTTATGAATTGATTGATTGGCATCTTTTGTGCATCACATTCCCCATATTTCCTGGTATATTCCATACTGTTACACCCAGAACTATTTGAGATGGCTTGGTCTGTAAACTCTTAAGGTCTGCTGTCAAATACTGGATAGATGAACACAGAAATAATTATTCTTATGGAATAGAATCATTCTTACACTATTTTTTCTAAGTAACTGTCTGAGATGAACTGGTGGTAAAGTGTTTAACACAGTTATCTCTTTACCCATGTATCTGTTCTCATTCCCTCTGTGCTGATGAGTGTTTGAACACACACACATACACAAAAAATCAGGGAATTCTGAATGTCTGTGTCTTTAAAGTGACATGAAACTGACTTTGCCATTTCTCATGTCTCTCCTCATGACTACATCATTGTCTTTGCTGAACTGTGGTCATTTTTCTGAGATGATTTAAATCTTACTCAGTAGTGTTCTGTGAATCTCAGAATAAGTGTTTACAGTATTACTATGTCTCTTTATTTTTAATACTTGTTAATATTTTAATTTTTATCTACATATAGCATATAGAACTAAAGTGGTTATGTTGTTAAATTATCTAATATTAGCCTGATGCTATTCTCCATTTTACAACAAATGCTATTCTTCTTCACAACAATAAGAAGCTGTGTACAAATACGGGGTTTATACTTGTGGGAGCTCTATGTTATATATATATTACAGATATATATAAAAGAAAAGCTTTGTTTATAAGCCACTGTGCTATGTTTTCTTTAGCTCAGAAGATTGGATCTCCTCTCCTACAAAGCAGCAGCAACAGCAAGTGCTGCAAATACCCCCTTCAGAACTTAATGGAACTCCACGAAAAAGAAAGGCATAGACTGATCAGACTTGCTGGGAAAAGCTGTGTATTGAAAATGTGAATACATTTAGTTAAAGGAAATACTCACATGTTATTACCATTACTCTGAAGATTTTTATACTGATAGAAGATATAAATGTATTTCAGTTAGTAGGAACAAAAGTTTGAGTATTTAACATTGATAGCCCAATTTTTGTATAGGTATTTTCATTTCTAAAAGCTTTCAGAGTTTTTATGTTCATGTGTGAAAAAAAAGTTTAAAATATATTCTTTTTTATTTATGAAAAAAAAGGTCTTTTCAATAAAACTGCTTCAGTACAAAGCACTGACAATACAATCATTTGTGTTGAATAGATTGTGTCATGAAACGAGATTTTAATTTAAAAATCATCTCAAACTGTCTTGATGAAGACAGTCACAGGTCACCTTTAGTGATCTGCATCATAAGGATTTTAGTGATCAACAGGGCAGAAAAGGACCAGACATGATTAAAGATAAAATTTCAGCCAGGGTCAGAGCACGCAGCTGGAAACAGACTTGATTGAAAGAAAAAGATAGGGCAAGACTAGGAATCCAAACTTGAAAAGAGTAAAACTAGTAGTTGAAGCCCTGTGAATAATATAGGTGACAGTGTTCAGAGGTGTGGGTGTGTGGGTTCACATCTGCCTCAAAGAATTTCTGCCAAGGAGTGAATGTTTACACCAAATCTACTGATAGTAGATAGAGTACCAAATCTCTACTCTCAGCAACGTGCATTTTATATACATACTCCTTTTCTGAAAAAGGACTTTAAACTTAAGGCATGGTGGCCTCCTCCTAGAAGTTTTAGAATGCTGATGACTGGTGCATGTCTCTGTGACAGTTCTAATAAAATGAAATTTCTCCAAATTAAGGAGAAATAAAGCAGTGTAATTTATGGTAGAAGGTTTTCCAGAGCTTCATGTTTTAAAGATGTGTTAAACATCAAATTGTCCTACTCTTAAAGAAAATACATATATTCAAGTATAATATGTAACACCAGCAAGAAACTAAGCTAACCCTACCTCAGTCCTTTTTCCTGTTTTTTCTCTCTGAATGTAGACATCAAGACTTGATGAAGCCATCATGAAGGGTTTGCCGTGTAATGATTTGTCCCACCACACCAAGTTACTTGACAGTACTTCTTTTAAATGCATTTATTTTAATTCTGGTATCTGCCTAGCCTCACCCTCCAGCCTCTGGATAACCTTGAATCTTATTGGATTAAATATGTATCTAGCAGAAATGTTTCCTTTTGGAATTAATCTCTTGCCTTTGGTAGTCAGTGTGGGCACAACTAGCATCGTGTGATGTATCTCCCTGGTGGAAAAGGCAAACAGAAAATTAGGGATGGTTTCCAGCATTGTGCAATAGCTATCAGATATTTCAGGAAATTTCACCAGGGAACTTTCAGGATTTTCCAGCAGAGTGATGGAAAGTTATTACAGTGCAAGTTACTGCTTTGCAAAGCTGTTGAGGGCAGCTGATTTGGTCATGACAATAAATTGGAGCTCTGAAGGTTAAGTGTCAATTTTTTCCTTTACCCAGTCATTACTCTGTAACAGAGCAGAGCAGGGACCTCAGCCATGCTGGGCAGTGTGTGTTGTCCTCACTGATTTCATGAGGGGCTGGTGGAAATCCATGCAGGAGACTGGAAGAAAGCAGTTGCGGTTTTGGTATGGGCCCACTTTTCAACAAGCACCCAGGGATGCAGAGACTGCCTGTCAGGTGAGTGGGGATGGATACCCCATGTGACGCTGTGAGGTAGGTTGGGTGACAAGTCCTTGCTGCCAAACCACACTGAGGGTGTTACAGCCCCACCATCAGTGTCATGGCCCTGACTCAACATCTCTACAATCCCAGTATTGCCAGTTCTTCTCTAGCCATGTATCTCATCTGGGACTTCCTCTGCCTCCTCCAGGGCCAAAGACCCCTTGTCAGCCAGAGATGCAGTCCAGGGAAAGAGCAGTGAGAGGGAAGGAGGAAAGGATGATGCCCAGGGGTGCAAAAGGGAGGCAGAGAACCACTGCAGGATGTTGCTATGTTACTGCTACAGCAGTAGCCTGGATGAAAAACGCACGCATTGCAAATGTCCATTGAGACATTGTGAGACTAGCAGTGTCTTCCAATTACTGGAAGTTTTCTGCTGAAGCCACCAAAGTAGGTGCATACTTGATTAAATTAGCTTTATATTGCTATCATGAACTCCATTTCAGCTAAGCTGTTAAAGAGATTTGCAGTTACTATTGGTAAATGGTTCATGCTTCAGTTGGTCACAATAGGAAAAGAGAGAGGTAAGTTGCTTGCTTTTTTAACAGCAAAGGTATCAGCTATTCTAAAGACTTTGATGATGATGATAGTACATTGCTGGGGTTGTGGTAGTGTCATTTTGCTGATATTTAATAAAGCATTATTAAGGAACTGTCATTAAAGTCGCATTTCATGATCATACAGCAAGGATAGGCAACCATCACAGACCAGATCTGCAGTAAACTCCTTTTCACCTGCCAAAATTGCACTACATCACAGGAGAAGCCCAAAAGTCAGTTTGCTTATTATGTCGGAACTAGAACATGTCATACTGATAGCAGCAGTACCAGTATCAGTAAAAAGCAGCTGTTTGCCTCCCTTTCTGCCTGTAAGTGGACAGGGTGTATCCAGGGGTTTTGACATTCCTACCACACCAGATCGTCTCCCCACAGGAACAGGCATCATTTCAGGTTCATAAATGTATGGACATGTGTATGCACATGTACATGCCAAGTTATATATGTACATGTGTGCATATAGTTCCTCTATTCTACATTTCCATAGACAAGCTCTTCCACACCCACTGTGACTGTGGAAAAATTCCAAGAGAACTACTGTGTTGACTGGATGTGCTTTAAGCTGCTCCTATCCCCTATCTCTGCCTCTGCGGCATGTCATCTCTGCTGTGAAAGGGTTCTAAGAGCAGAGCAGCCCTGGCTTTAGCAAAGAAAACTGACTTAAAAAAGGTGTGCGTGCAAACTGATTGAATGCAATTTTATTTTAAACCAACCTATATATAAAACTAAGGAAAATTTTCAATTATTAAAGGCAAAAAAAGCACTTTGAATTTGAAAATATGTATATTCCACAAATTTTGCAATATATGTTAATGGATTCTTACAACTCTTGCTAGCTTTTATAGGACTCAGTATTTATGAGGGCTCTAAAGAAATCTCCACTCGTTACTTTGGGGGTTATTATTTTAAAGTAGCCTTGCTTTTTATGACTGCACTATTTAGGCCCTGTTTATATGCACACCATCAAGCACAGGTGAACTTTGCAAGAGAAATAGGCCACTAAGACCTTCCTTCAAAAAATTGAAAATATTTAATACAACATCAGAACTATGTGTTTTGCAGCCTTACCTAGGAACAAATTATGAAAGGGGTTTTTTTTAAATCTAATAATACAGCTCAAGAATCTTTGCCTAAATCATATACTATTCACCATTTTTAGAAAATGAATGTTACTTTCTAGTTACTCAAAAGACACTTAGTGGGCTCTCATTTCTTATTCTTTCAGTCCCTTGTTATCCCTCATCCTGTAACTTTGGTAAATCAATTAAACCATATCATGCAGCAAATATTGCAGTCAAGGCTAATTTCAAGAACAGAAAATTTACTTTATTTTCCCCCAGTGTACTTAAAAGTTTCAAAGAATGATGGACCAACTAACTGAAGCAGCCTCTGATTCATCATTTTTCACAAAAAAAATATAAAAGGTAGATTAAAAAGTTACTGAATAAAAAAATTGAGCTATTGAATTAAAAGTTGCTGCTACTTTGTTTAATGGAAAATGGGAATAATCCCAAAAAATTATAAATTAACTTTCCTCAGTGAACAGCTAGTGAAAACAAATGTTTCATATTAAATACAGCTCCTGCTTTTAGCATGTTCTTATAAACAAAATATAGTAGAGAAATTAAATGGCAATGTCACAAAATTAGTAGCTAAAGACTGCCTTGTAAGAAAAGGGAAAGGTAGACTCCCTTACTTCCGAGAGCCTGTCTTTGTAACTAAGGATCTTTCAGCATGTGCATGCTCCTGTGTGTGGTATAATATTAACCTAACCAATTCGGAAGATAACAGATCAAAGATCCAGCTCTGCTCAAACTGGAAGAGCTGGTTGAGCAAGAGGAAGATTCATGACAGCCTGAGGAATGCAGTGAAAAGAATTCTTCTGAAACAATGGAGGAGGCCATTCTACAAGTTGCTCAAGAGTTTCTTTTCTTCAGCAGAGTCCTCGGGCAATTCTAGGACAGAGACTGTCCTGTGAAAAGTGAGAAGGGATGGTTAGAAGTCCTCTTAATACTAAGGACTTCTGGCAGAAGCAGTCATGAGAGTAGATTTGGTAATGTATACCAGAGCTATCTCAGCAGGGATGGGAAGTCAAAGCAGAACTGCTGAAGTGGAAGCACATTGAGGGCCGGGTCACACGTGAGAGGCCTCACATGCTGAAATTGAGCCTGCTTCTGTTGACAGTGGTAATTTTGGCAGATAAATAGCTTGTAGAGAGCTGCCTTCAGTGAAGCAACTTCATCTTGCACCATTCATACCTGAACAGACCTGAGGTGTACAGCACAGCTGGTGGAGTCAAACTGCTACAGCAGCACAGTGAAAATGGGACTGGTGAGATCAGTTAGTGAGTTACGTGTGTTGCTGTTGCAGTGTGGTGTTGCACAGACATGTGCAAGCTTGCAACTAATCATGTCCTTCACTGGTATTTTAACCACAGTTTTGAAGTTTGTAAGTACATTTCAAATGGACAGCTTTTGGATACCAAAGGCAGTTCGTTGTCATTCAGGGCTTGAAAGGAAAAAGTTGCTCTGAAAGTGGGTGGTCAGACCAAGACTGACTTATCCAGTTGGTCTCTGGATGGAGATTATATCTACCTCCAGAACTGAGCCCTTCTAGGAATCCATGTCAGAGAATCTGAACTGTACAAGGTCTGACCATTCTTGTCGTCCTTTCTCTTGAAACAGACATTGGGAGGCCAGCCACAGCGCTGGCAGTGTGGTACTTGTCTCATGCTGCTCAAAGCCAAAAGAGTCTTCTTCCTTGTAACTGTTCCTGGACTAAGCTTATGATGCTGATAGAGTCCCTCTATCCTACTAATCTTCACCACCCTCCTGTGCCAAGATAAACAAGATTAAAAGATAAACAAGAGTCTCCAGAAAAGTCCGAATGGAGGGGTGTGGGGTAGGGAAGGGGGAAGTGTGGAAACAATAAGAGCATAAGACATCTTTGGCTTTGAACTTTGGATCTGAAGTTTCATATCTCCCAAAAGGAGACCTGAGAGTTTGTTAGGCCTCTGTTGTTGGATGGGTCCAAGACTGAAGCAGTTTGGGATTAGACATGAACCAGCGATGGAGGCTACTGGCATATGACTGGGGAGCCCCCAGAAGACTCAGAAGCATGGTAAGTGTTCCCTACAATTGGATGCTGATGGCACAGGGAAGATGAGCAGAAGAATGGAAACTGCTGGAGTTCCATTCCCAAAAATGGAATACCAGGCAAGTATGCAAGGAGTAGCAGGACAGCTGAGCCCTCTATGAGGAGAGATGGACACATCTATCAATGTAAGAGGGAGAGATTTTTGGCAGATTTATGGATGGTCTCACTGGTGCCACTCCTAAAGCCTATTTCTGTTTCCACACTGACAGGTAGGCATGGATTCAGGATTCTAGTGAATGTACATTACAAAACATCTTTGCAGTAGACTTGAAACTTATGCCAATACCCTGTTCCAGAAGATTTTAAGGGTCACTTTTCCTCACCATTGAGATCAGGTAACTTCCTTGGGTTGGTGAAAGGTCACAAAAACAGAATGAATTTTTTAAAAAATGTTTGGTGGTAAAATAAACTATTTTTCTTGTGGGAAAGAAAGCACTCTGAATTTTTCAGATTTTGTATCATCCTTGTGAGGTATTTTGTGGCTCCCAGAGCCATCTAATTCCCAGTTGCTCAACCACCCACCGAGTCACAGTGTGGGAACGTGTTCTAGGCTATGCAGGCCTGAGTCATTTTTGATATATTTCTTAAGTATTCGTATTTTCTAGAAAAATAAGCAAGCTTGGATGTACACAGATATACTTCATAAGCTTTACATAAAAAATGCCAACTATTCTGGAGAATAATTGCTCCTTATATATTGATATGCTGATTCTTAAATGCCATAAATACATTTAAAATGTTTGTGTTGAATTTTTTCCCTGACCTGCTCTACTTTCTCTTATCTTAGAATTGTAATATATACCACTTCTGGTGTTAAGAAAGACTGGAAACATTATTTTAACCAAATGTGTTGAAGTGCAAATAACAAGTGAACTTTTGAACTCTCTTGCATTCTCTGAGGATCTGGAGGGGTCTCTGCCAGGCTTGGAGAAAGAGCTGAACATGGATGCTTTTGTTAGAATTTTGGCAAATAGAATTATCTGGAATTAGCATGGTTTATTCAGATTCCAGCTTATCACTTCAAACTAGATTTCTCTTTAATAAGAGTTACTCAGTTTCTCTTATGAAGGGTTTCCTGTATGTAAGAGAGTAATAGTGGCCCTGTGTCAAATGCATGATAGCATTATCAAAATAGAGGAATTTGGGGTCAGAGAGTTTGCTGGTTAGCTTTGTTGCCAAGACTGACTGTTCCAGATCCTTATAAAGACATGCTGACACATCGGTGTGATGTGTCAAGGACCTGATGATATGGAACATTTTCCATAACACCACTTCAAATGTGAGCCTTTCCTTTGTTGAAAAATTCTCCTGCATGTGCAAAGAATGTATGCAAAAAATAATAATGACAAATATGCCATCTGCGGGGGGAGAAGGGGAGGGGGCAAGAACTGGAAAGAAATTTGGGTTCTTCTTCCAGAGTTGGAAAAGAACAGAGCATTCAGTGTTCTGAAAAAAAAAAAAAAAAAAAAAAAAAAGTATTTTTCCAATACATTTATAAGACAGAACTTTGGGAATCAGTTTAATAATTGTTACCTGGTTCCCTTGTTCTCAGTTTTCAGATGTTTCAACATCACAGCTATCACTTTTAAGTCTGTTCTGTCTTTGGAATGTATTTGCAACATTTTCTATGGACATTAACTGTATGTCTGCCTCCACTCTTTCCAGTTCTTCTGATTCCTGGGAAAGAGGGAAATTTGTGAGAACATTCCTCAGGTTTTAGGCAATGCCAGTTATTGCTCTTGGAACACTTCAACAAAGCAACTACAGAGAGATACAGAAGTAGTCAAATCCTGTTCAGATTTTCACTTAGGTGAAAAATAAATAATTCCATCTCAGAATCCATAACATATAGAACTTACATCTGTATTATTTCCCTCTGCCTTTTCAAAAACAACTTACCTTTCAGCTTACCTTTTCAAAAACAATTGTCTTCTACATATATTATATATATATTTAGTAAAGGTTGAGAAAGATTTGTGAGTAGTAAATGTAAGCTTCTTCTCAAAAAAAAAAAAAAAAAAAAAAAAAAGGAAAACCAGACTCTCTGGTATGAAAAAAAGAGCTATCAGATTATCTTTGCCAAAGGATCTGAAACTCTTGGAAAATGAAATGCTGGATGTCACTTAATAAGATTTTTTTTTTGTTCCTAAAATTCAGGTTAGGTCAGCTGGTATAAATTTCTCTAGGATGTTAAATAAAGATGATTAAATAGGATTCACTGCTGTGGGCAGAGAAACAGTAGACTTCTGTACAAGCTGCTGGCTATTTTGTACTGCTGGACATGAAGCTACTGGATTTCCACCCTCAGAACACAACAGTGTGGCTCTTCCAGTATCCATTTGTGTACATGATGGTGATGGCAAGTAAATTTGATCTGCTCATCATTGACTGTTGAGATGGAAAAATCTGACTGCTTTGGATGGTATAACTCATTTAATAACCTGCACTCAAAGTTAAGTTTTGATAACCAAATGCTTTCTCCCTTTGTTTAATATACCAGAAAAAGATCCAAGGTTCCAGTGATGACTAGAGAGCAGCTGCATATGGGTCTCATCTTTTTCAACAGTTTAATCCTCTACTACACTGGATAAAAGTCTTACTCATAGGCAGAAGCCATCATTCACTTAAATGTGTACAATTTTGACTGCTTCAAACATCTGTGTTTGCAGCAGCAGCAGGAACCTGCAGAGGCCCTGGACCTTCAAAAGGCCCAAGCCAGTCTTGTCCTTAACAGTGGTGAGGTTTTGCTGTCAGTGTAAAATGTTTTGTAACCACTTTTTGCCAATTGAAAAACAGGACCAGACCCTAGAGACAGTCTGTAGAAAAGGATTGTCTTGTTCCCACCCCTGGATGTGTGTCCAACCTATGTTGCAATGTTTGGCTGTGGACTTCTGCTTTTTTTTTTTTTTTTTTTTTTAAACTGCCTGAATACAAAAGATTATATCCATGCAAAGAATCTAGGCTTGCATTTTAAGCTAGCTCCTCACATTTAAATCGCTGAAGCCTGGAAAAAATTATCAATGCTTACATGTCTGAGAAGAGTTTTGCAAGTCACCAAGAAATGAGTCAGGCATGAAGTGGTGTCCGTAGGTCGAGGGGGCGACTGAAATGCAAATACCCAGTTACCACAGACAGAACCGAGGGGAAAGAAGGAAAGAGTCTCACACCAGGAACTCAGTCCTGACATATGACATATTTCTCTTACCAGAGAAAGCTACCCCACAAGGAAAACGAAATAAAGTAATTGTAAAGTAAGGCTGATAAAAGAGTGAAGAACTCTGATTCCATAACTGGATAAAGAATCTAAAAATATATAAATTAAAGTCATTGTTGCCTTTCAATATGCCACATAGCAAATAGTGCTTTAAGGTAATCTGTGTTGCAAACTCCAGACAGTGACTCCAGGGGACTGCTGAAAGTCAGAAGTAATTGGACAAAAACAGTGAATTACTGCAAAGCTCTAACAATAAAAAAAATATTTTACAAAAATCATTGGCTTAAAAGTCAGATTTGAAAATGATACCATTATATGTACTTTCCTTTTTGTTTCTGAGTCTGTAGGATGGGTTTGAGTCAAATTTTCAGATTACTCTCTGTAAAGGAATGCCAGAACTAACTTTCTTTTGCAATACAATCTGAAATGCACAAATCATGCTGGAATTCCAGGAACTGGAACTTAAATGAAAAAGCAAAATGTAGATGCTGCAATACTTTAAAAAAAATGTAAAGACAAATGAAGCATAGTAGGTATAGAATTTTTTTTTCTGCCTCAGTTTTTGAAGAGAACACAGATGTAGCAAAATACATCCCATAATCTAACAATGATAAGTCATTCCTTCTCCATCGAGATTTCACTGTTGTAAAGTCCATTGAACTGAGCAGACCTCTCTAGGAATAAAGGTCTTGGGAGCATTCCCACTTTTTCAAGGGAAAAAGGACAACTCATGCATGAGGCAGTGAAGTTTTGGCTGTCTCAAGATACACTCAGTGGCTCTTTGTGAGTTATCTAAATCTCTCCAGTTATACACAGCTGATATTTCTAGACATTTGGCTTAATGTTTCTCCTCTGGATATGGATGTCTTCTCTATGAAGAAGAACTGTCCCCATAATTTGTGTTAATCTGCAGCAGTACGCTATTTGAAGTGAAATTACAGTGTAATAATTTGCAGTGGCTTCCCTGACCGCCAATTAGGAAATGTCCTACTGTGCTTCAGGCAATTTATTTTCCCCTAGTTTAAAAATATGTCTACAATCACAGCTTCTGTGATATTATTTCTCTATCAATGATAAACTTCAGGGAACAGTAAGAATGAACTGGTGAGATTTACTAATTGAATATTTGCCTTCAAGTGACCTGTTGTTGGTAACACTGGAAAACTGAATGTGTAGGCTGACAAGAAACAAGGCAGCTTCTTAAAGATTGTCCTATTTCTTCAAAATCAAAACTAAAAGGAGCAAAATAGTAGCCAATGTATTTCTAAACAGCAATGAAAAATATAAGATTTTTTCTTTTAGAAAGAGAAACACAAAGCAAAAGAAAAGACAAAAAATCCCCTGCTCCTTTTCTGCATTCTTCTACTCTCTCTCCCTCCATCCTAACCTCAGCTGCCCTACAACGGTTAGTGTGGGTGCTGTTGTTACTGGAGTACAGGAATTTTCATCTGGCACCATTTAACCACTTCCCAAATTAAAACAGGCTATCTCAGCATATGCACAATAACCTGTATCTACAGACCTTTTTCTGGCTTTAACACTGTTGGTGTAATTGGAGTGGCAAAATTCCCTGTAGAGACCAGGCCTCAGCACAAAGCTTGAGACTGTAACACTGAAGACAGCAGAGCTCTGTTTTTGTTCTTATACTCTACCATCACTGACAGGATCCTATAAAACAACAGGATTCCCTCCTTAATCATTTTTCATCCTACAGCAGTAATGACTCCACCATGTTCTTCTGTAAATGGCTAAAAGGAAGAAAAGGCCCAACACCAACAGGAGTAGAGAATACCAACAATTCCTGACAGTTATCCTAAAATTTAGATTTAATTTTAACTGTCATTAAAAAATATTTTAAATAACATTGTACAAGCCTGAAATTCTGTGCTTGATAAAGTAAAAGCGAATGCTGTAAATAATGCCAGATGCCCTGAACTGAGTCCATGACTGAGTTCATTCTTGAACATGTGTTCCTATACATAAATTCATCATATCTTATGTTCACTGAAGTGAAATTCTAAAACCATGAGTTCATTTTACTGCTACTGAATACAGTCTTGTCCAGTGGAAGTATTACTGTCATTTGATCCACCAGTTCTCAGTCCCCCACACAGGGAACACACCAGCAATGTTCATCTTTAACTTCTCCCACAACCATCATCCCTGTAGCCATTGCTCTTCCAAGACGGTATAAAACCACACCCTCTTTTGGCAACAGATATTTCCTTTTAACAATAAAAGACAAAGAGGATACAAGTCCATGGTTGATCAAGAACACTCGTCTGTACAGCCTGCAGCAGGAAGGATGCTGAAGTGTAAGATGTGTCTGAAAGAATGAGAGGAAATGGTGTCACCATCCTCACCAGGAGGTTTTGATCTCAGGTGGGAAAAGGAAATTCGAGACTAATCTGGACTCATCTCATAGACAACTTAAGGATACTGCTGAAACCTCTGAGATGTTCTAAATTCTAAATATATACCAATTTACATAAACACCCAGTTAACTGAAGGATATTATGATACAGAATGGAAATGTTATGGTAAGTGAATTTAAATACATATTTAAATGCTCTGCACTGTCTACCAGCTGTAATTAATGACATGGCTACTGCTCATTAGAAGACATGTTTTAAAACCTACCCAGTTTCCCCCAGTACTGGAAAGAAAAAATCAACAAGGCCATTGTCTGTGGAAAACCTTTCTGTACTTCCCTGTACTCCAAGGATTTTGCTACCCAAATAATGGAATTACTTTAAACCAGCACATCTGGAAACAGAGTATTTGGTGTTTCTAAATAAACTATTGACCCTTGCCTGAGATTTTCAAGACGAGGTGGCAGAATGAGTCAGAAAATGCAGAGATGGCATCCAGTGATGTTATCCAGCAGAAGTTTGACTGAAATCAATCTTGGGTAGTTAGTTCCTAGTTTTCACAGAGATGAGGGCTGTTGATTCCCATCGACGTTGGTGGGAGTGGAGTACTTACCTACTTTGAGTATGTTGCCCTCAGCTCATTTAGATTCCTTAACTGATCAAACCAGAGCACTGCTATCATTAGTTTATATATTTGCAGCCCTGAGAAATCCAACACACATGGTTTGCAGTCTGATTAATACACAGTTGGATACACAATTAGGATACAATGCAAAACGTTTATCAAGAATAATTTCTTGTAAAATCTATGTAATAAACAAAGGTATTTATTAAGTAATTTTTTTGAATGTAACACAGATAAAAATCAGAAGAAACATAGAGAAGGTTTCCTTCTTTTTTCATTAGGAAATAATTAAGCCAGGAGTTATTTTTTCCAAGGAAGCAAGACTGATGTTGTGAATCACAGTATTAGGTCTTACCGACAATAAAGAATTTCCACCTCTTGTTTTCAGGAAGACCTTCTTATTTTAATTTTAAGTGGGCTGACTGCATTTTTAATCAATTAAATAAACCGACATCTATTATGCCTAAAATGAGATTATAATGTCTGCATAGAAACTTGCCCTGTTGTAGATAGACTCACATAACTGTCTTGCTTAGTCCAAACTCCAGGAACCTCATCAAGAGACTGAATGGATGAACAGATAAACAAGGAAATCAAGCTTAAGAATCATGTTATTTTCTATCAAGAGCAATGTAATTGTTTAAAAATCTGCTGACAACTTTGTCCCAAACACTGTAAAGCCATGTGCCACTCCCTTGCTCTCCATTCCAGCTCATCTTTAAAGTATCATGAAAGATGAAATCTGTCACTTTCAGTCAGAGAGCAGCATGTTGAGAAGGGCAGTGCATGCTGTGAAACTCTGGAACCTGCCCTGTACCACAGGAGGAAAGGACTGCACAGTAATTAATGCCCTCAGTTCTATTCTTTGTTCTGAAATATTGCACTACCATCAAAAGGGAAATATCAAAATAAATATGACAACTCTTCATTTCATAAGAAGCAAGATTCAAGTAAATTCTCTACAGCAAGAGTAAAGGCTTAGCCTTTTAAATACATTTCAGCAATTTGCCTGCCAGTTTTTGAAGGGCCTGCGCACAGGTAGCTACTGCAGTTTTGTACAAAGCAGCTTTGTCCAAACCAGCTTTGTCCTACTGTATGTGCAGGCTAGAGAAGCAGTAGCTGTGGAAAGAACAAAAGAACACTGTGCATCTTCTCCCTTGAAGTCACCTGGCAATTTCACCAAATCAAAGGTAAGCCGACACAAAAGAAGTCTCTTCCCCCTACCTCCTCTACCCTCCCATCAACATCCCATCTGCCAGGAAATGCCAGTCTCCTCTGATTTTATTCCAGTACTCATTAACTTCTTTGCCCCTCACACATGTCAGCCAGCCTCGGGCTCTTCACTGAAAGATCTTGTGGAGCAATATAATGTTTTCTTCTGATTGTCATCTCATATTGGATGTCCAGGCTTGCTGTGCTCAGAAAACCATGGTAACAGTGGGTGATATGTCAGTCAGTCCTCTCACATTATATAATAAGTAACATAAGACAGCACTTATCTTTTGTATGGAAGGAGTGCAGACCTTAATCCCACTATTTCTTTAGGTGTCACAACCATTCAGTATGAAGTAGATAGGCTGTTCCACAAGTGTGGCATACTTGAGATTTACCATGCTGCAGCACTCAGATCATTCTTTCAGAAGAATAATGTAGTTTGATCTCTTCTGTCCCACCTTGGGGCCTTGAACAGGTGCAATGGTGTGCTGAGAGCTGCTGCCTTTGTTTCTTTTGTTCTCCAGTTGAAACATACCTGTGACAATAAAGAGCATCAGTTTCAACACAAACACTTGATGCATGCCACCATTAGGCAATGTTTGGACTCTGTACTACACTGATTCGTTTTTCTGTTTAAATAAACAAAATTAGCACAAATATTTTTCCCCAAAAAGGAAATACCATCAGGGTAGAAAGGCTGGAGTTGCAAGTTGCCTGCCCATGCACTGAAACACCCCTAACACCACACTGCCAGTGCCTAGATAGGCAAATATGGCACTTCAGTAAGGAGATGTGGCCGAGCACTGGTTGGAACCACATGGGCTATTGGTCTGCATACTCCAGAGCTCCTCGAATGGACTCTACTACACACCTTTCGTTGTGGAATGAACAAAATCCTTGTGGTTGTGTTACGGCTTTCCAAAGTGGCTCTCCAGTTAAGAGAAAACCAAAATACTCTGCTCTCCCTTCTCTCATTTATTTATTGATTTATCCCTGACTAGTGCTGCTTGGATTTTAATCTAAGTTAAAGTGTTTATAAATAGTAATTTTATTAACATCTGTTATTTACTTTTCATTGTCATCAATTTTCATTAAACACTCACAGCTAAATATATGTCTGACAGACTCAAGTGAGGTGAACACACATAAAAATTTAAAAATTAAAACCCATCGCTTCTTGTGACAGAGAACGATTTTTTTTTTAAAGAAATGGCAAACAAAGCTCATGCTCTCACTTGGGAGTGGGAAAGTTGCAAAACATCCATCCTAGATTCAAGTTAGAATTTTTATGTTCATGTTAAGATTAGTATGTAATGACATATAGGCCAAGTGACTGAGACAGGGCTGTACCATGTCTGTGCAGAACAGTATTCAAACACTTCTTTCCCCATAGAGTACTTTTCCTGGCATATCCAAGCCAGCATGCGTCATACACCTCCATCTGAGCTTTCCTCTTTTAGCCTGGAGTTTCCTACAGCTTCCTTTCAAACTTCCCTTTGTTCCCTAATACCCGTTTCATCTTTCCAGAGGGACACTGTGACCTGCTTTGACTCATGGACTGAGTTAACACAGCACCAAATGGAAACCCAGACTACTCACAGCTGTAGGCCAGCTCCTCACATCTGATGGCCAGTGAGAAGTACCTGAAAGACCTTTGTGCCACAGAAAATATTTCCTTTTTTTTATTAAAGAGAAGCATCAAGGCAATACAAACACCTCTTTGAAAACCGTTCACCTCAGGTTATTTTGGCAATGTTTTGAAGCAGTGAACCTGAAGAAAAGGAACCCAGAATTTGCAAAGCAATTTGTTGCTGAAATCGACAGGAAAAAAAAAAAAAAAGAAAAAAGAAAAAAAAAAGCTGATGGATAAGGGTGGCAATTACAGGGAAAACACCATTTCCACCCCATGCGCCACACCACTACAGACACAATTCTCTCTCGAAGTTCTGCAATAAATACTCTGGTAACATTTTTGCAAATTATTCTGCCCACCTGCTCTGTGCACTTCTCTGTCTCTAGAGGCAGAATGGCCCTCGATGTTTCCCCATCATTATCTCTTTATGAAGCATGAAAGTACAGTTGATCTTGGTGCTAGAAACTCAGCTTAGTAAAGAAGACTGCTTAGTAAAGAAACAAGAACTTTAAAGCATTTCAAAGGTTTTATGAACTCACAGTGCTGAACTCGGTCTCCCAAGGATGTGTGTACTGAGCTCACCAGTCACTGAAGCTGTCCTCAGTGCACTCACGGACTACATGCTCCATTTGTAGGGAGGGGTGGAGGGATGCTTTCCATGTACTGTAAGAATCATCTGTCTTGGGATTACTGTGAATTTTAGAGATGAGAGGACATAGCACAGAAATACAAAATGTGAACATTTCTGTCTCCTTGAGAACACAATTAACCCTCATACTTACACTGTGAAATAAAACTAGTTACACCCACAGAAAAAATGCAGCCATACACAGAGCTTGGACCACATCTTCAGCATGCACCTGAGCTGAAGATTCTCCAGGCAAAGCCCATTTTCTGTGCTGGTCTCTGTTGATATCACACTGATAGGCCCAGTGTGAATATCAGAGGAGCTGAGGTCAGCTCTGTGCACCCACCCAAGCTCATCCATTTCTATTCAGCTCAACATTTGTAGCACAAGCCGTCCTCTGCTGATACTCCTTACTGAGCCATCATGTAGCCACACTAAAACTTCACTCTCTGCAGCAGCACTTGTATTCAAATCCCCACAGAGCTCTAGTTTCAGGGAGAAGATGGGACTGATCCTGCAGGATTTTGTTTTTCATTGTTATGGTTTATTTTAAATGAAACTCCAAAATGCACTGTGCTTTGCAGTGAAAGAAGTCTTACATAGCCTTTTAAAGAAATGGCAGCAAATGCTGTCAAAGCCCTGTTTAAAAATATTTACAAAGTAGTCGATCCAGGCAGTAAAAGGATAACTATATATCAGAAATCAGGAAAGATTTTCTTGCATAGTT
Organism: Brachypodius melanocephalos; assembly: GCA_013398615.1. Lineage (NCBI taxonomy): Eukaryota > Metazoa > Chordata > Aves > Passeriformes > Pycnonotidae > Brachypodius > Brachypodius melanocephalos. The sequence goes on along the minus strand of VZSR01001685.1, from coordinate 8,709,883 downwards.
CTTGAATGAACAAACATTGAGAGTCCTCAAGCTGCAGGAACCTCCTGACTTATTATCTGTCACATGCATGGGGTAAGCAGGGGCTTTAACAACTCTCCTTTTAATGGTGTCTCCATGTTATGTTTGGTCAGGCAATTGACTCTGGGGTTCACAAGTAAGTTGGGTGCCCCCATGGCAAATCAGGTAACATCTCTTTTTCTCTTCCTTCATCAAAATATAAGCTCAGTATTCAGTATATGGAAATATACTGTTGCTTCCTGCTCATTTTGTTTAAATCAGTGTATTAATTTTTGTACTATGCAGTCATTCTCAAGACAGGCGTGATCTCAGTCTTTCATTATTTAATGACTTTCCCTTTGTGGGACAATGTACAGCTCTTCCATGTTGCTCATCTCTTTTGGAAAACGACCAATTTCATGAGTTCTTTGGCTGAGTGAGGAGAGGGAAAGGAAGAAAAAGCCTTCTTCATTGCTTTTTAGGGACTGAACTCTAGTCTTGCTCTCTATAGGCTTGGGAAACTCCAGATAATTTCTGCCAGCACAAATAATGAAACCTGAATTACATGCTTCTGTGAATGCAAATAGTGGCACAGGAAATTGTTTAACCCTTGAGAAGGTTAAAGCATAATTTCTTAAGACAGTGAGGTCTTATCCTTTTCAAAGCTTCTGCAGAGCATTAGAAGGGTTTCAAGTGAAATGGGACAGACTGAAGCAACTTCTCAACTTTTTCCATTGCTATTTATTGCCAGTGAAGTGTTCCTATGCATCTGTAATGGCACACATTTCTCTAGGGGACAGGAAGTTTTAGTGTATATTTCCAATGAAACAACTTCTAAAAATCAGTCTGAATGCATCATTTTCAGCATTTAAAGCTTATTTCCCTGCAGATTTGGAGGCAGAGTGAAGTTGTTGGGTGAGACTCACAGTAAGACTGGCAGATGAAATTTGCCTGTTTCAGCAGGTCGGGGCAAATGATGAGGTCAGCAGGCTGCTGCCTACAGCAGAAGGAAGAGCCCTGCCCTGCTGCTGGCTCTGCCTGCATGTGAGAACTAGGAAAGCCTGAGCAGCTGCTGTTGGCCATGGGAAGCCTTGGGAGAGCGTGAGCAGGGTTGGGGCTGGTCAGACTCAGCAGGAGCAGCCCACACCGTTCCCAAATCTCCCACTCAGACTATTCTCCACCCAAACATCGCTCTCTCCCTTTCCCTCCTTCCCACTGGTGGGAGCAGCCTGCCCTGGCCCAGCCTCGATGATTTGTTCAGTGTTGCTTCAGCCCAAAAATCCAACTCACAAAAGAGCAGGAGCTAAGGAGGATAGAGGAACATCCCCTTGGTCCCGCCCTCGATTGGACCCATTGCTGAAAAAGAGCAGGGGCTGAGGAGGATAGAGGGATTTCCCTATGGTCCTGCCCTCGGTGGGATGGCCTCACATGGGCAGGCCAAGTCAAGGTGCTTGGGCTGGATTTTAACAGCCAGGTGAAGCTGAATGCCCGTTCCTCACTTGGCCCAGTGAACACCTCTCCTTACAAATAAAGGCTTATTGTACATCTCTCGCTGAGGTAGCCGCCAACACCCTTCCCATGACAGTGGGCAAGACGAGCCGTCATCGGGCCACGAAGGGAACACCGACCACCTCACGGCACCGGTGTCAGGCAGGACCACAAAGGGCTGACACAAAGCAGCAAAACAGCCCCAGCCTCGCCCGCAGACACCGGGAGCTCACCACGGCCCCGCCTGAAGAACCAAGTGCCCCCTTCCCCGCGGTTCGCGGGCCGCGCTCTGTCCCAGCAGCCCGGGTCCCCGGGAGCAGGGGGCTCCTCCCCAGGGGCCCGGCCCTCTCCTCCCGTCAGCTTTCCAAAGGGAAAATCTGCTTCGGGGGCTGTCGCCGGCCAGCTGGGGCAGGGGCCGGGGAGCGGGGGCTGCCCCGAGGGGACCCGTTGACGGCGGCCGAGCAGCACACGGGGCCGGGGGCTGCCCCAGGGCTCCTGCCCGGCCGGGGGGCTGGAGCGGGGCGGGGGCCGGGGCCGGCCAGGCGGGCTGAGGGGAGCGGCGCCTTGGCCGGAGGGGGGTGCGGAGCCGCCGTGGAGGGCGGAAACGGGGTGGGGGGATTTGCGTCAGTGAGGGAGCTGAGAGCGGGCGAGGGCGGGCGGGACGGAGGGACAGACGGACGGAGGGAGCCCGCGGAGAGGCACCGGCCCGCTGCGCTCGCCCGCCGCCGCTGCCCGTCGCCCCATGGAGCTGTGCCCGGGGCCCGCGCCGCCCTCGGGATGGGCTCTGCCGCTCCTGCTCGCCCTGGGCGCCGCCGGGCTCAGCCACGGCACCCCGCACCTGCCGTACTCCCGGCCGGGCTCCCGCAGCAAGTGAGTACCGCCCGCCCCGGGAGCGCTGCGGGACCAGCCGGCACCAGCCGGGCCGGGCGGGCTGCGGAGCCCGGCGTGCCCGACAGACATTGTCCTTCTCCCCCAGGAACTGGTGCGCCTACATAGTGAACAAGAACGTGAGCTGCTCGGTGCTGGACGGGACGGAGAGCTACGTCCAGGCCCAGTACAAGTGCGCCTGGAACCAGTTCCCCTGCGAGCCCACCCTGGTGTAAGTAGCGCCGGGGGCGACCTCGGCAGGACAGCGCTCGGCCACCCACCCATTGCCAAGCCCCGGCGGGGACGCGGCCGCTGTCGCTCGGGTGGTTCCCGGCACCCCGAAGGGCGCAGGGCCGGGCAGCGGGTGCGGACCACCCCTGGTCCCCAGCGCTCCCCGAACAAAGCGCTCGCTCATTGCGGACACCAGGCTGCCGGAGCTAATTAGAGCCAGATTGAGTTGCTGCTCCGTGCTGCCGAGAGGGAGCTGCGCTGGCACACCTCGTCGGCTGGGAGAGGCGTGCAGGCGGGTGGAAAGCACGCGGGCTGCTTTCCATGGGCGGCGGGAGCGCCCGCACCAGGGCCGCACCTTTGCGCTGCCGGGAGCGCACCTGGGCCGGAGCTGGCAGCGCACAGCCCCGCTCAAAACCGGTTTGATGGTGCTGCGTGCTGCTGGATCGGCGCGTAAACGGAGAGCCAGGAACGCGAGCCACCACCTTTACAGTCTGTGTATGCATGCCTGTTAGCCAGCAAGAGGAGCGGCCTGTGCAGATTTTACGGGGGGGGTAATGTAAAGTTTCTCGTTTGATTTTAATCTTCGTGCGTGTTGACCGCGTGGTAATCTGTGGAGTGGCCCCCTAGGGCAAGGTGTGCTGCAGCAGGGACAGCAGGCATCAGGGAACAGATGGATCTCACTCACCTGCTGGCTAATCACAGGCGACTCTCCTTTCCTCATTTTTCCACTTGAAAAGCAGTAATATTTACACATTTCTGTTTGAAAACTCTAAGCAATTCTCACTCAGTGAAACCGTTTCAGCATCCTCAGGAAGTCACTGGAAAGACACCTTTAGATTTTCATAGGCTCAGACTTGGGGTGAGGTGATGATGAAGAGTGTTTTACAGTAAAGCTACAGTAACTAGTTTTTATTTTGACATGAAACAGTGATGGTGAGACAGATACTGCTAGGTCCTGGGTACTACTGAAATAGAATTTCAGACACGGATGACGCTGCCACCCTGGGGCCCATGACAATAGGTGTTGGGTGTTTGGCATTCAAATGTGCTGCTTTCTGTTTGTTTGGGTTGTTATTTTTGTTAAAAACTCAGCTTTTCTCTATATAAACACTCGAATTTGAGGGGAAAAAACAAAGACAGCAGACAGCTGAGTAACATTGTCCTGTGTAACTTCCCTTGTTTCTCTTTGGAGTCTTGAACTGGCCATTTTGGACTTCTGACTGAGTTTATGGATGTGTAATGGGGTGTGCCCTCTATCCCGAGAAAGTCTCTGTAGTGGAGCTACAGAGGCATGAGGAGGGGTTGAAACTGAGCTCTTTAAACACATAAATCACCAAGCATTAAGATAAGGAATTTCAGAGGCGATAAATTAGGACTTTCACGGACTATCTGCTAGTAGATAGTGAAGAAAGTGCAAAGGCATTGCTTCTAGCTCAGGAAATTTCTGCACTGAGAGTGTGAGATCTTTGGCAAGAATAACAAGGGGAAGCCCAGCCTGAGCAGGAGGCTGGACTGCACGACCTCCAGAAGTCCCATTCTTTCCAGATTTCTCTGTGGTTCTCTGAATTGGCATTGTCTGTCCTTGTGCTTCTAAACATCTGGAGTTCGCTGCTGTCTGAGAGAGAATATGGGGCTGCTGAACAGACATTTGGTCTCACCAGCTGTGTCCAGTCTCATGGGGGTTTTTTGTTCTTTTGAGAATGGAATTAGATGCTTATCATAAGACTTTGTTTTCTCTGTTTGACTTTCTTTGGTGAACATCACTGTTTTCTTCATACCCATAATGGCAACTGAACAACAATTCTTTGTTCCTAACATAAAATATTCCTTATTCTTACCATAAAATATTTTACTACTGTCATAGCACCAGCTGATTAACACCAAGAGAAGGTGGAATATCAAAATCTTGAAATTTTATTGTGCTCAGAACTGTTTAGAGGTTGTAATTTTATTTTTGTGTCTGTTGCATATGCACTCTCTTAGTGGCAGAGTAAGAAAGGTGCTAATCCAGAAATCTTGAAATATGTGCCTCAAACCCTGCAAACACCTAACTTGATTCCTGTGAAAAATATTGTTTAATTCAGAAGGAGTAGTGGTCTGAGTAACAAAATGTGTTTATATATGTTTGCTAGCTAATGTTCACAAAAATAGGAGAGGAAAGAGCTATAAAACAAAAGAAATTACTGTGAGGACTTTGTGGAAATTATTCTCTTTTTTTTTCTCCTTTATACACTTGAACAGAGAACTTAAAATGAACTAAATAGCAGATATTCATGGAATAAAGTACAGTCCCTGTTTAGTCTCCTCTTGATACCCACGGTTTATCTAAGAGCTCATTCAGCTGCAGACAGTGGGGACAGTGACATCCAAACCAAACAAAGAGTTTCTTAACTGTATCATGGATGTGTGTGTTTTGTTAGTACTTAAGTACTATTAGGTCTATTTTTTAATCAGTCAGTGGATTTACTGTTGGTTTATATTAGTTTAAGACTAGATTTAGAGAGCCCTTTTAGTGTTTAGGTACAGTCTAGGTTATGCATAACAATTACTCAGATTGCAGTGCATAGGGGAGTATTTCACTGCCTTAAGCTTGCAGTGTACTCCTGAATTCCATGTGTTCTTTACAGACAATAGAGTGTATGTTGCAGATGTGGATTATAGTCAGCCCTGATTTGATCTTTTTTTAAAAATAGAAAGCTCTGGTGATTAAGCCTAAAATCATATGCATGCATGAACCCTTTTTATCTACCCTTTAAGCCCATTAAAATATTATTTGTCTGAAGACAAAAACCCTAAAGCCCCCTGTTGGAATGACTACACTTTCATGATTGTTAACTGTAAATTCACATTTGCTGCTGGGTGTATTTCTTGAAAGGTTAAGTTGAAATTCAGGAAATTATTGCACTGCATTGTTTAACTGTTTTATAGGTACTTGGGTTCGATAGTGCATTTCCCTGCTGAAAAGTTGGTGATTGCTTTGGCTGATTAAGGTGTCAGGGATGAATGAGATGAAGTGTGGCTGCTTAAGAGATAGGAAGAGAGAGAGTAGAAAGAAACAGCAGAAATGTCCTTTGAAGTATGTTCCCTTTGAAGTGTGGGGGGCTCCTGATTTATTTTTCTCAAAACTGTGACTAGCAAAACTAGCAAAGGAAGGAGAAACTTTGTTATTAGTGGGTCATTGGGCTGAAAGGTACAAAAATATTAGTGTTTATACTCTCTAAAAAGAACTTGGATGTTTTGAAATTTAATATTGCTTCTTAAATAACTGACCCCCTCAACACTTCTTTGTCACGGATTCCTGTTCCCAGCCTTCTTATGAATGGTTTGGTAACTTAATTAGCAATAATAGCCATTTGTAACTAGTAGCATTATCCATTTCTAAAAGAAAAAATATGTTGTCCTTCTGGTTATATCCTACACATTCCTTAGGGTTGTGGCTTGTTTGAGGCATCTTCCAGTCGCTATAGCTGGTTCAGGGTAGGATGTTGTCCCAGCAGTTGTTTGTTTTGCCTCTTGTTCTGTAGAGTGTGAGCACACCTGGCTACCAGAGGTGCACCAGTTTATGGCCCAGTGCTTTTGGGAAAAGCTGCTTTCACTAGTAAGGTTTTGAAGTCTGAAGTGAACCGAAGTGACTGAATATTTTCTATCTTTGCTACAAAGCTGCAAGCAGGAGTTCCCCCTGCGAGGTAGTAAATGAAACAGAAAAAAAAAATTTAGCTTGGTAAGAACCTCTGGAGGTCATGCAATCCCCTCACAGCCCCCAGCTAACAGCAGAACCAGCTTAAAACTTAGATGAAGTTGCTCAGGGACTTGAAGAAAGGATGTGTTATCAGATCTCCTAATTCATGTACAAGCCCCCATTAATTATGCTTGTGTGAGTAAAGATATTTGTGTGCTCAAGTCAGGTTGTCTGTCTTTAGCTTGTGAGGAGTGAATTTCATGATTTAGTTAAGCTTCTCATGTTAACACTAATGATACATGTATACGAAGCAAGCCCATTATTTCATTTAGAAAATGACCAAGAAAATGATGAATGAATCAATAGCTAATTTAGCAAGCCTCTCCAAATCTCTCATTGAGCAATATTTTCCAACTTCTTTTCATTTGATACTTTCAAATGGTCATAAATAAGCCCAGTGCCAAACTAATCATGATTTTATTCATGGCCCAGAACAAGATTCAAAGCACAAGATAGAAATTACTTTAGAGAATGTTACAACAAGTTTTCTGCACTCATAAACATCAGAACAGATTACTACTACAGAGTAAAACACTGCTTTGAATGAACAATGTTCTGCATTTGTTAATGATATATTAGTGGGTAAAAGTGGAAATTTGATAACTGAAAACCCTCACACGAGACATCCAGTTCGAGTTGAATGGCTTCATCCATCTGGCAACCCCAGAACGACCTGGGTGGAGCACATCAGCCCCAGCCTAGGAACATTTAGGAAATCCCTATGTAGTCTTCAACCTTCTAACAGTCCCAATGTAGTTTTCTCTGAGACTGTTCTTTTGCTGGAAATCAAGCATGCAGGTCAGTGTCAGAGTGCTCAGCACCAGGCAGGATCAAACCCCAGATAATGCAAGTCAGCACAGGTTGAGCCTGTGTTTGCCACTGGCCTCCAGCAGTACATATTTCATAAGGAAAACTTTCAGGATGCACAAAAACTTGAAGGGAAAATGAGAGCTGTTTAATGTTTCCCCTCCAAGTATCTATAAAGGTCTTCAGGACTTTCTTTCCAACTTTGTGTATTTTGTATGAAGCAGAATTTCTTTGTACAGGCTCCAGCTAGCTGACTACATAGGGAGGTTAGCCTAGGGGCTTGTGCATTGAAAACACTAAGGAAACTTAAAAAACTTCAGTCTCCTGGAGTGCTTGTTTGAAAATCTTTGTGATCCTGCTGGGTGTGGTAAGTTTCCCTGGCTGTCTCCCCAAGCCTGAAATTGTGCATCTCTGTCTCCATGCACTGAACGCAGCAGAGTCTTTCTGTTCTGTGAACTGGACAGGGAATTTTCATTTCACACATCATTTGAGTTTGTTGCAATAATGAAAAAAAAAAACAAAACCCAAACCCAACAAAAACCCCCCACTCTGCTCCTCACTTCACATTAATGTAAATACTTAAAGTTTCGTGCTTTTCTGGTTTGAGAAATGTGTGACCTGGAGGTCTGGGGTCTCTTCTGTTAAGCACCAAACTGTTGCCAAAGCAATAAATTTTTATTTTCAGGGAGCTGCTGATCCATTTAGGTGTATTTCATCATAAATCACCCAAATAATCAAGGAACATTTTGTACCATTAGACAGTGGGCAGTGCCAGTTTTAGTCATTGGGGACATTATGACTCCCATCTGACTAACTTTTGCATTCACAGCTCATCTTTCCTTTCCCTTCTGGTTCACTTTTAACTTGCTGTCTTGAAAAGTAATAGCTCTCAGAACAATGCTCCATTTTATTCTCAAAGTTGGGGTCCCACTTAATCCCACAGGTTAGCTCTTGTCTTCTGAGAGTATTGCTTATTTGTTTCATGTGGGTATATTTTCAAATAATCTCTCAGCAACAGCTCTTTCTAGAGCATTCTAGCAAACAGCTTATTTCATGGGCAGAGAAGCAGCAGAGATACTATTGGAGCTCAGCTTTTCAGGCAGCTTTATCAGCAGCAATGCTCTGCATCCTCACTTCATTATACACTCATGTAAGGTGGGAAACTTGGTCCCTGCTGCTGGGACAGGCAGATGATGATGATGTAAACATATAACCTGTTGCAAAGTTGTTCCTGTTCCATCACTGAGTACATCACATTGCTGCTTTACAAAACTTTCTTGAAATCCTTATGAAAGGACTGTATTTTCAGGGTTCTCGTATCCCATTCTGTTTAAGTGTGATTTTAATAGCTTACTGTTGTTCTGTTACCGTGTGTTTGACTGGCATTTCAACACTTTAAATGTCAAGGCTGAAGCTCTGCTTTGAGCTTTGCCAAAGGCTGTCTGTGGCTCTGAGTTACTTAAATGCATCCTGTGTCCTTTTTTTTTGCTGCTCTTAAGAAGTGGGTGCCTACCTAGTGGTAATTTATGAACATTAAGAGTATTAACATTTTAAACTTCTGGGCATTTCCTAGTGGACTTTAGTGGTCAGCTTTTTGAAAATAAAATCCTTGGCAGCTGAGAGAGAGTTAGACAGGTAGGTATTTGTGTATGAGTGTGTGAAGATATATATACAACAAGAAGACATCACTAGTATGAGACATGAGGTCATATTTCAGAGTGTGCAGTCCCTTGGTTCTTTCTTCCACGAAGAAACATTTTTCTCCCAAGAGAGAAAATTGTAGTTTGAATCTCATATTTTTTTGATAGAAGAATTCCAGCTGAGTGGCATAAAATCCACTGTATAAGTAATAAACAATGGCACTTTTGGAGACTTTGAAATGAAACCATGTGGTGTTGCCTGAGAATAGTCAAATGTTTTTGTTCTTCTATCAGTTCTGTAATCTTCTGTCCTTCTTACTGAACAAAGCACGAACTGTGCAGTAAAATTCAACCCGATTCTCTCAGCTGCATTGAAATAATGTTCAATGTTGAAGACAACAAAGTACCAGAGACCAGGCTGTAGTGAGCTGATTGGGGCAGCATGGTTCTCTGCTTCTTCCCTGGTGCCACTAGATGAGATGACAGTTCTATTTTGGGATAGAGAAATACAACTTCTTCCTTCTTTGTATGAAGGAGTAATACAATCACCTGTGCCAGGTCTCTGCCCATTTAGCAATTTCTTCCAGATAGAAGGCCATCGTCTGCCATCATGCTTTCCAGGTAGCATGAAGAGACCAAGTAAAAACAACCAATGGAAAAAAGTACTGAGTCTCTAAATGCCCATTCCTGTTCTATGCAACATTCAGTAAAATTGCAGTGCTTTCATAGTCAGATACTAAAACACTCTTTGCAGTGACCTGGATGGGTGATTTTTTGGGTGTGTACACAGCAGGCAATTGTGTTCCTGTGGATGCAGAGTACTTTGACTCCTTGCCTTGCTTTCTTTCAGTTTCTTCCCTGTTAATCCTCTCAGCCAGCAGCAGTTTTTTGCTCAGGATTTAGCTCAGAACAGATCGGGTACAAATGTTGGCCATGCTATACATGAGGGCAAACTTCATTAAGAACTCCCTTGTGTGCCTCTGCAAGCCTGGAGAAGCTGAGCTTCCTTGGTCATATGTACTAGTGGTACTTGTCATAACTTTATATTTTCCACAGGAGTGCCTCAAAATTTTGTTTCTCCCAGCACAAAAAATTTTGAAACACTCTCTTCTTGCTTTTCATGATATATATTTTGTTTTAATTAGTATGTTATCCTAAGGCTTCCGAGGAACTTCAATCTATATGGCTGTGAGTGGGCCAGGCACTGGACTAGTGTGTAAGGTCAGCAGCATTTTTCTCAAGAAAATGTAATTGCCCAGACCCCAGTGCCTGTAAAGACATTTACTAACCTACTTTATATAAATTTTGGAAAGAAAAAATGCCAGGTAAAGGAAGAATAGCAGTTTAAAGATAAGACTTGCTTTAGTCCATCTGTAAGAAGCAGCTTAATGTCTCTAGTGCCAGATGGAAAAAATATTTTGGAGTGCAATAGGATTCTTTTTAAATAGGCTTTTGCTGCATTGTATAATTGGGATTTATTATGGCTTTGGTGGCTTGCTTTCACTGAACACCTAGACTTCTGTAGGCTCATCTATTCCTGTCAAAACATCTTTTTGTTGCTTGCTATAAATGCCTTAGGATAAATTCTTAGTAAAGACACATTTTTCTCAAATTAAGCTCATCTGTGGGCTGGAACACAAGCTAACTGCTGGTGCTGCTGCATAGTGGCAAGGTAATAAAAGAACAGGAAACAAAAGTGGGATTTGGTTCACCCTGACCTAAATTGTCTGCCCTGTATGCAGAGGGGTGAATCTGAGTGTGGGAGCTTAGGCGTGCAGTGCTGGTGACACAGATGCAACTCAGTGGTGTCCAGCACACTCTGTAGGTAGTAGGATGTAAATAATGACTTCAGGGTGAGATGCAGCCCTGTTTTGGCTCTGCTGGCTGTGTGGACTATTGCTGTTGGCCTTCATGGAAATCCAGACAACTGAAACCTGTCTTTACCTACACACAAGGCACCTGAAATCCAGATGTGCTGAAACTCACTGTGACAGACAGCTGCTAAAATCTCCAAAGATTTCAGTGGAACTAGCATTTCTGCCACCATTATTAGGATATACAATTAGACCTGCATGCTTGGGAAGCAGAAAATGTAGGATCAACTGGATCTAGTTCAGTGTTTGTGTAGTATAAACAGCCAATAAAGTATATTTTCAGCAGAAGTATTTTCAGCCTACAAAATAAAAAATGTTTGGTCAAAATATGATTGCATTTAATTACATCTTCTAGGTAGTGTTTTTGGGTGGTGTCTGTATGCCACTTCTGTGCTCCCATTGCAGTACATTGGAGATTTGGATGACTGGGACTATATAACTATAGCATAACTGTATAAATATAACTACCAGACGATGCAATTTACAAAGAATGTGTCTACATGCAATAAAAATGTTAAACAGTGTAGATTTCATATCCTCTCTTTTATAAAGACAGAAATTTGCAGGCTGCTGAAGTCATGGGACTAGTTCCAATCACTACAGAAATTTGGATCAACCTTGAAGCTTTGTGCTCAGAGTAAACATTTTATACGCTGCTTATGTAGAAACATGCTGATTCTGTGGTCCCTTCCTCGCAGTGAGGATGTGGTGGCACTTATCTCATTGCATTTCCCAAAAGGTTGAATGTTAATATCCAGTTACAGAGCTGAGCCATATGTTTTCCCACCAATTTCATCCAAATGTTTTTGATTTGTTTTTATCGCTATTAGGTGACATTCCAAATATCAGTGTTAACTGTTTCCTTCTGTGGCTTAGCACCATGAGAATGTTATAGCTCATTCCCTAGTCAAAATGTCCAGCATTTGCAGCAATCATTAATTTTTAATTAGGCATTTTCCTATGGAAGTACTTCTCTCTCTCGAAGAGGAATATTTGAGTGTTCTTGCCAGCCTGTACAACTTCATTTCAGCTGTGAAACACTTAAAATATTAAAAGCAGAGGTTTGTATTAGTGTTCTGGGTGTGTTTTCTCATTTGATCTGCATGTTGAGTTCGTGGTGAAGGTAGTAGGTGTGGGTAGTTACAAGCCTGTTGTGAAAAGACTCCTAAAAAGCAGCTGTTCTTATGTTCTCTCTTGCAAGGAAAGATTAGATACAGTTGACATTAACCTTTATTCATTTTTTATAAGAGAATGGTTTCAGTATTTAGCTCAATTCATCAAGAGATTCTGACCATCATCTTGGACTTGAAGTCCACAGGAGAATGGAGTGACTAGGCACAGTAAATGCTGGTGTGTTACATGCAACTTCTAACCACATAAGAAATTATTATTTTTTAAAATAGTTTTGAAGTATACTTGTAAAAATAATTGTGTTTATTAACACGTATTTGAATAGCAGAAATCCAAATCAACCAGAGGAAGATTTGATGTTTTACTGTTTTTGAATTGCATTGCAGCATATAAAGGTATGAAAGTGGACCCTCAATTTTTAGGACACTTAGGAAACTTTTGTGGACCCTTTTGACAAAATTGCCTCACTAGATAACTCCATAAAGATTCACACCTGCCAGATAAACGATGTGAAACTTGATGTTACATTTCAACCATGTATCTTTGTCCAGCTTTATAGAGAAGGAATATTTTGTCTCTCCAGGTACCCTGAATATATTTTGTGTGTTTTGCATGTTTGTGATTGTATATTATATGTTTACTCTGACTGTGAATGAGTAATTGGACTAGGAATACTGCAGATTGAAATAAAGACATGTCTAATTTGTATATTTTAATAGTTCTCAGTCCTGTGTCTTTCACATATATAAAATCACAAATTAGGGATGCAGTCCCTAGCAGAAATTTATGGTTTGTTTTGCAAGCAACAACATAATTGTGTTCAGTGCTGTTAGACTGCTATATCCTAGCAAAATCCTGAAGTCTTCAGCTCCTCCACTGAAATTCACTGTGTGAGCTAAGTTCTGACTACAAAAAACATCTTGTATGATTGAGAATCTCCCTGGGGCTGGGTGCATGCTGGTGACTCATTTGTCAGTGCAGCTGGATGGTGCTGTCACAGTGACACGGTTCCTTGCATGGGCAACTTGCACAGCACTTGTGCTTGAAGAATGTCATAGGTAGAGAAGCTGTAGCAGTGAAGCTGTGATTTCAAAGAAATTTTTATGTGACTGGATTAAAATTAGAGAAGTGCTAGTGTAAGTTCCTGTTTCCTAGCCTTGTGCGGGGAATTTACATGACTAGCCTTCCAGGAGGAAGTGGGAGTAGCTGTGTGATTCTTTCAACTGGACTGGGAGTATAGAGAAGTAGTTCTTGGTAAGTAAATCCCAGTGGAATTTTTGAGCCATCCATGAGTTTAGCTGTCTTGTTACCACAGTTCAAAGTGTGAAGATAAAAGCTGTTCTAGATCCAAATTTTGATTTTTTTTTGAAATTTTTTGTTCTGATTCTAGCTTGATTTTAGCTCTAGGAGAATTGTGATTTATGATACAGGTTAATCTGTATTTGATATACCATATCTGAAAACAAAACATTTCCAATTTGTGTTGTTTCAAATTTGAAAGACTTTTTAAGAAGTGGACTACTTCTCAATTTTTTTTGTATTTAATTAAATCATATTTAAGCATTTTATGCCTATTAGGATCAGGAAACTATAAAACAAAGGAGAGTGAGAACGTGAAATGTGCCTGTTTTTTATTTTTAAGATGGAGTTTGGAAAAGTTTTAAATTTTTGACATTGGAAAAATATTAAGCTTGATTTCTTTTTATTTGTTTATATTCTTCTTTTGTATTTGGTTTTGTCATGATTTTTCTGACCGTTGGAGTCATCTGAAAGTGTTTGTATTGATGAATATGACTGCAGAGAAGGTGTTCAAAGAGAAAATTATCAGAAATGTGATGGAAAATCCTCATTCTGTAATGTAAGCAAAGGAGTGCACAGTTTGCATGTGAGTAGTTCTTATGTGTTTTATAGAATTAGTTTCAGCTATATTCTTAAAACTTTGTTGGGAAACAAGAGAGATTTGGCATTTGAAAATAACCAGAATACTATATTTTTCAGGAAGGGGTTTGGCCCTGAAAGTAAAAAGAGGAACACACACAAAGTTAGGAGCAGTTAAGTGTTTTATGGAAATCATACAGAAGTATGTACAACCATTTCCGGCATGGGAAAACCGATCTGGAAGTTCAAAGTTTGCATTTCAGTAATGTGGCGGTTGTGAGAGAGGTTGTAATGACTCTCAAAACCACTTCAAAACACTAAAGCATCTAGCTAAATCCTGTTGCTCCTGTCTCTGGCAGCTAGCTGGAAGGAAAGGATTCAAACCCAAATTATCTACGCAAGATGTAGTTTAATACTTTAGATAAGGGAGAAAGAAAAGGAAGTTCCTGGGTGGCCAGGATATTGTTCTTCCCAGTGGTGCCCTCTACATTGAACTCCTCTATTTAATTCTTAAAACACTTGACCATAGGGATTTCTGTGCTTTGTAAACAGGATTCAGCAGATGTTTAAGTGAAAACTGTAGAAGAAGTGATGAGCTGGAGTGCACTGTACAGCTGTTTCATATATGGTGTTCAGAAGATATGAAAGGATTGGAAACCCTCTCTGAGTTTACGTGCTCCAAGTCAGAGTCTGAAAAGCTGACAGCCACAGCAAACCACTGCAGTTATGAGCAGAGCATAGAGATACAGCACAGCCTGACCCTGCCTTCCTGTGCAGATCCATAGAAGAATGGAATCCAGACAGGCTTATTAGGATAAACTACTTTGGCCCAGAAATAGTTGGAAAAACTATGATTGTCTCTAGTGAAGGTAGCTTTTTCCCCTTAAATGAGAAGTCCCAGACAAAGTGATAATGCAAAACAACTCTTAAGTATTTCCCAAGTGCAGAAATTAGACTATATTGTGGCAGAATTGGGAAGGATGCATTTGGAAAAGAAACAAATTCATAATTAGTAGTTCATATTTTAAGCACACCACCTCGTTTGTTAACCAGCTTACCAAAAAGCTAATGGTTGTCAGATGGGGGACATTATATTAAAATTATGTGTCTGAAATAAGCTGAATAAAAGTTAGAATTATTTCAGCAACTATTTGCACACATGGCAGGAGAAGATTTGAAGGGCAAGAGTAAGCTAATTCCCACTCTATGACTTTCAATAGGAAATGTTTCACAGTCAGTGTAAGATTTACTTCTTTTCATTTGGTAGCTGATGACTGATTTTTTTTTTTTTAACTAGTAAGGAATTTTACATATTAATACAAGGCCATGTTCAATGAAATAGGTAATTTTTGTGTAATAGCATGGCTACTTCTGGTGCTGTTCTGTACTGTGTTCTCTCTGTCTCAGGATACACTCCCTGTGAGCCCAGCTAGGCTATGGCTGAAATCTATTAGAGCTCCTGTAGATTCCTTTGCTGCTGTCCTGCATTTTTTCTGCTGGTGTAACTGTTGAGGGACACCTCAGCTGGGAGAGAGCCTGTCATTCATTAATGGATGCAACCTGTTCTAATCTGAAATCATCTTAAGGAAAAAAGATCTGAAAAAGCCTTAGGGAAATTAGTAATGTGGTGCTAGTTTAACTGAGAAAAAGGAATTCATGTGAGAAATTAGGATGATTTTTTTGTTTCTATGTGTTCCAAGAATAGCATTTTATAGAGCTCAGATGGCAAATCCCTGTTTTACTGATTTTCCTCATCTCTCAATCCAAAATGAGCTGTACCTTAAATTGATTTAGTTTTTATTCAATAGCATAGGCTCTGCTTATGCTCTGGTGGGATAGCAGAGTGTCTGACCACAGCTGAACAGTGGGATGTGATTCAAGAGAAGTCATGGAAAAGTCTATGGTTAAAGAAAGTTGCACAGCCAGAATCAGTTTGTCATTTATTAACTTTTGAGTGGTTAATCAGGGAAGCTCAAAATTGTATGTACATAGTGTATGCATAGGTTTATCTGCCAGACCCTCTTCAACTTAACTGATGAAGTAGGGAAGAGTTGATTCCTTTGTTGGTTGTAGTGTTTCATCTGATTCCTTCTTTCATGTCCTTGTCTGACTCACACTTTCAGCATTTTGTCCTTCTCTGGAGTCTTTGACTTCTTTGACTGTGCCGTACATACGAGTTCTGAGGAATGGTGTGAGTGGAGACTATGGAAATACAAATGGGGCAAAGCATTTTGTGATGTTCAGAAAAGCCCTGGGGGGAGGGTTGCCATGAAAAGTTAGATGAAAAACATTCTGAATTTGTAGAGTAAGACACTGGTGGTCACTGTTACTCTCACTGGTGTCTGATGAGTTGCACCTTCACTTGCCAGAACACTTTATCCCTCTGCTCATACATGAAAGCCCCTATTTCATGGCTCCCTATCATGACTCTGTTGAGTGGAGGCAGCTTTAAAACCTAGACAGAAACATTTGTTCGTTTGATGTTTAAAGCAGAAAATGAGTAACGGCTGTAAGTATTTGATTTTCATTACTAAAAACCCCAGAACCTATTTTAATTTTAACTTTAATCTGAATAGCAGCTTAGGTTATGGATTGTTTCAAATGCTTTCTGTTTTGGCAGATACCGGACGAGTTTCAGACCCCGGTACACAGTTGCATATAAGACAGTGACAGAGCTGGAATGGAGGTGTTGTCCTGGCTACAAGGGGGAGGACTGCAGGGAAGGACCAGCAGAAAAGCCAAACACGGCTCGTCGTCCCGCAACGCCAGCAAAAGCTGTCCTGAAGAAAGGCACAGGTAACTTTTTGTTTGGATTTTGGTATGCAGTCACGTCTGGTTTCTTGTTTTGTCTTCTAAGGATAAGAATCGTTATGGTTTCTATTGAACTCAACTGCTGGCAGGTACAAAAGCCTTGTGAAAGACTCTGTGTGGTGGAAAAATAATAGCCAGGCAATAGCGGTCCTGATACAGAGTATTTCCTGAAGAATAACAGAGGAATGGGCTGTAGAACACTGGCTGGCAATGCCAGCTGGCTACTCACAGTTCCAGAAAATCTTTGGGTTAAGATTGTGGGGTTTGGAAGAATTTACAGGAGGTTTTTTTTGTGGTTTCTCCAATGTTCAGGAAAAAAAAATTACTAAAACAAAACCCCCAAATATTAATTTTAATGATATATAAGGGTTCCTAGAAGTTTCACAATGTTTTGTTTGAGATTGTGAAGATTTTACAGCTTCATGTTAGATTACATGCCTTAATAATGAGGAGTAAGGGAATAAGTATGGGTAAGCCTCGGCTTCTGAAAGAATATCTTAAAGAATAAATGATGTTTGTTTGTGTAAGATACTGTCTTCTGAAAGGGCAAGAAGGAATGCTGTTACTGCCATATTATGCCTTTTCTCCATTAAGAAAAAGTGATAAACAGAGGTTTCCTTCTGAAGGACTTTTTCCAACATAATTGGAGATTAGTGTCATATATAGCACTTAGTCAGATTTCCACATGTGTTTTCTGTGTGGTGGAATGTATTGAATGACTGAATGCATGGTTTCAAACTAGTCCCATAGATTATATACCTGCTTTAAAAACAATCTTTTTAATAGTTTGTTAGCTGACCTAATATATTACTTCCAAAAATCATAATAAAGCATGGTGATATATGTATCCTTCTCCTCTGTTCTAGACAAAACTAAAAATTACTTATGACTTTTCCTGCAGTTTATCCTTTCTTGACCTCTGATAATGTTTGCTTTCTAAGTTTTTGTTCTGGATTTTCTGCAGTTGTTACACATTTTGCAGGAAACTGAATATCCAGATTTGTATATGGCTTTGTAAATGAAGTCTTATAATAACAAGATTCAGATTCATTAATTGATTTATGATAGGTAAAAAGTAGATTTCAGCTAAAAGTCTTCTCTCTCTGATTTTCATTCAGTGAGGATAAGTTATTTTAATCTAACAGTTTTGAGTGTGTGAATTTTATGCTTTTATACATGTTTCTATTGCCTACTGAAATACTTGCCAAATAATTATGTATTTGTGAAGCAAGAGTGATAACTGGAGTGTCTTGCAGAACCCCATGTCGTATATGGGATGTATATTTGGACCCCAGTTCAGTAAAACACGGAAGCACCAACCCACTTCAGGCGCATACAAGGCTGCCACTGAAATTTTCAGTAGGGATTCAGGGGCAGATTATTGTTATAGGAGATGCAGTGGTTCTAAGGTGATTGTGCTGTGATGTGTATAGATATGTATTAGTCTGTTATATATGCTTTAGCTTAGATCCATTGCTGAACAGAAGGCGTGGTTGCCAGTTTCTTTATGGCCACTGCATCTTGGCAGGAATTGGTCACTGTGCTCAAACTTTTAGTTCTGAGGGTTTTGATAAACATATGAATTATAAATGACTGAAAATAAGAACAGAAAAGGCAACAAGCATTAAGCAATTTAAACCATTATTTCATTTTAAAGAAAAGTGAAGCTAACTGCAACTGATTAGAACAGATAGCACTGGGAGTATTTACATCCACATTTTGTTATTTCTGGGAAACAGATGCAGAACCAACAGAAGCACCAGAGCCTCCACCATATGAAAAGAGAATGCAGTTTCTTGAGGATGAATTGTTTAGACTTACACGGTCTGTGATTGAACTTCAGTCCTCCGTGGCAGGTGTGAATGAAAACCTGAAGCTGACTGTACAGGAAGATGCTAGCAAGATGTTGGTCACTTGGCTGAACAACCTGTATGACCGCCCAGAGCCTGACAGTGCAGTTGGTGGTGAGACAGACACTATTCAGCTGCCAGGACTCCTCAGCAATAAAGATCAAAAAGACCCCTTTATTGATTTTGAAATGGAAGATATAAAAGCTGAGCTAGCTGAGGTCAAAGAAGCCTTGAAGATGAGAAATGAGGAGCTAGAGGAACTGAATGGAAAAGTAAAAGGCTATGAAGGACAATTAAAACAACTGCAGGAGGCAGCACAAGGACCTACGATAACAATGCCCCGTGACAATATATATCAGGACTATATAGACTCAAAATTTGAGTCCCTCAGGCAAGAAATAATGGAAGGATTTGAAAAGAAATTGGCAGATCTGAAGAACTCCTGTGAATATAAACTAGAGGATATTCAGCAGCAGTACGATGACAGTGAAAATAACTGTGTAGGAATAATTGATGTTATAAGAGGAAAAGAGAATGACTTGAGGAAAGAAATAGATACTCTCCGCACCCAGATTCCATCAAACTACTCCAGCTGTTGCAAGAAGGGTGAAGGAAATTACTTTGACCAGCAGATGAAAGATTTAGATAAGAAGATTGACAGAATTGTGGAAGCACAGAGGATCCTGAATGTCAGAATAGACAATGAAATCATTCGGTTGTCAACTCCAGATCTGGAAGACATGTTTGGGGAGAGGCTGGAGGAGCTAGATGCCAGGATGAATATTACAGAGCGAAATGCTGAAGAACATTGTTTCTACGTTGAGGAGACTCTCCGCGGTGCTATTGCTGCTGAGGTGGATGAGCTGAGAGACTTGTTTGACCAAAAGCTGCGGGCACTGGAGGTTAGGCTGGGCGGGACTATTTTGGAGATTGCCAACACCACGGACCCAGATGGGATGTTTGCTAATCCTGGGCCTGTCTTGCCCAGCGATGCAGGATTTGCAAATGAGCAGTTCACAGCAGAGATGGATTTCGTGAGGGACAAACTGCTGTCGCTTGAACAGCTCTGTGGGCAGAAATGTCAGCCTGCACCGCGAGGTACGGAGGACCTTCAGAGACAGCTAGAAAATTGGAACGACAAGTACAATCACTTGCTTTTGAAAACAGAGAATAATTCTGTTCTCCTGCAGTCTCTAAATAGCTCTCTTAATGGGAAACTCAACTTAATTAAGGGTAACCAACGTGACATCCAGAAAATGCAGAGAGACGTACGTGTATTCCGATACAATCTAAATACCATTGATAAAGATATGAAAAATCTTCAAGATGGCCTGAGTAGCTGCAGGGAGCAGCTTCTGGGTGTCAATTCGACATGCAGAAAAACACAACGAGGTGTCTTCCGAAAAATTGATCAAATGCAGAGGACATTTGCAAATCAAACTGCTCATTCCGGTGAGAATTGTTGTGGTGAAGTGAGAGAGAGACTAGAACAATTGAATGACCATGTCTTGAATGATCTTAGCAAGTGCAAAGAAAAGACCCAAGATGTCCAGGAGGGTGTTTCAGACGTTGAGAGCAGAGTATCAAATGTTGAAAAAGTCTGTGGCAAGCTGGACTCTGTTTCAGACAGCCTGCAGAATATAAAAGAAGGTCTGAATAAGCACGTGAGCAGCTTGTGGAACTGTATCCGTGAAATGAATGGAACTATAACATCTCATTCCACTGATATTTCTGGCCTCAAAAACTCTGTCCAACAGTTTCATAGTCAGGTTTCCAAAATCACCACAGACATTGAAGGCGTGCTGAAATCTCAGCCTGACACAAGTAAGTTTCTTGCTTATTTATTTTTTTTACTTTTTGTTTGTTTGTTTTTCAGCTGGCTTTCTGTCCTGAAACTCTTAGAAAAGAACTAAACAAGGGAGGAAAAACTTTATATTACACAATTCCTACTTTGTTTTTGCAATGACTCTAAGTTTGGCTCTTTGCTCCAGAACACCACAGAGTACTTTGAGTGCTTTTAAAAGTATTCCAAAAAAAAAAAAAAAAAAAAAAAAAAAGACTTACATGGTTTTGTGTTTTCTTTGAGCTAGAATAAAGAAAGTGGGAAAAGTAGTGGTTTTGAATAGTGATTTTAAAGTGAATTTTTAGTAATAATTGTCTGTATTATTCCAGTTCATTTGATTAGATTTTTTGTTCTATTTTGCTGTTGAAGATTATTCTGTATTCCTCAGGGAAAACTGAAAAGCAAATAGAGAAAACTGAAGTCAAATGAATTCAAATTTATGATAAGAAAGATTTCGTCTAAGTTGTGTTCTTAGCATGAGTTAATGTTTATAATTCAGCACCAATTCTTTGATCTAGAAGTTTCACAAATGAGCTCTGGCATATCTTGGCATGACAGCATAAGACTTCTGCTTCTTAGCTCTCCCGGAAGTTTGCATTCCCACAAGGTCGTTGGCAGTGCTTGGCACATTCCAGCTGGCACTGCTTTAGCACCTCAGCCAGTTCTGTTAACAATCCAACATGTTGGTGCAGATCTACCTCCACTTGTTTAAAGTTTGCATTAGAGCACATTCCCTTTCCTCAAAATGCTACGAAATGGGAACCTCAGCATGTTGGTGAGCCTTGCCATGAAGGTTTAGAGACCTTGCCAAATGCCACTCAGTTTCTTCTGCAGTTCTTGCTTCAAGTTTCAGCAATGGGTTGTTTTTCTGAGAGCTGAAGTTTACAGAAGGAAGCTGAGTTCCTGTTTTCCTGTTTCTGTTAGCATGACGCAAAATCATAGGAATTGGAGACTGTTTGGAAACTGCACTCTTCAGTTGGTTGGTGGTTCTGGTTTTAATTCTGTGCATGTAGGAGATAAATAAGAGGCCAATTTCTGTGACTGGCCTAAAACTAGAAGAGGTGCTGAGGGAGGAGCCTATGCGCTGTTGCAGGTGATGATGGTAGGGAGAGATCAGATGTAAGACTCTTGGGTGTTCTTTTTCAAATGGACTAGTTGTGCCTCATGAAGGGAAGAATATCCTTCTCACCCCAAAGCAGATACTTGAAAATCTGTGATAGATGTGTTTCTTTTGTTTAATTGTTTAAAACCAAATGTATAGCAGTACTTGACACAAAAATCCTTCTGACTTGAGAAGCTTTTGTGTGAAATTAAAAAAAAAAAATCACTTAACTTTAAACAAGGAAGTGGAGTGAAGAGGGACTGTAGATTTCAGATAATCCTTTTGCTGTAATTTTGACTTGAATTCAATGGGGCTAGGACCTTCATCCCTTGGTCTTGCAGAAGCATCCCAGTCTCCATTAAAATGGAACATGAGGTATCTGTGTAATCCTGTTTCTCATCCATCTTGCCCAAAATTACCTAGCACTAGGGGCCAACATTGGAGAAAATTCCAAGATACATACAAGTAGTAATCTTTCTCCTGCTAATTACAGCAGGCATTCAAGCGACCTCATGGGTTGCATTTATCAGCCCCTGTTACAATGTGTTAAAGCATTAAAAAGCCTCTACACACCTGGGTTTCCATAAAATAATACCTTTCCAGGGCAGACCCCTCCATCCACCACTGGGTGTTAAAAGCCTGTGGAAGGACACTGCTGCTGCGTCTGGGGTGCAGGCACTCTGAGCATCCCTTGCTGCTCTGGGGTGCCTCTGGCCTCTAAAAGATTCGTGGAGCACACATTGCAGTTCCCAAATGTTTCCAATTACAATAACACTGTCTGGCACAGCAGCCCATGTACGTTTTGATTGCAGGAGTTGTAGAAAGATTTTGGCAGAAGAGCCTTTTTTGGAAGTGATTTTGGGAGCCCTGTTACGTGAGTTGGGGTATGGCTTTAACTATTTTTACATCTGTGATCTCCAACATTGTCTCCCATCCCAGCATTATTTGACAGGAAGACCTGGACTTGGATCAGTGGAGAGTTTCTTATGCACGATTTGCCAGCATATCGTAGCATTCAAATGATGTCATTTGACTTCAGAGGGGCCGAAACAGAAACAAGTTGTTATTAATAAAGTTGTTGAGGGCAGTAAGGCAAAGACGTGTTGCAAGAATTAAAACATAAAATCAAACCAAGCAGTGTAAGCCCAGCAAAGTCAAATGACCCTCATCTTAAAAATATGGCTGTATTTTCTTCTATATTTTTTATTCAGGGGTTTCAAATGCCTCAATTCAAACTAACAAATGACTGTGCATCACATATGAACCCAGAGACCAGAAATGTATTTAATTTGTTGTAATTCCTGGTGAAGGTAGTGAAATGTCCTGCAGCACACAAGGCAGTGGTGACAGCAGGCAGTGGTCTGCTGTAAGCATTTAGGGAACCATGCACGATGTGCTCTCCAAGGTAAAATGATCCAGCAGCTTTCCATCCACATTAAATGGTGCCTTCCCCCAGCTCCGTGTCTTGTAGTCTAAGTCGTTCTCATTGCACTCTGTTCCTCTCTGCAGGTATGTTTGCTCTTCACATGGCATGAAACTGAAAGCCATGTTTAAGTTGGTGGTCTCTTTTAATGTATTGCTCTTTTATATATATATATATATATATATCCATGAAGTTTTCCAGGAATCAAGTGTGGTCTTGCAGCCAGATACCGTGCTGGGCGTGCAGTTTGCTTTGGTTACGGTTGTTTGACCTGGCCTGCAATTTGACTTGTCTGTGTAGTGGGGTTTTGAAACCAACAGCAAAATGTTGTCTGATGAAGTTGTGGCCTAAGAAACCAAATGTGTGCTCTGCATTACAGCATGGATAAAATGCAACATAAATTTTTTAATGCTGTAGTGTGAATAGTCATATAGTCAATTCCTCTGGGCTCCCTGTGAGCTTGTGCACAATGCTGCTTTCTAACAGAATTGTAAAATCCCCTCGGTGTCTATGACAAAATTCAAGTGAGATCTTTTTGACTTCTTGTGAGAGCAGTCACAGATTCCTTTACTCTCTAGTTAGCTTTGTGCACTTTGTGTGTTTTGGGGGCTGAGGAGAGCATGAGAAGATGCTGGTATGTGATATGGTAACCACATTGTCACTCACAACAGTGATGACAAGCAGATCAGCAAGGATGCTGCTGCTGAGAACAGTGTTACTGTTCCTAGCTGTGTAATGATGCCAACTCTATTCTTTGCCTTCCCAGATAGATGGGAAGATGATGGGAAGATTGTGTTCATGGCCTGCTCAGTCAGCAAAGTTAAAGCAGATCTCTATTCACACGTATCTGATTGCTTCCGTGTGAAGTTGAGCTTTAGGCGAGTGATTCTGGATTTAGCATTATGGAGATGGGACAGTTCTGAATACTGCAGTATTGATGTTGCATGCAAGGAAACAGCTTGCTCAGGATATGGCATTTCAGCAGTAGAGTGTTATTTAAAGGTCTAGAAAAGCAAGCAGAGAAATGTATTCATTTTCCCAGTGTCATCCCAAATAATTGTCTTAATGAAGCTTAGCATAATTGACTCAAGAAATGACGAGTACAGGCATCCCAAGGTAAAGTACTTTGTTAATTTGTTTGTTCAATGAGGTTAATTTGAAGATTTTAGTTGAAGGTCTAAATCAATGCATCTGTGGACAAAAGTTGTCTTACAAAGTCAATAATTCTGTTAAAAAATTCACTTTGATACTTTCAGGGTTTTTTTGAAAATCTTTATAATTTTTTTTTTTTTTAGTTTTAAGATTTTTATTAGAATAATTTTAATCTGTATAAAGCAAACATTTCACTGTTTAGGCCTCTGCCTTGTAGACAGAGTTATTAAGTGAACTTTGGCCCAGCTTTGTGGTGCATTGCTTGTATGAGTTTCAATTGTCCTGATGGTTAAAAGTCAGCCAGCAAAGCTCAGGGAGGTTTTTTTTCTAGCAGCCATATCTGGCAAATGAATGCAGGTGGTGTGAGACTATGACTTCAGACAGCCTCTCAGTATTCCTGAAGGCTTATGTGGGCTTTTAAGGCTTTTATGAGACTGAAAACAAGAAATGAGATTCACAAGGGTAAAGTGCAGGTGTTGAGTAGTCAAAAAAACAGCACGTGGGTTGCCAGTGACACTGTCTGGACCCCAGCCATGTGTTGGGGACAATACCTGCACAGCTTTGTTGTAAGCTCTTCCCCAAGGGTGCAGAGTAAGGTCCTCCTGGGGTCCCCAGACACACAGCAGAGCCAGGGGAAGCCTCACACCACATCTGCTTCTCAGCACAGCCAGATGGCTTAGCCCTAGCCACTGGTGAATTTGCCTAGGCTGATTTTGGACTGTGCTGAGTTGATGTGCTTCATTGTGAGCACCACTTGGAGAGGTGGTCTCCACTGGGGACCTTGGCAAGCACCTCTGGTGTGTGACGAGTTGTATCAGATGAATTTGCAATGGGACGTTTGCCCATTTCCACAGAAACTCACATCCATCCCTGCACCTAAAGGCGTGTTTTGGTCTCAAAATGCAACCAAAGTAACCTATGCTGAAGTTTAATTTAGCATGAAATTCTGTTTATTGTGTGTAAAAGCTGTCATTGCATCTGCTAAAATCTACACATTTGTAAAGTTCTGTTCTTAGTGTAAATGCAATTCAGTTTTACTCTTGGGAGGGCATTGAATCATTAAATGTCATCTAGGACTTCATTTGTGTGGATAAACCAGAATCCCTATAAAGGGCTTAGAACTTGACCAGATACACAAATGGAACCATGTCAGTGCTGTTCAACGCTGATGTCATATGGATTGCGTGCCCCGGTGGAAAAGTTTTTTAATGGTAACTCTTCTATTTAAACAATAAAGAATTTTCTGGTAGATAGATATCCTTGAGTTCTGCCTTCATTGTCAGAAAATATCAGTATTGGAAGTACTTGGACATTTAAGTTCGTTGCTTTTTAAAGTAAGGGAGAAAACCTCTCAAGTCATGTTCAATATACTGATTTTTTTTTGCTGTGGATAATTTTCTTTATGATTGTGCTAAAGGGACAGCCTTGTGCTAAGAATTGTGTGAATACAGAGTTGAAAGCAAGCACAGTGGGTGTGAGGGGTTAAGGAGAACTCAAGTGAAAGGAGAGAGAGAGAGAGAGAGAGAGAGAGCACACAGGAGAGCACGCTCTGGAATGAAGGTACCGGTGGGAATGAGTGTGATACTCATCCTGCTTGGTGAAGAAAGGCCAAGCTGGTGTAGCAATTGAATAAATGTTCATAGATTATTTAGTTGCTGCTTGTCCTGTCTCCAGGCTGTCTTCATTCCTTTCCCTGTGTCACACAGGCTGTAAAGAGTGGAGTCTGTAATACTTCAGGAGCGGAATGGTGTTTAGCCAGCGGAGTCTTGGGTCTGAGGGAACAGGTGGCCTCCAACTGAATACAATACAACTCCTGTTGTATTTTGAAGTATTTATTATGCAAAATGATGCAAATTTATGTTCTATTTTAGGCAAATAATTTTGTGTTTTTCCTTCTCTTTCATCATGTCAAAGGACGACCGGAAGTACCGCAGCAGCCATTGCCACCGAGGCCACCCGTGCAGCCCCAGCCTGGCATCTCCCTGCTGCCATCAAGGCCCAGGATTCCACCCCCACGACAGAGGATCCCCCTCCTGCCACCACAGCTGAGACCTCTGCCACGCCCAGCTCTGCCAGGGTCAGCAGTTGTGCCCCTTCTGCCTGGAACCACCGGCATCATCTTGGAGACCGGGGAGGCCGGGCCTCCTGGCACAGTGCTGATGTCTGGGAGAGGGCGGCTCGGAAGCGTGGATGGGCAGGCTGGCCAGAGTACCATGCCCACTGCTGAGGGGTATGCTGGAGCACCAGGTGAGAGAGCCAAACTGGTGGTGCTTCACTCCTGACTGAGTGCAGTGGATGTGTCACGTCTCGCTGGAGATGTGACACTGAGAGGTGACACTGTGCTTCTCCAGCCCCATTTCGACCTTTTGTGGACACCCACTGAGGCTGCTGCTGCTGCTAGGAATGGGTTTACAGCAGACATGATTTGTGAATGGGCCTCTGCAGCCTCCAGCTGGCTGCAAAAGTAGGGGAAACATGTTCAGTGCCAGTTTTGCTGCCTTTCCAAGGATACACAAAGCATGAGGTCAACAGAGATGATGTAAAATCCCTGGTAACTACAGCAGTCTTTGCCACTAGGGAAACTTAATTTTTTTTTTCTTTCCATAGTGCTTGCAGTGGATTTAGTACATTGAAGTAATAACTTGGTTCTCTTTGCCATGACCACCCCAGTTTAACAATAATTGATCATTTCATAGAAGACAGTATTTAATAGCTGTTTTGGTAGGTTGCTATTCAGTAACCAGGGATCCTTTTTAGAGGACTGCAGTGATATTTGGTCATAATGTACTCTGCTGTATACTGAGTCACTATTTTTCCTTTGTAGGATATCCAAAGCCATCTCATTCTACCACAGATTCACAAGGTAAGGCACTTGTTTCCTAGAAATTTTTCATGTGGGTTCTTAACATTTATTTCAGTCCCTGAAAGGTCATGGCTGAGAGGAAAAAAAAGTGTTGATTTTCAATATCTAAGTTTAGCATTGAAGAAAATCTGACTGATTTTTGCTAGACCTAAGCATTTAAACATAATCTATATTTTTGAAAATACAGAGTTGGAGAGAGGAGTTATATTTTGAAAAAATCATTTTGGGTTCTTACTACTTATTTCACTGGGTGTTTTTTAAATACAGTGAGTTTGTATTTTCTAGCTAATGTCAGTATGCACCTTTTTGTTTGCCTTCTAAATGAAAAAATAAATAGATATTTATGATGATTTTATTATTTCTTTAATTAAACATGAATAAGGTCAAGACTAAGATCTTGAATAACTGCTGGTGTCTTAGCCTAGTGCGTGAGGCTGCTCTCTTGGGTGAGTTTCTGGCTTTGTTATAGTCACCAGGGCTCAAGTTCATGACTTCAGTGAAAGCAGAAGTGCTGCCACTGGCAGCCACTGATTAAAATGATCCAAAACGCAGTTTTCTTGGTTTGCTGGGATGCCTTTTTTAAATAATTCTTTAATATCACAATTTATTTATGAATTTGTGTGATGAACAGGTACAAAATTTATGTGGGACATGCTGGTTGGCCTAGATAAATATGTTGATTGGGTGCTGCCAGGCCTGCAGCCTCATACTTAAGATATTATCAAACCCTGGGGAATGGTATCCTTGATCAAAGTATTTCCACATCCTCTTCAAAAATAGTTATTTCATCTAAATTTGTTTGAGGAAATATGGGCAATAGATGGAAGTAAAATATTAGGGCTTTATGGAATCCAAAAACGTACCGCCCCAGGACTTAGTTTGATGGCCATAACAAAATCACAGATATACTTCATGAAGAATGGTCTGGGGACTGACAAAAAAAGAATTGTAACGAGTTCATGCTCTCATTGTGATATTTATACTTGCTAATTAAAATTCCATCATAGCCTTAAAGCAATCTTTTTGCATTTGAGGATCGTGGTAGTAAGAACAGGCAGCAATAGATGAGGTTTCTGGAAGAGGATAAGAAATAAAGAAACATTCATTTATCTTGATGCCAACAAAGCCAATATAGATGTCTAGATTTCTGTGATAAATGGATTTCCTGGGGTTTTTTTCTTCCCATTGCAATTTATAGATAGCAGTATTTTAATGATTTTATGGTAAAGCTGTGTGAAACAGTAGGTGGATGTTATAAGTGTTGAAAAGGCAGGGTAAGACAGGAGTGCACCCATCTGCTGCTTGGTAGAACATGGTGGAACAGTTACCACCCTGGGATCCAGGGAGAGGTGGGCTTGACCAAGGAGTTCATTTTCCTGATCCATGCCACCAAATACCTATCTAAATACAAGATATTCCTGCTGATCTGTTCTTAAAATTCCCACAGTGTGCCTTGCAGACCTCAATGGCAGATAGTCAGAAAACAGAGAGATAAGGATGGTACTGAAAGCTGTTCGGACTTCTGTGGAGTTGGAGCATTTACATCCACTGTCCCTAACGTGGACTGGCTGGATCGATGGGCTGAAGATAATTGGATGAGGTTCAACATGACCAAGTACCGGGTCCTGCACTTTGGCCACAATGACCTGCTGCAGTGCTACAGGCTGGGGCAGAGCAGCTGGAAAGCTGCCCAGAGGAAAAGGACCTTGGGGAGCTGGTCAACAGTGGCTGAACATGAGCCAGGGTGTGCCCAGGTGGCCAAGAAGGCCGATGGCATCCTGGCCTCTATCACAAATAGTGTGGCCAGCAGGAGTAGGGAAGTGATTCTTTGGCATAGAATCATTGTGGGATTCTATAGATTCTGTGGTATTTGGCATAGGTGAGGCCACACCTCCAGTGTTGTGGCCAGTTCTGGGCCTCTCAGTTCAGGAAGGACATTGAGATGCTGGAGGTGTCCAGAGAAGGGCAATGGAGCTGGGGAAGGATCTGGAGCACAAGTCCTGTGAGGAGCATCTGAGGGGGCTTGGGGGTGTTTTGCCTGGAGGAAAGGAGGCTCTGGGGTGATAAGCAACAGGACCAGAGGACATGGCCTTAAGTTACACCAGAGGAGGTTTAGGCTAGACATGAGGAAGAGTTTCTTCACAGAAGGAGTGATTAGACACTGGAATGGGCTGCCCAGGGAGGTGGTGGGGTCACGATCCCTGGAGGTGTTTAAGGAAAGACTGGATGTGGCACTCAGTGCCCTGGTCTGGTTGGCACGATGGTGTTCGGTCATAGGTTGCAGCCAATGATCTCAGAGGTTTTTCCAGTCCAGGTGAGTCTGTGATTCTAATTGTCAGTATGAGGAGAGAGCATTCTGGGAGAGAATTCAGCAGTTAACAGTGCTGTGGAAAGGAAGATTTTTGGCTTATTGGAGGAGGAACTTATTGTGTAAATAAAGCATCAAGGAATTCTTACTGTCTATAATTCGTTCAGGACAACCATTTACGATGTCTTTGGCACTTTTCACCCAATACATTCTGTGGTACTCAAATTCAAATCTGAAAGATGACCAGACCTTCTTGTACTGTAATTCCTAATATAAGAAGCTTGTATTAAAGTGACCTTTTGAGTACTCTCTTTAATTTCTGATTCTGAATAGCTTCTGTTACATAAAAGCACTGCTCAGGGAGAAGTCAAGGCCTCCAATTCTGTCTCCTGAGACTGAAGTAGCCCACTTTCATGCTTTTCTTGAATGCTGAGTCATGATTTGCATAATTTCAGTACCAGAGCATTTCTTGATTTTTTTTCAGATTCCTTAGCTATTTATGAGGAACAGTAGGTAGATGCTGGAGCAATATTCTCTTGCTGCAGTATGAAAGGATGGAGTTGTAAGAGCAGACAGATGTTACTAACAGACTCAGGAGGAAAGTATGTGTGTCTTTATAACACTGAGATATCATCCACATCAGAATCACTGTAACATAGCCGAGCAGGTTCATCAAGCACTGGCACATGGAAATCACATCAGTGCTGTGTTGCATGGCCAATCATAGGCATGAGGAATGTTTCTGAGAATGAGATGTTAAGGTCAGACTGGAGAGTTTTCAAAAAACAGGGAGAGAGGTGATAAATTGCTTGTATTTTTGTCCCATTTTCTCTAACTGAAATTACACACTTTGTCTTCATTTAGATTTAAGAGTATTGACCATTTGTAAGACGAAATCTGACAAATCCTCCTTACTCCTGCTATATCCAAGGGAATCATGTGCCTGCTGACAAATGAATTACATACTTACAGTGTCTCTTCTGTGTCAGTTCTTGAAGAATTCTCATTACAGTTGCTGAGCAATTGTCAGCACCATCACACCGTTATTTTTTTCTCCTTTCATCTTGATAGCAAATGCCTATGCTGTGTGCTGTTTTGTTTTGCTTAATGATTTTTTTTCTTTTCTTCCCTTCTGGCCCTTGAGCTCTGTGGGAGGCATGAACTCTGCTTGGAAGTCAAAAGAGAGGTGGAGAACCAGAAACACTACCAGCAGATGGGGTGGAAATAGATGTAACCTAACAAGGGCCACCCATGCATCTTCTGTGGTTGTTTGACTCAGAATGCATTACAGTAGCTTAGATTGCCAAGAACAGACTTACCTGCTCCTGCTTATGTGTATGTGTAATATCTCAAGTGAAACCTCCTTGAATGCCTCTGAAGCCAAAAGAGCTTTTTCCTTCCCCAAAAAGAGGAGTAAAACTCTGTCAGAGTTTGAATCTTTTGTGAAACTTTTTGTCTGCCTAGCAGTTTCTTCATCAGAGCTGTGGTTCACAACTTTAAAATGCTTAAAATATTTTTTCTGATGTTTGTGCTTCACAATATTGACTGCTTAAATGAAAGTAGTGTCCAAGCCTGGACTGTCCTTTGAGAAGCGCAACTTTGATCTTTGAATGAAGAAAAATGTTTGCAAGAGGGGACATGCGAGAGAAGGTGGTGCAGCCCCTCTGTTCTGCAAAAAAAAAGTTCTGCAAAAGCAAAGCTGAGCTGCTAGTAGGAATTGTGAAAACTTCCAACAGGCACAACTCCAGCTAGAAGGTTGGAAGAGGGGAAGAGAGCACAGGCACTGCATCTTTACTGCGTCTTCTTACATTAACCCCTGAACTGATCTACAGGATATTTAGACGGGTTTAAGGTTTCTCTTAAAACCTTTTGAATAGATACATACGATGTGCTAAACTAGGCTGCAGATCTGAAGCAATTTCATCAGCATAGCAACAAGTAGTTATTTCTAACAACTATTTTAGCAATTAGTGAAGGGAAATCTTGAAGGAGGCCATGGAGAGCTGGGGCAGGAGTGACTCTCTTACTCAGATGACACCAACCCAAAGAGAACTGTAGCTACTCCAGACCTGGCAGTGTTTCTGGGCAGGTAACACGGTTTGTTCCGTTTGTGCAGTGCAACTGCAGGGTATAGAAACCTTTAGAGTGAGCCAACAATCTGAGGTGTGTTTTCACACAGTTGAGTCTCAAAGTAGAGGTGAGAGTAGCTTTCTGTGTAAGTAGCATTGTGTTAAGCTGGTGGAGCTTTACAGAAGCTGTTTAAGTAAGTAGACTTCCTGCAATTAATTTTGGTCCTTTCAAATAACCTCATCTTAGCTTGCAGGAGCACCTGCAGGCACACTGGCAGGTAGGAGTAATGAAAAAGGGCTTCTGTCTATCTTCTGAGCTTGAGACAAAATGCTGAATAAGAAGATTTCCAAAGATATACGAGGCAGCTGGTTACCAGCCCCCGAGGGAAATCAATGTAGTTATCTGCCAATTCTGAAGTTGCAGGCATGTCTTCCCCTTTGTCTTCTCCTCCCCACCCCCCCCCAGGGCTGAGTTATTCAGAAAAGCAGTGGATAGCAGAGCATTTGTATATCCACAATTTAGATTAAGTTACGTGACTTTTAAAACTTCAGTTTTAAGCAATATCATCTGAATTAGATTGGATTTTAGGAAAAGTGTTTTTACCCAGAGTGTGGTCAGGCACTGCAATGGTTTCTCCAGGGAAGGATCACAGCATTGGCCTGATAGAGTTGAAGAAGTGTTTGGACAATGTTCTCAGGCATAAGGTGTGATTGTTGGGGTATCCTGTGCAGGGCCAGGAGTGGGACTTAGATGGTCTGTGTGGGCCCTTTTCAATTCAGGATTTGATGAATGTAGCATTTGTTGCTGACGGGCATCTCTGATTGAGAGGGAGAGGTGAAACTTTAATTTCAAGGAAGGCAGAAGGAGCAGGGTGAAACAGCAGCTGTGGACAACTTTAGGGCATTTGTTCAGCTACTTGCCCAGACAAAGCAGCAAGAATTGACTACTTCTAGAAGTGTGTACTGCCTTAAGGAATACGTTTAAAGGGAAGGTAACTGGAATAGGACTAAGTGGCTGAACACTGAACACTTGCTATTAAGTCAGTCTGTTAAAAGTAAAAAATTGTCTTAATTCTCCAAATTATATTTCATCCAACTCAGTCTAACTGCAGTGTTCGTCTAGTAACCAGATAGCCACTTATAAAATACCTAGGTGTCTGTCTGATCTGCTGAGAAAAGAAGAAAAAAATTGTGAAGTGAAAAGTCCCCCAAAAGAGAAGTGCTGGAGAGAGACAAAAGGTTCTCTTTGCATTAATATGGAAGGGTTATATATTCTTATAGCCATTTTCACTGTGCTTTGGCAGAGAAAGTGGGAGATCTAAGCTGTGCACAGCTTCTCAACATGACAAGGAAAGCTGGCACGAGCTATTATGGCCATTGCGATAGTAATGGAGAGTGGAGATGCTGAAAGGCAGCCTCTGTCCTGAAGAAAGTCTTTGGCAGAAGCACTGTTTCATTGAGGGGTGGTAGGATTTCCACTGCCAGCATATACAAGCAATGTCATGTTTCCTTAGAAGGGAAAGAAACTCCAAAAATACCTGTGACCAAGGCAGGAACTTTATGGTGCTCAGTAAATTTTATAGTGAGACACCTGGGGCCTGAGCCAGCAATATATATTCTGCTAATCCTGGCATTCTGCAATTGGCAGGATTAGTCCAAGTGGAGTACGTGCAGGAACAGAGAGAGTGGATTATAAAGCATTATAGGGAAAAGGCTGTGTTGTCATCCTGATGTGACTCTGACTCATGTTATTACCCTTTTCAGGACCTGCCACTGCTGCTGTGCCCTCTCTGGTGTCATTTTCTGCTGGGCTCACACAGAAACCTTTCTCCAGTGATGTCGGCGTGGTTCACTTCAACAAAGTGCTTGTGAATGACGGGGACTATTATAACCCCAATACAGGTAACAGCCAAAGAATGCATCCACAGACATGCTAGACAGGCAGGAGCATGGATTACAGTGTTCCATGTTACCTCAGGCCTTGCTGGTGCATTGAACAAAAGAAGTAAGTCCATCTAAACCAGACACATGGGGGCAAAATCTTCCTGTGGGTGTGTGTGGAGAGGCACACACGTTCACGGCTGATTTTCCATGACTGCCCAGTACTGCTCCCCAACTCACCTCTACCTCTGCCCTGCCAGCACAGCTGGTTGTGCTCCTCAGCCCTGCTGAGGCCAGCTGAGCCCAGGAAGCAGAGGTGAGTTTCCTCACTAATCCACTTCACCATGGCTGGGTTATCTGGAGGAGAGGGAGAGGGAGAGGAGGTTCTCATATTGCCTCCCCCAGGGCTCTAACTGGTGGCTGCCTCCTTCTCAAGCACTGAGGTGTTAGGTGTGCCCTCACCTTCATGATTTCAATCAGTTGGTCACCTGCCCAGGCTGCTGCAGTTACCTGTAGGAAGCAGTGGGTGACCCATGTGGCTTTATGTTTGTCCTTGTGCTCAAGGCAGTCAGTCAGGTGTCACTATTTTGAGGAGATGTGATCAGCCCAATCTCTCTGTCCTGCAGGAATTTTCACCTCGCCGTACGAGGGGCGGTACCTGATCACGGCCGTGCTGGCCCCGGAGAGGGATGAGTACGTGGAAGCCGTGCTGTCCGTCTCCAACGCCAGCGTGGCTCAGCTCCACACCGCCGGGTACAGGAGGGAACTGCTGGAGTATCACAAACCCTACTCAGGGAAACAGACCTGTGGTGGTCCTGGGACCTTCCACCTTGTCCTTCACCTCAAAGCAGGAGACGAAGTGAACATCGTTGTAACGGGAGGCAAACTGGCCTACACAGACTCTGACGAAATGTACTCCACGTTTAGTGGAGTTCTCCTTTATCCTTCCATTTCTCATGTTTAGGTTTACCTTGAACAGGGGAGAAGGGTAAGATATTCAGAAGAAATTAAGTGTAATAAAATTCAAAGCTTTAATATATTTAGGTTATATATTTGATTTCAGTGATGGGTTTATAGTCTGTACGGAAACATTTTCCGTGTCCTTTGTTTCCAGAGGTAGCTACAAAAGACACTTTTCTGTAGCTAAATGAACTCCTTCCCAAGCCCTTGTTTACCTGTACAAGCAGAACAACTGTTTAAACAAGAAGTATGTTCTCAATAGATACTTCTCTACTGTGCTCCTGCTATTCCCTGTGCAATTGCCTTTGCAATCTTTTCCCTAGTTTTTCAAATTGTCCCTAGTGTATCAAAGTTTACATCTTTGCTCAAGTTTACAGTTGTGGTCAGCTATTTTCATGTTTTCAGTAAAGCAGAGCCAAGAAAGTGAAATTGTAGTGGGTATGGTTGCTGGCTTTTTATTCTTTGTATTATTTAATAATGTGCATTGGCATAATCAGTTTGTTCAGGGCAACTGCAAACCATGGTGGTGCAAAGCAAAATGATATTTACCTGCATCAGTTTTCTTTCTTGCCTTTAAGGGCCAAACACAGTGCTAGGAGACAAGGTGAGTGACTCAGTCAGGTGCAAGCAGCAGCACAGGGAGAAACTTGCCTGAGCTTTCAACTGGGCAGATGTGAACGCAAGGTGCAGTTGCTACTCCTGAAAGATTTAGAATAGTTATTGTCTATTTGATAAAAAAGATGATTGGTTAGTCATGTTGCTCTTGAGATTAAAGCTTGCTGCTGGAAATGAAGAAAACAGGTCAGAAAAATCAGAATCAGCTTTGCTTAGCTAGAAAAATGGTGATTTTAAAAAGTTTAAAAAATTTTACAGGGTTTGTCTTTGGCAGCCCAGCAGTACTTGCATTAGAAGGGAAATTTTTGTCTTTGGTGCATGGTAGAAAACAAATCAGAGAAAAAAAGGGTTGATAAAGGAAAACAGTGTTACTAGTTAATATTGCCAAATGCACAAACTAACCCTCTGCTGGAGTTGTTCTGACAGCCTCCTGCATCAGTGCTTTTGAGGGTGGTTTAACACTCAGCATCTGTTTCTAGAGATAAAGCAGCTTTCTTAGCTTAAACAGATAAACATATTTGAGGCAGCACTGTTTTATTTTGCACACTAGCCGCTTCTCAGTGGAGGTAATAAATATGATGCTTTGGCTCTTAGGAGTTAGCATTTTGATCACTTTTGTGGCTGAAAAGAAATCCAGCCATGCTTAACCAAGAGCAGGACTGTATATTCATTTTTCACATGTACATACATTTGTCACTTGTACATTGTCTATATCAACTGATCTTTGTAGTAGTCTGTTCATGTCACATAGAGTCGTATCTATCATAGTGATTTGTGTAATGTATTTTCCTTATTACAAATGCAGAACAGCTGTTTGTAGCCTCAGAACAAACAATTTTTTTAGGTGAGGGAAGAACTCCCTGCGCTGTAAAGCAGCACATTGTATTTAGCTGAAGCCCTTCCCATCTGAGGAGATCAGATGAAGACTTGTGCTTTTGTTACTTAGTTTTGGAACAGATACTCCTTAATAACTGTGTTTCCAGGCAATGAGATGGGGCCTTCCCACAACAAACTGTCACATCCTGGAAGCCAAACTGCTCTAAGAAGAGCAGGCAAAAAAACCCTTTCTGTCCACAGAGGACCTCTGAGTCAGTCCTAGTGCAGCTAGGGTTGCACTGGGGGTGTTGTGAGCACAGGAAGGAAACTGAGTGGAGTTTTAAAGCGCCTGATTTGGAAGATCTCTTGACAGCTGATTTCCAGAAATGAGGGTGTTAGAGATCAGCTGAAGCTTGGGCTGGCTGTGGTAGGAGGAAGGCTGTTTCTGACAGGGCAGCTGTTAGCCCGTAGCCAAAGACGTACAGTGAACCTGCACTTCACAGCCTGATTGAAGGAGCCACCTCCATCTCATCTCACTGCACAGGTTTCTGGACCTGTGCATTACCAGGCAGTCAGCAACCACACACTTCTTCAGGGGGGGCTTAGCTGTCTTTTGTCCTTTCTGTCCCCTGCCTTTCTGAGTCTCAGAATGATAAGGACATACAGGGAGGGTTGTTTCCTGTGTTTTTAAAAGCCAAGCATATCATATGCACTTTTTTGTTTGTTTGTTTTAAAAACATAGTTTCTTGTTACATACAAAAGCCAGAGAAGCACTTTTCCTTTCAGGATATTTTTCACTCTCCTCAAGAAAGCTGTGTTCTCTAAGAAGCTGGCTCCAGACTATGTGTGACTCAAGATTATTGTTGCCTGTCCTAAAAATGACTCATGGAAACAAACAAAATGAGCTGAGTGCTTAGAGAGACCTAGCTGGCAAACACAACCTTTTTGTTCCACCTCCCTCCAAGTTTTTAAGAATCAGCAGTGCAAGTTTAGTGCTAAGACTTGCAAAAGTTGTATCAATAATTTAATTATTACTTAAGTGCTCCAACCCACAAATCTTCACAGTCCCAGTTCTGCTAATGGGACAGGGCCATTTTCCACCAGAAAGTTTTCCTTTAGAGACCCAGGATCTGCTGCTGCCTGTGCTGGGACCGTTTAAGCCCTTGTAATGCAGTGTAACTGGTATTTGTACACTGCTGTAGAGCATTCCCTAAACTGTGTCACAGCAGGGCACAATCTCAGCACCTTATTTTGAGGACATTTTTAGACCTTTCAGGGACAGCTTCTCATTCATCTCTAGCTGTGTGGGTAAGCTATGACCTTTTACAAGGAACCTCTGTCTAAGATTCCTGCCTTTGTTGAGGGGGATTTGACCCTTAATTTGTACTTCCTTGTTAATTGCTGTAATCAGTGTAGGTGGCTCTGTTCCTCTTAATGAGGTTATTTTCCTGGAGCTTACAAGGTGGAATATTCACCCATCAGGGAAGACCACAGGGATGTAGCCCATTAACAGGGAAAGGGAGGATGGAACCTGAGTTTGTCTCTGCTCCAGTCAATGCTTGGATTAAATATTAATAATGCAACAGCTGCAAGAGACTCGGGCACAAATGCATTCATAGGCCTGACAAGGGTTGGCTCCACACAGAGCAGCCCAGCTTCCAAGGAAGGAACAAGAGCCCTGCTTCGGAATACCCTGAGCCTGCTGACAGAGCATTTACAGCTTTGGTGAGAATCAGCAGAAGCGCACAGAAAGACCTGCACTGAAAGGAGAATGTCTCACTGTGGGTTTATGATTTGACTGCCACATCCAGGAGAATCCACAAGCTCAAATAGGAAGCATCCGTTAACTGAGAAAGCCTTAAAAAATCCAGTAGGTGGGAGCTCTAAGACAGGACTGGTGCCTGTTTCATAGATCATAGTGCTACCTTTTAGATTTGCTTTGTAGATAATTTAGTAATGAAGTATATGAGAATTGCAAGACTCTTAGACAATACAGTATCTGTTGGGCCAAGTGCTCTAATTTAACATCAAAACAGGAAAGAAATCCAAACTCCACCAGGTGAAGCTGTACAGGCAGATGTGAG
The DNA here is from genome assembly GCA_013398615.1 of Brachypodius melanocephalos. NCBI lineage: Eukaryota > Metazoa > Chordata > Aves > Passeriformes > Pycnonotidae > Brachypodius > Brachypodius melanocephalos. The sequence goes on along the minus strand of VZSR01001685.1, from coordinate 8,672,454 downwards.
TCTGACAGTCCTTCAGTCAGGCACAAAGCCCTGTGGTTCCTCAGGGACTGCAAATACCCAAACCAGATGAGTCCCCAGGGCAGCATCATGTGTGAGACAGGTGAGTTCCCAGAGGCAAGACTTTAGCAGCAGAACATCTGAAGCCAAGCCAGCATGCTGACAGCCAGAGAAACTTGGCTCTGGCCAAACGTGGCAAGCATGTCCTAAAACCCCAATGTGACAAATAAATCAGTCATATCCCCAGGAAAGACTGCAGCAAAGTAGGAATGCCAATTTATACTGCAAAAAGTGTAAAAAAATTGTACCTCATTATTTTAATTTGCCATTATGGCCTGTGGAGACAGCAAAGATATTTTTCTACTGTCCGCTTTGAGAACACTCAAAGCAATGAGAATTTTCTGTGCAGTTCTATCACATTTCCTTTCTGTATACACCTGGATAGTTGCAGCAACTTTGTGCAGTGTCACTGGGACTCTGGTTGGTTTGGTGAAGCCAACTGGCCCAATAAGAAAAATTACAAATAGTCAGACAAGCTGTAGGTGGAAAGCATAAGAAAACAACTTGAAACAACATGCCCATCACCACCCCATGCAGCTTTAAAATGCGCTGGGAACGCAAGGTAAAGGGCTCCCCAACTGCAATGGGGAGATTCAAATCAGGACTGAACACTTTCCTGAGAATACAGCATGCATTTGCAAGTGATTGTTTGCTGATTAGCTGTCCTTGTATTACAGCCCAGCAGTGGTTATGGGTCTCTTTCACTGAAACTGGAAATGCATTTATGGTCTCAGCTTGGAGATGGGAGGAATATGCACTCCACTGAGACTTGCTCAGCAGGTACAGGTTGGCTGCTGCTTGCTTTTGGATAATGGCACAGAGTTCAAATCATCCAGCTAACAGGAATACCTGGGGGCTGTCTCATGTCATCACAAGGCAGACTTGTGCTCCAGCCAACACAACCTTTTTGCAATGTACCCTGCAGACCTGGGATGCAGGACAGCAGCTCTGCCAATTTTTTGTATATGGGAGACTTCAAACAACACCTTGTAACATGTTACTGCATAAGCAGATTTTGGCATTTATTTTGCTTTGTCAATTGTGGAAAAAAAAGGAACATTTACTAACATTTTTCAGCCAAAAGAACAGTACATTTCAAAGTAAGCTTTAGGTGTGCATGTCTAAACATATATTCATGCATATATAATCTCAAATGGGGAGAGAAATGCCCAGGAACATGAAGAAACTGCATGACAGAAAACAACTGCAGATATGTCCAAATAAAGCCTACCTCTTGTATAAAGCCTTGATGGTCTATTGCTTTCCAGGGAATACAGCAGCACTGTAAGCCAAAATTTTTGCTCTCTTCTCCACCGCCTTTAGAACTGCCGTTTCTGGTTTCTCAGTCAAGCTTGCATGTATACTTGAAATGATTATTCAATGTCAAGTACTGTTACACAGGCTTTGCAGTACATAGAAGTTCTACCCACACAGCTCTTGTCCATCTTAGTTGCTCAGTCACTGCCCTGATTCCTAGCAAAGAGAGTATTTCAGTTGCAAGAGACCTACAACATCACCTACTCCAAGTGCCTGACCAAGTCAGGGCTGGACAAAAGCTGAAGCATGTTGCCAAGGGCATTATCCAACTGCCTCTTAAAACACTGACAGGAGTGGGGATCCTGAGATGGCCCCTTCACTCCCCCAGCTTGGCAGGGGCAGAGCCCACAGGGTCAGGATCTGGCATCTGCAGGGTCTGTCTGTGCCTGCTCCACAAGCAGAAGGAGCAGCTGCACAGACACTCTGGGGATGCACTGCCCTCCATCCATCCTGCTGGCATGAGCTGCATTTCCCAGTGACTGAGAGAGTGGGCAGCCAGCTATTCCCATGGCCATGTGTAGTGTATCAAAGCAGCTTAAGTTCAAGAGCATGGGGAATCCAGGGTGGCTTCCAGGGAAAAGGAAGTGTCCAATGCCATGTGAGGAGTGCACTTGGCTGCCTTACACACAAAAGATTCCATGAATACTGTGGTTTGGGGATTTTGGGGGGTTGTTAGTTTTTTGGATTCTTTGTCAATTTTTGCCAATCACTGACCTCTACATTTGTCCTGATTCTGGCTGGGACAGGGTTACATTTTGCAACAGTGGTGAGCAATTGGATGTGAATTGTATGGTCTGCTGTTCCTATCATTGTTGTTACTGTTCCTTATTTCATTGCTGTTTCTAGTAAATTGTTCTTATCTCAGCCTCTGATCTTTAGCTCTGTATGCCTCCAGCTCTCATTTCCAGCCCTCCACAGGGTAAGAGAGGGAGCTTGATATTCTGGAGTGTTTTAGTGGGAATACATAATTAGGGAATATCATTCCTAAACCATGACAACATTGCAGAGCAGAGCTGCCCAGAGCTCCTGTCCATCTAGACCTCTCTGCAAGGCCTTGTCCCTCCAGAGTGAACAGCACCTCCCACTTTGGCATTGTCAGCAAATTTGCAAATGGTGCATTCAGCTCCTGCATCCAGACCACTGATAAATATACTGAACAGAACTGGCCCTGGAAGTGAGCCTTGAGGAGGACCAGCGGTTACCCATCACCAGCCAGAAGCAGTCCCTTTAACCACAAGCCTTTGAGCCCTGCCCTTCAGCCAGTTCAAGGCTAAGCAGTTCAGGTTGTTGCTTCTTATCACTACAGCGTGTATAGAGGAAGTATCATCAGAGGTGGGGAATGTAAGATTAGAGACCAGCAGGGTAGGAAGATTAATTAAAAAGACAGGGCGGGGAGAGGTTGGCTAGAAGACATGACCAGGTAGAACAGGAGGTGCACCAGCGCTCAGGTAGGACAGAAGGACCAGTGGGGCATTGATTAATTTAAGGCAGGGAAAGGAGGAAAAGCAGCAAGGGACTGCCAAGGAAACACACTGCCCTGGAGTGGCCACCCCTGGCCAGGCAGAAGACCCTGACAACCCTTGCTGTGCCCAAGAGTGAAAGCAGAAGCTCTGAGTGCACACAGCACATGGGACATCTGCCCAGAAAACCCCGCTGAACTGACTTCCTGCTCAGCTCACCACTGGTATGAGAGCTCAGCTGGCAACAAGTGGGAGCACACACATACTGCCTACCACAACAGTGCAGGGCTGCAGGTCCTCAGTGCACCAACTGCATGACTTCAGGCACAGTATCCTGCAGAGTGCAAAGAGAAAGTGCCTGTTCCTGGCAACAGTGATTCTGTTTTTACACATTGAAGCCAGTTGCTCCAAGACAGAAAAATCCATCCACCAAGAACAAGACTACCCTAGTAGGAGCGCATTAGAGTAAGACGGACACAGGAGAAATAATGCCAGCTCAGCAAAGTTATTGCAACAGATCCAAACATTTGGCATACAAAGGACACACTGCCCTTCTGTTGCTTGCACTGGTGGAGTCACTCACTGCAGCACCAAGGATGCAGTGGGACCCAGGTGTGAAAGATGGGCAGTGAGCAGACTGTGGTGTGAAGAATGAGTGCAGCATGGCAGCAGAGTCATGGCAGGAACACAGGTGACAAAACACCAGCAGTAACACCAGTGACACCACAGAAGGACCAAAAGGCACAGCATCACTGACCTTTTCACGTGGATCCATCATAATGCGATTGAACAGTCAGGTTTTCTATGTAGGCTGCTAGTTGGTTGCATGTACCAAGTGCAGCAAGATACCAGGAAAATCAATTTCTACTGAAAGCTTGAGGCCCCTTTTCCAAGACAGCCTCACAATATTTGCTTCAAACCATTTAACTGTGAAAGACAATACTCTTGAAAGGGAAAAGTTAACTTTGATGGAAATAGGATAAAACTCCAAATTAGGGCAGATTTACAAGAGTTCAAACTGCAGTTAAAACATTTTCTTCATGGCAGCTTGTACATTCCCAAGTCATGCCTCTGTTACCTGATATTTTATATTACCAAGTGCATGTTTGCTTTTCATTATAGTTGTAACCCAGTATTGGTACTGGCACAGAAGTTAAAGCTTGATGACAGCAATTTTTTATACTCTGAAAAAAGTAAATCAAGCATGAAAGGAAGCAAATGCACTGCAGTCCTGAGAAGACCAACTTGAATTCTATGTTAAATATAAATACAATTTTAATAGCCCCACATTTAGTCATTCAGCAGTACAATAAAGAAATTACCAAACACAAAGTAAAAAGAATTTTCACTTTAAGTCTGTTTTTATTGTGATAACATTGTTCTGAACACCAATAAACATTGCACTGAAGTCTGGGTTGCTGTACCCAAGACAATCCAGTCTTAACAAAAACCACTGTATTGGTATGATCACAGATTTGACATTTTGAACACACTACCTTATTAGTGATTGGGTTGCTTAACAATCAAGTATTCCACATCTTCAAGATAAAAATGAAACAAATGACTGAAGAGAGTTTTCCCACCCTCAAAATAAACCAACATTTTAACTTTCATCTGGAAGTAATTAACACTGTAAAGAAGTCCCAAACAATTCCTTTCTATTTAGCAAATTTTAACTCTGGAAACTAAAGTTTCTTCAGGCAAAAGTGACACTTTAAAGGCATCTGAAATTCTCTGTGATGTTTCATTAGGAATTTGCATTACAGTCAGTTAAACAATTCATTCATATGACAGCATTTTCTAGAAGACTTGCATGAAATATTAACATGAAATCTCATCTCTTTTTCGTTTACCATAAATGGATTCAGAATTTGCTTCAGAAGTTCCATAATGGAGTTGACACAAGTGTTAAAACTTTTCCAGTTGAAAAGAAAAAAAAAAGGGGTTTTGGAAGGCATATACTGATGACACAAAGTTAAGAAGACATGAGCCAGGATTGCACATGCACTTGTATACTGTTGCAAATGAAAGCCCAATCTTTTGAAGTACAAACATGCTTGGTACAGTAAATTAAAAAAAAAAAAAAAAATCCAGAAATGCATAGCCTTTAAACTGCTGAACTTAAGATCATTATAGAAATGGGCAATGTCTAAGTCACTAACAAGTTCTGAACTGCAATGTTCCTTATTTACTCCCAGACAGGTGTCATTGACTCAGCCTTTGAGGGGTTCCAACGCTAACAGGATCTGCATCTTCAACAACACAGTCTTAACAGGGGTGTGCGTGTGCCCACAGCCAGGCACACTTAGAAGTTCCTCTTTCACAGAAAGAATGATGTAGCTTGCGCTAATTTTACATCAGTATAGCACAACTTGTTCTCAAACATTAGTTTCAGGCCACTTCTCTCCACTAAAGTAACAAAGGACAGGCTAATGCATAATTATTTACCCCCCTGCACACGAATATTGAGGCACAAGCCCACAGTTTGATAGCAAAGAGATGTCTGCTCTAGAGTCAGTAAAGTGCCCAGCAGCCCCAAGAACACAGGTATGCAACAACAGGTCCCATATTCTGTCCCTAAACAGGGCTCACAAACAATCTGAAAAGCTTCAAATACAAGCCAGAGTTAGAAAAACCAAGCCCCCTGCCCTACTCATACCAGAAAGACTCAACAACATTTACATTTTATCAAAAAAAACAAATATCAAATTGTAGCTGTTACAGAGAAAAAAAAATCAATTTTTTAAATTAAGCAACCTTTTGGACACTCCTGCAATGCAAAGTGACATGTTAGCAGAATAATGAGCTCTCAACACAACTCACACAACCCCCATTTTTATATCATCTGGAAGTAAGTGTATTTGGAGATATACCTGATAATATTTTTCCACACTTCTCATTTACTCAAGTCCTCACCTTGAAATCCACAGCTTATCTTTGTGACAGTCTGAAAAGATGAAGGGAATTGAAGGGGAAAAAAAAGTGAAAAAAAATATTAACCCAAAAAGACAGCTCAACCATGGTAACAATCTGTCCCATGTGGGAACCCATCATGGTTTCATGAAATGCTTTTTAGAAAAGCTGTGTAATACCAGGGCTACCAAGAGTAGACTTAAGCATGGTAGAGCAAATTTTTACATCCACAAAAGGACTGTTTTAGGAAAGGCTGCTTCACTCCCTTTATGCAAAATAGAATCTTTAGATAGAATATTTAATCTTGTAATTAAAATACTTTATTATGCTGAATTATTATTTATTAATTTCAAAGTATTTACGTGACTTAAAAGCTCAAATCACATTGATATTCAAAGCACTTGGTGATCATGAAAAATTTAGTTACTAATGAAATCTATGGGATAAAAGGTAAGAAAAGGGAAAGAAATACATGGAATGATGTTTGCAAGCTTTTGACATTGAAAAAAAATACAAGAAAAAAGCAGAAAAGATTCAACTTTGAGTTGAATCCTGTGATATCCACTTAAACACTGAGTAGACTGGTGACCAAGAATCACAGAAATTATTGTTCCCACAGTACAAAAATGAGGATGCCTTTCAATTCACTGACATGCACGACACACCGTGACAGGTAAGTATCTTTTTTATCCTACTCTCCTTCTCCTACTCTGAAAGAGATTCCAGGTTGATTTTGCTTGCCTCCACTCTTTATCCAGTGTTTTATAAATACAGGAATACACTAGAATTTTATAATGGGTGAAAAAATCATTTCATTTATATAGTGATTCCAAAATGCTCCCCCACTGAGCAGTTCACCAACTGTCCAGAGTTAGCTGGTTTTACATCAGAACTGTGGGTCAACAGAGCCTGACAATGGAGAAAAAAAATACTCCTAAAGGGGCATAAAATCCTCTTAAATGTATGCTTTTGCAGGTAGTAAAACCGAGTGATCTGGTGTTTACATGATGTTTAAATGACTGTAGTCCTTAAGCCCTTTGGGCTGGTGGAATGACACATTCTCACCATAGTTTTGTCCAAGAGAAGTTAAATGCACTAATTCAACTTGAAAAGCAGCCACCTTTGCCTTCAAGTACTTTTGGAGAAAGAACAATTAACTGCTTTTATAGCTGATAAACACCAGAACTGGAATGTAATTTGTTCACAGGCTCTGACTGGAACCTGAGGAATGACCAGCATGATGTTTGTGAATAACCCAAAACTTAAAAAAGAAAAAAAAAAAAAAAAGGTTTTATTCTGCTTTGCAGCATTTAACCATTCTCACAGCTGGAATCTCACTACTGAGTTGCATTTTCTTCCAGCTACTGAAAACCTGCAATACAGAACTCTGGAAAGACCTGCAGTAGACAATTAAAAAATTAAATGCATAATTTTTTTTAGTATTACAATTCCCTGAATATAATCTATACATACATTTTACTGGCCTACACTGCATACACACACATACACATTATCTCTGTGCTGAAAAAGGAAATAAGAATACCAGTCCCCAAACTCTTACAGAAATGTTCCAAGATTTTTCTTGATGAAAATTTAACATGACACAGCACAGCCTGAAAACAACAAAAACCATACAAGTGTCTGAAGACAATTTTCATTTGAACAAGCTCATGAAATGAACATTGTGTGTTTAAAAAAAAAGTAATAAGCAGTTAGTTTGAGTGTGATTTGTACAAGCCCAGTCTTGTACATGTAACAAAAGGCATATTTACATTTAAAGAGGAATTTTATGTCTTCAGAATCTGTCAGGCCAGTAAGGTCTGCACATTTTCTGTATTCTAGCTCAGAAAGAGCACAGTGGTCTTAGGCTCTGGCTGCTTTCAAAAATGGCCTAAATGCCCATCTGAACATTTAACCATGTTTTTCATTAATAGGTCTGACATTCTATTTGGCAGTTTCCATACACTTTTTGGCTTCACTTTAGAAAATATACTTAAGACAACTTAAAAAGAATAAACTATGTTTACAATAAGGTCTGTATTGATGAAAATGCAAAGTCATAGTTTACCTCAGCATTTAGCTGCCCTGAAGCACTTGGGTACTACCATGACCATCAATGACCAATCTCAAGTGCCTAAGAACAGGTATATAATAACAAGCAATAAACAAACAAACACAAAAATCCACACACCCTCCCACAAAAAAGACAGTAGCTTTGCATTTTCTGTGTTTCAAACCAATGGAATTAAAGTGATTTCTTCAGTAAGACTTACGGTACCAATATATAAATTAGCATCCTCATTAAGAAAGTTCTTCACATTTAAACTGAAGCTGAGTAGCTCAATATGAAATTCCATCTCCTGCTGAGAAGTACTCTTCAGGCCAGGTCATCCATGTTAAGGTCAGGAAGAGGCTCTCTCCAGTAGCAAAAAGAGCTGAATTCTGGGCATGGAAATGCAGAACTCTGTTCTTTATTAATCAGTGGGAACACATATTCCACAAGCTCACTTAGCCTGTAATACCTGTATTAAATAAGAAGAAAGACCATTATTTAACAGTCTAGTTACTGTTCCACTGTAGCCAAAAGCAGCTTCAGAAGTCTAGAGCAGAAAGTTCTAGTCAAATAAGGCCTCCCTACCACAGAAGAGATTTTCAACTTTATTTTGCCAATTTTCATTTTGAAAAGTTTTGGTCAAGTATTGAAAGCTCTAAGTCCCTGGCAAATAAGGTTTTGCATGTCAGATCTAAAAGGAGATTACAGTCATAAATGCAACTATTTTATAATCCCACTTCTAAACACTTTCTTTAGCTGAAATAACAAAAATGGTCTTACGAAGATTTGTTTCCCTTAGTCTGTTCTTGGATCAGTTCACCCTTTGGATTCACAGTAAATATTCTGCAGTCTGGAACTCCCACTTGCATGTAGGCATATACATCCTGCAAAAGCACCAACACAAGTACATGCTTCAACATTTCCTTATTGAATGTGATAACAAGCCATTTGTCAAAAGAATGAGAAAAGCTGATCCAAAATAGCTACAGTAAAAACTGCCCCTTAAAAAAAAGTCCCCAAACAGTTAAAAAAAAAAAAACCACCCCCAAAACATGCACATGTACACTATAACAAAATACACCCCCTGCCCCCAAACACTTAATTCCTGTGCGCAAGCGTAGGACCCCAAACATGCACAAAGTCTACACCACACAACACCACTCCCTGTGACAGTATTCTTACAATACTCCTTTTTCTCTCACTCAATTACAGAAGCAACTGAGCTGCAGAGAAAATACAGGAACTGTACAAATGGAAAAGGGATTCAAACTGTAAAGCACTGAATTAACGCCCTTAAGTCACAAATAGTCACCTACGGTCAAAAATAACTTAAAAGAATTTAGAAAGGTGGCACATATTTAGTAAAATTCTGAGAATACTAATGCAGCTTTGCAATCTTTCTCAAATAAGCAGTTGTAGCATCTTTTATTTAAGGTACCTGTGTGTGGCTTTTCCCAATCAAACCCATAAAAGCAGCAGTGTCCCATTTCCACATTCAAATTTTCATAAACACAAAAAGAAAAGCCTGTTTGTTTTGCTTCTCAAGTACATACATTTTAACCCTTCAGTTAGAAAGGGGCACTTACATTGGGCCTGTTTCCAAAAGCAGCATAGAAAGGCTGTTTACTGGGAGCAAACAAATTCTTGATATCATTCAAACATTCGATTTTGAACTTTTCAGGCTTCTTTTCTATCACTTCCCTAAAATAAAATTTCAACAGTCAAATTCTAAATCATTATTTGAATAGAAAGTATCCTCCTTCTCCCATTTATCTGCTATTTATATTCTCATTGCTTCCTGCTGCTAGCACTGGTAGTAAGACACAAAGTGCTATGCAGCTCTCCAAGAACAATACAAGAAATAATCAAACATCCCCTCTTTTCCAACACCTACAGTAAAAAAACCCCAGGTGAATACTGTGCATAGTCTAAGTATAAATGGGAATGGAATTCCCAGCTGTGAATGCAGTTGTGAACTGCTTTTTTGTAGATACTCAGCTACAGTCTGAATCAGAATATCTAATCAAGTACACATAAGCATATTTGTTACAACTGCTGTCTCTGACAAAAGTGCATAAGGCCCATGACATTAATGGAAGTCACTGTCATTGTATCTGTAACAAAATAAAAAAACAAATGAACAAAAAACCCAACAAAATTTAAATAAACAAAACCCCCCTCCACGAACAACCAACCCCAAACGCTTGTCCATTATTAGCTCCTCCCATCAAGAACAGACAGACCATGGTTGGCCCAAAAGACCAACTGAGTTAAACCATACCTAAACCCCATACTTTTTTTAAAAGTAGCTGTATATGGAGCAATCCCAGCATCACAAGATCATTTCACATGACACTCTATACTCCTCAGATTTTTTTTCTTTTCTCTCTACCTTGTGGAGTATGTCTGCACTGCAAACCTTGAAGATATGCTTGTAAAAGACAAAAATGTACTGATATAAGCATAACCTAAGAGTCATCAGTCATGGACTAGATGAATAAAGAAAAGGGAAAATGAGTTCCTCTTGGACTGATATGCTGTGTTTTGTAGGCACTTTTAACATGCCCACAGGAACAGAAGTATACAAGTGAAATTCAGACAGAACAGAGTTTTTAAATGGTCACTAGAGGGACATCAAGTCTCAGTAGGAAATATAGTCCAGAGTGGAATGTTTCATTACAGCTGTAATGCCAAATATTTTTATTCTATTCTTTCTCTGAAACGCGGAGGGAAATGATTCAAGAAATCCCACATGCTTACCTATGAAAGGCAGAAAACAAACTGCTGGGGGACAACATGAGAGGGCCCCTGGGGAGAATTGTTCCTTTGTCATTCACCCAGTGCAGGTATCCTCTGGTGATATCTGCCATGCCAATGGCACGGGCGGAACAGTACAGAAACTTGTAGCCATTTCTAGAAAATAAATTACCAACTCAGTTCATATTCCTGCTGAAGTTTCTTTGCAAAGAATAGTACACAATTATAGCAATGTCCAGAGGCACCAGTTTAGGTATTGAACTGCTGCAGAGCTCTGCACACACACAAGGAAAGGACTTTTCTATTGTTATAAGAATCTGCAAGGCATGTAGTAGTTTAAATACATGACTTAATCAAAACTGAGAAACAGGAAGTGCAAACAGAAAAGGGATGGTAAAACTCAGAGGACACAATTAGATGGACTAGACTGTGTTTAAGTAAGTGACACACTGGTTTTATTCAGCTTCTTTCAGCCCAGCTGTAGGATGACAGCAATTATTTAAATTATCCGCATCACAAAATAATGGGTGCCAGATCTCCTGTCTTTTTCAGGTTGTTGGCAGAATTCACAGTGCAGAGTGAACGACGGATAACAACAAGCATTCATTAAGCCCTTAAATTCTTCCTGCAGTCTTCATATGTTCATCTGATACACAGATTTGTATACAGTTACTGCATGCACAAAAGGCTTGAGTGTTTATGTGCATTTTCAAAGACTTGATTCAATTTGGCAAATAACTCCAAAACTGCTCTTCTGTTATGCACTGAATAAACAAAAAACTCACCCCAAGCCACCCAAACAAAACCCAACAAAACAGTAACATTCATGTTATCTCCTATGAATCAAAAGGGCCACATGAAGGCAAACAATAGATTATAAGACCATAAATATTTTTGTGGAAAGAAAGACTACTAAAAAACAAAGATAAAAGTTGATTGTTTTAATTTAATTCTGAAGTTTCTAACAGTTGATCATCCTCAGTTAGTTGATTATTATTACTAATATTATAATAGTATTATATTATATAATGCAAATTATTATTATTATTGTTATTATTATTATTATTATTGTTATTATTATTATTATTATTATTATTATTATTATTATTATTATTATTATTATTATTATTATTTCTGGCATCACTGTGCTTTTGAAAAATGTTGTTCCAGAACATAAAATCTAACTTATGGAGCATTGACCTGGTTTTGGAAGCAAACCCATTAAACCAGAAAACACTTATGCATTGCAAGGACACTATTTAGTTTTAAATTTATGCCATATGATACTTCTTGAAAGGCTTAGTGGCCAACTTGAGTTGGTGGAAAACAGACATGCATATTTGAGAAATTGTTTCTATTATGGTTCTCTTCTGTATTCATGAAAATATTACACACAGTTTTTAAAAACTAAAATGCAGAACAAAATGTCTAAGAAGGGAGCTAACAGAAGTGGTGGCTTGCATTCCTATATAAGTATATATCTGTGGAAATAACTTAGTTTCATTTGTGTATGACAAAAATTGCTCATTTCCCAGTATTTCAACCAGTACATTTTAATAAACTGGATAATTTTTAACAACTATCCAGTTGCCTATATGTTAATTCCCATATTCCAGGAAATCCTAATTGTTTCATAGATTGTGTACTCACTCATTTATGGAATGATAGAGTTTTGCAATGCCCTGATGAGTCCAGTCCTTGCCAAACTGAGGGAGGATATGTCCCAAAGCATCAGATCTAAAAGGAGAATCAAAGGTACATGACACATGGTATATGAGTTTTGTTGAAGACAACCACTAATGAACATACCATTTAGAAAGAATATTTACAGAAATATTTCTGCAGAAGCTCCTAACTATTTACAAAGAGAATTAATAAATTGTCCAGACAGAGCAATTGGTGGGGTCATACAATGCAAGTCAGTTTCCAAGTTAACCTGTCTCTGCTAAATCTGGAGAAGTCTAATAGAGAGAACAATCACACGGTAAATGTTATCATCTTGGCATTATTCTTTTAAAGCACATTTTCTAATTTGCTTTAAAGGCAAGTACAAATTAAAACTAAAGCAACCCTATTAATGAACATCTTTTAATAGGTGTCTTTATATAAATAAAGTTTCTTTACCTTGCTTTGAAAAGCAGGATAAGATCAACAAAGCAAGATTAAAAACAAAACAAAACAAAACAAACAAACAAAAAAAAAAACCAAAGAAAGAAAGAAAAACCCCTAAAATACTTACTTGGTTATTGTTCCATCAATGTCTGATATTATGATTTTATCATTCCAGTTCCAGAGGTATATTGTTCCTGCACAACGACAAGTCCCTTGATACTGGGTTGTAATACTAAATACAACATCATTAGGGCCATCTCTGAGCTTCAACTTTGCCTGTAGAATAAAAATGACTGAAAATGTAACTTGCCTTCCCTCTAAAATTTTTATGATTTTACAATCACAAATGAGCTGTACAAAATGGCTCATATACTCTTCCTTGTCTATTTTGATTAACTCATCAAAAAGGGAACCATAGTTTAACAGTGGCACAATGGTTTTGCTGTTGTTACAGCCTGGGTACATGTGTATGTCCACAGTTCTTGTACTGCCTACAGCCGCAGGTATTTCATCCTCTGCCACTTTAATTCTTGCTACTATGGCAGACTTGCAGCACTATTAAACTGAACTCACAGTTTGCCATAGGATACAACTGTATTTTCTACTCAGTGCATGGTTTCCTCAAAATTTTTCCCTGATGAAAATCATACATTTAGACAGTAGCAGGACTAACTTGTAAATTAGACCACAGTGAATAAATTGCACACCAATTTAAATGTATGCTATTATAGAGATGTGCAGATCTCAGGATACCTAAACTACAGAAGCAAGCAATGCTGCTTTTCTGGCAACATCTTAATATAAAAGTTTGATTATGGAACTTCATAAAAAATTACTATTTTTTAATCCAAATATATTCTTAAAAAAACACAACAGAAAAAAAATTATCAGAAATTCCCTGCAGCTGCCTACCCTTGTACTTTAAATTTCTTTTTAAAGTTTTGTTGGGTTTGGTTTGTTTTTTTTTTTTTTTTTTTTTTTTTTTTTAATTATGAAGCATCCTATGCACAAGACAGGCATATCACTTACTATTTGGTCCGAGGACAGTCTAAGTGACTTCTTATAAGATGTAACATTCCCATGGGGTGGATGCTCTGCTGGGGCAGAATCCATTTTCAGGGATTCCTTCAACTCCTGGGATGCTTCATCACTGGAAGAATCATCCTCTGGAGGCCTAATGTGACATCAACCAGAATAAATGTAAGCTACATAAAATCCTTCTTTAATGGAATAAGATGCTTATGCCAGAGTAATTTCTGCTTATGCTGAGGATTTGCTGCTACCTGATAGCACAGATCAAGGAAGTCCAGGGTCTAGTGAATGCCCAGATAAAGCCAGTACATGCCAGTAAGCAAGTAAGACTTGGAATGCCAGCACTGGTAGAGCTCTAAACATGACTATTCCTAGCTGGCTCCACACACAATGGGTTTAGTAACAACACAGTGTCAGGTGGTCACTAATAATGAACTAGGGAAACTGCAGATGAAAAGGGACACCGAATGGGTAGCAGTGCTTTGTTTTTTAAAAAAGCTGCCTCAGTTATGATGGCATTTAAACTGTGGGTGTTAGTGGAGTAGCTCACCTTTTAAGGTTATTCAGAGACTTATTTTCCTGATCATTATGAGATTTCAAGATTAAAAGCAGCATTTAGTTTCTCTGAAGTATTAAATCACAAAATATTTAGTTCTTTAAGTCTTTAAGACACCAACATTTACAAGTACTTTTTCAAAATCATGCAAGAATATGCATATGCATAATAAATACCCTAGAATGGAAGAGTTTTGTGCTAAGCACTGATAGCTGTCTACCACAACTTGGGCAACATGTACACTGTGATTAATACTATTTTATTGTTTCAATTATTTAATGTTACAAAAAAATCCACATGGTTTAAATTATTGATACAATATTAGGTCTTCACAAAAGAAAAATTATTACAAAGTGTATCAGAAACAGTATCACTGTATTTACAGAGCAGTGGCCTATTGATAAAGGTTACCATGTATGTACTTGTCCTGTCAGTTCTGTTAAGGTTTAAGAAATAAACACAATAGCATTTAGGAAATAATTGTAGTGTATTTGTACATCCTACAACGTTTGCTGCCACATTATTTTGCTGAATTGTTTGCTATACATATCTGATTCCTCTTCAGTAGCTTACAGGAAAATATTTCTTCCCACAGTACATTACTACTGAACTCTCCATTCAAAAAAGGAAAAAGAAAAAAGAAGAAAAAAAGGCACTATTCAGTCCACAGGTAAGTCTTCAGACAGGAACACACCTACTATTAACTTGCTCTTTTATAGTTGCTGGCAGTTCATTTGCTCTTTGCGTCTCAGTTTTCCCCTCTTTTGCTTCTGGTATCTAAAGCAACATGATAATAAAGAACATATTGACACTTTAAGTATTTTAAACAAATCCAAGTTAAAAACAGCTACCTGTTTATAGTACATAAACTATATTAAGTCTCAGAATCACCATTCTAGATAATAATTTCTAAAAATTATTTGACAAAAGGATGCTTATGAAAAAAATCTCTGTTAAAGCTTTTTCTTATTACAGGAAACAAAACACTGTACCAGAAATTGGGAATTCCTAGTTTAACATGATGAATTTAGCATTAAAAGCAGCTGTCAGCCTTTAAGCTCATAAATTGCTTTTTTGTAGGGAAGTAAGTTTAGGGACAATACTCAAGGTTTAGAAAGTTTAATTTAGTCTAAAATGGGGTGCCTCAGTTTAACTACTATGCAGTACAACACCTACTTATTTATTTGTGTATACATTCCTAAACCAGACTGCAGTGACTGAAGAGTAGCTCTGGTAAGTGCTTATGGATTAGAAGAAAATGTTACAATATGCAACAGGTGGATACAATAAGTTCTGTTGAAACAACTAGTAACACCTGACAAGGACACAGCATTTCAGGCTAAATGAACAGATGCAGCTACAGCTATTGCAATATCAGCTGGCCATTGGTGACAGTGAACTATATAAGCAGTGTTTTGAGGTACTTCTGACAAGTTACTTTCTTTTTCATCTTTTAACAGCTAAGAGGAAAAAAAAAAATCACAGTAAGTCTCAGTCACCTGCTTAGTCATGCTTTCTTTCTTGCGCCAGAACCACCACCTTCCAGACTTCTTTGGCATCTTCTCTTTGACCCAAGACTCTACAGTAGCCTGCAAAATTAGGTATGTTTTTAATTGGTATCAAAAAACAGAGATAATCAGGTGTTACTGCACATAAATTTTTCCAAGAAAGTATGCATTTATCTATTTACCTTAGGCAAACTCTTCTGAAAGACCTGCAAACTCAGAATCATCGGAGCAGCCAATGCCCAGTTATAATACCTGTTTTAAAACACATTATTGGTAAGATATTACAAAATCTGTCTGCAGATCAATAAATATCAGCATGAAATCTTGCCCTTGTGTTGATGAAAATACATATTTGCTGCCAACCACTAATACTAACATTTTCTGCAAGCAGAGTCATTTTAATATATACAATTCAACATTAGTGGCCATTAGAGAAAAAAAAATCTCACTTAGCTAAAGCTAAATTTAATGCAAATCTTTGGTTCAAACATATTCACACATAATCTGCAATGGAAGCTGAGAAGTGTGCTCACTTCAGAGACCAGATTTGAAATGGGATTTTCTCTGACCTAATTATATGACACAGAGAATTTACCTGTTATAAATCCGTATTACCAAATTAGGATTGTCTATGAGTCCAGGGTTTTCAGCAAATTCATGATAAGTAATAATATGCTCCATAAATTTTTCTGCAATAGAAAGAGACCTTAATTAAAAAGTAATAATATAATATCCCAAGATGTCTGATTAGTTTACATCTAGGAAAACCCTTTCTGTCATTTCAGAGTTTCTCCTGATCTTGCAGCATCACTGAAGATGTGGGTCCTGTGACTGCCTCCTCCCTACAGAAAAAGCCTTGGACCACTTTGTCACAGTAAAGAGCCTTAAGAAATTAGAAGAGGAAGGATAAGGAGGAACTAATTCAGTTCAAAGGCTGAAAAAGAAAGCCATGCTTGTCTAGGCAAGTTTTCTTGAAAAATTTTGATGGTGGCTAAGGGGCCGACATACTACACTGGAAGAAGAGCGGGAAGGGTGATGTCAGCTTTTCAGGTTTGAAAAACTACTACTATCACTAACTAGCATTTTCACAACTAGTTTCTATACATGTTTGCAGAAATACATGACTTAGTGGAAGACCCCTGCAATCAAGACATCCTTTTTTCCAATCAAATCCAGTATTACTACCACGTTTTCTCAAGAACAGTCCTGAGTCTTTATTAATAAGCATCTAAATTTCATTTTATATATTAGAGACTGGATGACCATTTAAAAAAGTAATATTAAAACACTGCAGTAAATGTCCATGAAGATTTTATGCTGCTAAAAGCTCCCTCAAAAATACAAAAAACTTCAACAGTAAACAGACTAAAACATTAAGAGAGAAAAATCAGCTAGTAAAAATCTAGACCTTAACAATCATTTAGGACAGAAGTAGAGCAGAAAACACAGTTCAACACAAAAGGGTTTTTTAATCACTTGAAAAAACTGAAAAAGAAAAATTATCAGGCAATTGGAAAGAAGATGAATTGTTAAGATTTACATAGGACTAAGTAAGGACTGGCGAGAAATTGATGTACTTGGTCAGATAAATAATGCATAGTACAAAAAAAGAGAAAGAAAAAAAAAAGCTTCTCGAGACATCAAGTGTTCTTGATTAATATGAGGTTCAACTCTGCTATCTCTGCTTGGCAAATGCTTGAGAATTTTAGAAAAATGAAAGATTTACTATCTCCTTCTCTCAATGTGAGCATAGTAATAAGCCAAAATTTTGTAAGGAGGAAATCAGAGCATTCAAGCCACTTCATTTGTTTAGTTGCCTGAGCTCTATTCCTCTTTATGCTTTAGTCTTTCACATACCTTTAGAAATCTCTCCATTTTCATTGAGACCTCCACAAAGTGAAAGTGTAACATCAGGCAAGTCCATAGCAGAATCAGACATACACTCTGTACCACTATCAGCAGCAGCACTTCCCACTGACTGCGGTGACTGGGAACCAGAAAGGGTATCTGACTCTGTCCACTGCCTGAAGCCAGGATCAGAATCACTAAAGGAAAGTCAAAAGTATTTTACTTGCAAAAAAAATGCACAGACCCTAGCTTACAGAACAGACTATATGATTACTCCTCTCAAAAAATCCTGATTTTGCATTTTTACATAATTTCCCAACCTAAATTTAAAACCAACCTAACAAAAACCCAGACATACACACCCACACTGACCCTTCATAATACTGGCAGACTGTCTCCAGTTCTCCTAACATTTCCCTAAATTGGACAATAATTACATTTCTTGACTAAATTGGATTAAAATGAAGAAAACATCCTCTACATTTTACTTCTGCAGAGTAATATTGTGCTCTTCAATCTTTACCAGAAAGTTGTAAACTAAGAAAAAGGAACAAAAGGGCACTGCTTTTAGTACTTTTGCCACACTGTCTGTTTCAAGAAGTACAATAGAAAGAAAAATGACATTAAAAAAAATGACATTGTGATTTAAGGCTGGAGTCACTAGTTTGATGCACTAAAAAGTTTACAATACAGCTGAACAAGAGTACTGGTACAAAAGCAGTTTAAATGTACTCCTCTCTATGTCTGCAGAACATACAGGTCCCACAAAGAGGAAAAATCTCAGCAGTCACATCCCATGTGATCCTTCAATGTGTTTCTTCTCAAATTAGAATTTTCACAGTAAGCACGGAATACTTCACAAAAGCCTAAAAACCTTAAGTCCAATTCTTTTTATCAGAACTGGCACATAAATAATACATGTAATGACTTAGGTAATGCAACTGCAGAATTACCCCAGATTTAGAGCATTTTACTTCAAAATTACCTTTTGGGAAAGTAGAGGGCTGCAACTTCAGGTTCCAAAGCCTTTAGGTCATCCAAGTAAATATCATCAGGGCCTTGATGATGACTTCGCTTGTGCACCCCTGTTAATTTTAACACTTAAGATTACTAAGATGAAGTTACCCAGACATGTTAAATACAAACATCATCATGGAAGATTCAGACTTATTTGTATGATTTTTAAGTTCCAGAGTTCCATTATAATTTTAGTCAGATAAAATTTTAAATAGGAAAAGCTGAAAAAGCACATTTATACTTTTTCCACTGTGATCTCAAGTTTGGTAGATCACACTGAGGGCAAGAATCAAGAGCTTTATTCCACACCTTTCTTTTTTGAAGGAGAGTCAGTTTTTGCTGTTGGTTTTGTTTCTGGTAAAGGATCCATCAATATTCTGGAATGATGATCACCATCCAATGGCAAGGGAACTTGCGGTTCTACAATTGCAGAAGCAAGAGAGTCTTTAGCATCCATCTGCTTAAGGAGAGGGTGAGTTCTTGGCTCAGGTTTCAGTACTGTACAGACAGAATCTTTCACATCATCATCGTCTTCAACTTCATCAGAGCTGAGGATGACCCTAAAATGAGTCTTCTCTGATGGAGTGATGGTAGCTGTTCTGCAATGTTCCAGTTTTTCTTTCTTACTTATCTGAAAAACAGAAGTCTAGTCAATCCTTTCACTTCACCTATTCGTTTAATTCCATTCTAAACATGAAATTCGTACACATGGTACAAGTTTTCATCATACAAGAAAACCAGAAAATAACTTAAAACAAGTATTGTAGCAACATAAAACATGTCTCATCATATTAGCGAAGTTCCCTGCAAAAGAATTTTCACAGGAGCTTATTTACAAGTTCAGTAAAGAAACTGGCATAGAGGAAGCACTGACTTGACCAAACCACAGCACGGAAAAAGTGGAAGTGTGGATTTATCAAGGCCTCCGTTAGATACTAAATTTACTCTTATCAAGGCTACAGTTCCTCTGGAATGAAGTAGAACTTACTCTACAATAAAGCAAATTAGTTTCCTAAGTTGTTTCCTTCAGGTTCTAACTAAAAATTCAAAAATTTCAGACTTTCACTGTAGATTTCCTGGGATTACTTTTCTGAGCAACTCTTGAACTCAAAAAAGGTGACTCTCTCTGCCCACCACAAGGGGCTGCTACTTCTCCATTTCAGCTGTATCTGAACGACAGCAGATTTCCAACCCTCTCCTAGGACAAATTAAATATGCCAAAACTCACTTACAAAGTTAAGAGACAATAAAGATGTTTACCTTGGTTGACTCTGGGAATCCTCCCCATGTCCATTCCATGTGAGATTCAGATCTGAGCAAGCTCTCAGCAGGCTTAACTTCTAGTTCTGAATCACTTTTAGGGCAGACTTGCTCAGAGAAAGGGCTACCAAATCAGTAAGAATTAAAAAAAAAAAAAAAAAAAGAAAAGAAAAAAGAAAAAAGAAAGCCAGTGTTTAAAATGCAGTAATGCATTTTTGTGCAGCTACTGTTGGTAGAGTTTTCAACAGCTTAACAGAGCTTCAATTATTTGGCAACATGGCAAGAAGCCCAGCAGGGTTTTCAAACGGTGAGAAATTAGGTTAAAACCAAAATCACATTAAAGACATTAAAGGACTTACATAGTGATCGCACTAAATAGATTCCTCCACTGCATCTACAGTGCAGTAACAGCTCTCCCTTCAGCCCATGTTCCACTTTTCAAACAAAACTAAAAAGTTTATTGAAAAATAAGACAAAATAGTTTTAAGTTCCTTACCTCTGTAAAAATATAGCATTTCAGCATGCTATGCAGAGATTTGAGTAATAGAAGTCTTGCAAACATAACTCACAAGTGCAAAAACAACATCAATTCCCAATGCAGGGAAAAAAAACATTCAGAAGATAACTTAGGAGAGTGAAAGGAGATTACTTGAAAACTTCCTTCAGATGTGTTTGAACTACATGACCTTTGAAATCCATCTTATTTTTCCTACAGTGGTTATTATCCATAAATCAGGAACAGACTTCTGAAATTTACTTCAGTCAAGATTACTTTTAAGCCAGAAGAATACCCTACAAAATGCTAGAAAGGATTTAAAAATAATTTTGCACTTAGGATCTTAGAGATTAAAAGAAACACAAGTTTTTGTCTACCCTCCCTTGAAGAGGGCAATTATATTGCATATTATAGAAATGCTGCTCTTTTTACACTTTGACATTCATAATATTTATAATATATTATGGTTTGAGTTTACATAAACAAACCTCAGTATTTGAATTTAAACTGTAGGGACCAGAACTGGGCACAACCCTCCATGTGTGGCCTGATGAGAACTAAGAGGAGAGGGATAATCACATCTCTGTCTCTGCCACGAATGCCCCGTGGATGCAGCCCAGGATCCAGTTTGCTTTTGCTGCTGCAGCCGTGCTCTGCTGCCTCAGGCTCAGCTTGTTGTGCCCCAGGTCAGCCAGGCTGCTCCCAGCCACACAGATCCCAGCTTGTACTGGGCTCTTTGGTTGTGTCATCCCAGTACAGGATTTCACACTGGTCTTTGCTCTTGTTGCACTTGTAATTTCTGGCTGGTTTGGGTACTAGACAATGTCTTTGAGACTCCCTCTCCCATGAAAGGTCGGGCTACACGAACTTTTGAGGTCACTTCCAATTTGCATTGTTCAAAGACTTAATACTGAAAATTTTAAAGCAATTCCTTACAGGTATTTAATCTATGGATATTTTTTCCCCCATACAAAATTCCTGCAAGGATTAGTTACCTAATTTAGTATCATATATCAAACTTTCTGAAGGCTTGAGGAACTCAGGTTTTGTAGTATCATACAGGACTAAACTGTGATCACAATTCAGGCTGCAAAAATAGACATTACACAGATCACAATCCAGACAGTAAGAATCCCTCATGTTGCTCTGAGAGGACACCTCAAAAATCCAAGGTATCAGGACATTTAAACATCTCTACAATGGTGAGTTGTCATCTCAGCTGACTTCCAGCCTTCATCACCCAAGGACACAAAAAAGAAAACTGATATTTTCCCCCTCAGTTCTCCACTAACAATGTCATACAGTAATCACCTTTTGTGTACTGTTAGAAGGGCTTGTTTAAAGTGACACACTGATGAAAATACATGTACACATTTGTTTTCAGGAAGAATATGAACTAACTTTCCCTGCATGTCAAATAATTTATTCCATCTACACCACAAGTCATCTGGAAGCCATGCACAATATTAACCTGTTTCTAAGTCTAATTCTTAATATTCAGGAGTTCCTGCAAAAGATTGAATATTTCAATTTTGGGACCCTAAGTCTATTCTACTTCCCTCAAGGTATGCTTTTCACTGTCACTCTCAGGCAGAAGTGTTTAGCCAAAAGTCCCATGCTTGTAATAGTGACCTAGTCATGCCAACATTGCCTGTTGAAACAGGAAGAATACTGATGGCATCAGGTATCAAATAGGTAATGGTTATGCTTTCCATCTTATTATACTGAGTAGGACAAACAGAAGTGTCCTTACGGAAAGACTTGTGCTATTTTCTTCCCTGAGCTCCCTGCAAAGGTTCTGAATAGCAAGATGACAAACTGTACTGCAAGTCAGCTAGCTTTTTTAGGTCTCCAAAAGGAAAGCCCCCATTTCTCCTCCTCTGTACAACAGCTACATGATAAAATCTTTCTTTGATGGCTTAGGAGAAGCAATTTAAAGCAAAATTTCTCTTCTCCTAGACAGCTTGCATCAGAGAATCCCTGACCCAATGTCCTCCCCAAAGACAAAAAGGAAAATTGCCAATTTCTCTGTTGAACTGCAATCTGGACTGGGTAGCTTTTTGTTAAAAACAAACCAAACCAAACCAAAAACAAAACAAACAAAAAAACTCCTACACCCCAGAACTGTGAAAAACCTAGATATCCCACATGAGACACAAACAACTTACTACAGCTGACTGGCTCCATAATACATGAATGAGAAGAGATGCATGAATTATTTCTCCTGCTAGTCTATGTTAGCTCAGGCTTTTATAAACTGAAAATGAGTATCAGCCTCCATGCTGGAGTCATCTAGGTGATATAATCCATACAGCAACATGTCAGTCCTTGGGTCAAACACTGTGACTGCATTTCATTCACAAACCACAAACCTTTGGGGAACATTTGAAGACTACATCTCATTAAGTGTAATTGAGGATGTGGTTGTCAGCCCAAAACATAAAAAGGAATGATAATGGGATTTCCTGTCCAACTGCTTCTGTTCATTAACAAGCTATGCACTGGGGGAATCAGCAAGCACCAAGCACGGTACAGTACATTCTGACTCCACTGAGGCCACAGCTCTGCAAACACCTGAAGTAGAGAGATCATACACACTTAAAAAAATACTGGCTGAAGGTTGAACTCTTCCATCCTGTATCACCTATTGATGGAGAAGAACAGGTACCTGTGCACTGAGCAGGTAACAAGCAATAATGGCTGCCATGGAAGGCTGACCAGTAATCCTCACTGACGTTGTGAATGTATCTGCTATGAGGCAGATTCCTCCATCAAACTGAAAAACAGTAGCACTAGACACTTGCCAAAGAGTTCAGATGACTCAAGATACTACGTGAGACATATATGCCCTCTCTTGTACGTCCAAGGTTCAGGGAAAGTACAAAGTTTACCTCAAATACTACCATATATGCACAAAATGCTTTCTTATGCATATAGAGATTGAGGTTAGAGTGGTGAAATCCAAAGTGTGAGTCTTGAAAAATCTACAAACTGAATGCAAGAGGAATAGCATGAACATCAGAAACTGAAGACTGTACTTGAATGTACATACAGAAGTGCCCTGGTCACTGAAAATTGACTGGCAAGATGTATTATGCCATTTTTAAGAATCCACAGACAACTGATGATGATTTCAGTATCTCTGGACAAAGAAATATACTACAACTCCAGCAAATCCTCTGTTCTGAAGTGGAACATGATTCAACTTTAGGATCTAGCTTTACCTTGAGAAATTTGGATTACTTCACACAGTAAAATGTACCTTAACATCACTTTTGCGTTCCGGCAGATCAAGTATTGCTTATGCTAGGGTGAATCATAGGGAACATACTAGTTTTCCACACTCTTCTCAGCTTGAGGGAATCTTACTAACTGTATTTCCTGTCTTTAACAGTGAAATAATACATTTTGTAAAGTTCCCAAAGTTTCAAATTAGTACCAAGCATTGAATTTGTTATCACAGAGGTTTGATAGCTTTACAGAGCAGGGAGAAAAATGAATAAAAAGGCATAGTGATTTTTGTTTTACAATTACTCATTATTATACAAATGATGACATTACAAAGTGACTTACTTCTCCAGAGGGGACCAGTCTCCATCAGATAAGGGGTAATGGTCCTTTGAATGATAAATCAAAGATTCTTTTTGTTCTTCACCCTTTGGTGATGAATTTGAGGATCCTCTGTGGAGACACATAAGACATTAAGTCAGCTATAAGAAATCTGTGTTACTAATTCAGTAAAAGAAATTACATAGATGCTATTAAAATCTAAGAGCAAAAGCAAGGAGTGTATAGCTTAAAGGATTTGTTGTTTGCAAGACACCGTTATATAATTTTAAAAGTATTTAAAAACAATTATTTCTACTTGAAAATATTGCAAATTTAAAAATCTACTACTCCTGGAAGTTAATACTGAAGAAATCAAAATAGCATAAATGATACTATTCTACATAAGTAATTGTTTGTCATTTTACTCTACACAGGCAGATAATATTAACAAAACATGAAGATGAACATAAATTTTTACACAGTAAACTTCACTATGTGAATTTTACAATCACTGGAAAAGCTGAATTAGTAAGGTTAGTTTAGACAATGTACATTTGACAAATTAAAACAGTAAGAAACCAGGGTTAGGTATCAGCATCACAATTTACCCAACAGCTTACAGATTAACATCAACTACAACACGGAGATAAAACAATGCACTTTTCTGAACAGTGAGGTTTGCTTTGCACTGGGAAAGTCTACTTAGTATCTACATCAAAGACCCAAACCCAACCAACAGTAAGACCCACTGAACAGGCATATACCTTATTTTACACAGAAGTTCCCTTGAAATATTACCACCATAAAGTATTTTAGATCTTTCTACAGCTTTCTGAATTTAACTGAATAAATATCTATTCTCAGGATACAACTAACTTGTTTGAGGTTAGATCAAGGGCATGATGGGTATACAGTAGATAAGAATACAAGGAAGACATGCCTGGAATTTGAGTGCAAAATGCAACAGAAATTATTTTAAGCCACTATTATGATAGAAAAAACCTATTTTAATTCCAGTGCACAGTTGCACTGGATTTGTTTTGGAATGCTAATGCTCACTTCTCTTACAGATAGAGGAAAGAAAGTATTTTGCTACTATCCAATGTGTAAATATTTAGAATTTGCATGCCTACTCAATTAGACACTAAGCAGTTACAGTGTTGTACCTCATTTGCACAAGTCTTTCACTTGGAAGACAGTCTAGGTTATGCTAAATGCTAAACTCTACAAATGTCTTTTTAGCTCCACTTCTTACTCCACAGTAGTGTTCTTACAAAACCTGCCTGACTTAAGATGAGAACTGCAGAGACTGTGGATCCTCTGTGTTCATAAACTGTGACGGAAATATGTTTCATATTATTGTTGTTGGCAGTACTAAGTATCTCCAAAGGAGGAAAAAGTATGATTGAACAATTAAGTAAACACAAAAAAGAGAAAAATTATAGAGGCCCTCAAAATCTTTACTGCAGTAGGGAGGGAGGGAGGCAAGATGATACATGGGTGGTACTGAACAGATTTTATCCACTGGAAATTGGCAACAAAAAGGGTTCGTATAAAGGATGCAAAAAATCAAATTTAACTGATAAGTGGGATAAACACAAAAGTTAAAAATCAAATGTAGTCCAAGATTATTGAAAATACAAGGGGAAAATCAGTATACATCAACTTGTAACTTCAAGTTGCACTATCAACACTAAGCTATTTATTTTGCAATGTTTATAAACAGTACTGCCACTTCTCATTATTGTCTGCTTTACACATAGTCTAAATAAATATGTAAGATTTCAGAGACAGATAAGCACTTTAACCCTTTAACACCCTGAGCACCGGAGAAATAATGCCCTCTATTTCTGAGTTGTATATACTGTAATCTCAGTCTTTCTGGTATCATTTTATATAAGTCTAGCACTACTAACTAAGTCTAGCTGGAAAAGACAAAGCACATATTTTGAAAAAAGCTGATGAACACTTGGTAATAGATTTTCCCAAGAAACAGGAAACATCTTGTTTTCTGCTTTATAAAAAACCAAAGAGATAAGACATTACATACTGGCACCTGTGACTGAATTTTTGACCTTCCTGTTAAAAACATCAGCCTCCCTTTTCCGTTCCTAGTTTCACTTTGAAATCTGAAGCTATGCCTGAGAACAGTTAAGTTTCTAATTTCTTATCTTTCTTCTTCCTTTTCAGAGACACACATTTATAACAAAAAGAAAAAAAACCACTAAACCAACCAACCAAAACACCACAATCTCAAACAATTGTAATGATTCCACTTTACAGCCCCATATGGTTTGAAAATAAAACTTATGAATGCTTTTTCACAACTGTATCTTTAGCTGGGAAGAAAACAAGTGCACGCCTATTGCAAGGCGTTTTATTTGCTGCCCTGGTAGCCCACTGAAATGAGTGTATATAAACTTGACTGACTGACACAGAGCTGCAAACCTAATGTATTTAAGCCTTCACCATTACAGTATTTTTTTGTTTCAGTCCTGCATTTACTTACTGTTCAAGAAAACAACCTTCTTTTACAAAATCATCTTCTTTTCACTTTTTAACACCCTATCTGATAATGCATTTCTACTGCTGTTTCTGCTTATGCACAATTTAAAAAAAAAGTTTAGAAATAAAAAGCCTTGCCAACTTTCATTCTAAAAGGTACAAAAAAATAAAACCAGAGCAAACTTGATGAAAACACCATGGTCTGTTCAGCTATGACTAAACATTCTGATCAGACACAGCATTTTTATTCACCTCTAGTCAAAGTATGGTAATTGCTAGATTAGCAATTTGAATCCTAAACACCGGATGAAAGCAGCCATTATTATACATAACATTCCTAAACACTTCATACATTTGTAATGACACATTAAATAAAGAATAAACAATTATTGGGTTATATTTTCGCTCTTCCTGTACTTGACAGTTATTTTTATTTTTGGTTTTACTAAGAGAAGTTCATTGTTGTCTTAATAACTGCATGCTAAAGACTGAGCAAAAGTCTTTCTTGAACTGAAAAAAAAGATAAAAATTTCAAACAAAAAAAAAAGCCTAGACTTAAACAGAGCAGGGAGTATCTAAATGACAATTCACTGACATAAATACGATACTAACAAAATAAGGCAAATTAACTAAGAAAGCCACAGACAGTAAGAAACACTTTTAAAACCAGATTTTGCTTGTTATGTTTTGCTGGTCATAGGTATGATAACAGATTCATGTTCTTCTTTTGCACTATCCTTTTTGTCTGGTACTTACTAAATTCGAGACTCCTTTGAAGATCCATACTGAAGGAGTTTCTTCAGGTTTTTTATATTTTATTCTCTTACACCAAAACATTCTTGCAATTCCCAGACCTGATCTTCAATTTATTCAGCCAGTATTACATTTAACAACAACGCTGTCCAGTGAAACACCTACCTTTCTTTGAAAATCACGTCCTGATGAGTAGGTT
The DNA here is from genome assembly GCA_013398615.1 of Brachypodius melanocephalos. NCBI lineage: Eukaryota > Metazoa > Chordata > Aves > Passeriformes > Pycnonotidae > Brachypodius > Brachypodius melanocephalos. Next base: position 8,645,062 of record VZSR01001685.1, on the reverse strand, counting down.
TCTCCTGGATTTGAAGCAGTTATATGCTTGATAGCTTTCATCTATAACTTTAATCTTTCCTGTTACCCTATAGACCTCTTCAGCTTAGTAGTATGTGCTACCAGTTTAGCAGAAGTTCAACTTTACTAAAGAGTTTATCCACTTCAAAATACAGGATTGGTTTTTTCCTCCTTTTTCTTCCCCCCTCCTCTTCATGTATGTATAAAGAATTCTCTTTAGTAACATGAAGGGACATCCATTTATATACTTTTCAGTTGCCAAAGTAAATTTCAGGTTACAGAGAAGCCAAATTCAGTTGTGGTGTGCTACAGGCATTCCACACTATAGTCTATCTAGAGGCTACCAAACACGAGAAGATTTCTGCCTCATCAGAGAAATTACACTAAAACTTTCTCAGTCACACAACATATATCATAACAACACTTCTTCATCAGAATGGGCTTAACTGCATTCATACTCATTAAAAAATGCCCCAACTTTAAGGTCAATCTGTGAAGATTTGCAAGATACCTGTTTGGAGTTTTGTTTGTTTGCTTGAGGAATGGCCTAGGCAGAGTCTACCAAAACTTGTGCAATACTTGCATGGAAGAAATGAACAAGTGACCTTTTAAATGTTCAGTGAAAACAGCAACTATCTGAGGGCTTACCTCAGGGGCTGTACACTTTTCTCATCATCTGAGCTTATTTCCATTTCAAAAATCTCTTCAGTCCCAGCAGAAGAGATCTGATCTTCTTTCCTGCTATCTTGTTTGTATTTCTTTCTTCTTCTTTTTTTCTTTTTCACAGAACCTGGGGTGAATACAGTCTCTGTTTCTCCAGAGTGTGGAATTTCTGAGTTTGCACATGTCCTCTCATTTTCACCTGATTTCAAATGATTGTCAGTGTCTTTAAAAAACTGGTCTTCAGTGGGTATTGGAGATGTTGCCAAATAAGCAGGAACTTTTTCCTAGGGGAAAAAAAATTAAAAAAGAAGAAGCTGTTTTTTTCCACTTTGTTTTGTGCACACAGGTAAGTTGTCAGCTACAGATTAATCCTTGTACCTATATTTAGACACAAAGCCATACAGATGCCCAGTGGTATGAAGCTGATAATCTAGAAAGGAATCAAGTTCACCAAGCATGATTACAAGAAGTTCAGAAAAATGCATGTTAGTATTCTTACAGTTTTCAGATACAAACAACTGGCTTTGCCAGCAAAGCAAATACCCAGTCTGTGGAATGTTTTTGAAGTTATCTGTCCTGAGCATGCCAGTTCCATGCTTATTAAATGTGTTAATAAAGTAAGGCTAATTAAATCCACTGCTGTTTATTTTGAAACAGATTCACTGGAAGGTGTAAGTTAAAAGGGACATCTGGATACCATCTGGTCCAATCTCCTGTCAAATGCAGGGCCGCAGGTTAGGTTATCCAGAGCTTGGTCAAGCCAAAGGCTGAGTATTTCTATGAGGGAGTCTATCACTCCTCTAGGCAACCTATTCCTGTGTTATACTGCTTTTGTACAGAAGGATTTTCCTTATATCTAGCTGATATTTTCTCCATGCCTTTTGCCCCATCTTATGACTAGGCAGCCTTGTGAAGAGAGTGTCTCTATCTGTACTGTAGCTACCTCACAGGTACTGCAAGACTGGTTATATTCCCCTAAATCCTCTCTAGGCTCAATAGAATGAGTTCCAGCAACTTTTTTTTTCTATTTCAATTTCTTCAGCCCTCCACTGGGCTCGTTCCCATTTTCCATGTCTCTTCTGAACTGGGAAGGCCAGAACTGCATTCCAGATTTGATCTTACACCTGCTCCTGCTGAGCAGGACAACCCCAGATACCTTCACATGCTGGCTGTGCTATTCCTGGGACACATTTGCCTTCACTGCAGCCAGGGCACGCTGCTGGCCAGGTGATGCAGAGCTGCATTTCATCCAGTCAGATCCGAGCCTGCACTTCCAACCCTTATGTGAGACTGCACACGCATCTTGGTTAAATCTTGGTGGGAATCTTGCTGGTCCAGTCTCCCAGCCTGCCAAGCTGGCTCTTTGTGGTGGCTCTTTTTCTGACCTGTCTACCTCTCCTCTCAGTTCACTGTTACCCATAAAATTGGTGAAGGTGCCTTCAGTCATGTCATACATGTCAGACATTATTTATGTAAAGTATCTTTCAAAAAGAAAAAGTCAACTATAATTTACTCACCTTAAAACCAACATACAGACAACCAACTCTCAACTAATTACAACCCACTGCCCTTTAGAAGGAAAACCTTTAGCTATTTAGCCTGAGGTTTATTTACATTGTAACAAGAAACTGAAAAGACACTGACACCTGGTCTGAAAGAAACACTTTGTGAAGGGACAAAGACAAGGTGGAACAAAACCAGAAGAGAATGGAATTTGCACAGTCAACAGAGAACAGTTCCATAACTCAACTTCATGGTAGAGAACAGAAGTAATTACAAGATGCCTGTTATTTTACTGGAGTCTTGTGCAGAACATTAGTCAGGAACACCGATGAGACACAGCCTCGAACTGATGCTACTTTTGATGTGCTCAAAGCCTTATCTGCTATTTAACACTAAATTCAAATTTTCATTGAATTAATAGTTACAGAACAAATTTTGTTCCACTGGCTGTAAAGTGAAGTAGAGAAAGGAGAACAAAATACAGCCTTATACAACATTGATGACACACATATTTTGCACTGTGAGAAACCTTGAAATAAAATGCTAGCACCTAACCTAAAATTATTATTCTACAATTAGTGATAAACAATTAAGAATAACTAAATAAATAAAACACTCAAGAAAAGTTAAAAGAAAAATGACTGGAAAATTGTCCTAATTTACATGGATTAAGGTGAGCTGTATTACTTCTGAATGTCAAGATGTGAAAAATGCAAAGACTGAGCCCTTAAAGTACCTCTCTGAATCCCCCACAATGGGGAGGGGCAGGGGGGGAAACATCAATGAGAGGTTTATGATTTATCCCTTAAGCATAGCTTCCAGAGGCAAACAAAGATGGTGATCAGCTGCAGGGAAAAAAATGCTTAAAAGCAGTAAAAATAACTCCGTTTTGCTTTGTAGCAAACTTGATCTACATTTTCAGGAAGAATTACCAGCTTTCAAGAACACATTATACATAGATAAGGCACTCCTGTTACAAATCAAAATGTACTCTGCAAGTGCAATAACTCTTTCAAAACACAGTCCTGGGGACAAAGGCAGTGGTTATCACCCTTGCTTTCTGAAAGTCAAGAGACTGATGAGTTCCTATCAATGTCTGACAGTCTAGAACTGTAAAAAACTGCTTTCAGTTTTTATTTTAATAATTGTGTATGCTGACACAGAACCCAACCTTTGTTTCACTTAGGTGCTACGAATCCCAAGTTAGCATCTGGGGTCTTAATGCTTATTTTCTCCTTCCACTTTAAATTGTATTTAACTCCTTTCAATATGAGAGCTTCCTCTGATCCCTCACAGTAAACAAATAGCACCCTAAACTAAAAACTGAATCAGTCTCATTTCCTTGAAAGACTGTAATAACCAGAGGAAATTACCAGTTTATCTTTTACTTCTCTGAGACAGAGTTTTTTCCTCTCTCTTTTGACTATTTTCCATTAAACCTTTTGGACTCTTGTATTAAGAACTTCTTTCCTTCAGACTTGCTGAAAAATGCCAAGAGACTCAAAAGCAATGGTCAGGACTGACCAATATCATGATTACATAGCTCCCACACTCTTAGGAAATCAGAGTAAAAGTGAACCATTATTACTGTTTTTCCAAGGCTCATTAGCTTCCAGTTGCATAAGATTCTTGGGAAATAAATTCTCAAGTAAAAGAAATTACTGCTACCTGGTGAAAGTTTCATACACAAAATTCTGAAAACCTGGGCTAAAATTTGTAAAATAAATTAAAAATATGTCCAAAAAATAGACTACCTTTATTAGTAGAGGCACAAGCTGTAATAACTTAAGGCTAAAATTATTGTAAGACTCTGCAAAAAGTGTAACTGCAGTCAACAAGAATGAATTAACTAAAACAAAGAAACTAAAACAAATAAAAATACTTCAGCACATCTTCCAAATAATGCTCTAATTAACGAAAATAATTAGTTACTTTATTATTACTGGCAGCAAAATTGTACAAAGTATCAAGCATCTTGGCAGTATATGAAAGAGACGTTAAGATTCAGTTACAGAAAATCTAGCTTTCACAGAAGTGAGGATATTAACAGCACTGTATGAGGCACTTTTAACCCATTACTGTGTTATTACTACATTGTAGGCATCAAGAAGCACAAACTCCTTACATTTTCCTCCTCAGTTTCTTGCACAAAGAAAGCTTCTCCATTGTCACCCAATTTCATATGAAGATCAACAGCATCGCCATTAATTTCTATATCAATCTGTGGAAAGAGACATTTTATTGTAAATAATTCAATATGGAGAAAGGGCTAATCTCAGTCAACTTAGCTCTGAGAGTGAACTTTGTTTCACTGTACAATGGTGTCCCTTTCTCCTCTCTCCTTCTGACACAAGTCTGTCATAAAGGTCTTTAGTTCATTCACCTGCAAAATACATCATGCTCCTGGCAGAGAGACTAACACCCACAAGAAAAATAAGAAAAAAAATATAAAGACTGAATCTTGTTTGAACAATTATTGATATATTCTTTATTTCATGGAAGAATGGCAGAGACTGTTCAGATGTTTAAATCTCAGTCTGAATTGGGGCCTGGTATGAATCTGAATGCTGAACACCAGAAGTTCCACCTGGAAGCCTCCTGGAGGCAGCCTTTGTCTGAAAGTGATAAGAGGCTTGCCACAATTATTTCTGCAACTCAAGTCAGTGTTTCAGATTTTCCTGCTCATGAGTTTTTGGGGGTATGACATGGGACCACAACCCTTCTGTAACCATAGTGTTTTTGTCAGAGAATAATGTTCTTATTGTGCTAAAAAGGTAGGGTTTAGCCAAGAAAACCCATTCATAGAAGATGAAAAAGTAGGTAAATAACCAACCATGCACGGGGACTATACCCAAATCCTTAAGATAACCACTTTTCTTCTTCCCCACAATAACAGACTGATTTTGATCTGAAAATCATATAGATTTCACTACTGTTTATTTTTAAAACATTTTCTTGTATTTCCAATTCTGCAACATGAGTTTAAAAAACCTCACTTTTTCTTTATTTTGGTTTAGACATACAAACACCTCTTTAGTACCTACACCTCACACTGGTTTCTGGAGACCTCAGTATACACCTGAAGCTGAAGTACAGATAAGCATACTTTGTGTTCCCACACTGTCTTGGGACTACAAACAGCTCTTGGCCTCATAACATGCCAGAGAAAAACACATCCACAATGCAGTAATAAACACTCAAGTGACTATTGAGAGAACTGTGCGAACAGTAACTCCCAGGATGGAGGAAACAAGGAGCAGCAGTCATCTACACAACCAAAAGCTGAGAATTACACTGACAGTCTAGTACAACAGGTACCAAGATGAGATGTTTCTACTATTCAACAGCTTTTTAGAGGTATCCAGAAGCTGAAAACCTCTCAAATTTGTTTCAGCTACTCAGAAGTGTATAAAGACATTTAATAAAACTCAAATTTCAGACCACTCCTACTGTAAGCATATCTTGCTTGCCTAGATGTCAGAAAAAATACAGCTACACTCTTTTGTACCCTGTTGAGAACTGTAATGTAAGCTGTTACAAAATTATAAGGTAAATAAATTCTTTGTCATCAGCAAGCTTGTTAAAATAAACACTAACAAGGAGGAAATCAAACAAAAAAATAAACACAAAACCTGCTACTCACCTCTGTTCCTGACAAACATACAACTTCAATGCATGTAACTCTAACTATTGAACTTGAACAAAAAAAATCCCCTGACCTAACTGCTCTTTCAGTTTCACTTTATTCTCTTTTTACAACAAAAATATAAAGATAGGGGTAGCCTCCTGCAATAACCATTTACTCCTTTAAAAAGCAGCATTTAACCCTGAGGGTTTATATCCTCTTTAAAACAATTTGACTTTTGGTCACACACCCACATGCCATACACAGTATTCCTTACTGCCAGTAAAGTCCCCCCACAACAGCTCCATTTTCCAGCCAACCCAATTCAACTCCCTTGGCATGACTAACAAAGCCTGTGGGAAAGGAATGGAAGGACAATCTGCTTGGATAGCACCACCACCTCAGAATGGCTGGACAGGAAATTGTAACAGGTTCTCTTTCCAACACGCCCACATGGGAACGAAGCTTCAGTCTCAGTTTTCACTTGCTTGTGGCTAACTGCATTTTCTACTGGAAAACACCCTTGAACACAGCTAACAAGGAGCAACATTTATCATAGGTCATCAACACTTAACACATGCTCTGCTTGTCCTTCAGACATTCCAAAAAGAGTTGCTTACATCAGGGATCAGTTAAAAGAGCATTAAGCATTTCTTTCCCAGCATACTTGGGCAAGTAAGTAAATAGCTCCATGTAAACATTTCAAAACGGTGAAGTCTATATATTGATATTTGTTTTTTTGCATAGGCCCAGAGCTGTCACAGTTTTTCTTTCACAGCATTTTTGCAGAGCCCTTAGATTACCACAAGAAGTTTTGTTTTGCATTCCAAAACTACTACCCTGTACAGCATTTATGAGCAACTGTTCTGGACTAAACTGACCTGCTAACTGGGAATGGGGGGAGCTGGGGAAGGAAAGAAGGAAGGAAGAGGGCAAAAAAGGAATGCACTGGTACTCAAAACTTTGTTTTGACCCACTTTCTGGACTTACCACTTTTTCTTTAGAGCGCAATACACCAAGCTTCCCAAACCGGACGTGGAAGGGAGAACACTGGTATGTCCCATCCTGCTGCCGGACCACAATGACATCGATGCACCCCGACAGGGTTGCCTGATTAATGCCTTTGTACAGCTCCTTCACAGTGACCAGGACTTGTCCTGCAAGTTGCCCCACGTAGTTCATAGTCTGAGACTAAGGGACAGAAAGAAAGACAATAAAAAATTATTTAAAACACATTAGTTTTTTTGAAATGAATTCTTAAAAAACATTTAAAAGTGCAATGTCATTTATCAGTTACTCTACTGTAACAAGTTTTACACAAATGTTTTCAAGCATCAACAGAACTTTGAGGCAATTCTTATATTAATAAAAGTACCCAGAGTTATAAAACCTATTCCTAATGTTTTATCAACTTCAATCTATGACTAATTAAATACTTCAAAGGAAATTTTGAAGCACGTCATTTTTAGACCTCAAAGCCTAGATTTAAGAGATGCTTAATAACTCAAGATAAGCTAAAAATAATAACTCATTCTCCAGAGGACTGCCTGTTTAATACAACTGATCTTATATTGAAAATGGAGATAACTGTACATAAGGATGCAAAAAAAAAATCTTACAAGTCAGGAAAAGGTATGTAGAACATACTGCATGTAACTCTTCCTTTACAGCCCTGTATTACAAAAACAGCTGAGTCACCTTAGAGAAATTATCAAAGTAATGGGAGAAAAGAAATACAAATACTAAGAATATTATGCTGTAGTCAAACAGGATAAAGGGCACAGAATCACTTATTGAAAATTCTGCCCAAGTCATTAAAAATACTTAAGCAAATGAGTGAATTCTGAATGACTGCAAGTCTTTCAGACTAAGAATACAATTTGAACTATGACTGTCAATAAGAAATAAAAGTCCAAAGATTTCTCAGAACATCTGACCTTTAATAGAAAGAGGAGAGAAAACATAAGTGAAACCCTTCCTCATTCTACCATCTCCTGCCTCCCACCCAAAAGTCTGCTACAAGCTCATTGCAAAAACATCCAAGCAACAGAAGCCTCTTAAGTTAAAGATATTTAGGAGAACAAAGAACCACTGCCAACAAGCAAAACCCACAACACTGAACACATAAAAGAGCCTTAATTATTAAAAAAAGGGAAAATCTATTTTGGGATATTATTTCTAGAAAAAATCTACTATGATTTTTTTTCCATTTGCATTTCTATTTTTATTAGTTATTGAAAAGATTTAAGTTTTTTTCTTAATACCTGTAAACAAAACTGTACAGCATTACAACAGTTCTTACTACTGATACTACTTTATTTCTATATAATTACTCAGTTATTTCTCTTTTGAGCTTCCAAAGTCTTCCTTACAGTAATGCAAGGTATCTCACACTCACCCAAAAGTGACCACTTTTGTGGCATCTATATACTGATATAATTGTAAACAGGCAAGAAATATAAAACTACTTTTACACTTATAGCTGCTATGGAAACATCTTCTCCGTCTCAGGCTTCCCATACATTACCAAATCATGTTAACTTTTTTTTTTAAATAATTCCTTCCTCTTCACAAGACTTACAAAGGAAGGTGGAGGATTTCCAATACAGATTTTAAACTGTCTTGAAATTACCCACAGAATTACTATGCTAGATAGCACGCTAGAGAATTTTTTTCCTGTAGCCTGTTGATGAAGACAAAAAGAACAGACTGTGATTGAGTGAGTAATGAGATCAGGAGGATGGACTCTCTATCAACATTAGTCATTAACTCAATTTCATCTGTAAGTAGCTTCATGTACAACTATAAAACTGATTGCTTGATAGTGAAGTAATAGCTCACTCTTGCTAAAGAGGGCAGGTCTCACTTCAACCTTTCCTCATCTGAGCTGATTTAGCTCCCTGACACAGCTGGCAAAAGTCTACCACTTTTTGTTGTTGTTTGTTTCAGTGGGTTTTTTGTAAGTTAGATGAGCTCATTAAGCAGAACATGACAAACACCTGACTCATGAGGTGCTGAGCAGCAGGAGAGAGCTGGGAGGGAAAAAAAAATAGGCAGGGAACTGAACACCTTTTTGACAAGTGAGATATTTGCTGCATCTCATGGAACTGTAACTCACGACAGAGAGGTTACAGAATCTCTGCTTTCCTGTTGAAGCAATTAGTCTTCACCTAATATGACAGTCATGTTTAAACTCAATCTCATGAAAAAAAATCTTTAATGCATAATCATTATCATTCATGGCTCTACCTTGGCCACTTCCGAGAGCTGTCTATGGTATCAGCTTAGAAAGAAAAGTTAATTTTGTGTCACCAAGGAGACCGCATTTGTTAAAAGAAACGTTTGACACAGCCAGGAATGTAAGTCTTTAATAGAGTCTCCATTCCATACATTTCATTTCAATGAACAGGACTTGAGAAGTGGGCATTAGTAAGAAATTCTCTACAATTTAAGCAGTGACTGCTTAAAAGATCAAAATTTCACACCTTCTGCGAAGAACCAAGTTCAGATGATAAATAATCTAGTTTTTCTCACATACATGCTAACTTGACCACAGAAATTCACCACACAACCCACACAAGATCAAAGCATTCACCAGTTTTACATACATGCTTGTTTTTCTGTAGCAAGAATATCCTGTAGCAATGTTATCTCTTCTACAGGCATCAGTTTCATTTCTGTAGCTCACAGCACAGCCACTTTTATGAACATACATACACTGAGCAACCTCTTACATTTGGAAGTTCATAGCTGGTTCACTCTTACATGCGAAAAAGTTATGAACTTTTGTACCTACTGAGTACTAAAAACACTGCTTATAAGGAAAGCAGCATTTTATGATAAAAGTCTTAGTGTAAACAGTTTTGTACATTGCAAGTACACCAAACTAGATAAAGGTAGCAAACTAATGCACATTATTGCTTACCAGGCTGCAGTTCAGTTTTAACATAATGATTCAATTTGCAAGATAAACATGTTATATAAGAAAGTTCAAACTGTAGCAAGAAAATGCTCAAATAGAAATGAAGTGTTACTGCATACCTGAGAAACATGTCATTTCATCACAAATGTCCGTAGAAGCACAGATGGGACATTTTAAAATTTGGCGGTTAGGATTTGGTTTCAGCTTTGCTTGGGTTTATCTGTTTTCCTTAATATTGTATATTGTTGGAAAACTTGTGGTGAACAGTACAGAATCAGACTCCAGCGAGAAAGGAACAGTGTAAAATGCTATTGCGTTAATTTTTGCAAGCGCAATAGAAATATCCCGATCACGGCATAACCAGTAAGACAGTAATTCCTCAATAATACTCTTTATTTCATGCTTAGCAAACATTTCTTAAATGTCACTGCCTTGAAAGCAGAGAGCCGTGTGCCTTCCTAACCTCCTATAAGAACCTAAAAAGCATGCTGATTTCCAGTTCTGAAATTCAGGAAAAAAGCCTGATGGAAAAGACAAGCTAAGAAAGGCGAGGCAGTAATACTTCACAATACTGTTTAGCTGTTAAGTTTTATTTCTTTTGATATCCAGAATCCATACATTGATGCAGTGAAATTCCAGAACTCTGCATAAAAACTGAGGTTAATGCAGCTCACCACTACTTACTTTTCTCAGACAGCAAATTAAAAAGCTATGAATACCTGAGGTATCAAAGCAGAAACATTTTTTGTGACTTCTGAGGTTCCAGAGAGACTGATTTTTGAATATTTATGCAATCATACCTAGTTTGCAAAAATTCTTACAGCAGAATATATCAATACCACTAAGTGCAACTGTAATTGGAATGGGGGAAAGAATCTCTATGTAATATCATGAGTTTTTTTTTTTTTTCTGGCAAGAAGCCATTGCACTGCCAAAAGCAGAAACTGAAACTGCTTTGGTTTTTTAACTTTCTTTTTCTGAGAGAGCACAAAAGTAAATACAAAATATTTTAAAAATCTACTTCCGAAGTTCAATAACTAAAATGCTGCGCCTACACTCATAAAATAATCAAATCATGCAACCAAAATTAACCCTGAATATGCTGTTTGACTTCTTCATGTTGTAGCAATGGCTCTCAGATACAATATTTAAACAGTTCTCTACCTCAGAGTATGTGATATGCTCAATATGACAGACCAGACAAATTTTCAAAACTCATTACCAGGAAATGCTTACATTAGCATAACCTGAGTAAGAGGTTTTGTGGGTAGGAATTGTATCTCTGTACCATCAACAAAGATGTTATTTTAGCTGCCACTAGACCAACACGTTTTAACATTTTTTAGTGTTATTCAGTAATATCCATATAGAGGTGCAAGATATAATCAAAAGTCTGTCCACAACAGGTGTTTTCTGTGCATATAGAGAACCACTTTAGTAATGGTAAATGGCATTTTTTTGATTCTTAAAGCCATCATCTTTTATAGAAGTGCGCCCATATGAGCATGCCTACTTCAAATACCTAGTGCAAAAACTAGAGAAAAAGAAGAGTGCAAGTTACTCAAAGGCAAGATATCAGATTGCTCTAGAGAGCTACAACTTTAGAGGGCATGAATTTTAACTATCACTGCAAAAACAAAAGTTACTTAGAAGCAGATCTTAGCTTCCAGGAGAGTAGGTATTCATACATTCCATTTATTTTGAGATACATTTAGCAGGATAAAATATGTCTAACGCCACATGATGTAAACAGCAGTTGTATTTGCTTCAAGAGATTAGGTAGAACTAAATAAAAAATGTGCAGTGGTTTACCTCCATTTATCTCATTTTGCCTATATTTGCACACACATAAATTTATGAGGCAGAAGCTTTCCTTAAGCAGAGAAAATCCTTAGCAAGTATTTTACTAGTTTCTATTTTGTACCCTAAAAATACTAGGGGGAAAAACGACCCTGTCAAACCACTGTAGCATCAGATCTACTCAAGAAAAACATCTTTGTTCCCAAGTAAAGATTTTAATTGGGGTTTAGGATCGCTCCTAGTACTGCACAGAGCAGTTATGGAACAAAAACAAGAAACAAAGTAAGTCTGTTGAATGCCTAATTAAAATCATCCACATACTATTAAACACAGGTGGTCAATTTTTATATATTTTAACTGTGTTATAGGAAATTATACACCCATATTTAGCAATAAATCTGTCAAACTCACCAAGATTCCAGAAGGAACCTTTTCATGGGCAGCATTTGAGTCATCTTCAAGAACATCCTTTTCTGAGTTATGCATCTCAGAAAACAGAAAGCTAACTTTCCACAATATAGGCAAATGCAACAATTACAGCCATAACAAAATGTTGTTGCAGCAGCATTTCTTCTCTTCTCACAGAAGCTGAAGACCTATGTAAATCTTCTGGTCTTTAGAGGAAACTGCTTGGTATACATTCCCACGCAGAATTATGAGTAAAAAGGAAGTGCTTCTTTAAGAAAGCTCACACAGAAACTCCCTCACCAATAGGCTTTGCTTGCAATGTCCCAGCCCCCTGGCGCTCTCCGAGATAAGTACCAACATGGGCTGACTTTGCCATGTGTTTGCACTGATAGGTGATGATCTTGGTCTGCATCATGTCACGTGATACAGCTGAAGCTCCCACGAAAACAGGGATTTAGTTAATGATTCTTAAGCAAAGTCTACATGAGCTCAGTCAGAGACTTTTCACCCGCTGTTGCAACTCCACCACTGGCAGCAGCACTCAAAGTCCTGGTTCAGCCTAAGTCGAGACTGCCTGCTGACACTCCATGTGCTGCTCCCTCTGCTGATGGCGTCACTGGGGCAGCCAGTCGTGTTTGATACACCAAATTGCACATTTCACGGTCTGGTAGTTGAGGACTTTTCTCCCTCGTTCTTGAAATTGAAATTACATAAAGATAGTAAAGAGACAACTGACCTGGTGTCAAGTTTACACTAAAACATACAAAACCAATGCATGCTAAGATGAACATTTGTTTTCCTGTGGAAATGTTCTTCAAACAGAATTGTAAAGCATTATCATGTGAGTGTGTGGACAAAACATACAAGCTTTTGAAATAACTGGCTCCATGACTCAGAATAAAAATTGATTTTTCATCTGAGGAATTCTGAAATGTCATTACTTATCTAAATAAAATAATAGGTAGGTGAAATAACTTGAGGAAGAGAAGTACTATAAGTAATCAATTCTGTCCCAGAATGCTAGAGACATTCTCTGAGGACCATCAATATTCCCTCAACATAGACAAGTTCTCACTATCCTAAACCCATCCACCTCCTTCCCACTCTCATGGGGTTACTGTGTGTCTGCTCAGAAGACTGTGGAGGATTGCTTCCTGAATTACAAGCTTAAAAAAAATTATCCAGAACCCTACTACTATTCTTACTCTAAGTTTTGTAAATTCATGCAAAAGACTTTGGTACAAGGGCAGTGAACCACATTATAGCATGCAGCCAAATGGCTTTTACATCTCCAAAATAATTAATGGAATACACTGAAGTCCAAAACTGCATCAGTGTCAATGACAAAATCCTAAATTGAATGTTGGGATTGCTATGTCTGCAGCAAGGTTGTAATAAACTGCTACTTTCTTTGAGCCCTTTCCTACACACTGAGTAAATTCCTATTTTATCTGTCTCTTACAGGAAAAACTAATGTGTTTTTTAGCAAACATGACAAGTACTTTCATAGACTATTACAAACTCCTAGACACTCAATTTCTCCTTCCTGTTCATCATTCTTTTCTTCTGTATGTTCCATTAAAATACAGAATAAAACATACAGTTATGAGCAAAATGGAAGCAAAATTCATAAGCCAGTGCTTCTTTTCAAACATTATTGACTTCATTTTATGTTGGTTTTTTTCCTGTGATATCTATACTATTTCAATATCATATTTCAGATGGACATTATTTTCTTCGAAGCTCATAAAAGTGTTTAAGACAACAGCTTTTCTAGAATACAGATAAAATTTCTGTCACTTGCAGTAAGGTACGATTTAGGCAGGTGATAAGCTTTGCCCATTTTGTCATCCCTCCTGTCTTTTATTTCTCAATATTAATAAGGTAAGTAAAACATAATTCCTGCTGAGTAAGTTTAAGCACTATGTTATGTACTCACAAGTTGCACAGGAAAATTAGCTTTCATTTTGGAAAGCAAATACCTCAAATTTGGAAGCTTTAGAAGCAATGTTTTCCATGCAACCTTAATGAAGCTCTTTGGTGTAGATAGGTTTTCCTGTGGTGTAGTCTCAGAGAGCACTTACGAGCTTTTTCATTAGACTCACACAAGCTAATAGTGCTGACAAGGATCATTCACCATCCCATGTTCTTTCTTTGATATGCTCTTTGTGGGTCTACATATTTTATCTTTTTGCTCATTAGTCAAAATCTCTGATGGGAAGTATGATTCCATTTTTAAAACACAATCTTCTGCAGCAATCATAATATATTTGATTGCATTTCATTTAGTTTTACAGCATCTCAGAGATGCAGTATTTTTTTCACTTGTGCAATGAAAAATTCAGGAGAGATTAGGGGTGTTTAGCACATTTAGAACTCGATTTTTCAGATCTTCCCTCTTTCTTTTACCTCTTTACACATTGCCTCAATAAGCTACATTTGCAGTTGCAAATCGGATTTCTTTTTAATGACCATCTGGGATATGTAAAAGTCTGACTGCCTGTGAAAATGACATTTAAATGATTATTGGATTGTACTGTATAGAAACTGTAGAACAAATGCCACGAGAAAAGAGCTAACAGGACATTTCCCCAACTTTCATCAGTTCATACCATTCTGAGTTCTGGAAAGCAGGAAGCACAAATCCTACAGACATACCTTCTATCAGCACACTATCCCAATTCACTCAGAGATCAGAATAAATATACCAAGACAAAGGAATGGACAAAATCGTTCTCTAATTAATATAACCTAACAGATATCGCAAGTACAGGACAACCTTTGTTTATGTTCCAATTGTACCCTTCACCCCCCACCTTGTCACACGTAATTTTACTTACTATCAACCAAGAATGAAACACCACAATTCTCAATGTCAGGATGGGGTGTGACAATTCTTAGTTACACACCCCATCTTGACACTGGGATAGGTCCTCTCTCCACAAGGCTCGACTCCAGTTCCAAAATTCCAACACTTCTCTATTTTCACGCACTTTTACACTTTGCTTATTAGGTGTAAAAAATAAGGTGAAGGAGTTGCCAATTCTCCTACACAGATTACAAAAATCAGGCTGGAGCTGAAACCACTCCTGTGTGCCCAAGTTCTTGGTTCCAGCCCTGGTCTGAAGTATCTGCTTACTGAGACTGGATACAAAGCTTTGCTCATGCCAGATTGTGCTAAAACAAATTCAGCACAACACCTCTGATACTTTTAAGTGCAAAAGTCTATCCATTCTCTATATGAATGTTTAAACTTAATTCAAAGGTTATTAACTTTGCTAAAATAAAATAAACTCTGACATGACTAATAGAAAACATACTGAATGAAGATTATCATCCTCAAAGGCCTTCTGAAAGGGACACACAATTTTTTCTGAAAGAAAATAGAGTTTTTCCTAGCAGAATGCAAAAATACCATCAAGTGCCACTTCTTATTAAAAAATAATCATATACTTGCTAAGATTTTCCATACAAAAGCTGAAAGTACCTGAAATATAACATGGAATTAAATTTTCCATTTTAGCAAATTACATGCAACTAAAAAAGAAATTCTGTTCAACAATGTTGAAAAATACTACCAGGCAGTACTACCTGCTTTTACCTGCAATTCCCAGCTGTCAAAAAAAAAAAAAAAGCTCTATCACAAGTAATAACAGCAAGTACAAGAATTCAAGCAGTTAATAGATGTTAGAAAAACACTAGTGACACAAAAGTAATGTATTGTTCACTAAACTGGTGGTTAAAAAATAAAATCAAATTAGTTTTGCACCTGTGATGCAACATGGTAAATCCAACGCCTTCAAGACCTGTCAGGTGGAATCAAGAGCCATTCAAATCAAAACATTCTGCAGTGCAACTTAACTACTTTTTATCACCAGGGAAAAAATAGCAAGAAAGGAAATCCACAGTTTATTTGGAGTTAGAGCTTTTGTAATTGTGTCAACAGCTTTATCTTTATGATCTGCTATGAATCATCTGACTTCAATGTTACAATATCTGTCCTTATATTAATTTGAGCATTTTCTTTTTTTAAAAAAAGCTACCCTTTTTTCTGTTTACAAAGAAATATCAGTGAGGACAAAGAATACTTTAAGAGTTCATAAATTGAATTTTACTGGCAAAATGATCAGTTCAATCAAAAACTTGGGTTACACATACATGTTCTTATGCACATGGAGACCTTAACTTCTTCCAAGGTACTGAAAAAAGTAACTGGCTAATCCGAGAGTGCAGCCCTTTGCAATCTGCATGGGCATACCCCACACCATCCTCTGCCACACTCGACATATTTCCAGTAACACAGACTCTCTAAGGCCACATCATCCTTGGCTGAACTTACTTCCAAACACTTAATACAGAAACCAATGTTTCTGAACAGAAATTCTATCAGTCTCATTTTTGGATGAGATGAGAGAAAGCAGATTAAAGTTTTCCTGTATGTTTCTAGAAAGCACTAAGCATTTCCTTAATAAGCAATCCAGCTATCCCTTATCTTTGTTATCCTTTAAACAATGTTTCTTTCCAGGCGCTGATCTGCCCCAGATTTAAATTTTCAAATATTTAAATTTTTTTGCAATCTCCCAGGGTTTAGAAGTCAAAGCAAAAAATCTATTACTGGTAAATAATTTAGTTATATTTAGAATGAATACACCAATGTAAGATATGAGACTAATACAAACCTTCAGGTTGGCAAGAACAGAAATAATACTTATTCGTGGAAATATATATATATATATGGAGTACTGTAAGAACTCTAAATATTGTGTATATAAACAAGATACCTTTTTTCCCACTTAATAAGTCACTTGATAAAATTCTCCATATTGCTGAACTCATGAATATATAGCAAAACAAAGCAATATCCCTAAATTTAATTTGCATATAAGACTTGGCTCTATTACTAACAAGTTGGGTTAAAATGCTAGTCTTACAGAATTCCCACACAGAGGTATTTACATGGCATGTTGGGAAGAGAAAAATTAGATACAGCTGAGCAAAGTGACATAAGCTTACTCTTTCAGCAAAGCCAATCTACTTTATTCTTGAGTTGCAATGACCACAGAGGTCACATCTGGCTGAGGGACCTGCTCACCCCTAGCACACAGCAGCACATCTGCACTGTCTATACAGGACACAACACACCTGTGAAGTGGCCTCATAGATTTCTTGTTTGTGTTAGCAGGCATACTTTTTCCTTCAGTGAATGAATGGCTTTAAGTCACCTCTAAGTACTTTTCTTCTTTAAATCACTGTATTTCAGTTCACATAAAAAACTAAATTCTAGTTAGCTGAGAAAGAGTCAATTACTTCCATTTCTAATGGAATCACAGCTACAATTCTAATGGAATCACAGCTATAATCCAAGGCACTTACTTGAAAGAATTTTGAAAAGAATCCTTTACACATTTCCTTTAAAAGGCTTTTCATAACCATCAATTCAAAAGAAGTGTATTTCCTGAGCAGACAGTTATGCAGTCTAAAAAAAGACAAGTAAACCTAGACACAGCCTAAGACCAGCTTAGCTGGCCACACACATCAACAGAAGTGTGTCACCTACTACACTGCAGACTTTTCTCTTATTACTTTGCATGTTTACATTTCTGGTATTGAACTTCAGCACTTTGGATAAAGAAACGGGCCGATTCATCAGCTAAAAATCTCATCTGTTCACTCAGTGCATACAGAAGCAATGAGGAAGTGTCCCCTGGGAAAATGAGTGACTCAGGACAATTTCTGACAACTAATGTCAAATTATGTTAGTACAGAGGTGAAAGAAAATGATTAAAATATTTAGCTAGGAAGGGGGAGCTAACATAGTTTCTTTGATAATTCCCTTGAAATTTAAATACAAGAAAAAAATCTCCAAAAAGTATGCTTAAGCTTTGTCCTCAAGCAGAAAGTCTAAGCTGACTCAGGATGACAGCTTCATATTAAATCAGTCTGCCTGCCCAAACTGAAATGCAAGCATTAATGTAACAACCAAAATGAGAGAACAGCCAGGCAGATTAAATTAATTTTTAAGTGCCATATTCTTTGCAAAAGCACCAACATTTTTTACGAGGCCTAAAGTGGATAATTCTATTTATAATTTTTTTTTTTAAAAAACAACAACCCTCTGCTTAACTATGTAGCAGTGACATATATCCAGAGATGACATCTTTGTATTACTGTAGAACCTTAAACTGTAGCTTCAACAAGATCATAAAGAATGTTCTCCAGATAGAAAAATCACTGGGATACAGCATGCTACTATGCTATGTTCTCAGAATGTGCCCAGTATGGGATAAGGACATCTAATATATACTATTTAGACTTTATTTGATCACAAATATATCATACATTGTTGTGTGTGAAGCCTGAAAGCTTCTTCACTGTGGGTATCTGTAATATACAACACTGAATCTCATACCAGAAAGTGTCCTTTCATCCCTTTTCAGACAGTTACATAGAATGCATTGCTAAATCATGATCTAACCAAGTTATTTCATACATAATTCAAAGCTATTTTAAAAAAAACCCAATTTGTTAGAAAGTCTAACTTAAGCACAGATTCTGTGTTCACACAGGGACTGTGAGAAATGGTTTTCCTGTATGCTGTGATCTTGCACTTAAGATGCAAGACTAGAAAATAAGAAAATCGTGATCTAGACTATTAACCATTTGACCATTTTCCAGGAAGAGAAGCAACAACTGCAACTAATTTGGCCTCTGGCTTTGACAAAGGTTCCCAAAGTGTCTTTGAACAAAATCCTTTCACCTCTGTCTGATCCAGGTTGCCAGTTCTCTGAGGCAGAGAGTAAGTCATAAAGCATGCAATGCAAAAAAAGGATGCTCGGGGCCTCAAGGTACATAAGGAGGTGTCAAGTGCCCTAAGTGCAGTTTGGATTTCCCCTTAACTGATCAAGACTGTTTACACCAGTGGAAGGAGACGCGAGAGATAGAGAGACCATAAAATTCACTGCACTGCAAATCTGAAACATTTTATGTGGAGGTCTTCCACGTAAACAGTAACAAAGAATTACACTTATTTTCACAACAACCCAAAATACTAAGTACCGAGAAGAAGATGAAGTATTAAGTACCAAGAATAAGTTCACACACTGTCACTGTTACAGGCCACTAAAAAGTTCAAACATTCTGATATGCTTAACTGAAATTTTATGATATAAGTTTAAAAAGAAGCTGTAATTGCTGACGAGAGCTATTCAGCACTATCCTAGTTATTCTTACTGCAACTAAGAATAATACCAGATAACACAGCAATTCAAAGTTCCTGGCATCCTGAGATCATCTAGAAACCTTTTAACTTTAGCATATCAGTTTAACAGTCTATTATATAACCCTAATATATTTTTACAGAGCACCTCACTTTACACCACTCAAGAGATCTTCCTTGATTTTTGTAAGGGGTGGCAAAACTCTTTACATTCCTGTATGTTCTGGGATGCAAAGGATCTATAAGCAGGGGCTAGGAGAGAAGGCACAACTTTTGGCCCTGGCTGGAGCTACCTGCCTAGTATGTATAGAAAAAAAAATTGGTTCTGTAAAACAAAGTGACAGACATTCCCACACTTTAAAAAAACAAGAGGAGGCATTTCATGACTTACAACTTTTCATTACAACTAATGAACACCTGTACATTCTTAAAATGCATGCAACACTACAATTTTTTTTTCAATTTTGTAAACATTAGGTGCTTAATACACAAAATTGTCCCAAGAAATGTTTGCAAAGCACAAAAAAACCCAACCAACCAAAGAAAACCAGAATAGACTCCAAGGAGCTGTACTTCAGTGATGCTTGGGGGCTCCTTAGAACTTGGGATATTCTATGACTCTAAAGACTAAATTTTCTAAGGTTGTCTGTCATTTTCTCTGACAGTATCGTGAATAACACCACATACCAATATGGTATACGGCTAACAAATACTTTCTTGTAACAACAATGGAATTTTGTTTGAGGAAGGAAAAAAAGGACCAGATGATGGGCACATAACAAAGTGCAGCCACAACACAGGTATATTTATAACATCATTTTTCTGGGCGGAAATGCACAGGTTTACACAGCATACTCCCCTGCTCTATCAAAAATCATCCATGCCTCCTACATGTACTCAGTAACCACTTCAGGAGAAGAAAAACGCAGTTCACCCAAATTAAACCAGACACACACTCGGCAAGACCCCAAAGAGAACACGCGAAAAAATGCGGGCAGTGTAGCTCCACTTCAGACTCCCCACACCAGAGGGACAATCACGGGAGGCAGAGGCGGAGCGCCCCGCCGGAGCCAGAGTTCACTGCCCGAGTTTGAGGGGAAGGCGCTGGGCAGCAAAGCGAGGCGAGGCACGGCACGTATCCCGGTGTGCCAGAGCGGCACCGCCAAGCGCGCCGGGAACACCGGCGCTCCCGTCACCCCCGTGTCGCGATGGGGCGGCAGCGCCGGCGCCAGCCCCACCCCCGGTCTGCCCAGCCGCACACCGGGCAGCCGGGGCACGGCAAGGGATGTTTCCCCACCGCTGCGCCGGCCTGGGAGGGGGGGAACTGCGGGCAGTGTCCGGAGCGCTGGCAGTGCCGGCCGGGCGGTCCCTCTTCACAGCGACGGTCCCAGGGAGGCTCTCATGGCTCTCTGCGGGGAGCGAGCCCGGGCTGGCAGCCGGGGCAGGGCCTGCGCCGCCCTCCCCTTCCTCCCGCTCTCCCTCCTTCCCTCCCTGCCCGGTGGCCTCCCGGGCTCGCCCGGCGCCGCCGCTTGTCCCCCGCACGCAGGCAGGGACACCTCGCGCCGAGCCGACCCGGAGACAGCGGCCCCTTCCCGCTTACCTCGAGCCAGGCCCGGCGGGAGCCGGCGCCAGCCGAGGAGGGACGGACGGTGGTTGGACAGATAGATGGATGGATGGACGGGAGCGGGAGCCGAGGGAGCCGCGCCCGGGCGGGTGCGAACTGCGCCAAGCGGCGGCCGTTGGTGCAGCGCGTGCACGCCCGCGCGCGCTCCCGCTGGCGGCGGAGGCGCGCCTGGCCCAGGGCGCCACGTGACCCTGGAGCGGCGCCGAGAAGGAGGGGGAAGGGGGGAAGGAGGGAAGGAGGAGCGCGTGCGCGCGGCTGTGGCGCGGGAGCGGCGGGCGCGGCCCCGGCAGCACGTACCGCAACGCGGAGCCTCCCACCGAGAACCCGCCCGGCCCCTCGGGAGCGGGCACCAGCAGCGGAGCCCCCCGAGAGCAGCTGTTTATAGCTGTGGTGTGAGCCGGGGCTCGGGACTAGCACCTCGCGACAGCGAGGCGGAAAGGACGCGCTGCCTTCACGGTGGTTGCCACTTGATCCCTCTGTCACTTGATCCTGCTTCTGAAAGTTTCCGGCCCACCCCCAGGAGGAGGGAAAATATTTTTTATTTATACACATCTGTATACATACATACATATATATGTTATATAAATACTATGCAGTAGTCTTTCTATATCTATATACCATAGTCTCAAGCTGTGCCAGAGGAGGTTTTAGATGGACATTAGAGGGATTTTTTCACGGGACAGGTGGTTGGACATTGGAATGAGCTGCCCAGGGAGGTGATGGAGTCACCATCCCTGGAGGTGTTTAAGGAAGGACTGGACGGTGGCACTCAGTGCCGTCCGTGGTCTGGTTGACACGATGATGTTTGTTCATAGATCAACCTTGATCTTGGAGGCCTTTCCCGACATAATTAATCCAGTGACTCTATTATATATTTATATTTTGTAATGAAAGTGTAGAATTACAAAATCAGAACGTGTCCAGCAGGCTGTGTATGCATTTCAGGACAGCAGCTTCATTTGCCCATTGCTTTTATGATTAACACGACTGCTTGCTGAAGTTGGTTTGGTGATGTGTTATTATTTACCTGAGTCATGCTATTGCCCAGAGGCCCCAGATGATACTGCGACATAACATGTACTAAACTGGTAATATTCTCACTTCAAACAATTTGCACCATAAAAAAGGGAAAAGAAAAGGAGAAGTAGCATAATTGGAAATACAATTTGGGTTTCACAAATATGAAGTGTTTTATCACTACCTATGTTGCTTCTTTATTTTATTGTACTTCCATTTTTCTACCGACTACTTTTTCATCCACCAATCTGTTGACAAAAGTTTTGATAAAAGCTGGCTTTCCCCCACTTGGTGTTACAGCCACTTTAAGTTTTCATGTAGGTGTAATGTAGTTGTCACATAATGAGAAGTCAGGCTGGTCAGCAGAGTATTCAGGGCAACTGACAAAAAGACATGCGAGCATGCAAAGTAATATATAGGCAAAATTTATTGGGATAGGCCATGTATTTCTTAAAAGATGCTTGACAGTCTTTTTTTACCAGTCCTACAAGGAGATAAGATCTGTTTGTTCATCTGTACCTCCTGAGACAAGTGGCCTAAAAGATTATAGCCAGTGAGTTTGCTTATTTGCAGATAATATGTTTAAATCCCTTTGAGCATGGAACTAAACAGATCTATCCCTGCATAACATGCAGGCTAGGTTTTCAAGGAAAGTGGTTCATGGAAGAAGGCACAAACACAGAATTACACAGACAGGGTGACTATATTATGGCTATGTAAAAAGGAAGGTCAGATTTCACGCCTGCCCATTTTGATGATTTTATTGTCATGTCAGGAATTCTGAGTCAGTCTTGGAACACTTTCCAGGACTCAGGATATATGGAAGCAACAAAGAGTAATGGAGCAATTTGCCACCCTTCAGCGCAACCATTTTTCAGCTGCAGCAGTTTTCTGGAGAGGCCTCCTGTTTGAGTATAATGTTGCAATAATAATTACCTAGCCGCATTAGCATAACATCTGTCACAAACACACAGCCTGCAGAGCATTTCCCTGCTTTGCTGAGTTCCTTATTTGGGATCTTAGTCTCACAATTTGTGAGGGTAACCTATTCAGCAATTGCTCTAACAGAGTCTTTTCATTCGTGTTTCTGTGATCTTATCTTTGCTGGTCGCAAAAAGAAGTTATTTTTTTAGTGGAGGGAATTCTCCTTTTCAACACCAGACAGCCCTGTTCACAGGGAGATAAGAGGTAGGGGCCGTCATATGTCCTCAAATATTGACATTGAGCTAAATCCTATTATAAAAATAAGCCAGAAAAATCTTTACTTGAAAAGGGCTAACAAATGGGTAAATCACACTTTTCTGTTTCAAAGCTGGAAGAGGTGCTTCTGAGTAAAGAGCATTTATTTGAAAACAGTGTCTTCCCTTTAGGTAACATTTACCATTCCAAAACTATCACCTCTACACAAATCAGGACTACTGAAGCAGACATCCCTCAGTATTTTCCATTTTTATTCTTTACTCT
Source organism: Brachypodius melanocephalos (assembly GCA_013398615.1). Lineage (NCBI taxonomy): Eukaryota > Metazoa > Chordata > Aves > Passeriformes > Pycnonotidae > Brachypodius > Brachypodius melanocephalos. The sequence goes on along the minus strand of VZSR01001685.1, from coordinate 8,621,821 downwards.
TTTGCACTTATACATAGAAGATGACAATCAAGCAGTAGAATGGCTTGCATTTTCCACAGCTCTATCTATCTATTAGTTTCTGTTTTGAGTGTGTGGAGTGATGTAGACAGGAGCTCTCTACACTGATTCACCATTTGTGGTCCTTGTTGAATCTCAAATCACTGTTGGTTAATCAGGACCTCCGGGGCACAGGTAACCTGCTACCTCGTTTATGTTTATTTTGCCTTTTCACCACAAATGTCACTATTGTTTCCCCCATCAGGGAGAGGGGAGGGCGTGATGAGAGCAGCTGCTTACTGGTGTGGTTATTTTGGTGGAGAGGAAGCAATTTGAAAATATGCTACCCAGTGCCATATGTAAATCAGTGGCTCTCTGGCTCTTCAGCTGAGGATCATGTCTGGCAGCAGCAGTGTGTGAGAGGTTGCCTGCTTAGGGCTGCATAAAGCAGAAAAAGAGCTGACATTAGTGATGAGATATTGTTGTGTCATTTTGCCTGTTTGTGCACGTACAACACTCAGAAAGAAACTACTCTGTGGAGCAGTCATTTATTCCATACCTACCATCACCCCTGCTCATACTACAGCAGACAGGATATCTTTTGTGGGTTTTTTCTACTTTAGTGTTGTTTAGACTCTTATATCTTACCCTGTAAACCTATGAGACTCTTTCTCTCTGCCTCTTAGTCATGACCAACACATGTACCTCAGAAGCATTTTCCATAAGATCTTTCAGATCAGAATGTCATTATGACAGGATGTTATGATTTAGTTTAGTTTATCTTTTCATTTCCATTTTAGAGTCAAAAAAAAAAAGAAAATAAAAAGAAAAAAGAAGAAATTTAATAGCAAGGATTCAGGGATTTAAGGAACTGTACCCTGATCCACCAAAATTTTTAAGCGCACCAATAGTCCCAAATTTGGTAGACTTGTGTGCAGAGTTAGTTAACATATTTGGTTGAGCAAGTTCACTCAGATCAAGTCTCATAGGAGCAATATAACTGAATTCTTTGTCAACCATTAGCAGGTGTTTCACAAACCCTTTTCTGATAATAGATATGATAGGATTTCAGGCCTCCTGTTAAGAAGGTCCTTATCCTTGCCAAAATCACAGCCTAATTAAGCAGGTTTTATTCCCATCCTGTTAGGACGACTGATGAAATGGTAAATGGAAATAACTCTGTCAAATTGGATGGTGGAAGATGTAAGATTGGGAAAGAAGGAAGGAAAGGTGTTTCATTTGAAAATTTGCAGAAGGAGATTGCAGGAAAGAATTGTCACATAATGAAATGGGAAGTGAGACAAGGGCAAAAGTCAGCAGAAGATTGCACCCAAATCTGGGCCCTTCCTTCCTCTCCATCAGTGCTTATTGTCTCTCTCACAGTACCTTTATCTCTAGAAGCCCTTGTGAAATGGAGTTTTTTCCAACGTTTTTCTGTTTACAGCTTTTGTGGCACTTTCCCCTGGGCACCATTTTGCTTCAATTCTTAAAACTTAAAACCACAAACAAACAAAAAACCGTGGGGAAAGACTTCTTGTGTATGTCTGTCCCATATAAATTCAGATTAAATGGGATGTCATTTATGCATTTACCTTACAGTTGTTCAAGGGTAAAAGCAGAAGTGCACTCTACTATAGTTTAAGGATGATCTCAGTTTACAACTAGCTGGTTCAAAGATTATGGTTTAATGTATTACCAAATTATGTCTGTCAGTCTCAGAGCACAGACAGATCTTTCTCAATAATTGGCTAACAAATCCAGAAGAATCCAAGGACAGCTGGAATCACAGTGCCTTTACTGCAGTGGAAGTCAAAGCCTATTTTTCTCATCCCTTTTCACCTTCAAAAATCATCCTTTGTGGTTTTAGAAGGTGACCAGATAATATAGCTTATTGCAACACTTTTCCTTGTTGTTAAATACAGTTATTATAACATGAGAACATGAATTTCTAAAAGAGTTCTTAATTTGAATATAAAGAGTAATATGTTCTGAAAGGGAACATGTAGGTGAGAAATAAGAAAATAAAGAGAAGTGTGCTTCAGATAAACATTGCATGCAGTGCCTGAGTTTAAATGTAGTCAAATGATTGTGTTTGATAGGAGATCTTGTTGCTACAGAAATAATTTGCATTTTATTGTTATGTAATGCACAGAGACTCAAACAATTTTTCATACTTACAATGGAGAATAGAATATAAATAATACATTTATAATGCAAGAAAGAAATTATTCGACCACAGTAACATAATAGGCTTTAGTATACTCAGCATTTCTGTTAATATTAATTGTGAACACTTTGTTATGTATTTGTGAACCACCACAGCTTAAATAATCAAAATAAAAAAGGGAGGGTGATCTTTGACGTATTTCTCTCATTACTGTGCATAACTACACTATTCTTCGGGATAGCAGATTTATTCCTGTAGAACAATACTGATGTGACTCCCTTTCCAGGTTTATGAGGAACCATCCAAATTTAACAAAAAAACCCCCCAAACTTTAGTACATTTTAATTTAAAATGTTAAAGCTATTTCCAGTAGGTTTTATATCTGAAATATCAGGAAAACAGTGATTTTTCTTGCAGCCAAAAGCTAAGACCTGATTCTGTTACAATGACACAAAAGAGAGATCTGCTATTGGCTTCACGGTGAGGAAAATGGGCTTTGTAATCTGAGATTTGGGACATTTTTAGAACATTCTTTTGAGATCTAGCTCAATTTCTATTAAAGCTAATGCAAAGACCCCTGCAGCATTTTGCAGGAATTGGATCAGGCTCTCAGTGGTACAGTCTGTTCTATATATAACTTACTCACTGCTGTTGGTGTTTGTGGCAGACAGGCTCCCAGCCCGAAGGAGCTCTGAGAGGTGATGGATCTTTACAGATGTAAGGCAGCTTGAAATAATTGCCATGGCAAGGGAGAGTTGTGTGAAACAACCTGCAGCTTTGTACTGCTTTTGAAGGGCCACTTTCTGTAACTCTGACAGAGTGATTGAATTGCACACCTCTAGATATGTATCATTTTCTGTAATAATTGCATGAGAAATTACACGCATTGGGGTGTCCTGCCATGGAAATGCTCCTTACTGCATTTTTCTGTGGGACCTATGCTTATGTCCATTAGATTTAGAAAAAGGTGTAACGGAGAACTGAGTCAAGCTCGATGTCAAACAGCACCTAAGTGTAGTTGGATGATTTTAGTTGCAGTTCAGTCCGCATTTAAGTTTCTCCCAACACCATTTTGTATAGAAGTCAGTATTTTGATTTCTACAGTTTTTTCTCTGTTGCATCCTACGTCCTTCTGTCACTCACTATGGACCATCCAAGTTATTTAAACCCTTTACATTGTTTACAGAAATATTATTACTCTATTTGCCTACATATAAGTGTTCTATCCAGTATTCCACCCAGCCAGAAAATTTCTGTTGGTTTTAAAAGAAGTTTAATGGAATCCTGTTGGAATTCTACTAGAAGGAAATTAATTTCCTCTCATCCGGGATATCAGCATCTTGACTTCTATGCGTTTACATGCAATTGAGACTCTTTCCTTTCTTATGCTAACAGTTCTATAAGGATGGATTAGAAACTGGTATTTCTTGTGTTTTCAGTATTTCTACATTAGTCATACATCCAGCACCTAGAAATACCAGTGGAACTAAGTGACCTTTCCATCTGGAAAAAGACAATAAAATATGATTGAGCCTTCTTAGACTTGAAAACAATATGAATATTTTCTTAGTAATTAAAACATCTTATTCTAATTTCTTATGTTTTATAGCTTCTGGTCACTTTAAAGTTGAACTCAGCTTGCATAGCAACAAAATAAATTCTGACCTTTATTTTTATTGGTTTGCTTTTCAGCTTGAACTCTGCTTCTTCCATGGTATCTAAGCATTTGCAAATGACTCATATTTTCCAATATCCTCAGTACATAAACATGTGAATGAACACAGCAATGAGCATGAATGAGCACAGCAATGGTTTAATGCAGAGATTCTTGCCTTGCATTTATTTCTTACTTACATGACCATGAAGCCACACTCTCTTATATGGATATGATGATAGTGAGTGGAAGATGGGATAGGCTTGGGCTGAGCCACTGAGGAAGAAGAGCAGTGGGTTTATCATAAATCTGAGTGCTGTGGCAAAAAATGTGGAGGAAAAGGAGCATGTGGGGCAGCTGATACTTCATGGGCTAATGCTATACTCACAGTAACTCATGAAGGTTTTAAGGGAATTAGTGGAGAGGACTGGAAAGTAATCATGTGAGTCTTGGTGATAAGAAATGGCCAGATGTGGTCCTGATCCACCTGATGAAACAAGTTTGCATGAAAGATACTTGAATCAAAAGAAAACTGTTTATGCCCCACCCCTGCATGCGCAGGAGATGGTTCTGTTTCTGGAGATCTTCCACTGCGGCCAAACTGGTCCTGGTGAAAAGCAGAGCCCACATGGCATGAAGAGGACTGTATATATAATTTCCTTGAAAAAGTAAGCAGCATCTGCCTCAAGCTGTGATGGCCTATAAATATTGATTAACACGTGCATGTAACTGATACCAACATTCCTTTACACTGTAATAAATATGTCAGTTCTGGACAGGATTTGCTCTGATGAACTCTGATTATAATGGACATTTTTTAGTAGTTAAATTCACATTGACAGTATATGTATCATTATTCAGATACTTAGAAATTCCTGCAGTGCAGTTATCTGGTACTGAGACAAAAGTGTCCATCTACTATGCATTTAAATGTAAAGTTAGGAAATATAACAAATGTTACCAAAAAAACCCCTATTAATAAACTTCTGTGTTAAAATATTATGGTTAAGATGCCACTCATGAAAAACCCAGATTGAAATTATTATCCTGTTGGTGACAGGATCACTTTCTTCATTGAAGTTCAGTGGGGTTTAGCCAAGGCTGCTTTTTCTGGTGGTTTCTTTCCCTGCCTATCCAAGCTTTCTGTGGGCTCAGGAATCTTTTCTGCTACTCCTGCCTTTCCAGCAGTCTTCTTTGCTGCTTGCTGGTTGCTTTTTGTATCCTTTTCTGTTTCCACAGGGGGTATTTCACTCGGATCAGGCGTCTTCTCTGTAGCAGTAATTTCTTCTATGTGTGGCTTAATAAAATCTGATTTAGGAGAAGTAATAAAATTTCTGAGTAATCCTAAGTAACAATATTTACTGTGCTCAGCAACATTTCTTTCACATTGGTTATGATCTTATCATGTTCTTTTGCTCTTTTCCTACCCATATAAAGTGTTTCAGTGTCACACATAACATTACTACTTCTTATGGAACCAAAACCAAGCCCAAGTCTTTATGGTCTCTAATTAAAATGATTAAGAGGTAGATACTAAAAAACATTTACAGGTACAGAAATAATTGTTTCCTGCTTAAGTCACCTAACTTACTGGATTGCTCAGAAAAGTCTGCCATACCAGTAAGGCAAGAGAAGAAGGAAATGCTGTAAAATATTTGTTCTTGCCTTAGGAGCAAAAAGGTCGGGGAGGGGGGGGAATAAAAGTCTGAAATGTTCTGTCAGAAATTATATAACATATGTACACCCTGTGTACAAAGAAAAAATACTTAGGCAAAAATATATAAAACAGGTGTTCTGATACAGTCAGAATTTAAGACGGATTCGGAGCTAAAATGCTCTGTATGAGAGAGATGTAATAGTGAAGAATAAATCATTCTCCAAATAGCAATTCTATAGTAAGGGTCTAAAAGAACAGTAAAATAATATACAAGTAATACATGAGAATGCTGAATCACCAGAGAGCTTTTAATTTTCTACCTTTCCTCTAAATGAGACCAAAAATGGTCACTTATAACTCTAATTTTACCATTCAATATGGACATAAAAGTAGGAGAGAACAGTTGATTAACCTCAAGTAGTGGCTAAACAGTCAGAGATTTCTAAAAGACTTAGGCATTTAGGGTCCCTGAATCAGCAAGGCCTTATTTTTGGTGAAATATCAAACATTTAGCTGCTGAAATGAGTCTCACTTTGGAAAATAACACCATCTGTGTATGTATACACGTTTACAAAGTCTTTCCTCTGCATTCAGAAATTTAGAAGTATTTATTATTACTTAAAAAAACTTCCATCAGCCAGATTAGTCAAGGTGACAACTTGCAGTGGAAGTAGAAAAGGTGGTTTTAAAATATTGATTGAAGTCTCTTTCACTTAGGCCTAACGTGGTAATTCATACCTTGCATCTGTTGTTGATTAAGAGCATATGTAAGGTAAACTTGATTGATTGGGACCTATGAAATATTGATTTGCACAGACAATTAACTCCATAACAATTGAACAAGTTTTCCATTGCAATAGAAGACTCTAACAGTGAAAGCACTCTTACCTTTCTTTCCCTCTTCCTTCTGTTTGCTTGCTGTCATTGCTTTTTTCTTTTTAGATACAGTTTTATTATTTTGATTGTGTCCTTGGACTGTGTCAGTCTGCCCTGACACAGGCATCACAATCACCTGAAGCAAAGCAAGAACAAAGCATGCACAAGCAAGACATGTGGATGCATCACAGATTCAGCCTGAAATCACCCTTACTGAATCCCTGGAAGCAACACCTTTCAAAGCAACTTATTATTCTGACTTTCAGGGACACACATATCTGCCAAAGCAAAGCAAAATAGAATCCAGCCTGTTACCTGGGAGGTGACCCACTTGTATTCCCTGGCTGTTCTGGTGAAAGGAGGGAGGCAGGAGGACAGATTTTTGAAACTAAAGTAGTAGAAATAAACTGTTGCCAAAATGCAACTGTTGCAATTAAAAATAATACTGAATAATAAACATCAGTTATTGCGAAGAGCAGGTGATATTCTTGTTTGCAGTCTGGAGGACAGAAGAGCTGTGACTGTTATTTGTATGTTATATGTCATGGGACAAAGATGGAGTGACTTGCATATCATCCCTGAACTGGCTTCATGTCCTACTGAGTAAAATTATAAAATAATTTTGCATTAGTCCTTTAAACTTGAGAAGCTTGCTATATCTCAAATTACAGATCTTCTCATGATTATATTTTGAAATTTAAAAATTAAGCCTTGTTACCTTTCTGTTTTACTCAGCTGCTGTGACTAGATAATCTGAGCTTTTTTTGGTAACAGATATCGAGTCATTAAAGGACATAATTAGATAGGCCTTAAAAATGCAATAATGTCATAAATTTTGATGTTTGAGTGCTAAATATTTTAGGAGATAAGGCTTTGTGGACACATACACTGTTTATGTGAAACACCAAAATGCACATTGTTTTTGCATCATTTCGTGTTAAAAATCCCTGTGATGTGAAATCTCTTCTGGAAGAAAAAGAGATTTATACCAGATAAGTAGTGATACACTACCTTGAAAGTAGTGATACTATTAGTGCAGCCACATGCACTAAAGTTAGGCATGTGCTAACATGTTTGGATAGTTCATAAAACTGATCTAAATATGGATTATTTTTATAAGATTAAGATAATAATCGTTAGCCCGTTATAGAAACCGTTAAAAAAAAAAAAAAGAAATTGCTAAAATTGGCATTTTCACTATTGGTAACTGTGTTGAATCTATTTTTACCTGAACCATTGAGAATCCCTTCATGCTTCCACTTCTCCTTTAACATTAGCTGACAGTAAACCTCACATGGCAAGGGTTTAAGTGATTGTTAACTGTACAACACTTAGTGGTGGCATCCTCACAGAAATGCCACCACTGCACCAGAGTGAGTGCCTGGGACTGCAGCACTATTTCTGCAGTCACAGGAGCTAGAAAAGACAAGAGAGAGTTTGTGAAAGGTGCACACAGATCATGCTTAGACTAGAAATAAGTATGTTAGTTCTTTAGGTTTTGATGTGAAGAATTGTGCTGTTGTGAGACTAGTAATGAAAACATTTATTGACATGGGACATTGCTCTCCTAGTAGCAGTTGGGCTGACTTCTGCTTCTAATCCTATCCTATACATACAGTGTCACATGTATATAGCATACATATGTCCAGCAGGTTCTGTTGCTTTTCCTCAGCTGATATAATCAGTGGCATTGTAAAATAGCAGACATGGAGTTTTTAATCAATGTTGAGTGCATTCAAAGATCTGGACAAATGTCTTTTTCT
>VZSR01001685.1:8513894-8613638 GCA_013398615.1 Brachypodius melanocephalos | reverse complement strand
TACAGTGATGATTCTTTTTGTAGCTTTAAAAAGGTCTTTATAAAATATGTTATTTCTGAATCTCCAGTGTTAAGTTTGGATGAAATTAAGTGACTTTTCTATCTAACAAAACACTTACCTATAACCCTTAAATCACAATTCATGCCCAGGTGCATTGAAAAGCATAGAACTACTCCTGTGACAGAATTTGCAAAAATACCTTGTTGACTTAAGGTGTGAAGCAGTGAAGGTCTGGACAGAGAGATGTGAAGAGATGCCATTGTGGTTTTGTTGCAAACAGCAAAGTGAGATTAACAGGGCTCTAAAGGGAAGCTGGAGGTAATTACAGTGGTGAAAGCATTAAGACACTAAGATACTGTGCATTACTACATGAGCTGTGACTAATCAAACAAGACACAGTGAAACAAGCTTGTGATGGAAGGAAAGAAGTGAATTCAGTTTATTTGTGAACATAGAGCAGAGTTCATACACTTTTACAGACACACACACACACATTAATATCCTGGCCTCCTAAGCCTTATGTTAAGCATTTATGTTACAGTACTGTTACCCTGTTTGGGCAGATTAAACAATATTTAGGGCTGTAAATGGCACCATATTAAGGCCTCACTAAATTAACACAGCAATACAAAGGGGCCTTAACACAGACAAAAAGCAGCAATCATTTCTTGGTGATCTAACACATTCCATTTATGCTGCTTTACCAAAGCTGGAACAAATCCAAACTGCTGCTCAAATACACCCCAATCATTTTTGATCTTTCCATCTACTTCATTAGTTGCTTCTACTGAAACAATTTCTGACCCTTTCCTTCCAGATGCTCCAGGAAGAGGGTCAAATGGTGGGCAGGTGTTTACAGACAGCATGAACTTGGCCTTGCTTAAGATGCTACAATTAGTTTCTGTGAGGTTAGCAGTAAGAAAACATTTAGGAAAGGCCTTGTTTTCCCTGGCACAAATAAGTATATTAGAAGCAAATGTGAAGTGAATGGAAAAATCCAAGGCTGCCTGCTAAAGCAGAAAGCCACTTACACACGTGGATTATATCAGCCTAACATCCAAAATCTCCTCTGTACTTCTGTCTTCTAGACTTAAATTCACACTTTCATTTTATCCTACTGCTTTTTCTCTTGCTCAGACTCCCTCTCCTCCTCGGGTATGTACACACTTACAGTGACATCACTGGTCTCTGTACCATACTTGTTCTTCACCACAATGCTGTATTTCCCAGAGTCTTGTGTGGACACAGTAGAAATGGAAAAGCTGACATTTTTTCCAGATTCAAACCTCAGGATGCAGTTGGCATCTGATACAAATGATTTTTCGTTCTTCAGCCATGAGACCTCGGGGGTGGGATCTCCCCAGACAGTGCAAGAAAGATTAAGTGCCTATAGAAAAAGTACAAAGGAATTATGAGTCAGTAAATATTAGCTATGTTTTTTGATGCTTGACTTTCCAAATATTCCAGCTTCCCATTTAGCTTTCTGCTTTTAGTGAAAGGATGCATACCATCATCAGTAATCAATAATTTATGTCACTCTGTCATAAAGCAAAAAAGGAACTCAGTTAATTCAAAAATGCCATTAAAACTTTTCAATATTTAATGGACCTTCTTCTCTACTCTCACAATCATTCGTAGAGGTTTCTCCATGCGTATTTTTTAATATAAAATTAGATATTATCTGCATTTGTGTGTTAGACCTGAAATGAGATTTTAATGAACTGTCAGATGGGCTTTTTCACATTAAGCTCAGTATATCTATATATATCTCACAAGTAAAGAAAGTGTGCTTGCTTTTTTAAATAACTAAGAACAAAGTGGCCCTGGAATATTTTGTTTAATTTGGGATCCTTTTAAACTATGCCCTGACAGCTCTTCTAATAGACTTGAAGTGTTTTTTTGCACTTCTGTAAAACTATTTTTACCCGAAATCAATACAGTCTTTACTTATTCTTTGGTGTTCATGTAAGCATTTCCCTTTGATGTTATTACTGCTCCTAAGGACTGAATTCAGCCCCATCAGCCTGCAGGAAGTATCTTCACTGTTAGAGAATCATATTGTTGGAGAGGTCACTGGCAGCTTCTTCGACCTTCAGCGGGATGGTGAGTCTCTTGGGCACACTTTGTACAGGCCTTCTTTTTTTCTTGTCAGCTAAGAAATTGATTTTTGGGACATATTGATGTGTATAAATGATCCCTTCCTCCAGTCACAGTGCTATGGCAGTCTTCTCAAAAATACTTGCAAAAGTGAGTGTCATGTAGAGAGTCAAATATGAAAAAAGTTCACGTGACAATTCAGTGGTACATAGGCCATTCTCTGGAGCTTTATTTAGGAAGGAATTCATTTATATGTAAGTATTGGATAGTACACTGGTCTAAATTTAAAATGCCATTTAAAGGGGGATATAACTGGACTGGAAATTGAAGAACTTTTACAGCAAAGAAAATGGTCTTCAGTGCTTCATTAGGCATGGACTAAGTGATAGATAAGGAGCAGACAAGATTTCACTTGACTGGAATCAAGTATCTCTTCCAACCTTCCCTGGTAATGTGATAGTGGAAGATGGGACAGAAGAGAGATGCCTGGAAGGCTGTTGAAATTAGTGGACAGAAGCATTGATACCTCTATAAAAGTGAACGGTGTTGATATCTCTGAGAACAAAATAAAAATCCCCACATGCCAACCTAAGGACCAAAATGAGAGCAAAAGGGAAGGGAAAGTCTTTCCTCTATCAGCAACGTGTAACTCTTGGTACCAAAGGAGGGCAGATTCCAAGTGAGAGGTGGTTATGGCATGGTGGAAATGGCCTCTGTCTGATTTCCTGCAGCACCTACAGCTGGTGACCATGGGGCTATTGACTCCCTTCTCTCTTCGCCCACTGGTGTGAATGTGGTTTTCATTGCCATATCAGTCCATCTTTTTGAAAAACAAGTGGGAAACAAGAGGTTTTACATTTCCCTGTCTTCCTTATCCCTTTGGATACAAACATGCCCTCAGCCTTAGCCAGGCAATGCATATGGTCCCCTTCAGGTGCTCAACATTTCATTATTGTCTTCTGATTATCAAGCAAGCAAGAGCTCAGCACCAAGTGGCTCCAGCTGCCACTCCTCCACAGTGCTAATGAGCTGATGTCCATGTCCACACAGCTCCATTAGTGACATCATTCAAAGCTGGGATGTTTGAAGTGGTGTCATACTCCATAATTCAAAGAGATTCAAGCAGCAGTGATGATTCTTTTCTTCTTCCAAATCATCCCTTAAAATAACTACATTTTCCTGCAGCTCGTATCACTAGCTCCTGTTTGATATGAGTGATTCTCTTGATGTTCCCAACTCTATTTATTTTCCAGCCTCTAATGTGCAGAGATGTGTCTTATAATTCACTGTATAGATGGTGAGATCTTTGGTTTTCTGGAAGGTAATTCCATAGCCAAAGAGAAATGATCATTCACTGTGACTGCACCTACCTGTTTCAGATTTTTGTTCTTTGGGCAAGAGATTGTCTTTGCTCATGCATATATTTATTGCTCACTAAAACCCTTGATTATAATACTGTATTCAACCTGATATCATTATGGTATTAAAAGTGTGCCTGTATTCCTGGGCCCAGGGCATTGAGGCATGTCCACTTGAAGCAACCAGCAGCAACAAGCCCAGACCCTTTGTGCCCCTCACTGCCTCTACTGCCTTTTACTGCAGATTATCATGAGTAGGGTAGTACAGGTGGCAGACAAAAAAATGTGTCATTGTATTTCAAGTACTGCAATTCTTCTTTCATATTAGCACAGAGTCACAGTCGTGGATGGTTTGGTGAGTGGATTGAAGCAGCTCAGTCAAGGAAATCTGCTCCCTTCTTCCAGCCTGTCAGTGAGGATCTACACCGTGGCAGAAGGGTAGAATAGTGAGTTGGTGGGAAGAAGGATGTTACATGTTGCTTCTATGTCTGAAAGTGTCTGTCAGAATCCTAAGCCTCTTCACTCATTTACAGGCCTTCATTAAAACAGCCACTTAGGTTAAGTTGGCCGGCTGGACACAAAACTTATGCTAGCGTTCTCTGTCAGGTCAGATTCCTCCCTAATGTGAACTGACACTTAGCCTTTTCCAATTATACCACACTGCTGAGGAGCATTTATGTCTATCAGTGGAAGCCTCTTAGGCCATCTGGAATGCTATTTGATTAACACTCGGTAAACACTGGTTCATTTGTTCTCACCCATGCCCTTCAGCTCACATGTTAAAAGCTAATAAATAGTATCACAATCCCAGTGTTAATTTAAATTTGAGATATGCATATGCTTGGAAGTTCAATCTCAGGATACCAATCTGTTTCTGTAAGTATGTGGTTATGGTGGCACTAGAATTCACAATCAAAGCTTGCCAGATCTCTGCTACCTTATTTGCTGTTTTACAAAATCCTCAATGATTGTGCAATTTGCACGAGTTACACAACAGAGAGTTGCATTCTCCTCTCTCCAGCATATATGCAAACAACAGACAGATGAGCCAACACCACCCAAACCAGCTCTGTTTTCCCTGATCACTCTCTGTCCTACTCAAAATGATCCTCTACTGAGGCAAGAAATGTAAGTTCAAGGATATTTGTCTCGAGTTCTGGGAGTGTTTCAGCCATGTATTCAAACATTATGAATGTCCTTGCTGTCAAGGACAACATGTGTCTGGGTAAGATTTTGCAGCTCATTTTTTACGAACTAGTTTTATAAACACTACACATTTTGCTTCAGTGAATTCATACACAAGTTCATCTCAACTTTCCTTCTGCTGAAAGCTTAAAACTGGTAATCACTTACACCCAAGTTTACACCCTGCCAAAGCATTATGAAAATCACACCTCCAAGTACTGATCAGCTGAGAATCTGCTAATTCCTTCTGTTCCTTTGTGTCTTCTATCTAAAGTTACAATGCTCAGAGGAATGCTTCTTACTTTACAGCATTTCTCAAACTGCTAAATCGGTTAAAGAATTTTATTTTGTGATGTCAACATACTTGATTTTCCCAGAACTGCTGCAGTCTACAGTCTTGTTGGCTATATGTCATGTTTCTAAGTGTTTCAGAATAAAATTTTAGATTCTTAACACTTCTGCTGAGCTTATAATCAAATTCTTTTAACCCAGCTGACCTACTGACAGATAAAGCCAGAAATACCAGGAAGCTGCCTTACTGTAGTTGTCACATTACAGGTTTTCAGTGACACTCGCATGCCCTGTTTCACTGTTCACACACACTGTGAAGAGGAACTGGGTTGTGGCAGAGCAGCAGGAACTGAAGAGCAGGCACTTCTTGGTCTCAGTACTATTAAACAGCAAGTTGTAGAAGCAGTGTGCTGGGAAAAGGTTGTGAGATTAAGAACTCACTTTCTAGGTCATCTGTTCTGTGCTCAAGCATCAATGTTCTTCTGGGAGTGCCTTACCATAATCTTTCCATTAAACTCTCCTTATATAATCCAACATTACACCAATGACATATTTTGACTTCCTTCTCCTTTACCCTGATGAAATAGAGAATTTTTTCTCCTATTGGCTGGATGAGAATTGAGTTATTGTGGTTTACTACTTTTACACCATTTAAAAGCCAGCCTCTACAGATGTAATTACCATGCCATATTGCAAGGTAGTTAACTGCAGAAGGCATAGAATGACTGCCTCCCTTGTGAAAAATAGTTAAGCTTTCCTGATGCCCTGTTACAAGAAAAAAAAATCTGTCAAACCTGTGCATAAATTTTTAAAGAGCTGGTTATATAAGGAGTTTCAGTCCCAACTCACATTGTCATCTCACTTTTATCTAATTCTTAAGAAAAGACACTGCCCTGAATACATAAACCCATCTGTGCAAGTCCATTGAATTATGTACAGAAGGCAGGGGATGAATAAATAATGTAGCAGATTTTAAAGATGGCAACTTAAAAATAAAAAAAAGATGAATGTTTTTCCATCATGGAAAGGAATTCAAGCTGTTGGGATGTTGTGTAAAGCTTCAATTAATTTACTGTACCTTGCCCTCCTGGATAGTGACAACGTCAGGCAAACCTCCAAGTACCCGTGCACGATCTGGAAATAAAGAAGAGTAATTTTCTTTAGTGTCTCAAAATCAACTGTATGCTGTATTCTGTTTGTCTTCTAGTTCTTTCCTTTTGTTTTGTTTATGTACTTGTCTCTGATATCTGTGCTAGCAGAGAGCTATCCAGCATTTTTAGCACACCATTTGGACTTTAAAAAATGTTGAATTCACAGCAAAAGATGTGTTAATACTTGTTGTCAATCACTTACAGAAAGGAATTAAACTACATGTTCTGTGTCCTGCAGACTTTGACATCAGTTCAGTTTTAATTCTGAGTGCACAAAAAAGATTTACATTTTGAGATCTGGTGCCCAAATTTTTTACTGTAGTAAACTAAAAACATTGAGTGTCCAAAAGGAAATGGATGACACCTGGTAAAGTGCTGGAGATTGGCTTTTAATCTAGATACAAAGACAGACTTCAGCCTCAGTGGCAACAGTGAAGTTCCATCACTTGTGTATATCTATGTGTAAATGAGACTGACACCTGATCGATCTAGTTTTAAACTCAAGAGTCCCATAGAAATCTTAGACAAATACAAATAAGTCAATCACATGCGGGCTTTAGCGCACTTATCCTGGAATATGGATTTTGTTCGTTACATTTCTGGGTGGAGCCTGGCAGAGGAAGGAAATGACTGTACAGAATGTTCCCCTCTGGTGTGTTCTGTAAAAGATGTGCTCTGGAGCACAGAGATAACAGCCCTAGGAGACCAGGAAAGGGACTGTGTTCTGACAGTTAACATGCCAGCGCCTTACAGATAGTCCAGGGTCACAGATTAAAGGTCAGGGCAATCCCTGACCCCTCTGTGCTGTCTCAGCCAGGACTTGTGGGGGTTACTGTTCATATCCAAGCCCTGCTCTATCTCTCTACGCATTTTTCTCAAATAACTTTTCAAAAAGCCAGTTATGCCCTCATTTTTATGCAGGTCTGAAAGTCATTTGCAGTGGAACAGTTCATTTTTCCATGGCTGCTTCTGTAAGCAGGGAGGATAATGAGTTTAATAATTCAAATGGAAGTCTATTAACTTACTCCTTAAGTAGTTAATACATACTTCTGTTTTAGTTGCTCTGTTGGAATTGACATACAGGCAAAAGTGTGAGGAGATTCTAAGCAATTCAAAAGCTACAGTTTTTTGCTTTCTTACCCATTTCTGTAAGTAATGCAGAGCCATTTGACATTTTAGAGCATTCAAAACTAGCCAAATTATTTTCTCCATCTTTGAAAACAAAGAGACTTTTGTGCAGAGAACATGCATGAGTGATCCCAGCAATAAAGTTAATTTTTAGAGAAGGCTAACTGATGTTGAGAACAGGAGCTTAGATGAGAAAAATCAGCCTAACCCATAAGAATAATATGATTAGCTGCAAAGTGCACCAGTGTTAAATCAACAAAGGGTCACTTACTTCTCCTTGGTGTAAGGACAAACTCGTTTTAGGATGAGCACATGCATATACACATGCCTACATGCCCTCTCTTTCCCAACACACAACCTTCCTGGAGAGGAAGAAAAGCTTCATAAACAGTTTATTGCAACCATTGTCAAAGAAGGCCTACTTACTTTTCTCTGCAATCGCAGCTTGCCTGGAGTTGAAAGAAATGAAGGGAAAGTCCAATTTCAGTTAAGGTTTACTTAGAGTGATTGAAAAACAGATTATCTTTCTAACTGCCTTTAATCCATTAAGGAAAGTCTCTCTCCTTGCTTGGCAATACAGCCTTTTCTTTGCTACCTGACTGTTGTATAAGGGTTGCATCAAAGGAGTCACATGCAAAACTCCTACGGGCTTCTGTATGACTAGGACTTGTTTCATAAGATAAAGTTATCTCCAGCACAAAACAAATAAATACTGTTATTATTTTATGGCTGCCATTACTGTATTTAGATGGCATAATACTTACTTTAGTCTCTGGAACTCAGCAAAGGCTTCATCAAACGCTTTGTAAAGAGGAAAAATGTACGTTTAGAGATAAATCATCACACAAGTTTAAATTCAAAATTAATAAATAAATTTAAAATGTAGATATAATAATTTTAAAATATAAAATTTAAAATGCATGCATGTGTATTGTACAAACTCTAAAATGCTGAATGGTTGAACTGATAAAGGCCATCTGGTATATGGCAGCTGTTATATATACATATGAATGCATGAACACCCTTTCTTCTTCTAGAAGTCAGGCTTTAAGACAGAGGACACGAAAGTAGTAGGCTGAAGTAATTTCACAAAAGAGAGAAGAAATGCACAATATATCACCCAAATGAGAGATTATGGCAGTGACCTTCCAAACTTTTTATATTATGCATATGATTTTCCAAGGATTTTTCACATCTGCTTGAAGCATTGCACTGATGGCTACAAGCAAAGCAAACAACAAATTGTTGTCCCCTTTGTAAATTCAGGCTAAGCTGCCATCATGGGGAAGGTCAACCTCTCCTGCTTTGAAAGGGAAGAAGAAATGTCTTTTCCTAGAAAGTGGAGGTAGAGTACAAAAGGAGCAGTGTGGAGATAATTAAAATGTTATCGCCCTTACACAGAGCTTGCAAACAAAAAGTGAAGCTTTAGGGGTGGGAACAGCTGGGAGTGGAAAGAGCAGTTTGTGAGGAGTTCATCTGTTCTCCAGGATCTGAGTGGTCTCTCAGAGTAAATGCTTCCAATGGTCAATCCAAATTGTCCCCCTAACAATCCTTCCTCATGCTGATGAGAGGTCTTGGCATCTCTGAAGAATGCAGAGTTTTATTACACACATCAAAGAAATATGGTAGGAAAGTATCGGAACAAACTTGTCCCTCACTTCCTCCTTCAAATATTCCATGGAAGAGAGACATACAGGGGGCATTCAGTGCTACAACTCATATTTAAAAGTGCCAATCAATGCCAGCAACACAAGGGGTTTTGTAAAATAGCTCAGAAACTGGGCTGGCATCTCAGTGGGCAGACTGTAAATGGGTATTTGGAATAGGAAAAAGCAGTTTGTATTTTATTATTTGAGAGCACATGTTGGGGAAAACAAATGGCATGGGTTGGGGAGAACAAATCACAGAATCACAGAGTAAGCTGAGTTGGAAGGAATCCATAAGGATCATCAAATCCAACTCCCAATCCCACACAGCACCATCCCCAAGAGTTACACTGTGTGCCCAAGAGTATGGTCCAAAAATGCTTCTTAACACTGTCAGGGTTAGTTGATATAGTCCCTCCAAAAAATGCCAGACTGGTGGGTGCACACACAGACCCCAAAGGGTGACAGGTCTGTAGAAAGATCCTGATGTAGGTGCTCCAATGCTACCACAGCACACTGCCCACACAGAGATGATGTTACAGAGGGAATGGCCTACCTTGTCCAGAAAGATCCACTGTCTTCTTGTGCGTTGTGCTGCCATCAAAGAGTTCCATTATGTATCTGCCTTTGTCCTGTGGAGTTGGCTCGTTGATCTGCAGCCAGATCTGCTCCCCGGTGACACCAGTCCTCATCCGGTCTGTGAACTTAATCTGGGTATCACTGAAAAGTCCAAAACAATGTTACCTTTTCGTTTTACTGGAGTATAAAAAGGATTTGCTCATGTTGAGTCACTGAGCACATCTGGAGTTACTAAATGATTTCCAAGATGCTATGGTATGCCACCATATTCTGCAGCCTTTGAAGTCAAATCATTGCTTGAGTTGTGAGCCAGCTGGGCAGAATCAGTGGGACAGCCTTTCCCTGATCTAGGGCCAGCTCTTCTCAGAGCTTGCAGAAAATTTATGCATCTCAGTCTACGACCTGAACCGTAGAAAAGCTGTACAAGTCTAAAAGCCAGGCCTCTGAAGGGCAGCTCAGGCATCCACAAATGCTGCTGTTCTCTTTGTAGTATAGGTTTATTTCTGCTTGGGCTAAACAGAAATATACAGGGCTGTATTTACAAAAAAAAAAACAACCCACTTTTGTCAGAAATGGTGTTTGCTCTGTTGAAATTATTTCTGATGCTCTGCTATGTTTGGAATTTAAACACGCTTTGACATATGCATATCTTCTTCCATTAAAAAACCACAAAACAAAACAAATACCCAAAAACCCAACACCCCCCCTCCCTCAGCCCCCCAAATCAATTTATTAGCTTCCTAGCTAAGCAGTTAATTTCCCTGGATGAGGCAAAAGATATTTGTCAGATAAGCTACTCATTTCCTTGTTATCTTTAAACTGATAACTTTGAATGCACTGGAGGGGAAAAAATAATTATTTTTCTAGATTAATTTGACATGCTTCAAGATGAAACAAGTTTCTAAAAATGAAATGGAGAAAAGAGAGAAAGAGAGAGGGGTGCAAAAAACCCAGAATGCTTCATATTCTCTTGCACTTATTTGAAATAGTTGGGACTTTTGATCATACCAGGTCAAAATGGGTGCCAAGAAACAAGAATCCTCAAATTGCTTTCATTTCTCTGATAGGACGCTGGTTAACATCAGAGTCAATAATTACAGCAAGTCTTGTACAGCACATCCTGGGCCTTCTGTGCCTCATTTACGTGAGTTTATTGAGAGATCAGTAATTCAGGTTCCATCATGCAGACTAACTACTACCACGTCCACAGGAAGTGAAACAGCAAGAATAGATCTGAATGGATCTGAAGTGATCTAAGTGGTTTACTTCTCCTGTTTACTTCTCTGGGTTTTCCAGTGCAAGCTGTTTGTGCTGGCTGAGAACTCAAAGCTGTCTCATAGATTTGAATGTGCAACTCCCATTAATTTTATGGGGATCTGGGCATTCAAATTATGTTTTAAAATCTCAGTTCTTCTGTCTGTCTTGGTTAGGCTTGTAGTGTTGGCAGCAGGTGTTGTCTGGATTTTACTGCCCCGGGCACGTGCTGGAATTTGCTTTGCCTCCTGAAAAAGGAAGCCATGCATTAAGAGGATATCCCTGCTTGTCCCAGTTTCACTGAATTGTGGCTTCTAGACAAGCAGATCTCCAGGACAGGTGTCTGTGAGCCCGTGGTGCTGGCCTCTTCTGAAGCCTGGCGTCTCTCAGGTTATATTTGCATCACTCCTTAAAACTGAGTCAGGGAAAGATGCAGCTCCCTCTGGGGAGGAGGGAAGTGCTCTGAAGCAGAACAATCCTCCTGGCATCCTGTGGCATGGGACTGTCTTTCATGAGAGAAACAACAGGAGGGCCTGGAACCACCACACCTGGCTCTGGTACTGATTTCCTGTGAATGTAATGGACTGAAACAAACTCATATGAGAGGAGGACTCCTGAGAGAGGAGAGGAAACCTGGGCATCATCTCTCTCGCACATCCAGGTTCTTTCTGAACCTATGAAACCAAAATTGCTCTGGGTTTTGCAAAGCTCTTGTGTACTTACTTGTGCACCCAGCCTACTCTCAGATCTTCCACATAATAAGTAACATAGGAGTACAGTCTGATACCCTCAGCTGTGCTCTGGATTTTCAGGTCTGTTGCAGATAAAGCTGAAAGAAGAGCACACGGTTTTATGCAGCCATACAGCCATTCATTGAGTGCCATAATGAGTCATTCATTCGAAAAAAGAATTAAGTGCTTACCAATCCTTCTGCATACTTCATTCATCAGATCTGCAAAAGCTGTGGAAATAAAATCCAGAGACTAAGACTCTGTGTCTGCAGTTCAAGCACAGTCAACAGTAGGACAAGTACTGGCTCTGAAATATTCTCCCCAGAAGGTTTGAAAAACCAGTCTTTGAAAAAGCTACCTTTTCAAACGTATTAGAAATCTGAGCAATGCAGAAATGTAGCCTGTTATTTTACATTTTTCAGACTTTCTTTAAGTGCAGCCTTGATGAATACTGCTGCAGCTGAACAAGACAATGTCATTTTTTTTTTTTGTAAATGACACTATTCAGCTGGAATGCTAACCTGTCTATATACATTCTAATGGATAGGAATGAAAAGAATATAGTAATCACAGTGAGTGGAAAGACCTCTAAGTAATTGGCAAAATATAATACAAGTATTTTGAAATTATCTAGTTCTGTAATTTTTTCTATACTTGTAGGCTTATTGATGGCCCCCTGAGGAAATCTGTTATCATTTTGCTTAGCATTAACCACTATATGCTCCCAAAATTGTACAGAATCTAGATGCAATAAGCTGTATTCAAATGTTATTTGAACTGAAAAATCTCAGTTTTTCTAATCAGATGATTTTGTATGCATGAGGAACAAAGGCACAGGAAGGCAACATGTGCAGATGCCTGCATTACCCTGAACACACTTCAGTCAGGGTATCTGCTGGTGTGGCTGACCACAGCCAGATTCTGACCTGTGTCCTTGAGCTTTAGCTCACTGGAGTCCTTTCCTCTGTCATCCTTCAGTATGACTTCATAAGTGCCAGCGTCTTTCTTAGAAAACTGCAATATTGTAATGATAAAACCAGATTTCAGAACAGGTACTGTAGAAAAATACAGATTTTCCTTGTGAACCCAGCTGATATCCCATCCCTATCCCCAGGCAGGTGGGTACCTGGGGCTGCTCCTGTGCTCCCCAGCTGCCCTACTCCTGGTGGGGTGGTGGCATGGGCTTTGGCAGGAGGTCCTGGTGTGCAGGACCTTGTCCTACCCCAAATCTGCTGCAAGGCTGGGTATGAACCAGACCCCTCTGAAAGCCTGAGTGACAAGCACTTTCCAAATGCTATGCGGAATGGAAATGTGGTCTCAATCTGTTGCTAAATTGACATGCAAAGGAAGTGACAAGCTTATTATCTCTTCTGTCATCATTTCCTGAAAATCTGAACAAGCAGTTACAGACAGACATTTACTTTAGTGAAAACACAGACGCCTTGTGAGCTTTTCCATTTTTAAAACTCACTTCCTTTTTCAATTGTTCTGCTGGAGTACCAGATTAGATCATATAATTCATCTGAACGCTAATTTCAGCTGAGGGCTAATGAAGACAGTCGCTCACCTCTGATATCAGCAGAGTACACACGCCATCCTTAAAGTCATGTTCTTCATCTACCATTATCTCCCTGTCATCTTTGTACCACACAATGTGTGTTTCCTTCTTAATATTAGCCACCTGAAATGGATGAAAACCACATTGCAATTATTCACTTCATCTGAGCAGGGGAGCTTGGGGTTATAATTTGGGTTAGCTTGTTCCATGAGTTAGCATATTCAGGTCTCTCACAGAAGAACAGCAAGCTTTACAACCTGATTGCAGTGAGTTAGTGCAGGCCTCCATTTTAAAGTGAGGGAGGCAACAAGGGAGACAACAGGGATGCAAAGAGAGAGAAAAGGAGACTAGGGAATGAGTTGATAATGCCCAGGGAATTTCTACGTGCATAAACAGGCTAAAAATGAGTAAACCCTTGGATCTACAAAGACTTGTCATTTCTTTTCAGGTGCCTTTCTCTGAGTGAGTGGCTGATAGACCAAAAGAAAGAAATTCAAGCTGTTTTCCAACATATTTTGTTACATGCAATGAGCTGTTGCCTCAGCAGGATTAAGCCTCAGAGGCTTTGTCACTGTCCAACATGCAGCTGGGAGTACAAAAGTAAAGGGCTTGTCTTTAGTCCCTTCCCATCCTCACTATCCAGGCAGTGGTGGGCCAGTGTACTCTGAACATTTTACTCGAGGTTTTCCTTGCCCCTTACCTTACATTTCAACATCACATTACACTCATCGGTAACTTCCCAGCCCAGTTTATCCACAAAATGAGGACCTGTTTGAAATTACAGGTATATTTTTAAAGGTCACATCAATGGTATTTATGATGCAAAATGAAAGACAGATGTGTTTTACTTGACAAGAATACTGTTATTTTTTAATATGGTTTTACTTTTCCTATTTCTGCTTCAGAAGTAACCATGTAACACAACAAATCCCATGTATTTTAAATTAATATATATAAATATAAACAAACTCTTAACAGATTAACGCATATGTGATTCTTATAAGTAATCATATTATCACCTTGTTTCCTGTGCCACTCTTTTCTCTGGAAATCTGCTTCATCCCGTAGCTTCTTGAATACTAGGAATTAAAACCAGTAAGAAATACAAGGTCAAACGTCATGTACCATTTGTACAATGCTGAATGTAACTGTAACAGTTCCGTCTAACTCTGTCCCTTGGATGTCAGGGAGAATCTGGCCATAGGATCAGGTTTTCAATGAACATTCTAGAGTGTCAGAAGCTGATTATGGCTAACTCAACTTTCCTGGCTGCTTGCAGTCATCAGGAGTTTAATGTGTCCTGTCTGATGATGTGCAGTCCCCAGTCATACAGCTCCTGGTTGGAAGGCAAATGAGAGGCAGCAGAGTCAGCAGCTGCTTGAGCTCTGACAGGTGCAGCAGCATCTTGTTCCCAGATGAATGGGCTTTTTATATGGGAAATTTTCATTCCATCCATAGGAAAGCAAATCATGACAGGCTGCTGTATTTTACATCTCTGTAACAGTTGCCCTTCCTCCCATCACTGTAAAAATTTCAGTTCACACACATGCCCTGTCCTGTAAGAGGCAGGCAAAACTATGACACAAAAAAACCTGAAACATCTATTGGTGTTGAAAACAGTGAAAAGTGAAGGTGACAACTGAGGTAACCTTGGGATAATTTTTCCAGCCCACTGCGTAATACAGATTATCTTACCATCACCGATGAGGACAAGACTAGATTGGTTGGTTGCTTTTCCATCCTGCAGCTGGAACGTGTAAGTGCCTTCATCCTTTTCCTCAAGTTTATCCATAATCATTTCAACAAGGCCAGTATTGCGGTCCACCTTCATTTTATATTTCTGCAAGAGTGGAAAGTAAAGCAACAATTAATACATATTAGAGACAGAAAATATTTGTGAAGTGTTATAAGGGTCTCTTTAGGAGAAATTCTGTTTTCTTTATTTGGATTCCCACTTCTTCAGGTTCCCATTTGTTCAGATCCCTATCTCTAGCTCCAGCTCCAAAGGTACAATCAAATAAATAAATAAATCTGTTTATTTACTGATGCTGTATAAGCACATGACATGCCTGTTGCACAGTGAGTACTATGTTCTTTTTCTTTGGAAAGGTTTCAATTTGCATCTCTTCAGAATAATGTTTTCTTTGAGGGTGATTATATTTTACTAGGTTATGTCTAGAATGCTCCCTCTCTGCTTTCTATCTGATGCCAGTGTTGCAACAAAATCATGCCATGTCCTGTCTTCAGGGATAACAAGTTCTGCAGCTGGAAACAACCACTTGGGAATTCTTCTGTGATGTAATAAATTCCTTCAAACCACAAAGAGAGGTGAGAACAAGGGTATTTTAGGACTACAGATGAAGGAGGTAGGAGGAGTCTGGGCAATTGCAGTGATACCTTGAAGACCACAGCTAATAGAACATGTGGTATTCGCAGAAGTGGCAGGAAGGCATTATATACCTTCCCTTTATAAAATGCATCCAGTAGAATTCATCAGGAGCTTAGAACTATGGATAAAATCTTTCTAATCATGCTTTCCATGAGACATGCTATTTCTCATGAAAATGCATCAGAGTAGAACACTAGTGGGAAGTATACTGAAGATAAAGACACTAATCCTCGCTGATACTCATGAAAATGCAAGCACATGTAAGCAGTGAAAAGCCTTACCTCTCCATTGAAAATCTCCTTATCATTAAATACAAAGTTGGCCTTTGCATTGCCAGACAGTTTTTCAGCTTGCAGCCAGAACCTCACTTCTCCTTTTTCCAAGATTTCCACTGCCAACTCAGAGATAAGTGGGACAGCTACAAAGAAGAAAGAGAGGAATGATGCATATATTTTGCCTGTGCCCCAGCAACTATTGTCTGCTGCAACCAGAAAGCCACTTAATCCTTCCATACTTGTATGCAAGGTAACTAGCTCATAACAGCGCTTCATACAGACAGAATGCCTCTCCACCCACATATACACAGAATGACAGATGAGGTTTAGTCTTTTGATCCTTCAATCACAAGGTCTGGCCAAACTAAAAGTGTTCAAGATTCGAGCTCTGCTCCATTCTAAAACAAGGCTATTTCAAATGCAAACTGCAAGCATCTGTGAAGCATTACATGAGTCTGTGCAGTGCAGACCCATGTTTAACGAGTTGTCTAATAATATTACTGTAAGACAGTGAACTGACTCAGAGGGGAAATTTCAAAACAAAACACAAAAAAAATCTCCAAGCACAAAGGCAGAACAGAAAGTCAGCTGCTGAGCTGTAGGTTGGGAGATTTTTGAAAACATTCTGATCATCTGCTGAGTGGAATCTCCATCCCCAGAATTCACCAAATATCCCAACACATCCTCAGTCTCCCCAGTACATTTTATTTTCCTATAAATAATGAAAACCCCCACATATAAACCAATTCAGTGTGTCAATAGGGAAAAAAATGTAAAAATATGTAGGTAACTCTTTTTTAGTTAGTTCCTGTTAGTAACAGCCCTCAGCTTGCTTTCAGTGTAACTTTTCTTTAAGACACCACAATCAGCAACATTAAGCATGAGTAGTTAGACTCTGATATTGGGGCATATTGCTCATCTCATTGACTTCTGTCATGTTATCTGTCTTGGTGGATGTGCAGATTCTCAGTAAAAGTCCTACTCTCAGGATTACATGTGCTGCTGTGTGTGAACTCTCCCCCAGGCTCTGCTTTCTCAGTAAAGTCTGCATTGCCGGGGTGTAGCATGGAGCAGCTGGGAGCAGTGCACAAACACATTGCAAAACACAGGATGATGCAGTCTGGTGGTAATGACACACCTCCCAGGGCAGGCTGGATTCTTTAGCTCGGTGTATGCAGAAGCTCAGCTGCAGCAGGAGAGGACTGGGACCAAAGTAGTGTCTGGAGTCTCTCCTCCTGCTATTTGCACCGTTCTAAATGACTGCGGTGCTTTCCGGAGCACAGCTGCCATCCCACCCCACTGCCAACAGGCTTAGGGGGTGAGGACCCCTCATGGCTCTCCTTTTGCCACACTCACTCCTTCTCCCTCCCACAACCCACACTTGTGTGTGCTTTTAGTGCCCGAGTGGCACAGGGTCTGCCTCTGATAAAAACAAAGCTCCTGGGAGGTGAGGCAACAAGCACAGGGAAACAGAGAGAATTATGGAAAAGGCACATGCTTAACCAGAGAGGGAAAAGCCTGGAGCCTGGAAAGGCAGCATTGCCATGAGGGAGTGGGGCAAAGACAACCCCATGGCAGCGTGTCCCTGCTGTGTGAATGGTCCGTGTGAGCCTTCCTCACCCAGCACATCACTTTGTAGGTAAGAAACAGAAAGAATCTCAGAGCTTGCGTAATTTCTTAAGACAAAGCAACTGAAATGCTACAGGAAGAAAGTGGGAGTGTGAATAGACATCAGGCTGCACTGCTTTTGTCTCACTGTCAGCTCTACAGCAATTTTAAGCCCCCACTTGGCTTGCCTGTTATTAACTAAGAATATCTTAGTCTAACATGGAAGAGAGGAAAGTATCTCAGCAGCTGTTAAGTAAATGGCTGAAAGGATGCAAAAGGAATCTTTTTTGGAGAAAAGTCTGATCACTTCTCAGTCTAAAGGAACTGGACAAATGCCTTACAGTCTGCCATGAGCACAAGTCTTATTTAAAATATTTCCATGAGCACCAATAGCTATTTTAGTCATTTTCCAGTGGTTTTACATCCTATTTGTATAGCATAACAAATTACTGGCAGCACTTGACAGGCAGTCCTTGGGCAGTTGCTAAACTGAGGAGTTGGAAGAGTTTCTTTTTACCTCATACCAACACACAGTCATACCCACACGTAGTTGTGTTCTGTAAGGCTGTTATTCAAGCAATCCATTTTCCTATGGAGTTCTTGTATTTCTGTATACATGGCTACATATGTTTCTAAGCAGAAGTTCCATTAATTGCTGCTCAGAAGTACAAACAGCTGAATCTCAACCCCTAGTTGTAATATGTATTTTTCTTGAAGTGTACACAAAGGCCCAGACTGGCCAAAGCATATAAGACAGTTTCCTCAGTAAGGATACTTTCTGCAGTGATCTCCCTTTTCTGCCTGTGCCTTCTGGAAGCTCATGCACAGCTATGTGTGTGCTGTTACCTAATGCAGTGCAAAAAGGATGATATGATCTCTGTCCTGAGGAGCTTTTTTTGTGACATTGGTAGTGAACACAAAGCATGGAAGAGTCCTCAGAAGGGAAGGGTCAGGGCAAGTAAGGTGATGCGACAGCAGCAAGGTTTTGTGATGACTGACTTTTGGTGTGGAAATATAATTGGGAGGGGCAGGAGTAAACAAGGGTTTGTTTGGGCTGTCATTAAGCTATCTAAAGGTGATAGGCTATGTTGAGAAGAGGAGAGCTGATGAGAAAAAGACAAAGAAGGAAACGAGAGATGATGTAGGCGAAAAGGCCATTTCTGTAGCCAAGGATGGGCTGAGAGGTGCAATGTGGGCTGAGTTGGAAAAGGTGCCAGCAGTGCATGCACTAAGCTGAAGATTTTAAAATGCAGGCAAGAGGTTTAGTGCCTGGAATGAAAAAGAAGAGAATATAGTGGGGGAAGATGAAACCAGGTTTAGATCTCATCTTGTTGTGTGCATTAAGATTCATTATGTAATCCAATATTATTTTTCCCCATTTATTGAAGTAATATTCCAATAAAAATAACCAAATCGTGCTACTACCAGGGTATCATAAATGTCTGTAGAATTGATGAAAATACCATCTCAAGTGTAGAAAGCATGTTCAAATTTTGTCAAATGTTCCAGGAAAGAGGGAGAGAATGAATTACAGCAGGAAAATTCTTTACATTATAGATCATTACAGCTGAATTTACTACACTTGCCAAGTTTGTTAATCTTAAATTTAATTTATGTTAATTTCTGTTGGAGTAAAATTAGAGAATCTTTCAAAATCTGGTTTTCAAATCAGGTCAATTATTAAAGCCTGTTATGCAGAAGAAGCAAAGCCAATATGGTACTTATTTTCCAGCTCTTATATAGACTTATTATGTAGCCTGCAATAGTTTGGGAAGACCATCAGTAATATACAAACGTACTGAAAGAGGCAGAGAAAAAAAAAATCTTAAATTTTTCAATTTCCAAACCCACTTTCACTTGAAATTACTGTAGTGACCTCCTTACCTGATGGTGGCAGGAGCTTTGTGACCACAGACTCATGGAATAGTTTGGGTTGGAAGGGACCTTCAAAGGTCATCTAGTCCAAGCTCCCTGCCATGAGCAGGGACAACTTCAACTAGATTAGGATTGGGATACCCCACTGCATGCAAAGCTCTCCCCTACAGACATGACTGATTCACTTACTCGGGAATTGGCGTTCATGGCTCAGAGCAAGCAGGCGCTTCATTTCTGCAAAAGACATAAAAGAAGTAATATGAGGTGTGTGCATTCCTTTTGGATGTCAGAGACATAGCAGCAGAGAAAAACAGATGTGAAAGCAAACTGGGCATGCTTAGTAGGCATTGTGTCTACCTTCCTCATCAATTGTGTAGCTTGATGAAACTCCATCAGTGTCTGTAACAATACAAGAGTAAATTCCCAAATCGTCTTCTCCAAGATCCTTAAAGGAGAGTTTTGACCTATAAAGGAAAAAAAAACCCATTGTGATGAAAAGGTGAAATCTATCTGAGCCAAAACCCTCTATAATACCAGATATAAATAGCCTTGTGTTAGCTTTCTCTCTGATTGAACAGACAAATGTTCAGCTCTGTCAACAATCAGAGTAAGTCCTGCCATGTGTGGTACAAATGATGATGGCACAAAAAGAAAAAATGCATGTTGTCAAGCCTTTGATGACCCTGGAAGGATACTGTAGGTAAAGGCCATCTCAGTTTCCATAGGGCAGTACCATGACTGTGTTTCTTTCGATATGGGTTATATCTCTAGGAGAGCACATAGGCCCTTCATGGGCTGAACCTGTGCACTCACCCTGTCTTCCTCTGGGAAAAGCCTGAAGAAACACAGTAGGCTTGGAGATGTTATATAAATTACTAAATCAGCCCATGGTGATGCCATCATAAGAAAGCCTTGCTTACTGCAGCTGTTCCAAAGACTGCAGCTGCATTACAGGGCAGAAGCATTTTGCAAGAAGTCAGATAATTTTATTATTTGTAGATTTAAAATAATAGGAATAGGAATAAGAATAGAAATACTACTATAGTAGTAGTAGTAGTAGTAGTAGTAGTAGTAGTAGTAGTAGCAATAATAATAATAATAATAATAATCTGCCTTGACTGAGAGGGTATAAGGTGACAAGGACACAGATCTTCTCTCCCCCTGCCTAAACATCACAAACGTGCCTACAGAGGTCTGACTCATTCTGTGCAAGCTACACTTTCCAAATGGTCTGGGTATGGATTTACTGGAGAAGAGCAGGAAGTAACTATCAAGTAACAGAGGCAGTTTTAACTCTTCCTGAGGTCATACATTAAAAGGATGGATTTCTGTGGCAATCCAGATCTCTCAAACACAAGAATGTTGCTATCCCTGGGGCTCTTACTTTCCGCCTTTGGTATCGATGTTCAGTCGAGGGTCATCCTCAATGGGTTCATAATTCTTGGACCAAATGAACTTAGAGTCTGGAGACATCTGATCACATTCAAAGTTCAAGGAAATTACTCCATTGTCATCTACGTCAACCACCACTTCCTTGGTTCCTTAAAGAGCAGAACAAGGCAATTCCAGTTTCTCAGAGAAGTCAGCAAACAAAATTCTATAGATATCATTCAGAGAGTGGATTAAGCAGATCCTTGTCATTTTCTCAGCTGGAACATAAATTGCAGCACTCATTGATATCCCTGGTCTTTGATTCACAAGAACAGTTCTTTTTCTAACCCACAGGTTAAAACACATCATAAATCAACTGATTTATTTGTGTGAATCCAAACATCAAAGCATGCATGAGAGTCGCAATGAAGGGGGGGGGAAAAAGCAAGACTCTAAATCCACTAAATGTCTGAGCTATTAAATAGCAATATTTTCTATGGTAAAGAGTAGTTAGAGCTTTCATTATACAGCATGGATTTCCTATTCTCTAATAGGGTAAGTGCTATACAGGGGATAACAGGCAAATGTGAGCATTTGAAGAGGTGAAGAAGAAGCAGTCGAGTTGCCCCAGCAGCACACATTTGTGACTGAGGCACATTTTTGGTGACACTAGCTCTGCTCAGGGAGGTTGGTTTAATTGCTGTGCTTGGCATCCAGCCCTCTGCCGTCTGCACCATTAATCCTGGGCCCACAAAGGAAGTGAATATTTGCAATTAGCTGCTTAAGTCACCCACCCAGTCTTGCCAGAACCTTCAGTCATTGAGCTGGATAGGGTGACCCAGTCTGTCCTTTAAAAGGCCTTGGGATGAATCCTGGGTCAGCAACCTGAAGGCACCTCTATTCTGCTCCCTCACACCCCAGTGGAGCTGAGGGAATTTCATCTGGGATTTGGACAACCCAGTGAGCTTGTCATCTGAAGCATTAATGTTCATTCCAACAACTTGTCTGAGAATGTCAGGGAGAGCATGTGCACTGAGAGCTGCTGGAGAACATCCAGCCTTCTTTTCTGAACAGCTCTGAGCTGGAGCTCGCATCTGAATAGGGCACTCATGTCCTGTTACTTGGGCTAAGACAATTCTGGGCTGCCCAGAATACTAATGACACACTTTCTCCACAAAGTATTGTACTTCAAAGACAAGAGCATTATTCCTGACTCTGAGATGAAATGCTTTATTTTCAGCATAATTCTTAGTTACCCTCAAGCACGGTAGAAGATTTCTGTGTTTCATCATCCTAATAGTATACACATCTTTTCCAGCACTGCGAGCAGCTCCCGTCATGACAATCTGTATGCACACAGCTTTCTTTGTCCTCATACTTTGCCATGAGCCTTTAATGAAAGATGAGACTAATATTGCCATTTTGGTACTGTTATGTACCATCCCTTGCA
The DNA here is from genome assembly GCA_013398615.1 of Brachypodius melanocephalos. Classification (NCBI taxonomy): domain Eukaryota; kingdom Metazoa; phylum Chordata; class Aves; order Passeriformes; family Pycnonotidae; genus Brachypodius; species Brachypodius melanocephalos. The sequence continues at coordinate 8,591,692 of VZSR01001685.1, read as the reverse complement.
GCAGTGAGGCACATTAAGTACCAAACCGTGATAAACAAAATCTGAGCCCTGCAAATATTTTACTAAGCAACAGTATATTTGCAATTTTCTTCTTATAATTTAATTTATTATATGCAAAATTCATCACTTGAAATTTCATTAGTGTTTAGTTTCCTCTAGGTCATTAGCCCATGAATCTTTTCATGGCACTTTATGTGACATGGAAAGAATTACAGCCATGAGGTTAATTTGAACATTAGAATCCTTTGCATTTGTTTTAAAGCGTTCTCATTATGGCAATGATGTATAGCATTTATTTCCAGAAGTGGTGATGCAATTTATTTCTAATATTTATACAGTAAAAAAAAAAATTGTCTAAATTACTGACCACATTTGAAAACCTCACTCCACCTATCCTGCAAAGTGGAGCCAAAGAAGCTGCCATAGTCCTAGCAGTCTTAATTTTCCACCCCTAGATAGCTTGGTGCTTTCAACATATCATCCAGAGCTTCTCTTAGAGTCACAGTAAGAAATAAAATACTTAGATGTCATATCACATCTCCATTTACCTGAGCATTTTATTGCATTGAAAGGAAAGAAAGAACATAAAGCAGACATCTTCCACATACTAGAGGTCATGGCATCATTTTGAACACGGCCAGTCAGAAAAGTTGAATGGGACAGATTTTCCTCAATTTCTGAGGTTCAGGCCCTTCTCAAGTGGCTGATGCAAGCTCATAATCTAATTTTGTTTTGTATCAAGATAAACAAGGACTAAGGGCAGCAATGTGGAAGAGTTGCAGTCTGCTCTTAGATGTCTCTTGTTTCATGTGAGATCCACATATGTTGTCGTGCTTTTGTCAAAAGCCAAAGTTACAGATCAAAAGTAGTCTGGATTTGTATTTGTTTACATGGTCGGGATTTTTAATTTAACTTTAGAAGATAACTGTACAAATTAAACACAGTTTCCAAAGAAAAGAAAGTGGATGCAAAGTATTGAGTCATTATATTAACACATTTCTTTGGATAAAGACAACTGGCACCTTTTGTATGAAAGCAGGTATTTTCATTCAGGATATTATTTGCTTACATTCTTTGATTAGAAATCTCAGTTGTCCTGCGATTTTACACATTTGCCAAAAGTAGCATTCCATCAGGAACTGTCTAGAGAGACCTGACAATAGTTTTTCTCCATCCAAGATGGTAATAGAGGCATGATTCATTAGGCAGCACCAAAATATTTGTGGTAATTTTTTAAAAATTGTATGATTGTTCTTGACACTTTTGTGGTTAGAGCAAGAAAGGTGGGAGCTTGCTCAAGAGGCTGTTTTATGAAATAATTGTTTTTAATAAGTTTTTGTCTTTTCTTAATACCTTTAAGAAGCTTAGTTTGGTGGATTCTGTATCAGCAGAGCTCAGCTCAAAATATGGGTCAAGTAGATTTGTACACGTAAGTGATTTTCAGTTTCCCTAAGTGTTCACTGGGCTAAATTCTCACTTTCTGGTGATCTCTCAGACTTAATACCTACAAACCCTCCTTCTCGAATGGTGAGGTCTGTAAACCAAATGTTCTGCTCAAGTTCACCTCGTTTAAGTGAACACTGAAAACAGTGTACAATTTTTTTTGGTCATGTTGGTCATCTTCACAAGAGTTTGTTTGTTTTCAATTGTAGTAACATGGTCAATCCTTTTTTTAGGACACTTGAAGAGTGTTATCGTCACAATGTTTTATCAGAAGTATGATGTACAGATACTAACCCTCAATGAAAACAGATTAGCAAAGCCAAAAGTTTAGTAGTAATAGTGGCTTAATTCTTTTTTTAGAAGTGGCTGCTGTATATAGCTGTTTTCAGGAATAAATTTTTAAGGTTTGCCTTGCTCCACTTGCAGGTGATAGAAATAGCCCTGGTGCTTCAGCAGCTTACAGATCTGAAATTACGTTTCCTATATTTTTCAAAGATCCTGTTTCAAACCCTTCTTATTCACACAATTACTTACTTATCTTCTTTTTGTCCTTGTATCCCAATCTTACATGCTTTGAACTGACCATCTATTCCTTCCAGTCCCCTTTTCCCATCCCAGCTCAACAGCAGTCACCCCAGTCTCCCTACTCTCCTTTCCAATTCTTTTACACCCCCAGCTTCAGACCTCCTTTTTCAGTCTTTCTAGACTTACAGCCTCACTGAGGTCTAACTCAATACTTGTTAGAATTTTTGCTGCCCTGGTCATAGAGATTTGGCATCTATGACAGATGAGCAGGAGGATGTAAAAATTAACCTGGGAGTCAGAAACTGGGAAAGGATCCCAGGGAAATTAAGTCTGCAGGTGTAGGAAGGAAATTGTCAGAGGACAAGAAGGTGTATGGATGGATCCAGGCTGAGCTCTACCCCTGTACCTTCTTGCATCATAATAACTTTATAATAGATATGTTTAAAATATCTGGGATTTCATTTTGGCACCTTGTAGGACCTTGCACTTCTAAAATAGTCAATAGATGAGTAAGCCACAAGTCCATGCTTGTGTTTTCTGTTGGGGGCTTGGTGACAAAAAGGTGTTGTCCCTGACCAGCCACCTATTTTACTGGCATAGCTAAATAAACCCCAGGGTTTAATGAAGTTCCAAAGTTCCAGGTGTGGAGATGCTGCCTCTGCACTGGCTCCTGTATTTCTTGCTGGTCCTACAGACATGCTGGAGCCAGTCTTCAAGGATGACTTCAACAAAGAGGTGCAGTTGAATTCGTACTGAAAGTGGTCTCCAAAATTAATTCACCATGCTTTTAAAGCCTTTCTTTTAAAGACCAAGAGAAAAAAATGTAGTTTCTTTTATCATTTCCTGAGGCACATTACATAAGAAAAGGAGAATGATAAAGCATAAACAATTGGTTTAATACTAGGAAAGGCAAAATTTACATCTGTAATTTTGTTTCATTGAGCTGATTTTAGTCAGTCCTCTGCTTATGCACCTACCTGTAGAGACATGCAAATCTTACAACTTTATTGTATCTTTATATTACTGAACCTGTAGTTACGATAAGAAAATCTGTTCTAATCTTAAAATGTACCAGACAATGAAATTAAGATATGGCCCTCAACTTATATCTTGCTTCATAAAAAAGCTTGGCTTGAGAAGGATCAGATTCTTGGCATGCAGCCTGCAGGCGAACACAGACGGGAACCTGTGTAAATATGATGACAAAGAGGAAGTCTTTCCAACCAACCTGGTCGTGTTTCAGCTGTGACAGCATCTGTGACATCTGACGGTTTCCCAACACCAGCCTGGTTTGTCGCCCGCACACGGAACACGTAGCTCACACCTTGTGTCAGGCCACCAATCTGGAGGAACCAAATATATATAGTGGTGTGTTGCAAAACACTGATTTTAATTTCACACTTATTAAGATCAGTCTGGGTATTTGACAATTCTATTTCCTTTCTTGTTTGGTTTCTTTTCCAGTTGTCCTTTTTTTTTATTCAATTCTAGAGTGACATGACTAATCTTTGTGACTTGCTCCTTCCTTGTGTGGATAGTTAATGTTCAGGCAGGCAGTGTCATTGACTTCTTAGAAAAAGGAGCACTGGTTTTGGAACAGGATGTTTTTAACTCATGTACATTGACCTCTGAAACATCATAGTCTTTTACTGCAGATAAATGCTGACCTTAAAAAAATAAATTATTAGGGTAATAAGTGCCAGCCACACCTATTTAGAAACAGGAGGGAATTTAATAGCACAGATTTAATTGCAGTGACTTGAGGAATTATACTGAAATTATATCACCTGGTGATACTTCTATAAAACATATATGAAAGGATCACACTTTAAAATTACTTGTCTTTCAAATATTGTGAAAAGCATAAAAATAGCAAACCTACTTCGGACTTATCTCTAGAACTGCAATACTGCTGATCACTTATTTAGAAGTCATTCCACAAAATTATGTATCATATGGCCAACTGAGTATTCCTTTAGGTGGAGCCATGATCAGTGCAGGATGATGCTATCAAAACTGACTTCCCCAATGCTATGCTGCTATGCCAGTATTTGAATCTTCAGCTATTTACCTTCAAGTATTTCTTTTGAAGTGGCTTCTCATTGACACTTCTCCAGTGTTCCTCCTTTGCGTTAGCTTCCTTCATATCAACATAATAACCAACTATGGGACTACGACCAGAATAAACTGGTTCCTTCCACAGTAAAACCAGAGAGTCCTTCCTAACTTCCGTGCATTTGACATCATGGGGTGGCCCTGAAATATAAAAGTTGGGGTCGTGGCATCAAAATAAATCGCAAAGCATAAGACTCCAGAACCAAAACCAGACAGAACCCAGAACTGCACACAGAACTTATGTAACATTTAGTTATATAACTTATATAACATTTAGTTCCTCTGTATCATACCTAGACCCAATGTAAATACAGCCCATGCCAATTAAAAAGACTAACGCAAAACACAGTCTAATTAGTTGAGATTGGTATCTTGATCAAATATTCATGAGCTTACAAAATGGACAAATAATCCCCAAACTCAGGGAAATAAGTTAATTATTAAGCTAATGTGCTGCTTCAAGGACTGGTCTAAAGTCCACTGAAGTCAGTGGAGGTTGTTTTCATTCATTTCAATGAATGTTAAAAGGTCAGGGATCTGGCCTTGTGGGGATGCATTCAGATAAGGTTACAAGACCCCATTCTTCTCTGCCTTGTGCCTTAGACAGGTATTTATGTCTAGTACTTAAACTAGAAAGCAAAGTGACAGATACACTAGAGGAACAAAGGAAAGATAAAGAAAACTAAAGAAGCCGCTTGTAAAATGCTACTAATTAAACAGGGATTATGTAAGGCAACACTGTAATGGTACTAAATCAAAGTGCTGATGATTCAAGCCTGGCCATGAACTTCAATGTCCTGTTGAAGTCCCCTGCAAAATGCCTGCATTATCTAATCGGTCCCAGAGCACCCCTGGGCTGTGTCCCACTCAGGATCCTACCAGGCACAGCAATGGTCCACTCTTCACATTTGAAGGGCTTGCTGGGTTTGGAGGGTGTCCCAACCCCTGCCAGGTTAGCAGCAGCCACCTGGAACTGGTACACCATGTTTTCCTTCAGGTTTTGGATCTGCAGGAACAATAAGATGGTACTTATTAACTTTGGATTAGGACTTCAGAGGAAAGTCACAATGACAATCGTTGAAAACATGAGCACGCTTTTAAGTGTGCTTGAAGATGGAAGCATTATTAATTATCTTAACATGATAATTATTTTGGCTTTTCCTCTGATCAATGATGGAGCACACATGGGTGGTCTTAGCACACTCAAATTGCAACCCTCTTTTCCTATTGATAGACACTTTGGTAGCCAGGGAGGAAATGGGTATTGCTCAACAATCATCTTAGTCTGTCTCGTGCTTTGGAGCGAGTTCACTTAAGGCAAGAGCTGTCCTCACAGTGGGATGAAACTCAGTCCTGGCATTGTTTTTCATTTCTAAAGCAGCTCAACAAGGTTGTAGCTAGCCCTGTCTCTAAACTGGGTCAAGAACTGATCACAAAAAGCAGCTGGCACAGAGTTGGTTTCAGCACCAGTAAGCACTGGAATATGTCCACCAAACCAGTAGGAATTCCATTTATTGTGAGGGCCTGACTTACAAAATATCAGATTATATCAGTGAATTTACAGATGATAGTTGGTGCCAGACTAACACATAAGTGTAGAATCAACTTTGCAGAGAAGTTTAGTAGGGCCAAATAAATTTACCATCATGGAATTAAAACCCTCTGAAGAGTTATCATATATTCATATATATTCAGTACACTGAATCATAATTCATCCCAACCCATCTTTGAGATTTGATTTGAAAATGCTGCTTGCTGCCCCAGCAGCAAGTGGAGTTAACCTCTTACCCTGTATGCCCTCTCAGTAACAGCCTTGATGTTGGCCTCCTTCCATTTCCCAGGAACTCCATCGACCACTTCCCTGTAGTTCACGTAGTAGCCGGTAATCTCAGTCCCACCAATGGCTTCAGGTTGTTTCCATCCCAGCACCATGGAGTCACGGACGCTCTCGAGCACCACGATGTCATAAGGTGGGGATGGAGCAGCTGTTTCAAGGTGAATAACTCGTAAGCAGGAGACAATGTTTCAGGCTTGCTTTCACTTACCCTGTTCAGGAGGCTCCTGCCCTGTGTTTCCTAATTAGGACAATATTTACGTGCTCAAGGGAAGTTTCTGGAACTGGAATAAGAAATGCAGTATAAAAGCTTCCACAAACCAAACACAAAGTCCAAACTGCACAGGAATTAGTTTTCAGGATCCCCTGTTTTTGAAAAGCAGGCTGATACATAGCAAAAGAATGTGTTGCAATTGCAGCTCTGATGCACGTGATCAGGACTCTACTCTGTGAAAAATGAGGAACTAAACTCAACATTGCAAGAAAAGCAAAAAAAATACAGATGCAATGATTCGTTTTCTTTTGCAGAAAGCAAATCCCTTTTTGCAATACAATATTCCTTGTTGTTTCATTTCTAAAAAAAAAAAAAAAGTCTCACATTCTTTCCTCCCAAGAATTGCCTTTATCTGTTTCTTTTATTTCTTTTAAATTTATACACTGTGCAGATTTTATCATTGCACCCATCATGTGATCTTACCTTAATGGAAGGCAGAGTGATCATAGGCACTGAAGTATGACCAGAAATGGAACGTGTCTGTTACTGGAACTTACATTAAAAAATACATGGCATAATCCTCCTTCTTAGATTTTCCTTTTTTTAAACAATAGAGAAATCATTCACTTCATCCCAACTCACTTTCTTATATTTCTTCTGTATCTAGCAGGAAAATACTTGCCCACATCCAATGTGTAACATACCAATGAAAAGCCTTACTTGTGCCCCTGAAGTCATAATTTGGGTGGAAATTCCACATCATCTATGTTTCCTTTTGTGTGGAATGTTTTATATTGGTGTCAGCTAGGCCCAGGTGCCCCTAATTTGTTTTCTGTTCAACATTTTGTGTCTCACTTCAGAGGCCTAGGGGGGAGTTTAGTTCCCTGGCCAAGTACAAGGACGTAAATGAAGTTCAAGTTCCACATACCTTGGGCAAAATGGGTGTTTAGGCACTGAAATTTAGAATGTGATTTTGTGCCTGTGCCTATAACTTGATAGGTTTTCCTCCCTACATAACACTATTTGTCAAAGATAGAACACAACATTCATTAACACTGTGTGTCAGCAGATAAGATGTAGGCTAAAATCCACAAAGGATCTTCATATTTCCTAACAGAACACAGATTTTCATGCTTACCATCATAATCAGATTTTGTTTCCTTACCACATATAAAACCCAGAGAACTAGGTAAACAAATTGCTGAAGTTATTCAGAAATAATATATCACCTTGGATACATTAATATGCAGTCAAACAAGCCATTAAATTACTAACCATATTGATATGTTTCACTTTCATTAACCACTAAGTTTGTAAAGTGATCTCCAGCACCATTACATGCATAATGATCTTAATGGAGAGTTGAGCACATAATTAATGGGTTTGATAGAAGATGCATCACTGTAGAGCACGTTCACTTGTGGCACAGTTGAAGAGAAGTTACAGCAGTCTGAAGTGGACCTACCAAAGCAGCAAAATCTATTTATTCCATTAATTCTCACCTGTATCTTTCTTCTTTGTAACTTTTTCCATTGTCAAAAGATCCCCAGGTCGAGACTTACTTGCCTGCTTAGCAGCAACTTTTTGTGATGCAGAGTCCTTAACCATTTCTCTCGTGTTACTGTCTCCTGTACTCTCCAGTTTGCCACAGCTACTGGGCAGTGTCTCTCTATTAAATTTAGCATTGCATTTTAGCAAAGCATCTGTGTCAAAGATAGGCTGGGAAGCCTCATGCATGCCTTCCCAGCTGGTAGTGCGGTCTGTTAGTCCAGCAGCTTTACCACTCAGTTCAGGACACACACCATGAAGCAATCCTCCCCCTATAATTGCCAGGAAACAGCAAAGACATTTGGATTTAGAACACATTCTTTTTCCTTCATGTAGACAACAGAGTTAAGATATGCATGCAGTGAACAATACAGCCAAAGTATGACAAGTCGCTGTGTTTACATACAAAATGTTAAGCTTGAATTCAAGAAAATTTGAAATGCATGGAATACCTCTCAGCCTGCTCACAAATAATGCTTTTTAAAATAATGTCTAGTATTCAGAGCAGAAAAAAAAAAAAAGATGTAAAGTTAATAGTATTCTTACTGTGCTACCAATATTTTAGTATTAGATCTTCCAGGTCACATTTCTGATTCTATCAGGATGATCTCACAAAATTGCCTTAGGCCACATGTTTCTGCTCTAAGGTTGAGAGGTATGCAGCTTCAATACAAACAAGAGTGAGGGTGCTGTAGACATACAATTTATTCTAGTCCAATGATCTCATTAATCTTTATGGATTAGTTCAGGCAGTGGCAAACAGAAACAATCCATCAGCAAAGGGAGAACACACAGGGTTATAGAAGGTTTACAGATGACACATTGCACTGTTAGATTTAGTCATGGAAACAAATTTCTTAGGAACTGACTGGATATAGGATGGTGTGCATTAGAGGTGATATACCAGATTATAGAACCAGAATCACATTCCCATTTTCCAGGATGCCTATGAAGTGAACTTGGCAGTGCTCTCATACAGTGGTTCAGAAGAAACACCTGAACAAAACTGGATGGTGAAGGTGAACAGTCTACAAGAGTGCAGTGACTGTGAAACTATGTCTGTGAGACTATAGGAACTATGGAAAAATTATTATTTGTGGACAACATTGTGAAACAAAGCAATTAATTAGTTACTAATAATTGCTGAGAACATATTTACTTAATTAATTACCATTGAAAGAGGCAATGGAAAATAGCTTACCAATGGCTGCTTTCACCTCTATAGGCTCTGATTCCTGTGAAAATTCACTGAGCCCCGCTGCATTAACAGCTCTGACTCTGAAAATGTACTTCTCACCAGTGCTGAGCCCATGGCAAATGAATCTAAAACAAACCAGTCAAGGAATACTTAGAAAGTATTATAGGGAAAAGAAAAGTTTTAAGGGGGAAAAGAAAGCATTTCTTCCATGATATTTGTTCTGGTTTCTAAAAACCAAGGACAAACCATGACCCCAGTCACTTATATGAAGGTCAGAGAATGCAGAATCTGGGCACCTCATTCACACAGCATGTCTAAATTAATCTCTTTTAGGACCCACTATTTCAACATTCTTTCCTTCTTGAGACTACACAAGTTTTTATGTTACCACAGGGTCTACCTTACTTCTCCAGTATATAAAAGACATACTTGCTAATAGAAAAATGTGAAAATCTGCACAGGTAAGGTCTACATTTGCTCCTTATGGGATATTTTCATGACACAAGTAAAAGACACATGTAACACAGGTTCCCATAAATCCCTTCCAATCATAAATGAAAAATTGCAGAGTTCAAAAAAATTACAGGGCATTGTACAGGACCTAAATTATTTTTGTGCTTCACTTTCTTGCTTCAATACATGACAATAATCCAAGTCAGACAAATTCTTTTATTTCAAGACATTTACTCGATAATCTAATTGGCACATAAGAAAATCTCTCGTAAATTTTCTGTGGCATCCACCATGAAAACACAAAATTTCTGAAGACTTTTATCATTTATTAGGAATCATGTATTTAGCAATAGACTGTGGTATGGAAATTTTGTTGTTGTTGTTGTTTAAAACGCCATTTATTTTTCAATATTTAAAGTGTATTTTAAGTGTATTTTATTCCATGTTACTTTGATTTTGTTTTACTTCATAATGTAGTAATAATTGTACTATCAATGCTAATGTCACGTGATGGCATACAAAGCAACTACAATGTGGAAAACAAAATCAAAGCTTTATTTTGGGGTAAGGAAAAAAACCCTGAATCAAAATTTTCAAAATGGAATTTCCCCTACCCATTCTGTCAGACTTTTCAAGTCATTTGCTTTCACCGAGATGTGTGCAGAATTTCAAAATATATTGCATCAAGCAAATGATGAACTACAGCTAATGCTTTAAGATTGACTCAACCAGGAAAACCAAGAGTTAACAGACAGCCTGTGCCTGACTGCATCATGCATTATATCACACTGACTAAAAATGCAGCAACAGAAACCTATGCAGTGTGCTTGTATCACAGTATATAGTAACTCAGAACAATATTTTTATTTCTACTGTGATTAAAGGTCACATTTCGTATTTTAAAACAAGCAAAGAGCATGAAACTTCACCAACTTTCTGTATAACTACAATATAACTCATAGAAATAGATATGAAAGGATGTCATAATGGCACACATAAATATAAATGCAATATAAAGGCACTAAAGAATACATAAAGGAAATTGTTGTGTCTGTGTTCAACCAAGTGAGGTTTTAGGTACTTCTGGTATACTAAGCATTTACAATGCCCTTCTAAACAGCACAGCTCGTCCAGGAGTACTTAGCAGAGTCTTACTTATTGTGATAAGGGCTGTCACAGATAGCAAGAGCAAATAAGCAGAATCAGTCAAAACAAGCAGGGACTACTTCTGTATTAACATCAATCCACCTGAGGAAACAGTTCTGCACTTACTCCTTCAGGCTCTGAAGATTACATGCTTATTCAAACAAAACCAAATCAGATTAATCTCAGGAAGTTTTAAATCTTGATTATTTCTTCTGACTGCAGACCAAGCTTCATATCAGTAAGAAATGTGGATTTGTACCCAATATTTAATAGTGTTCATTAATTTCTTGATGATTACAAGAGAAAGAGCTGACAGAAAGTAATATTTTTAGTGAGATATAGTCCACATGTCCTCCTGACAGTCCAGATACACAGTCCAGAAATGTTTAGAGCAGACTTGCAAAACAAAGCACTTTGCTGCCAAACATTATGCAGTTTAGTTTTCCACATTTGTAACTTCAGTCATTCCTCAATGTCCTGTTTCTCATCAAACTGATAGGCTGTACAATAGCTAGAAGTAGCAAGCTGCTTCACTTTTCTTCATTAGCAATGTCCACGTCTCTTACCTCTTGACTAATTGTTTCTAATATAAGGTTGATTATTATTTCTCTTTGGACAAAACTCACAGTTTGAAATATGTTTTTATAACTTCTTATGAGCTTCACATGCAAGAGGGATTCCATCCTGCTGGCTACCACACAGGGATTAGGTCTGCTACTACCAATGGCTGGAAAGCACATAAGTCCAGTAAACCAGACATTGGTGACCATAATTTCCACGGTTTAAGATTAATTACCTTGTGCCTTTCACTGGATTGTTGTTGCATGGTTCCCAACGACCAGATCCCTCCACACTTGACTCAATGTAGTACCCAACCAGCTCCTTGGCATCTGGGGGCTCTGTCCAAGTGACAACAACTGAAGTATCTGTATTCCTGGTTGGCATAATACGGCCAGGAGCTTTGGGAATATCTGTAGGAGAGAAGCAGAAATAAATTAGTCAAAACTCAAAGTTAAAACTCACAAATAAAATGAGCATGAAATTGTATTCTTGATTATACTACATGACTAATACAGATTTATCTTTAAAAAAACTGCTGATTTAAATCAAGTAATCTGTCAGGGCAGGACAGGATCAGTAGGCTCAAGCCTTTGGTGGTGAGGTTCTTCACTTCTGTATTGTCTAAGATTCAGTGTATTTCCTTAAAATCGTGTTTAGTTTATCCGCTCATGCTGAATATCTGCACCAGAGATGTGATTTGGAGCTTTCTAAAAGAGAAAATGCACTAGGTGTACTATGAAGATCTGTGCAGCCCACAAGATAAGCCAGAAACCAAGGCTCCTGTTAAGTAGCAAAGGGTATCTACAGTGTTTTTCAAGAAGACACATTTTAATCTTCTTAAAAATGTATTTTATACACATCCAATTGGTCTGAGAATTCAATAAGAAGTGAACAGAGATAATTTGGGAATTGGATTGAAATCTGCATTGCTGTTTGGAAACAAATTGGTAATGTAGGTGTAGCTACTGATGACTTACTGTATGGAACATCTTGGCTTCTCATCCAGTGAAAATAGTCTCTGCTTTCACGTAAGTATTACATTCTTCACTTTTGTTTAATTTGGCAAACAAAGAAGGCTAGACTCTGCTGATGTCTGGGCTTATTTTCAATACAGACTCTAAGTAAAACAAAACATTTTTGTACTTCCTTGAGTTTTCTTTTGCTATTTGCAGTCTTTGCGGTTCTTGGCATCGTTATTTGCAGCTTAATTTCCTTGGTTTGCATCTGCCATTTGACTGTACATTGAAGGCTGAACAACCCAAACAAAAATTATTTTCACTAAAGGGAATAAATCATTGACTGCTTTTCATACTTGAATTATTTTCTGGGTACTACCTGCCTGCAGACAAAACAATTAGATCACAAACTGAGAAGTTGCCACGAAGGTGCTTTAACACAAGTGAGCATACACTTACCGAGTTTGTCATCCACTACAGTGGCTTCAGTTGCTTCTGAAGGTTCCCCAATTCCAGCCGAATTGCAGCAGCGAACTCGGAAGCAGTAGGATTTGCCTTCAGACAAATCAAAAACTGCAAAGCGAGGGGACTTCACAGGGATCTCAGTGTTCACCCTTTGCCAGTCCTCTGTGCCAGCAACACACTGCAGTCAAACCCAGAAACCACATTCAGAACAGAAGTATCTGAGGGCTGAGTGTCTCACACAACAAGGCTTTGGACCACTGAACTCCTGTCTGCTGAGGAGAATAGGGAGACACATCCCTTCTTTGGGCCTTTCCACAGGACGAGCATGTTTCAAAGCCCATGAATCTGCCAGATGCTCACTTACTCGAGAAAACATACATAAAAGTTTACTGGTTTTAATATACTAAACCCTCTCCACAGCAAGGAAGTGGTGTTAATAACTGCACCCAGTCTGGACCACTTTCAAAATGAGTTTTGCAGATATTCAGCATTATGCTAAGAGCAAAACCCTAACATTACCACTTTGCTTCTAGATGCTCTTGTGGTACTCTTAGTGGTTTTGGGGTGGCTTTCAGAATTAATTATTACTTCACCATCATTTTCCAGAAAAAAAAATATTTGCAATTAATTTGTGAATTGTTTTTACTTCTGTGGCTAGAAATTCTACATACCATGGTCACTTATACCACTAATACTAGTGATTAATTTTTTGCTTTGATTTACATTAAGTATCATTTCAAGTAATGGTTCTGGTTTCTGAGGGATTCAAATTCTCATCTATGTGAAATTAGTGATCAGTACTCAGCATGAAATCGGTTATTAAAAAGCGTTCTCATATGGAAACTCAAAATTCATATATTCATCCTCTCTAAGGCTGTTGCTAAGTGAAACTCATTTATTTAGACCAGATTTTGTATGAGAGATGGAAAACACATAATGGGAAGATATTTATGTCTCCCTTGATGACACCTCTAGACTGATAAGAAAAAACATTGATAAAAAGGTTTATGAGCCAAGAGATGCAAGTAGAAAGGGTGACGGCGTGAAGAATTTTCTAGGCTAGCAGCCATGCAAAAACACATCAGGAAAGCAGGACACTGAAATTGAAACTGAGTATTGAAACTGAAATTTTGTTCTAGGAGATTAGAAAAGAAATTTTGTGATCTTCGTTGAGTTAGTGGAGCAAATGGAAAGCTAATGCAGAGGATAAACATGAAAAGGCAGCTGGAAAAAAAAGTGCTGATAACAAGAAATGCTTTTAAAAGGCTTCCATCCAAAATGTTAACACTCTGTCCTGCCAGACAAGCTTCATTTATACAAATTTTATATCTATATCTATATCTCATATATATCATAGATATATATATGAGATGCATATACATAAAAACTCTTAAGTTTATATATATGTATATATAAACATGTGACTTTGCTCTGTGCTTTCACATTATAGAAGGAGTTTTGTTCTCTTTACTCCGGGTAGGTCAATGACACAATTCAAGAAGAATATTACTGAGTGTGACACATTCTTCATTTACTTTTCTATTTCCCATCTTTCTTTTATTCTTAGTTTAACTTAATCTACAGTTTGACAGCTAGCTTGATGGACTTCTAATCCTTGCCCTAATTTGCAAGTCTCAGACAGAAATGAAAGTTAACCAGAGAGCCAGAAGAGATGACAAAACAAATGTAAAATATTGCTACAGCATGATTCTGATTTTGTCCACTTTTACCTTCTCCACAAAGTACATGATACCCTCATGGCCCCGCTGTCCAGGAGGTTTCCAGCTGAGCACAACATAGTTCTTGGTGGCCTCAATAACTTGGAGGTCTGTGGGGGGACCAGGAACAACACCCTCTGAAGGACAGGGAAAAATAGGAAAGGGAACTTGGATTTAGTTCTTCTGGTTTTGTATCAGAATTAGTATCATAATTAAAAACTACGAGTATCAATATACCTCAGCACTTAATTTTTTTTTAAATATAGAGTTAAAATTCTTCCAAATATTGGGCTTAAATTTCCTTCTTTTAATTCTAAGCATGATTTCGTTAAGTTCTGAATAATGAAACTTCACCTCAAAACCCAAGTTGTTGAGTTATTCAAAGTCAAGTGACGCTCAGAACAACAAACCTTGGGCGTGTGCCAAAGTTCACTGGACTCACTCAGAGTTTTCCTAATTACTCAACCAGCTTCACATTAAACATTTGTAGGCAAAAGGGCTGTGTTTACCTGCAGGTTCTTCCTCAGTCACAATAATCTGTCCAGTCCAAGGAGCAGAAGGGTGACCTGAAACAAATGTCAGAGATAACAGGGAAGTAGGAGACCAGAAAATTTTTGAACAGTGAGAAAACTGACTCTTTTGTTGCTCAAAACTAACAATTGCAAGATCCCCATGAGCTTCATTTTTGGTTAATGCTGTGGCTTTTGCTCATGTAGCAAGCTAGTAACCCAAGCTAGTTGTAGGCTTAACAGACTGAATATTGAGAGCAGCTCAGCATCTAATATAGCTAGAAAACTTAATCCACTGAAACATCTATTCCTTCCTGAAATGTCACTGAAATCTCCTAGGTGACAAGCAGAGGTATTTGGTTCACTCAGCTGATCATTTTCAGAGAATTAGTTTCAGCTTTATTTTCCATCCTCTATTCCTTTGGTTTAACAGCTCACTTATTAAAGGAACAGCCAGATTCCTGCAGGCTGCATCTTGTCTCTTTTTAACCACTTTCCCTCACATTACCAGCTTTTAAATCATGGGTCACAGTCACAGACAGTAACAGCTCAGCCTGACTCAACATGCCCACTTGACAAATTTGGGTGGCTCTCTGAGCAACCAATGTGTTACCACACTATTGCAGTTATGCAGCTTTCAACCAGGTCAATGCACTTTCAGAGGTAATTTTTGCAAACGCTGTTCTCTGCCTCCATGCTGTTCACCTTACATTGGCTGATCCGTTTTGGAGATGAAAGTAGAGAGGGAGCAGGTGGGGATAAAAATTATGAGGGATGAGAGGAGGAAATATAACAGGAATAGGCCACCAAACCCCGTCTCCACCTCCTGTGACAGCTTCCATGCTGCCCATTGAGAAGAAGACCTCTCCCTCCTCCCCAGGCTTAGGGTTTCCCATGTCTGACTGAGTGCAATGTTTCTTGGCAGTGCCAAATCTCTTTCCTCTGGCCTTTTATTTTATCTTGAATGGAAACCCAGATGATCTGGCTGCAGCACTATACATGGTAGCTCATACAAGCTGTGACCATGGGAGCACTGTAGCTTTGTGTACAATACCCCTACACATTGAACCATTTTAAATTGTAAAACATCAGAAACATGCAGAAATAGATTTTGGATAGAAGTAGAAATTTATTTTAGGCATATGATTATACCATATGCATAGAGAAATGAGTCTGGAAGCAAAATGTCTGAGACATTGTGAGGTCACATGAGAAATATCCTTGACTTGTAAAATGCTAACCTTAAAGCAGAGAGCTTGGGATCTGTTTGGCTGTCCTGGTGTTGTTCTGGTGTCATTGCAAGACTTGGATTGTCACACGAGAACAGAATCAGCCACCCTTGTCCGTGGCTCAGAGAGAGACTATTCACAGGATCTGTTCAGCTATTTTTGTTGGCTGAACAAAAGCAAGTCTCTTTAGGCAATTAAACTCTCCTGTGCCTTTTTTTCCCCCTTCCTGCAAGTTTGGAGCATAGCACTGCAATCAGCCAAAGAAAATTCAGCAGCTAGAAGACTCAGTGCAAAGAGCACTGGGATGATTTCTTCTTGGCAAAGCTGCCTCCAAAGAATATTTTGGCTTTGCCTTGCTCCCTCTAGTGGGATTTTGAAGGCTTATGTGTTGATAGTCATAATTTTTTTTTTAATGGGTTGTGATTTCTTAAACCTCTTATGCAACCTGTAAAAAGCACATCTTACTTCTAAGCCTGGCTCTGTCTGCAGGATCCAGAGCAGCCACAGGCTCTGACACCCGGGACGGCAGGCTGACACCAGCTTTGTTCACAGCTCGGACTCGGAAAATATAGGAACGGCCTTCAATCAGACCAGTGACAGGAAAACGAGCAAACTTCACGGGATTCTCATTGCACTGGGTCCAGTGGGAGGTACCAACCTCACACCTGAAAAATACAAACAGCAAGAGCAGTGCTGGGATGGGAAAAACATGAACTCAGGGCACCCACACGCCTTTGCAGCTTCACCATCTGTTTGTATTCATAGGCTGGTCCGTACCAGTTTTCTCAGCAGAATTATACACTGGTGACATCAAAGCAGCTGCACCAAGGCATCAGGCTCAGGCTGAAGTACCAGCTGGGTGTGCACTAAATCCCTCACAGCTGTACCCCTTCTTTCCTGAACTGAAAAAGAGACTGACTTCACTGTTTAAACCCTCCAAAGTATGCTTAGGGAGGGTCAGCTTTAGCTTACTTGAAGGGACAGGAAATATGCATCCCTTGCAGTTGCCAGGAGGACACTGCTTCATCGATCCTGCACAGTGCTGCACTGTGCATCCCACAAGATGCTGGGCTACATGGGGTGCAGAGAGCCCCACTGTGAGCTCTGGGAGCAGTCCAGCACAGGGATGGCTGGGAATGGGGTTAAAGTGGGGCACTCAGTCAGGCCCTGCCTCGGAGACCAGACCCCTGGGGCTGCCGAGGGAGCCTGTGGTGTGCTGGCTGCAGTCCCTGCAATGACAGGACCCAGCGTGGTGCTGCTGGCCCCACAACTGGGAAGCCTCACACACATCAGGAGGCTGGTTTATGGCAGAAGGAAGACATGAACAGCAGCCACTTCAGCTCAGGGAGGCAGGAGAAGCCTGTGGTGATGGCTTCCCTGTATAGCAACATGGTCAATCACCCTTCAGCTTGGAAGAGATTATGTGGTGAGATATCTGCCAAAGAGAAGGTTACAGTTCCTACCCAGATTTCTTGGTACATGCAAGAATCTCCCCTGAGAATTGTTACCATCCCACTCAGTGCTTTTGTGGTTCTTGTGTCTGCTTGGGGTGAGGGATGCCCAAGCTTTGCTTCTACCATTAGCAAAGACCAGTCCTGCTGGCTCAAGTCACTCCCTCAACTCCACAAGGCAGCTTAGGGACTATCCTGGCCAAATATTTGGGTCCCTAAATACCTTTGGTGGGATCCAACACTGGAGAGCGGTAACACAGGTTTGAATTTGGGAGCAAATGCAGAATAAATGAGGTGAACACAACAGAAAAGGTAAAATGTCATTTTTCTTGCAGTTATTCTCAGTGCTAACGTCCCTCAATAGCCAGTTTTTAAATGAGATATTATTGTTCAGAGCCTAGCCTGTCTTTTGTTTAGGATTTTTCAATGAATGTTAAAGAGCCGTAGCTGAGATCTAGCAGAGCATAGTTACAGCACCCACTGGCACTCAAAAGTTATCAAAACAGTAAAGTTATATTTTAACGTTAGGTTTATTTCACAAAGCAATACCCTCTTTTTACAGATACACTCTATGTATATTCAAACGCATAATATAATGGCATACTTTGTGTATATAAATATATAAATATATAAATATATAAATATTATATATATATTAAAATGTTTGGGGTTTTTTACATGCATTTGAATAAGCCCAGAGGAACCTCATATGATAGACTCTATCACTGAAATTCAAACAAATATTACCAGCACTGAAAATTACTGCAAGTCTCATAATACTGACTTAATTTCTTAAATCACAGGCTTCTAGGATCCTGCCACTGTGTGTAACACATGGAGGTTTCATGTTTTTAAAAGTCATTGCCATGAAGCTTGTGAATCTAAGAGCTGGAATAACAACAACACTTGGGAAAGAAATCCAAGTCCCTTTGAGATAATATTTTGCTTTCTGGTACATAATGACTACCAGGAGAGAGGCAAGAGAGCCCTGGTACTGAAGGAGCCACAGCTGCCTGATGCAGAAGAACTACCAAATGTTACAATATCCTGAGGCCTCTCAAGCCTCAAAGGAAGCAGTGAGGGCTGAGCTGTGCAGATCTCACAGACTCCTTTCTATGCAATTATAGGAAGCAAGATGTGATTATTTCCATGAAGGCCAGATCAGGCCAAACCAATCCAAAACAAACAAACAAACAAAAAAAAACAAAAAAAAAAATCAATTTTCTTCTGGCCAACAACAAGAATGAAAATAATAAACTACTCTCTTATCTTTTATCTTTATGTTTTGCAATGTGCCTTTATGTTTTTGAGTTGGAATGAGCAGCAATATGAGTTCTCCGATCCAGCACACTCACTGACCTGTCAATGAAATATCCAAGGATGGGGTTTCCTCCATCAACAGCAGGTTGCTTCCAGGAGACAATGACATAGTCTTTGTTGGCATCTAAGCACTGCACATCCAGTGGTGCACCAGGGGCTCCAGGGATTTCAGCATCAGCATCTATGAGGATGGAGAAATATGTTTGCAAACGTGAACCACAGTTCTTTCACAATTATTAATCTTTAAGGACCAAATTGCATTCCTACTGGCTTCAAAAACCTATTTGGTTTTATATTGCTTGTGCTTTTCTAGGTTTTGGCTTTGTTTGCAACATTTACAGCATACTGCAAATGTAATTCACCTAGACATTTTAAATAGAATTAGTACCATGCATTTTGGTTAGGGAGCTGTGAGAGACACAGCTGAATGAAAAACTTGGCAGCCAGGTAATAGTTGAATCAAAAGTATTCACTCACTGGATATAACAATACTGAATTAAATATCTTATCTCCACTCATAATCCTTCATTGTTTGATTTTGGTTGGCTGTGAACTGCAAAGGTACCAAAAACCTTTTGAAGTTTAATTATATTACACATACATTATCACTGTGGAATAGAACCTTCATAAGGATAAATGTATTGTTCCTTTCAAGTGTTTACCACAAATCTGGGACTGCTGGTGTCAAAGGGCCTTGACTCCTGCATCAGCTTCTAGACATGTCTTATCTAAAGCTTTGAGAAATAGAGCATAGTGCTGGGCACTGGGGAATTTTTACTGTTTACAAAGAGTCTGATTTGTGAGATGGTGCAATTTTCATGTAGAGAAAAAAATAACTTTTACAGGAAGATTCTGTGAAAGACTTTCAAATAAGAGATTTTTTTTTTTTCTGAAGAATAACATCAATTGCACAATTGTCATCGATTTCAAAAGAAGATCTAAGATGTATATACCTGAACAAAAAAAATTTGTTAACAAATGCTATTGATACATTCCATATAAACCTGAGTTCTCAAATAGGTTTAATGTTTCAAGGCATTACAGGTTTATGTTTTACAATATACAGTAATCTCGATTTTTCATGATTTTGACATTCGTGAAAAGATTGCCTTATTATGATATTTAATATGTTTCATTAAGTAAAACAGTAATCTTCCTAAAATAATAATAAAAAAAATCCCAGCCACAATTTACAGAGTCTTCTCTTATAGGCAGAGTAGCATCACATGGAGCTTTTGAAGCTGTGCCAAAGTTGCTGAGTCCAGGTTCTAATTACAGGTAACTTGATGCATTTTTAAAAATGGTAACATACAGAGTAAGCCATCCAGTTAACATCACAGAATACTAAGCACATTAATAGTAATAACAACAAGTCTTTGGTGATCTCTTTATGAAAGGTTTTAATTGCCCATATTTACCACTTGACAGAACATGAGACCACAGTTTCTTTCCAAGACAGACTGGGAAACAGCTGGGAGCAGCAGCACTGCTGATCAGCCTCTAGGAGGGTAGGATTTCATCCCTGATGGCTCGCTGACAAATAATGACCTGTAGCCATGGCAGAGGAATCACACATGCTCTCAGAGCCCATCTGAACGGGTAACACTATGAGCCTCTCTTCCATTGATACACTGATTTCTGGGCATGACACAAAAAACAACTGCTCCAGCTTAAATACCAGAGCTGCCATTTAAAGCAAATTTGGCTGTAGTTTAGGACGAGCGATAAGGAATGCAGTATCCAGCCAAGATTGTGGAGACCATTTAAATAGGAATGTAGAATATAATTAATGTAATTAGAATTTGGTAAACACACCCATTGGCTAAGAAGATACTCTACTGAAAGGGGTGGTGGGTTCAGTCAGGTCACACCTGTGTTGCCAGAAGATGTAATAGGATTAAGGGTGATCATTTATTTCTATGGCAGCACAATGTAAAACAAATAAAGAAAGACAAGTCCTATTTCTTGTCACAGAAGCTCATTTCAATAAGCTCTTTCTTCAGGTGATGAAAACATCTGCTTCAGTTATATTTTCCGGCCAGGTTATCTCACACAGTTCTGCTGGACTTGGCAACAAGAAGCCATTCTGGGCATGGTCTCAGAGCCAAGAATTTCCAGAGCCTTTTGAATTAGCATTACACACTTCAGCTGCTTTTAGCAGCTGGGACAGATATAGAATCAGCACACAACATGATAGCCATGACTCCATTTAAAGAAAGAATTCAATGAAGTTTTTGATGGTACAAGCAAACTACATTCACAAAAATTACATTTTAATTCTACTCTTCACTGCATTACTTCAGAGAATCATACAGTGGTTGAGATTGGCAGACAGCTCCAAATATTGCCTAGTTTATCCCCTGGCTCAAAGCAGGGTCAGCCAGAGCTGGTTGCCCAGGACCATGTCAAATCAGATTTTGGGTGTCTCCAAGGATTGGGACTCCACAGCCTGTCTGGGTAACCTATTCCAGTGTCTTCTTTACTCCCCTCCATCAGGTACACGTGGATAAATTCCTCCCATGATCTTTCTTTTCCAGGCTGAACAGTCCCAGCTTTCTCAGCCTTTCCTCATGTGCTCCAAGCTGGAAATCACCTTCACATCCCTTCTGTGGCCCATGTCTATTTAGCATGGGGGATCCCCGAACTGGATCTAGCATTCCAGATGAGCCCCACCAGTGCTGAGTAGATGGCAAGGATCACCTCCTCAGCCTGCTGACAATGCTTTTCCTAATGCAGCCCGGGATGCCACTGTCTTTGTGACTAGGGCACATGTTCACCTTGGTCCACCACAATCCCTCCTGAAAAGCAACTCTCCAGACAGACACCAGCCTATTCTGCTGCATGAGATTATGCTTCTCCAGGTGCAGATTTTTGCATTTCCATTCCACTGTATTTTTTCCTGCAGTGTGCATTAGAGAGAATCCCTCAAATTGTGCAGAAAATCTTGATAAAAATAGTGCAGTTTAGCTAGCAGTGGGACGGTTACAAAAAAGCACCTATAACCTATAATGTGCATCTTTCCTCCTTATGACTAACGTTCAGTACTCTGAACATAATACCCTAAATTTCCTGCTCAGAATGTCAATGGAGTTTAGAAGTCTTTTGGGCACATGACACCAAAGCCTGGCACATGCATGGATTTTTTTCCCAGCAATAACGACTGAAACGTACATTGCTAGAATCTAATAATAGGAAATTATTATTCTATTGTTATGGGGGGTGAGGGGAAGCACCTCAAATATCTGAGACTGATTTTGCCAACACATTTTCCTCAGCTCTGTAGGGAGTTTTGTGCAGGAGACAGTATCCTACCTCGCACAAAGACATAACCGCTGTACTCTTCATAGTACTCTCCCATGGCCACGCGCAGCGTGTAGAGACCTTCATCTTCCTTGTTTGCATGGGTCAGTGTTAAAGAAGCTCTCTCCCCACTCCACTGCATCTTCACCCACTTGGATGGTGTAATCAGAACACCTGGGAATTAGAGAATTTCATGGTGAGAGCCAGCGGGAACTATTGAGGGACAGATTCTGGATAAGGAGAATATATTGGGGTAGATTGGAAACACAAGAGACCACTCTTATAGACAATATTCTGTCTTTGGAAACAGTCATAAATGACATCTAATTCTGCTCTTATGACAATTTTTCTTTGATTTCAAATCATTACTTCAGAAAACAATAGCTTTTTATCAGCTGTTACAGAGCAATGCAACTACTTTAAAAATATCATGGCATATAAATAAATAGTAAAAGCTATATGAGCTCCATAAATGGGCCACATAGATGTTGGCACTGATAAAAATGCTTCTAATTTAGATTTTTTTAAAAATAAAAATATCTCTGGAAGACATTTTCACAGTGCTTCATCAGTTTTCTGTGATTTCACATCAAAATGCTAAATTATGAAACAATTCTAGTTGAAAAAGAGAAACTATTATCATTGGAAAACCTGAGAAAATTATGATCAAATCATAATCTTGACATAAGCTGAAGTAAGTAAAGATTTACATGAAAGAGGTTTATATTTCTTCTTGTCAAACATTCTCACCATTTCTGTACCACTCAATGTCTGGTTTGAAGCGCTTGATATCGGGATTGATGACAACTGTGCAGCCCAGACTCATTGTTTCACCTTCTCTCCCAAAGGCTACATCAAACTTGTCAACAAAGCTGATTTCAAACCTGGACGCATACCCATGAGGGGTAACGGCAACTGTATAAGAGAAAAAGAAATCTGCTTTTTTCCCCTTCTGTGACAAGAGTAGGAAGAAAAAGTACTCAGTGATTATGAATACAGGTAAGGTTCAAGGTATAAATAGGAACAATATGCATATTAAGTCATCATCTTCAAGGGTAATTGCAGTGTTGGATAATCCAAGTCCTTTCTACTGCAGAGAATTGACTATTTCTTCCTTCATAAAACTCTAGTTCTTACAGCTAATTCATTTTAGCAGGGAGAGGCTTCTGCAGAATTTAAGTTCAGAATTTCCAATATTTCTAATCTTATTTATCATAAGATTTGTTTTATAACTTAAAAAGACTTCTACTTGTGATTAATTATTTGCTCAGGTCAAGCTGATCTATAGCTTATATGGTTCTTCTCTTTCCCCATTTTAACTCCTTGCTGTATCTCAGAGCAGCCATGTGACCACTCAGCCTTTGTTTATGTAAGCTAATAAGCCTTTGTGGGGGCTACTATTAATACAAAAGGGTATCTTGTTTCTATTCTTGTCCCTGAATTTATCTTTTCGAATGCTGTGTGTCCCAAGTGGTGCAGCTTTCCAGACAGAACATCCTAAGTGCCTTTCACTTGTACACGGCAGAGGGGCTTCTATGTTTGTTTTGAAAACAGCTCAGCTGATAAAAACTAAGGTCACACTACTTTTACTCAACCAGCCTACACTGATAACTTTCCCTCTTCCTGTGATCAATGAATATATGCAAATTGTGACCTTTCCTTCCCATAAAGAAGTGATATATCCCAAATTCTGCTGGAAATATATGGGAGTCTCATCTGTCAAATATTTCGTGGGGTTCCAAGGGCACCTTCACCCACATGGCATATGTGGGTGGATTGTCTTATCCTCACAGAAGCATGGATGCCATATTGTTAAAATGTGAGGTGCTCAGGTAAAATGAACTACAATTTTTACCTTGATATATCCCAAAATAGTCTAATTGGGTTCTGGGTATTTATTCTTTTCCATGCATTTTCTGTGCATTTTCACAGCTTATGAAACCACATAAGCAGCAGACAAAAATTAAGTCACCTATTCTATATAGGCACATGCTTCCCCATGCCATGTTTTACATATTGCAAAAGAGGAAGTGTTTCTCTCTTTGACAGATTCTATTTCATAGTGAAGTGCAATTTTAACAGGATGTTTCTTATATAAGCCAACAGACCTAGAAGGCAATGCCATTTCCCCTGCTAGTGAGGCTAACACATCTGAAATTGTAGAGTTCCACACCCTTGTAAATCAGACCTGCTTCTTTTTAAAATAATGTTACTAAATATTCTGCTTAGTCATGTGTCATGATGTCACAGCTATAAATGGAAACGTCAAAGAAACATATCGTAACTTACATGGAGAGAGGGAAAGATTTCTGGCGTGCAAAAGACTTGCGTCAATTTCTCCTTTGTACCCTACACAGAAAAAGACAAAATTGATCACTTATCACCAAAGGTAAAGGCTCTGTGAGCCACAAAACCAAAACTGGTAACGTGCATCTTAACAAAGAAAACCTTGAAGGAAACATTTTGCAACCTACTCTTTACCACGAGGGAAGCATAAACCGAAACTTCTCCTTTAACATTCATAGCAGAGGCATGATACTGGGCAGTGTCGTCAAATTCACATCTGGAATTACAGAAATGATTAGGCACAGCACCCATTTACTCCATTACACACCATTGATGCAGCCTCTCTGGTGTTTTAGATTAAGAAAACCCTCAAAAATCTGGGTAAAATCTATAAAGTAAAAGCTTGGGAGACAGACACACTGGACACTGGACTGATTGTTGCCATTAGGTTTTTCTCAATGTTAAGCCCCAGTGCTTGAAATAAATGTGTCTTTTCAAATATCACTTAGAGGTTTGAAATTGGGAATACAGAATAAGTAGGAAAAACTAATTATATTTATCACTAATTTACTGTCTTCTATGAAGAGATGCCTAACATGGAACTTGTAGAAATGGAGATTACATAAAATATTTTCAAAAGGCACCTGCCAGTATATAAATTCTCAAATCCAGGTTGTTGTCCATTAGGTCTTATGTTTTCAATGTTTTTAATGCAAAGGGAGTGCAAAAATTTCCCACTTGGAAGATGAGTACTGTTAAAGATCTTCCTTGTATATAAGTGAGGACAATTCCGTTCCTCATTTCAGTAAGAATTGTGAACTTTGCTATATTTGAAAAACACTTAACTCACATATTTTTACATGTTTAATTGTACTCATCAAGCAGACAGATGGAAAAAGTAATCATAGATGTCCCACTTCTCTGACTCAGCCATAAAAAGAGTATACAGATAAATAACTCAGGGAAATTTCATGTCCTGTACTGAGGTAAACTAAAACTGCTTCAACATTAAGAAGGCAGCACAGTTGATATCTCTGATACTCCTTGACTTGATATCTTTTACATCCCCAAGAGGTATGTTCACATTTTGCAGGTCTCACTCTATAGCAACATTTCAGTTTAAGCTGTTTGTTAAATTATTTAATATTTCCTTACTCGGTAATCTCCAGGGAGTGCAGCCCATATCGACTTTGAATGATATACTTGCCAGGGTGAGCCTGTACATCAATGGGCACATTGTTTTTGTACCTATGGAAAAGCAAAGAAGCAGTGTGTCACAAAGAGAAGTCATTCTATACTTTAAAGGTCAAGTTCTTGCTATTTGAAGTAGAACATCAGCTTCTACACGTTTCTCCCAGATAAACTGTAGTCAAACTCCCTGGGAAGACATTACATTATCTTTGGAAGTGTAACCTGTCTCTCTTTGTCTTTGACCTGCCCCAGGTAGATTTTATTCTCAAATTAAAAGAAGAAAATAGTCTTGAGTAGGATGAAAATCAGTTCGTATTACCCTGAACTTCCTGTTGCTACTTGTAAAAGAAAAGAGCAGTCACATGAGCAATATCTCAGAGTTTTGTAAATGGCAAATAAAATTTTTGTAGATTCTTTACTTACTAAAAAATCATAAACATTTTGTTTAGTTTGCATATTTGACCCACTTTTAAAACCTTTATACACAAAAAAGCCAGGTAGAAAGCTAACTTTTTTATTTACTTGCAACTTAACAGGGTTAGACTGGAATACACTAAGAGTGTTTTCTGGCACAGGTGAATCTTCACTGTTCGAAATTCCCAGTTTTCCCAGTTTGAAGGAATGAATGAACCAGTGCTGATCAGTGGTGAGCTGGTACTGCTAATTTCAGAGTTTATACAAACAGCTTGAGACTCTCATGGTGGAAGAATAGTGGTGCACGATAAATTCTTCCTCTTCAATTGTTGCATAAAATGTCACTCATTCTGGACAATACATGTTGTAACCAAGTAAATGTTTGACCAAATCCTGCTTTAAGCAGGCACTGGAAATATGGAAAAAAACTGGCAATAGAATCTAATAAATAAATTGCACTCTGAATTGCATTCAATACATTTGGCATTGATTTGAGGTCCATAAAGAACAAAATATTTCCTAAGAGAGTGCCCTACTTTACATAGCTTTCCCTGTTCTTCATAAGATGTATATATATGAAAAAGTGAAATTATAAAGGATGATAGATAAAAGTATCTTAAATAAATCTTTCTTCTCACAATAGATAACCAGACAAAGAAGTTTGCTTCTTCATTTCAGATTTTATATTTTAAATCTTTCATGATTTTCAGTCAGGAAAGGGAACTGGTCTGGTGTCAGTGGCTTGCCCCACTTCAGCGAACAAACCAGTAATTAACGATTTTATTTTCACCAAGGATATTATCAGTTGAATATATATCGAGATGATAACATATCCACAATTAATCTGAAAACTGTCATTCAGCACCATCAGCGTTGTACAATAAAGAATATTTCCCTGACTACAAATATTTCGGCATAGTAATACACTGAGTGTATTACTCCAAGTGCTTAAGTGAGTAAGGACCATAAACCCTAATGCTTTTTATTCTCATCTTCCCCTCAGCAAAATATCTCTGAAAAGGGATTCAGTGCAGGGCAGTACTCTCTATTCTGCACATCAATCACTTGCAGAGACGCCTGGCCTCATTACCCTATCATCCTGGCTCAGGCAAAGAATAATACATGAGTCCAGCAAGACCAATCCATCCACCACCACTGTTCACCCTGTCTGTGAGCTGGTGCCCCACAGACTGAACTGCCTGGGAACATCAGGGAATCTATATTACATCTAGTGTGTCAAATATTTTAGAAAATAGAATAGTGCCATCAGTTCTTAATATTTTCCAGGGGATATGAAATCGTGTAAACAGGACTTAACTCCACACTATCTTTAAATTTTCTCCAAAGGGCTGGGCAGCTCTTGGATCCTATGGCAGCCAAGTTGTTTGGTAACATGGGGTGCTGTGCAGAAACAAGCTTTTACTGGGTCATGCCAGCAGCAAGAAGACTCTCACTTCTTTTATCTTCATTATCAGGTTAGTAAAAGGGAATTGATTCATTTTTTGCTTATTTATATTCATCTATAGAAAGAATAGGGCTCGTGTTAGAAGGACCACTTGTTATTTCTGGAAATGCAAATTCCAGAGCAGCCAAGTCATTAGCTAATGTGGGACTGCAACCTCCCACTGTCATTAGCCACTGATAGTTTATGCTTTCTGCTACTGGTTTCAAATGTCCTGGGTTTTCCATATGCTTTTTTTTTTTTTTTTTTTTTTTCCCTGGGGAGTCAGAACAGCTGCACCAGGCAGGTTTTCTTTAGAGAAAGTTAATAAAGCTTTATAGTTTGTCAAGCACAGCATGAAAAGGTCTTCATTGCTTGTATAAAGAATGATTGTTTATAATACTCTACTGACATTTTGTTAGAAAGGCTGAATGAAAGCTGACAGATCCAGGTCAGCACTGTTCTATATCTTACAGCAAAGACACCTACTGAAAAGGATGTGATTTTTTTTTCCATTAGTAGCCTGTAGCAAACTGAAATCCCTTTGGAACTCAGATGTACAGTAAAATGATGTATTACTTTCCACCATCCACATTTAGCACTTAGATGAAACGCTGGTTCACAGCAAGAGCAAAGACAGACAGCTGAAGGCTCAGTTTAACCATGTCAGGTTTTGAGGATAAGGTGAATCCCAACCAAAGTGAAAATGACCCAGCTCCTGAATTCTTGGGTAGGATTCAGGTTACAGAGCTGGATTACAGCCATGAGTGTAGCTGACCATTGCTTATATCCAACTGAGACCAGATCTGAAGGGTTTGTCTGGAATCCTCTCCAGGTGGAATGTGAACACAGGGCACTTGTAACCCTTACAGCTTACAGGACTGGAAACTGTGTCCATGAAGAGCCTGGCTGTCAGAGCCCCAGGAGAGAGATCAGAGACACTGTGGACTCAGCTCTGGACTATTGATATACCTCTTAATAGCAATTTTTGACAAGCCCTGAGATTAAGGTTTTTTAGACCTAAATAAATGCAGAGCCTCTTAAGCAATTCAAGTAGCAAATTGCAATATATGATTATTACTTAACATTATGATATAGTAGATGTTTCCCTTCCAACTCAGCATATTCTATGATTCTGTAAAATTTTCCAATAATTCCAAAGCTTTCATCTTATTTGGATGGTTCCAGATCTACCTGAAGTCACTGACTTTAAACACTGACAATGTGTGTGATACAAATACATCATCATAACTGAGATTTCACAGCATCATCAAGGGATTTCTATTTCATGGAGATCCAGCACTGTAACTGCCCAGCTGCCAAAAAGTTTGCTGTTGCCCAAAGCCTGCTTTAATGCTTCAGTGACGTTAGTGTCATTTGTAGAACTAAACTCAACTATTTGGAAAACATTATCAAAGATAGTCTGATAAATTAAATTGCTATTTTTCCTTAATCATTGACAGAAGGAATACATTTGATGTCTCTACCAAATTTTTTTAAAAGTCTATGTATTCCTAGTGCTGCTACACAAATATTTTAAATATTAATTAATTTACTATAATAATTAGATAATTATTTGTGCTGTTATTATTATTACTTCATTTCAACATTTTGCTCTTTTTCTGTACAATGTGACTTGAAAGGTGTTTGACATGTCTGCCATCAGAACCTGATTTTTAATTTTTTTTAAAATTTAACTTATATCTTTCCAGAAAAATGACTACATTTACTGAGATGACTTCAGATTCTGGTTAAGTCGTGATTTTCAGTGCCAGGGATACAAACTTACCACGTAACACGGGGTTCGGGCCAGCCAGCCACAGAGCAATTAAATCTAACATTTTCCTTTTCCCAGATAGTGTGGGAACGAGGCTCAATGATAAACTCAGGAGCATGTAAGAGTTTATCTTGATTCAACTTTTTATGGAATGCCTGAGTCTCTTCTAGCTGGAAAAGAAACATTTTATTATACACTTGATTATAGCAGCAGTTAGAAGTGAAAATTATTAATACCAAACCAACAAACACACAACAAAAGGAAAAAAAAACAACAAACAAAAGGTAAAACCTCCTGCAAGTTTTATTTAATTTTAATTTAAATTTTTTATTTTATTTATTTATTTAATTTAAATTTATTTATCCAGACAGACTTACTTAATGTATTTATCTCACTTGGACACAGAAAACAAAGTTTTCATTTTCCAGAAGTTCTTCTTCCAAAATAACTAGATTTGATTTTACAGGGCTTTTCCCCTCAAAACTATTCTAAGTAAAATAATATTCCACATTTAATTACTTAGTTATTATTTTAAATACAGAGTGGAAGGGGAAATAGGCCTGAAACTCAGATGTCTTCTGTACTTGGGCTGTAATGCAGGGCTCTCTATGCTTAGATCATCTCTGACAGAACCTTTCAAACCTTTCCTCCTGACAGAATTTCTCATTCTCCCAAAGTAAATGGTTCAATTCCTTGACTATCCACAGAGCTGGAAAAAACTCTTAATATGGTATAAATCTTGCTTTCTGCTAACTACAAGATTTATTTTCTGCCATAAGTTTCAAATATGTAGAGAACTACAGGTCCCTGTATGCAGATTATAAAAACAGGACTTTTATACTGGGCAATTCCAGTTTTCCTTAGAAATAGTTTCTCAGTCCTGGACAGGTTCTATTTCTTCTCAACATTCATCAAACAGTGACTGCTCATTGTCATAGGCCCAATAGACTCCAACACAATTAAATAACTGCCCCTTATGTGTTACTGGTAATACTCTAGATTGGTATTTGTTTTTATACAGCTGTTGTTAAATTGACTGATGTTAAATTCGTGACCTTTAAAACTGTCAGATCCTGAGGTTCCTCCACTTAGCCAGCATTCCTCATTTACTTGCTCTTTTCCTTCTGTGTGCAGTAATTTCCATTGGTTGTAATCAAATTTCACCCTCACTCTTTCTCAAATTTTTAGATGATTTTGACTTTTTTACTTTGTCTTTGAAAGTGTTTACACCCTTTCCAAGCTTATGTCATAAGGATATTTTATAAGCATATTGCCAATTCTTCTGCTCAAAAAAAAAAAAAAAAGTTAATAGTATAGTGTTGTATAGTAATTTAAGTAGTAAATGAAACATATTTGCACTTACATTTCCTGCCGATCTGGTCACAACATATTTGTAACTATGCTCTGAGTATTAATTTTTAAGAAGTTGAACAATAATGAACACAATTAGAGATTCAGTTCCAGATTTCTTCCCTAATTTACACCTAATTTACCCTAATTCTGTCCTAACTTATGCCCAATGATTAAAACTCTGGGGTGAACACTTTGGACAAGCTTATTCTCAGGCCATAAAAGTCCAGAAATTACCCATTCACCTACTTATGAGATAGATATATATATATATATATATATGTATATATATGTATATATACGTATATAGATGCATATAGATGTGTGTATATATATATATATGTGTATATATATATTCTCTGCCCAGCAGCTGCCTCATCCTCCAGATGAAGGATGCTGTGCCATTTAAATAGGTGTGGGCATGACCAAAGAGCTCTCCCTGGTCCCCTACTCTGTCCTTTTCTCTCAGCACAACAGAAGCATTCCTGGTGCCTGCCTTGGGCAAAGTGTCTCTCTCCTTATCCATTTGATACCTGGATAATAAATAATTCAAGAGATTTCCATTAAAAATACTTCAGTTCATTACTGCCATTATTGTGATTGCCCATGGAGTAAATCAGGGCACTTTACAAACAAACAACCAAACAAAAAGAGACTGATTTTCTTTTCCAGCTTAAGTATTAATTTCTAATCTTTTACCGTTTTCTTCATGGCTACACGTTCAGCAGACTCCCGGATCGCCACTTTCCTTGATTTTTTTTCATGATGTTCCTCTTCAGAAGTTGTCTTGGCCACCTTGCTGACACTAACTCCTTCCCCTGTGGCAAAAAGGTTCCTCTTGGCAACATATGCAGCACTTTCTTTAATCCTCTCTTCTTCAGTGTCTGTGATACCACTGATATTCACTTCTCTGAAAGAATTTTTAAAAAGCAGGATCCCATTGGAAAATGCTGGGAATGTGTTCCATTTCTGCTTGCTACCAAATTAGCCACTACAGTGGCCAACACTCTGCTGCTACCACACTCCCATATGTATTCAAAGCAGAAGCATGGAAGGGGTTCTGCAGAAAGACTGAGTATTCCACTGGCAGAAGTCACGGCCATTTTCCGGGCCTTTCCCTCTAGGTAAGCCATGCACATTTTCAGTTTAAACATTATCCTTCTGTGGCTTTTTATCTCCATCACTATAAGGATGAGTCTGAGGCATAACCACGGATTTTCAGTTGTTAACTTACAGTGTTTGTAACAACACTGCCAAAGGGGCAGGAGATAACTGTAGCTGTATAACAATGTCCTCTTTCATGATTTATAAACACCCCCCCCAATTTAACTGTAGATAAAAATTCTCTTTGTTCATAGAAAATTCCATCCTATATTGCTTTCAGGAAGATAATTATGGATTTCAAGATAATTATAGATTTCCTTGAAGCCTGCTCTTCGGGCTTTGTACAGAGGTGAGACACAAAGAACTCTCCCTGGGTGCAATCCTGTTCCCACACTCACATGTGGATGTACCTTTGAAACCATACTGTTTTGGCACTGTCAGGACATTACAGCTGCTGCAGTGGTGCATACACAATGGGAGTTCCTTGACTTAAGAAGCAGCATTTATATCCTCCTGCTGAATTTAGTTACTTCAAGGCAACATTAGATAACACACTGAAAACAAATTCTGTTTAATTTCTCATTAGGTGCCATCTTGCAAGGACTATAGAAACATCACCTCTGCTTCTAGAGTGCACTCAAGCACAGCCTCTCTTTTATCATAAAACAATTACTACTACTACTACAAAGCAAAAAATAGAAGGAAGTTTTTTTTTCCTGTTTTCTTTAAGATTGACAACATTATGCATTTGATAGCACATTTCAATACTCAAACATTTGAATTTGATTAAGTGTCCAGCCCCTTATCTATGAAGTCAATTCAGTGAGATGAAAGACAGTCAAGCAGTGGAATGTGCTGTAAACTTAATTACATTTAGCACCTGCTGGAAAGACTAAAAATCTTATTTAACAGCAGAGAGCTTTGACTACCCTCAAACTCAGCTTCCTGTGTTTCAGTCTGCTTTAAGGAGTCGATCCTTATGAAATCAGTGGAATGATAGATTCCCTCCACTCAGGCACATCAGCTATGCCCACAAATATCACCTGAAGCTGCAGATATATGGAAGAGATTTTTAAAAACAATTTTGAAAAATCAGTATAATGAATATGAATATAGCTATCTACATTCATTTTAAATGAATCCATGGCATTTTTCTTCAAAGGCAAACTGATACTATTTCCTCCTTAATTACAGTAGTTAAGATCTCAGCAACTTCACAGTATGGACTGGTTTCTCAAGGCATTAAGCATCTTTTGGGACCTGATGAATATCCTCTGACTAAAATAGAACTCATCCTAGTCATCTGCAGTTGTAATCCCCAGCTGCTTTTGATCAAAAGTATTAAATATTTAGATTTGCTAATAATTTCTCCCTGTTATAATCTTCCCAGATCAAAGAGAAACATGTTCCCTGAAATGACAAATGCACTAAACCAGTAAACCATACCATTTAAGAGTTGATTTTACAGTCAAGTCTCAAGGGTTTCAGTAGAAAATCGTTTTCAAACAGATACAACCAAATCCAACCCCAAATGGCACAAGCAAAATATAATTTCAAGGGCATCTGCCATCTACAGCCCTTTGGCATAGACTTATTAGTGATTGCAAATAGTTCCATGAGCCACATTCAGCAACTTCAGCACTTATAGCATTACATCAATCTCTCGGTGCTTTACTGTCTAAAATACTCTCTGCCTGTCCACAATTTTCTCTTGCAAGGATCAGCCCAGGATCAGTTGCAAAGTAAATAATCTGAGCAAAGTATTTTTTCTACAGCAGAACCTCAGGGTTCTGAAGTAGAACTAAATGATGGAAATGCTGACACCTCTGAAGGCCACCCAGCTCCAACAAACCCACAGAGAGATGAACTTTATAAATAACTATTCCTTTTAACAGGTATCTGCCCATGGGAAACAACACATGAATTTCACTGGGGAATTTGGGAGTGACATATAACATGCACATGGTTCAATGGGCTTCAGCTGTTATCTTCCAAACAAAAATAAATATGTGACAGGAATGTGACATGCAACCTCCAGAGTCTTGGCATGTGATCATGAGCATGATGCCAACAGTGAAAAGCCTAAACCAGACACCATTTCATGCCATGTTGAGTTGAGTACTCAACAGTCATCGTATGCTCTTTCTAATTACAAAAAAAAAAAAAATTAAATCCCCAAATAAAATTAAAACGTTTTGGATCCTTTCAGAGGCAGAAAATTACACATAGCTTTCTGAACTGCCATAAGCAAAAAGTAGGATTGACACACAAAAAAAAAACCCAAAATAAACCTCAACCCACCCTCAAACAGATCTGTAAGAATCTGACAGTACCTTTTAATGTAGGATCCCAAATAGGACCCAAAAATATTTTACAGACACCAAAAACTAAAGCTACACACCATCACATTGAGTTAGATATTACTGTATGCATTAAAAAAATAAAATAAATGAAATTATTTCTTAGTATTTGTTAAGATACTAACATGATGTGCTAAGATCACAGAGGTCTGTAAAAAAGCTAAGTACTAATGAACAGTTGTATTTTTCAACTGTTGGCCAATACTATAAATTTTACTTGTGTAGACTCGAGATACAATAAAAAGGGAGGATATTTGTGCTTGAGGGCATGGGAGACAGATGATGGTGAGCTGCAAATCTGCTACAGAAATATAAACACTGGCTGAGATGCAAAAGTAGTGAGAAGCCTTGAGAATATGTTATCTTAAGTTTTGTGTGAGACTGTCAGATTTTTATGTGTTTCTATCACAGAAGATACAGCTGAAACTCCAAAGCAATTTTTTAAAAAGACAGCAGTGTGTTTCTTAATGTTGGTTGGATTCAAGAGCAGTGAAACCAACACAGGAATGTACAAGGCGTGAGAAAAGATTACTCTGAGACAGTGGGAGGCAGTTAATACAAAACAAAACTACTGTTCTCATCACAAAAACATCACAAATGCTCAAAAGGCCAGAGCAATAACATCCTCCACTGACAGGCTGGAAATAAGTTCACGTGAAACCACAAGTTTGGATGTAAAGCAGAAGTGCCACTGGGTGTTGATTAAGCAGTAGCCAGGAAAGCACTGGCTTCCAGAAATAACTTGGAAGTGTCCCTTGAAAAATGCTGTGCTGCAAAGGACAACAGGACTTCAACAGAGACAAGTTCAAGTCCTATTCAGCTGCAGGTGGGCAAGAAAACTTTTTCCTGGCCTTTAACCAGGAACCATTTTTCCGCACTACACCCCGGTATGTCTTAATCTGAACAAGTGCTGGAACTGCTGGAGACTCCTACTAAAATCACTATGCCATAACCCAAAAAGGGCAGAGGAGCCTCTGCTGATGTTGGTTCTGGCTTCCACATAAAGTTCACATTCAGCTTTACTGAGAACACTGCTCCAGTCAGATGTCTTACATCAATAGTAATCATGCAATAAATACCACCAACATGTGAGATCAGTATGAACCATTACAATGGATTTGAGAAAGAATTTGGTTTTATTCCAGGTTTTCCCTGTGCCAGGACAAGACATTAGCACGTTTTTTCATTGTTTCTATGTTTAATACTTGGCAAGAGACATTTGATTACAGAACAAGTCTTCAAACCAAAAGAATAAGCTAAATAATGTGGACAACATGCTTGTCAGGTTTCCAATAGGCAGGGTTCTAATTATATTTTCATTTCATAGAAAGTGGCCCTGATAATGTGTTCAAAACAAAGTCCAGACACATAGATTCATTTGTCCTGGCTCTGGATGAACGATATCCAATTTTCTGCCAGTCAGTTGACTTCTCTATGTCTTTTTATCACTCACGTGAAGTGCAAACTATCACCATAAGATCCATGAGTGTAAAGACAGATTAATGTATTTGTTATTTTATAATTTGTTAACAAAATGTCAGAAATAAGATACCAAACAAAATGAAAATGAACATACCGTCCTGTGAATATGGGCACCGAGTAGTCCAAGGCTTCATTCTCTTTGTCCTCTGATATCAAACTGTGTTTTGCTCTCTTTGCTTTGGGACTCATCTTATAGGATTGATCTTCTATCATTAAGTTGGAATTTTTCATTCTGAAATAAAAAAATTATTGTTAAAATCAGGAAAAAAAGCTGTTAAGAAGCACTCAAAAATACAATTAAAGTACTCAAATTTTTTTGCTGTCTTGTTTTGTAATCAAGAATTCATAATTTTTGATAGTCACAGTTTCAGAGTTATTAAACACATAACTAAATGTACTTTTGACAATCTCATCATTACAAACATACCATTTATGCCACTTGATATTAAATCTGAATAGATAGAGTAAACAATACACCTGGTAGCAATGTACTTTTAATTGCTTTTGGTTTGGGACTCGAGGAGATGGTTTCAAGTCTCTCTACAGAAATTGTAGGGCACTGCATTGCTCAGAAACCAGTGTTGCCATTCCCACTGCTCTCCCACACCTCTCCAATTCATTGAAAGAAGACTTGAGTGAAGTTGCACAATTTAACATAGCACAGATAAATGGAGGGTGACTGAAAGGGGGAACAGCTTCTCCCCATCCTCACCAGCCTGGGAAGGATTCTGAAGAGCATGAAGCATATCTGAGGCAACCACTTTAGGTTAATTTTCAATATAGTTACAAATTGTGTCAATAAAGCTTGAAACATCTGGTCTTCCTTTCCCAAAGCGACACATCTCTAATTCCCATATCTATGCAATATGGTAATTATTTGTCCACCTTTTATAAATCCCCACTTTTACAAAGTGTCTATTCACCTTTCTTGCAACATCACCTCACAAAATCACATGTGAGTCTGCTTCTGGTCTGGGCATTTGTCTACATAATATGAGCTCCCTGCTCACATGTGCAGATACAGGAGCAGAATGATGGTTTCTCAGCAAGGCTTGTTAGCCCTGATATGTGCCTCTGTCAGGGATAACCTGCTTCCCACACCCTGGATAGCTTACACTGGTGTCTCTGCACAGCACCCTGCACACATATATCAAAACCCATGCTAACACTGGGCCCCTGGGAATGTTACACACGCATAAGGTAATATGATATTATATCCTTGGGCTAATGTTTTCCTTAGGCTGTATCCCTGCAAAAGTACCACCACCAACACACGAAGAGTGCTTGGTTTCCAAAATATGTGCTAGTAATCTATCCACTGAGACTGTGTGTGAGATGACACTGGTCCACTTTCATTCTCCCATCTTTCCTTCCTTCATTTCTTCGTGTCCATCCCTTTGCCCAGGCTGCATTCTCTCCCTACCTAGTTCCTGTTAAATCAGTCTCCCACTCTCTGTCTCTCTTATTGTCTTCCTTAATGTAATTCCTCTGTGCTCCCCAGGTGCCACCATCACCAAGCCTACAGCACTGCTACCAAGAGACGCTCAGTACAGGGGCTAAAAGCAACCGTGCTTCTCTTTCCTCCCTCCTCTCCTGTAACCTGGTTTTCATGCAAAAGAAGGCACAGCCAGTGATGATGGACTGTGGCACACACCACAAGGGCCTTCCACATCAGGCACCATTGGGTCAGCCAAGGAACAGACCACATCTACAGGAGAAAGATGCTGTGGGCTCTGGGTTTTGACACCAGGATAGCCAGGGATGGAGTACAAGAGAGGTGGATCCACCTTTAGGGACAGAAATCCAAGCAGAAAATACTTGGCAACAGTCTGAGCAGAGTAAAATAAAACAGAAGAGACACATTGAAACGGGATGTGCAATGGCCTCACTCCTGGGCTGGACAAGGATGTGGTGCAATCACTACGGCAAACCACAAATGCACTGGGACAACTCATCAAGTCAGTGACAAGAAACATCAAAGGCAAACTATTATCATTATTTTTCTTAATTGAACTAGAGTCTGTAAGGAGCTGCAGATCTTTACTTAGCAGGTGACTTTTATGCCTGTCCTATTTAAAAATGGGTCAAACCTGGAATTTTGACTCTGACAGCTATTAGCTTTCCTCAGAGCTTTAGGCTGAACATGTTAGGAGGCCAATTGATTCCTGGTTGTTTCTACATCAAGAAGGATCACAGTACTGATTGAACTTTTGTTAAAATGTCTAGAAGTTTCTAATTTCATAAATGTAGTTGAAATGTGGCGAAAATTTCAGCTCAGGCTGAAATTACAGCACTGTTAAATCCAGACCAACATATTATTCCTAAAGGAGAGTTTGGCATTGCAGTCAGTTTAGTTTTCATTTGAGGCCCAGATTACACACTCATGCAGGGAATTGATGGGAAGTATATATAGCAGCTCCCATCACTCCCTGCTAGGCATTTTGTTAATATCTTTCCTGTATGGTAGTGGGGGTTTCCTATCTTTCATTTACGTCTCTCTAAAATTATTTGAAAATGCAAGAATAAATTGCTATAGGTTGTTTGTTTGGAAGCTGTTTTTTCACTCAAACACTCCAAGTGTTTAAGGTTGAATATCTCACCTTCATGACCATACCAGAGCACCCAGCTGGTGTTTTCAGAGGGATACCTAGAGTCACTCCAAAATGTTCTTTAGAATTGCACTGCATAAACCAAGAGATTAGATGAATAATTTTGAAGCAGCAGAAAATGTTTCTCCTTTCTAAATTCTACCATTTGTTTCTGTTCTGCAAGAGCTAGATGGAGGCTAGTAGAAACACATATTCAAATGGAGCTCTTTGCTTGAGAAAATAGGTTAAACACTATTCTATCATGAGGTTTATTTATCTGTTTTTCTGTGTTCTTATTATTTATTCCTGTGCAACACAAAAACAAAATCCTGCCTAAAACCGTTATTTAGGTGCCCCAAAGGAGTACTCTGTTTCTTGAACCAGATTCTAAAATCTTGCCCTTTATTTTAAAACATTCCAACCTTTTACCTGATATGTGGAACAGAATCTCCCCAGAGGAGCAAGAGCAGGGTATCAGTGCTCTCTAGTTTCATAGGGAGGAACAGTACCATGACCTTTTAACATCTTTCAGCCTCATTTGATATGCCCAGCCAGCATATGTATATTTTTTTCCAGGTCAGATATTATCAGTACTGGCTTATCAAGGTTGGTGACCTAAGCCTACTGTCCTTACTTCAGGGTGGTTTTCAGCATGTTAAAATATCAATTCCAGCATTTTCCTAGTTTTTTTCATTACAAACACTGAGTTGTAAAAGGCACTGGCATTGTTCTGTAGAGGTGTAAAAAACAGGTGCTATTAACTTTTCCCTCTAGCCTAACAGAAGAACTAAAGAAAACACTGTGCAAGGCATCTACAATTCCCAAACAGATTCTCTGTTCTGTTTTAATGTCTTATTCTCAGACAGAGAGTATGTTGGCATGGCCCTTGTTTCTGTGCCTGAAGGAACAGGTTTCCCACACTGCCCAAAGAGAGTCTGCACCCAGTGGATGTAGAAATGTGTTCTGGAAGCAGAACACAGCACTATATTCTTTAGTTATTTCACTCCTGCATGAAAAGGCACATATAAGCTCTTTTACACCTCTTGAAAATCATGTATCTTTTCCTAAGCAGAAAGAGATGATGTATACACAATGATTGCACCAGCTGTACCTGCTGGAGAAGCAAAGCCATGAGGTCTTGTCCAGGCTCTCTCTTTAGCAGCTGCTTCTTTCCTAATATGCAATATTTTAACTTACTGTAAATAGGAGATAGTGGATTGGCAAACCCAGTTACAGGAAAGGAAAGGAAAAAATATTTTCAGAAAAGAAGTCTTTAAATTCAGCCTCTAAAAATGAGAAATGCTCTCTGGTGACTATATTAAGTCGCTGACAAGTTTGTCACAAGCCGAGGGCAATATTGCTGGCAATATTCCCTAACACAGCTTCCACAACAATTTTATTTGAAGGGGAATTGTTTCCACAGAGCAAATCTCATTAATACAATTTCCATGCTTGAGTATGACATCTGGAAGCCAGCTTCTCAACCCCCACCTATAATAAACCAAAGGATGAGCAGTGCCAAGATCACGGTCTTCTCATGTTTCTGGTAGTGCATCATTTACTCTGCCTTGTCCCAATCCTGGTTACAGTGTTGCTCAGAAGAGCATTGGCTCTCACTGGCAGCCTAATTAATTGAAGTTAGAAAAGCATCTCTCCTCTCTTTGCTTGGTACACCTGAACTACACCACGTCTCCTTTGCTGTTTTGCCTAACCTGCAAAATACACGCCAATGCCTGAGCCACACAGTAACTTCTAAGTTTTCCCTCTAAGCAGGTGAATGACCCTTTTGGTGGTAGATAATCTGTGACACAATGGGATTATTTGATACTGCTAGACAGGAGAGTAACACATAGAAAAGCAGCAAAAGTTTGAGCAAAGGCAAATCACTGAGCTTCCACAAAAAAGAGCTAAACGAGTTTAATCCAGCAGTCCTGTTTGACAGCCCTGTAATGCCATAAGCAGCTTTGGCAGATCTGACTCAAAGCTTCTCAGAAGCACAGGGAGGATGGAGCCTTGCTGTGGAAGAAGGTTTTCCCACAGGAGCCAACCTGCCCATGCTGGCAGCCCCCAAGGATTAGATGGGGAAGAGGATGGGTGGCCACATCGGCTTGTTGGAGACATACATCCCTCACCTGTACAGAGCCTCAAGGGAAGCAGCACATGTCACTTTTCCTGCCTCTGCTGAAGCCAAAGTAGAAGTGCTTGGCTAGAGACAGCCCCTTGAGGTGGTGGGGAGGGCTGGGTGTGAATAGGGAATCTCTACATGGTGAGAGATCCTTTCTTTTGGGAGCAACCAACTGCAACCAGCAGAGCCACAAGCTCCCATACTAGCTCTTGATTTTGCCAGTTTTCATTTCTCTCCTCGTATTTCCTCAAGCTACTGTGGTGTAAAGAAGACTTGAAATGTAGGGGACAGGCCACTTGCACATGGAAAAATTTTTGTACTCCTGAAAAATCAAGCTATGGCTCCTTCAAACTGCCTGTGTTCACACTCTGGGAATGTTTTCCACTCAAGTGAGATTTCACTGTTAGAGAACTGGGTCTGGGTCAAGGTCTTGCAGGTTACCTAGTTCCCAGCCTTTCTCCACTGCTTTCCCCACGATAAATTCCTCACATAGCACTACCTGCATGTCAACACCATTGCTTCATGAACATTTTTCTGTACTATGACTACAGAAAAGGATGAGACTTAAATTTTGCAAGAACAATAAATTTAACAGAAGCTACTTTAGATTTAAAAAAAAAACGACCTGAATAAAAACTTAGCATTTGAGTGCTCCTGCTGGGCTTAATGGTGTTTTTCTGCAAAACTATATCCATTATGCATAAATGTATATTTGATGGTAATATTCATGGATATGCAGTCATCAATTGTTAGCTGAAAAATTTTGTCTGGATTTGGATTTGTGTGTCCATTCTGGTTTCAAGCAAACACTACTGCTGAGGTCTTTTAAATACAGCATTTAAATTCAAGGCCTTTTCTACTTCTAGAAAATTGGAAGACTTGGAAGGGTCTTTTTTTTTTTTTCCACACCATTCTTTTCATATGGATGAAAACAGAAAGTCTTTGATTTTCCTAGTTTATTTGAGCAACACTTGATGTCTCCACATTACCCCTTGAAGTA
Organism: Brachypodius melanocephalos; assembly: GCA_013398615.1. Lineage (NCBI taxonomy): Eukaryota > Metazoa > Chordata > Aves > Passeriformes > Pycnonotidae > Brachypodius > Brachypodius melanocephalos. The sequence continues at coordinate 8,550,589 of VZSR01001685.1, read as the reverse complement.
TTTTGGATTATCTGGGAAAGACAGTACAAATTTGGCAAGAATTCCTTCAAAATTTAACATTTAACTGTAGAATTACATTATTTTTTCTGCTTTGCCACTTGCAAATTACAGAAATACGAGGTGCAAAAAAGAAATAAATACCAACATAGAGGCTATATTAAACATAAACCAAAATTAAATACTGAGATTTTCATTCAGTAATATTGTCTCCTGTGTTAATTAAGTTTTGTGTAAGAGAGCTTGGAATCACCTGTATCTAATCTCCAGAGTCCTTGTCTTAGGTAGCAGGAATGAATTTCTCAAACCTCCAATACAATTGCAGGATCACAGAAATAAAGACGTTGCAGTTGAGACATTCTTATCTCTGAACAATCTATTGGCAAGTCTTGTACTAAAGAGTATTATATATGCAAATATGCTACTTTAAACCAAAAACTTTTATCTTGAGCAAAACCTCAGAAAACCTAGAAATGTTTTAAGTTCTTTCTCAACCAAGCAATTTCATTTCCTTCAATATTACACTTGTTGGCATTAGAGGTCTTCTTAATGAGAACATACAGGTTTCAGAAGAAAATCATGTGACAGCTAAAGTGCTTATAAGCAGGACTCAGAAACAGGTTTTTTTAACAATAATTTTTTACAATTTGAAGTTTGTTTTTTTTTTTACAGAGACCTTTTCTTCAAGAAAAAGGAAGCTTTGGGTTAGGGTCAGCAACAGAGTGCAAGCACAGCTGCATTGCTGCAGAAATTTGGCATATCTTCCCCTACCCAGCTCCACTTGGAAGCATAACCCTCAGTCCCACCACCTCCAGTTTTCTTCCCTTCATCAGCAGATTATAAATTAAATTCTCACTGCTTTACTCAGTGGTTAATTATCTCCACCACTAAAATTGTTTCAACAGCAAAGCCTGGATACAACCTCAGCCCAAGACACTCAGCTATAGAATCATAGAATCACTAAGACCTCTAAGATCACCAGGTTCAAGCAGTAAGCCAGCACTGCCAAGCCTATCCTTAAACCATGTCCTTAAGCACGAAACCCACACAATTTTTGAACACTTCCAAGAATGATGATTCCACCATTTTCCTGCTCAGCCTATTCCAATACCTGACCACCCTTTCAGTGAAGAAATGTTTCCTAATATCCAACCTAAACCTCCCCTAGTGCAACTTGAGGACATTTCCTCTCATCTTGTCTCCTTACCTGTGAGAAGAGACCAATCCCTACCTGGTTACACTCTCAGATAGTTGTAGAGCATGATAAGACCTCCACCAAGCATCCTTTTGTCCAGGCTAAACACCTGTAGTTCCCTCAGCTGCTCCTCCTAAGACTTGTGCTCCACAACCTTCCTCAGCTTTGTTGCTCCTCTTTGGACATGTTCCAGCAACTCAATGTCTTTCTTGTAGTGAGGAGCTAAGTAAAGCCATTCACCTGGGCTTTAACAGCCTGACATTCAGATTCCTGAACAAACTCTGGCAAATAGAGATTGGACCCTAAACTTCCCAAAAGCCAAGCAAAGGCTGAAATCACGAGGTGTTGTTTACTGTGGTACATGTGGTCTTTTTCCCACTGGTTTTGGCCAAGATTTCACCACTATCCATAATCCCGGGAGAATATTCAGTTTTCAAAATTTAAATTTTCTGGTGGACAAGTTTTAATCAGTTCTGCTAATAATACTCTTAATTTTACATTAATATAACAGAGAGCAGATGTTTTCAGCTATAACTCATTGATTGTTTCCTCTATTCCTAACAGCTGCTCTAATCTTACTTTAATACTTCCTTAATTTCTGTAAATCTCTGAGATATATACATACAAATAATAGGAGGCTGTTATAGTAAAAATATTCTGCCAATGTAATTGCTTGAGCAATACTTGTTAAATTTTAAAAGAAACTTCTGAGAGCTAACCATAGCTAGTCTTCTCATACAAGATGGACATTTCAGGTAATTTCTACTTTGGAAATAGTATGCCTCAACCAATATAGTGTGAAAATTTCAGTTTCTTGAATCACTCAGCACAAAAGTGAAACTATTAGGCCAAAGAAGAATTAATCATATATGGACATATCAACTCAAACTTGCATGAAGAACATTGAGTTCTTTTACTACTCCAACCTTGCCAGAGAAGAGGGCCTCAATCCAAAGTTATCTCAACTCTTCGTATTAAATTCAGCTGTATTAATGCGGCTAAACAACTTGGAAACTGAGGTAGCTCATGCCTAAGCAGTTTGGAGTGTGACTATGTCACCATTCAGCCACATCAGCGTTGCCAGTGCTATTCTTATGACAGTCCAAGCATGACATATGGATTAGTCCAAAAAACTAAGCTGACCACAGTCCTTCCCAGTGCCAAAGCCAAGGGAAAACACCAGACCAGGAAAATACATCAACACCAAGTTACAGAGAAACTTTATGTTTATGAGGAGAAGAGTTTTGCCATTGTTTTCAATGGGAAGTGGTTGGACATTGGGGTATCAGAATGCTATTTCAAAGTCAGATTTACTTGCCCAAAACTGTAGGCTTTAGGCTGTAGGATTTACTTACCCTAAACTGTAGGCTTCAGATCCCAGCCTGTAGGCTGCAGCCAGCTTGTTGATGGATTCAGATGCATGGCTGTAGGCAGCTGAGCTGGTGCTGAGGGACTCCGAGTCAAGGCTGTAGGCAGCAGATCTCTTACTCTGCGCGGCAGAGCGGTCGTAGGCGGTGGATCCGTAGCTGTAGGCTGCCGACTCGAGGTCGTAGGCTGAAGAGCCGTGGCTGTAGGCTGCTGAGGAGTCAAGGCTGAAGCCTGCTGCAGAGGAGTGGCGATAGCCTGCAGAGCCCCTGGCATAAGCTGCAGATCCCTGGGCATAGATGGCAGATTTGCTCTTTGTCTCCTTTTGGTACTGGCTCACGGTGCTTGACAGCGCTTTGTGGCGGTAGGCGCGGTCATAGTGCTCGTGGTGTCTTTGGTAGAACGGTAAAGACATCATGGGTGCCTTTGAATGCTGGGTTTCACTGCACTTCTCTGAGTGTAAATAAACAGGATAATGTCTGAAAGAGAACAGGTCAAACATAAGGACTATTGTCAAGAAAACTCCTGACCCAACTTCACACAAACTAACACTGAACTTGAAAAATGCAATGCAATGAATTTAGTGACATCTTTTTAAGATGTGATTTAGACTTTTAGACAGGTGCATATTCAGGTTTCAAAATGCTCACATGTCACCTGTCATGACCAGAAACCTTTGCTCTGTTGTGTCTGTTCATTTGTAGTTGGCTCCCTGCTACTGCAAACTATTCAAGTTTTATATGTTCACTCATTACTGCAAACTAATGAAACTCTGTGTGCCTGGCTTCTTCAGAGATAGTATAAATAATTTTGTTCAATTACAACAGAGATAATTAAGTAACAAATTATTTTTAAAGCCATGAGCAAATCCAACAAAGCTATAAAGCTGAAGCAAAAATATAGGAACATTTCATTTATTTTTGTAATCCAATTTTCAGATTGAATTTAATATTCCATTTATTATTACAACAGTGAATTAAAACACTAAGATTGAGAAGGATGTCAATTTTTCTCTAAATGTGCATTACAGTAATTGTTTTGTATGTGATACCAGAGTTCAATTTAAAAGGGCTTATTGTGCATTATACTTTTACATTTTAACCAGAAATCCAGTCTGTAAGCAATGGTTAAAATAATATCATGCTCCTCAATCCAAATTCTTTTCTTTTAACCTAAAATACCATGTTCAAGATTGCTAAGACCTTTCCTCCAGATGATAGGCTCATTTAAGTTTTAGTTTGCAGGTCATCAGTTGATTGTCTTGTAGTCATTTGTAGTGCAAATCAGGTGAGAGGTAGCTCCCCTCTCAAAATGAGATGAAATTTGAGTGCAGAAATAATTTCCTGTGTTTGTTAGTTTTAAAACCAGCAGTTCAGTCATTATTCTGCTTTTTTATTTTACTGTTGTTATAAGTGACTTTTTCTACTTTGACATGCAAGCTTGTCTCAAGTAATCCATATGATAACCTTTCTTTGTCTTTCTTCTAGACTACTAGGATTGTCCTTGAAAAGGTACCTGATTAGTAACAGAAATGAGCTACAATAAGGAAATGTTAACAAGGATTTAAAGAAGATCCAAAAACAAAGGTGAGAGGTGTTTGTTATTGTTTTTAGTTTTTTTAAGTATCAATCACAACAGTAGGAAAATTGTTCTGCTTTGTGTTTTCTCCATACTAATGAAAAACGATTTAATGTTTGGACATAAAATACACTTACAGAACTGGAAGGCAAATAGGACTTCATGAAAGTCTAGATACTTGATTTGGGTTGTCCTGTGAAGGGTCAGGAGTTGGTCTTTGATGATCGTTGTGGGTCCCTTCCATCTCAGAATATTCTGTGATTCTGTGATTTTTCCCTGGTCCTTATGCTCCCTGGATTTCAGTCCTTGGCATTTACTTTAGTATTTGGTTCTGACAGCAAGTCAATGAATTTCAAAAACTTTTCTCTTTGATATCTGCTGAGGTATTCAACCTAACCAAGGTAAATTATTAACCCTCACCCCCCTCACCCTCCCCCCCCCAAAAAAAAACCAACTCAACAAACCAACGAACCAAACCAAACAAAAACCAAAAATAAAGATGAAAACTCCCTTAGATTTTGAGATCTCACAAGAGAGATGCTCTTTTTAGGATAACTGAATTAATAATTTAGTTGCAGGATTTTCAACAAGGAAGAAACTTATTCAGAAACATTTTATGTAAAAGAAATTGCTGGTATCCTGACCACAGTGAAACTGTGACTTCAAGTAGATGAATTTGCTTTATTTTTATCTGAGGAAGATATGATGCATTTACTTTATTTTTATCCAAAGAAGGAGAAATGGGAAAGAGTGTTAGCCCATTGGTCTCTATGGCAAAAACTGATGTTTCTTTTTAACTCCCTTATTCCTAATGCTGGTTATTTTTTTCATGTCCGTCTAAAAGAATTCAATTATTCTGTCTAGCATCCTTGTTTCTAATACCTGTCAGTATTTTGAGTTTTTACTTATTTCACTTTGTTAGCTGCTGGTAGTAGGTAGCTCCTCTTAATTTCCCTAGTTTTAGAAGATTTTTTTTTCTTCATTTTTCTTCACTGCCTTCCTCTTCCAGCTCTTCAGAGCTGGGTTTAGGACTTGTCATTGTAATCACTGCCTAGGAAGGTTAAGGCATACAGAAGAATATTGTCTTGCACACTGAAAGGGAAGGAACATGAGAACACCCTGTTTTCCTTCTGCAGAGTACTATAGTTTGTCTTCACCAGCTTTATTTGAAGAGTTGGCTGGCTTCACCATTCATACAACAGTCACAGTGCTAACAGGCATTCAGCTCAGGCATTCCCACAGCCTTCCAGGCTCCAAGGTACAGAAGGGGATCCACAAGTATGAAGCGCTGCATCTGTTGCCCATTAAGAAGTTAAATGAGGCATTTCATTTACATTTTATCAGACCAAAAGAACAAGTTAAAATGTACAAAGGAAACATTCTTCTTCCAAAGATGAAAGGTCTGGATCTCACTGTCCTCAGGAGTTAGAGTCTGTGATAGCAGTAAGGACTATGATAGCAAGGCAGGCACTGAGGACAGTCAGCTCTCCTGGTTCAAATCAAAGACCAGCACTGACTCACATCACATAAAAGGAAACACATTTCATAGGTATTTTATCACACTATAAGTTATGGGGTTTTATTTCCTCTATTGCTCACAGGCCAGGATAAGTTGGTTACCTTAGTCTGATCAGATACAGTAGTGTGATGCTATCGTAACTCAGAAACTTCCAAGGACTTTGCTCCTATCTGGAGCACTGCCTGATTATCAGATTGACTCCCATCTCCCAGGTTTTATCTGTGCTACCTGCACCCACTTAGTCTGCATGCACTAACCAGCCCCCTTCAGTGTGAGGGCAACACTCCCTCTCAAGATCAGTGTAGCACTTCATGGCTTGGCCTAAAAATATTAGTGGCCATAGTTAGATGAATTTGCAGTTTTTGGAGCTGCATTTTAGCAGCTGTTGAATTGAGTATTTAAAATTACTACTGAGCCAACAGACAGTTCTGTACTTGTCCATAGTTCATAGCTACACATTAAAGGAAGTGATTTTGCTGGCATCACCTCTTGTGCTGTTTATCAGTCTGTGTAATTCTTTAAGGATCTACTCCATCAATCAATGAAAATAGTGAAATAGATTTAAAAAAATAAACTCTTGTAAGCAGAGAAAAGATAACATCCTATGCAACAAGAAAATAGTTATGCTATTTAAACATTCTTAAAGCCCAGAGCAGATTACACGACAAACTCCTCCTCAGTAATCCATGCTTCATTTGAGAGTACTGTGACAATATGCAAAGATAGCTGAGTGAAAATAAAAGAGCCCCTGCACTACTTTCTTTTGTTTCACAGCTGAACTTTCAGATGTCTTCAATTCACCTCCACAAATCCCTCAACTGCTGAGCTAAGAAGAATAAAGGGAGCTACTATCAACTTGGCATTACAGATTCAGATTAAAAATAATTGACCACATAAAACCTTCCAGCATAAAAAACCCCACTCACCAGGATCCAAATGAATGGCAGCAAATGGAAGAGCTCCCAAGTGGCTGAATAGCACAAAAATACAGCAACAATGAAGCCAGCAAAGAAAGAGGTAGTTAGGACGAGGGGTAAGGACTGGACTTCAAGGTCCAGAACAAAAATAATGCCTGCAGTCAGTGGAATGTCAGAGCCCCAGTCCAGACCTTTTATGGCCAGGGGGATGCTATAAATATAGCATCGAAGAGGGAGAGAGACAGACACCGATACCCTGTCCTATCTCTGTGCAAAGACATGATGACGGCAGCTTCAAACTAAAGGAGATACAGAGTGCCCCCTTTAAAACAGCTTCACCAAATTCTGCATAAAATCAGCATTCCACTTCAAAATTATTTCTAGGATTCTTTTTTCGTTAGTTAAATCAGATTTAAGAGGAGAGGAAAAAAAATGTGTAATGAACCAGAAACTAGGAAAGACCAATCCCTGTATTGACCTTTGCTATGGTACAAGAATATGAACATTTTATTAGTTCCCTTTTTTAAATGCCAAGCTACAATACATGTAATATAAATATTTCAGCTTAATGACAGAGAATCTACCAAGACTCTCTAAAATCATATGAGTTACATTTCAATAGAAATGTATTTTCTTTGTTCTGTTGACAGTGTTACTTTTTTATCATCTTCCTCAAGATAAAATTCTAAATTAAGAACATGACCTCATGAGTCATTTAAGTAGATATAAACAATTCAGCTCTAAAATCCAACTTTTTGTTTCTAAATTAAACAGTATTACCTCTAGGAATAATTAAATGGGCTTGTCTTCTTTCATTTGAAAGCAGCATTCTGGCACAAAAATGAGTAATCAGTGTGGCTGAATATTACATCAGAACAAGTTCTGTCATCTGAGATCTAACAGGTGGAATGCAGTGTGACTTCACTGTAAATACCATTTTCCTCTGCATTGTAGATTTAGCTTTCAATAAAAGTGATTAGTGCATTTTATTTTGTGTATTTGCTTTGACAGCAATATTAACCCTCTCAGTTCTGCTGTAGCTTCTTTTCACACTTGCCACACAACACAAGCGAGAACTTTCCAGATCCTCCTGCTCTGCTAAGGCTGTCCCTTTATGGGTGTAACCACCAGAAGAAGGTCTGGACAAGGCTAGAGGATGCCAGGCTTTTCTCTACAATAGTTCAGCAGTATCATCTTCTTCTTCCCCTCACTGCCTTGATTCTACACGAAATCCCTCCCTTGTCCCCACCAGTGGCTTGTTCCCTGGGGAGCCACTGCCTCCTGCCTGATGCTCCACCATGCAGTAAGTTCAGAAGCCTCTTCAGCTCCCACACCAGGAGCTGCTCAGGTGCACCAAATGTATGGGCTTTTGGGTTTTGCTCACGAAGACAGAAACCATGGCCAGCAAAAAGTTGTGCAGTCATAGAAACTGTACTGTGGCTCAGGAAACTGGACATATCTGCAACAGGCAGAATGAAAAAAGGGAACCCTAATATAAGCTTTTCTTCCCCCAGAATACTGTGCCAGTGGCAATGCCACTGAACTAGGTTCTGGGCTATAATGTATATTTTTAGGTAGAGTAGATGGGGCCTCAGGGGACAGACTCCTGGATTTCACTATAAACTCCTGATCCTGACCCCAGGATGGGTCATTTGCACTGACATTGTAAAAGTCTTAATGAGAGGCAAATTGCTTTTTAAGAATTCAGGAAGATGCAGAGAATGAAAACAATTAAACATCACATTTCTCTGCTTTAATTGCAAGACAATCTGTACAGCTCACATGTGGGGGATAATAATCTGAACAACATTGGCTTTTTTAGCCATCTTATGCATAAAATAAAATAAAATAAAATAAAATAAAATAAAATAAAATAAAATAAAATTTCTTGATTTTGCCTCATAACAAATTATTTTCTTACCATATTGAGAAAAAGGCAGGGAGACTGCCAATAAAAATTAAATTTATTTTAAACAAATAGTCCTTTCTTCAAAGCCATCAAAGATCAATCTAACAGACAAAGAATTTCATGTGGAATCTCAACAGAAACCCATCTGCAATATAATGGTTTGCAAAAGGAAAAACTGCTTTTCTTCATGCCTGTGGGTCCTATTCTTGAAGCCACTGGCTCTTCTGAAGTATTAAGTAAATAAGAACTGGAAAAACCCTGTTAGAGGCTCTCATAGATCAGTAATTGTCAAGCATTGAAAGTAGGATGAGACAAAAACATCCTCCACATTAAAAAAATGAACCTTGAGAATGTGATTAACTTCCTGTTCTTTTCTGGTTTCCAAGGAAAACCTTCCCCCAGTGTTTGTGGCAAAACAGCTCCATTTTGCTGGCCAGCTTCGTAATTTGGTACTGCTCCCTTTATAAACCATAGGAGTCTGGGAGATTTTCCCAGTCTGTAACCACCACAGCTGCATGTACCCACGGAATAAGAATCAGGTTTTGGTTCACCTCTCCTTTTTATATAAGTTTTGGTCTTGTTATTCTGTGTTCTTCCATTCCTTTTTTCTCTTTTTCTTCTCTTTTCCAAGAGTGTTCTGCTCTTCGAAGAACCTTGCTTGACTGTACAAAGCACTGATTTCTAAAATTTCTTTACACCACAGGGAATTACTATCTCAAACAATGCAACACCAGCAGAATTTCTAAATCTAGCTGTATGTCAGTTGTGGTTTATAGTCACACTCCTTTCCAATGAGTCTGCATTGTGTGCAGCAGTATAAGACCAACCTTTTAAGCTACTTTGGTTAGTATGTCTGAAGTAAGATAAAAGAGTGGTTATTAATTTAATTGGTTTGCATTTGGAACAATTTTCAGTTGCCAAGAAAGTAATTACTGATCTTAGGCAGAAAAAGTCCCTCTAGGAAAATGATTAAGCAATTAAGCCTCTGCATAAGTGCAAGGCTTCAGAAATTGGCTATATATTTTCACTGACAGGATTGCTGGTGACAGAGAACAAGTGTCCCATCATTTCACTGTCATCACTCTATTTGCCATTATTTCTGCCTAAATAGCCTTTTGTTTGTAGAAATTTGCATACTGTTTTACATCTCCATTTTCATACTGCTAGTCCAGCTAACAATTTCTAGTAATTACTATCAACAGACAGTACAGCACATCTAAAAGGCAATTTGGGTCTGCAACGAGAATCACAAAAATCACAAAAATAATTCAGGTTGGAAGAGACCTAGGTGATCTCTTTTTGACCCTCCAGTTGAAAGCAGGGTCAGCTGTGAGACTGTTCACAGCTTTGTTGAGTTGAGTCTTAGAAACCTCCAGAGATGGGGAGTGCACAACCTCCCTGAGCAGCCACCTGTGCCAGCCCTTGCCTTGTTTAACAGCTGAGAGACAGGAGTATCATCCATACAGCCTCACAAATTTGGGGGCTCTCCTCCAGAATCCTACTTTGATTTTTCATTTGTCTTTTCAAAAAACTGTGACATGTTTGTGGCTCTACAATCTGGTGTTTAAACTCCTCCAGAAACTCCAATGCCCACAGGTTGTCTGTCACTACTCTGAAAGTTGTGTAACAGTAACAACAGACCATTTGGAGATTTGAAATATGTTTAAAAAATATCTGCAGTTTAAGTAGTGCAGTTTCAGCTGTATTTTATTCTTCTCTTTATTATTTCAGAATTGTTGGCATCAGACCTAGCCCTGGAACCAGTAGTTTATCAATGACACAAAGCAATTTTTTTTGCTCTGTTGCACAAGTTCCCAGTGTCTAACTGTGGCTGCAAAGCTTTCCTTCAGTTCAAGGGCTGATTTTTGACAGTGACAGGCTCTAAAGATGATTTAAAGGGTATTTTCACACTGCAACCTACTTGCTCAATTTTCCATCTCCCATCCTTACGTCCCTATGTCCCGCTTTTCAAACTTCACCTTACCCTGGAAAATTGGGGCAGAACTCAAGTCAGTGGGCTGGCAGCAATGAAGGAATGCAGCTGGTGAAAACTGCTGAGCAGAACAGGTTTCCCCACAGTCAGTTTTGTACTGTCACCACAGAGGAGCTTTTTCCTATGAAGGCAAACCTTGACATCTGGGTGATCTCTGGACATACCTCACGGAAGGGTTAGTGCTACATCACTGCTAGATCGTCCTGAGGGCACACAGAGTTACAAACGTTTGATATGACCATGAAATGATGTCCAGAAACATGATTAAGTCTTTAGGTGCACGTCCAGATAAAGGATGTGGGGCTCAGAAGAAGTAAATTATCTTTCCAAAGGTTCTGAAAGAGCTGCATATGAAGCTGGAGCGGTTTAAGAAGTTTAATGACCCACATGAAAGAAGATGATCTTCACACTGGACAGTGGCAAGGAAAAGCCACTGATAACACTCATCAGTGTTAGAGACAGGCAATCTGTATTTGCCTTATTCAACACTGAAAGCACTGAGATGGACAGACATTGCACACAGTGAAAATGTAGAGCTGTTGCAAAACCAACATTTTAAAATTCTATCTGTTCACTAAAACTGCCAAAGAACATTAATTTTCAGAGCACTGCATCTCTGAAATGTATCTCATGCGTATAACTGATGGATCATGGTTCAGTATTCTGAATGCAAGCTCAGAGTAGCTAATCAACCACATGGTTATTTGCATAGATCAGTGAAAACCACTGAAAGCAATATTGATATTCACAATCTCTAGCAAACATGCTAATGATTTATTTGTTTTTAGCTTTTCTTTCTAGGTGTCAGATACAAGCATAATACTATTTCACTGAAAATAATTTTAAAGGAATGAGCTGAAACCAGCTGTACAATTCACAAGGCTCTCTAGTTTCAATCCCTTTTCAGCACGAGTTCTTAAAACAAGCTTGTAATAACAAATTGATTTTGCAATTCAAATAATTTTACTTAGGAAAAGCAATTGCCTGGGAAAAACATATCTTGAGAATCCCAAAATAATTCAGGGAAGAAAGACCTGCATATGAGGGCATTAATGTTGCAGATGTAATACTCAGGGTGTTTAGGAACTGCACTCACTGAGTGGCTGCACATGCACTTAATTAACAGCTACCTTTTAATTATGGTGGACTTAAAGTTCATGGGAAACTAAAGGTTCATTCACGATTGTTCCATCTTGGGCAAGCAGATGGAGGGCTGACAAATCTGAATAGTCTCAAGGAATTTTCTGGCACTGATAGCAGTCTGAGCACAGGAGGGGTTATACTCTCCCTTGCCGTTTTTACTCTGTGCTCCCTGGCTTTTCAGTCTCCTCACAGAGGTGGAGCAGCAAGGGGATAGAACATAAGAACCAAATATGTGCAAGACTGACCAGAGAATATAGTTCTGGAAATGTGTTTCAGACTCCAGTCATCTGAGTCCAATTTTCAAACATTAAATCCTGCTGCATAATTGCCTTTGTATTTTCTTTTGTAACTGGTTCCTATTTTCTCTGTAGTGCAATGAATACAGATCAGTTTTCAAAGCACACTTGCAAACTATTTGGTATTCAAAGCGTTTGAGTCATGATCATTTTGCTGCTGAATGCCTATGTCTTATTTTGAAAATGGTTTCTCTCAGAGTTTGCTCAGTAGAGCTGCTACCACCCCTATGAAGTGCCAGTATTGACTTTGCTGGTTAAGGAAGATGTTGCAACCTAATTCATTGCAATAACTGGAAAGGTAGCACTCTCAAGCTTTGCCCAGGTTTCTCCTGCTCACCTTGTAAAGGTGGCAGCCATTTGAAACCTGCCTGGGATCTGGCATTGATAATTGCACACTTTTGTCACAGAATTTCTTTGGTTCTAGCATTCTCAAACACAAATAAACCCGTGATTAACATTAGCTGCTCCAGTTCAAGGAGATGCAGTGATACCAACACCTTGAGTTTTATCTCCCCGTGAGTCTTTAAATTGTTCTGGAAAATGCATCATAAAAATCCTTGTCAACACCTGCTCTTACTAGCTGATCTCACTGTTGATAGTAGCAAGCTGACAGAGGAGCAGCAATTCTATTTTGCCCAGGTATTTTCTGCTTCTGAACTGCTTGTAGTCATGGTTCATCCACTACCCATCCTCTGTGTGTTAAACTGGGCTAGATGAGTTGTTCAGAAAACTACACACAGAGGTCTGCACTCCTTAGGAGTAGGCACACACAGTACACGATCCCAAAATGCCTGCTAGCATAATGGCAATACAATCTCTATCACAAGAGGTGCTGCTCTGCGTGGCCCATTACACTGCTAACCCCAAAAGATATGATTCCTAATCATCACCAAGAGAAAAACAGTGGCAGGGAGATAGCCTCTAGAATTATCATCTCTACAAACACACACACACACACACACACACACACTTTGGATTAATTAGAAACATTTCCATAGATAACAGCATAATCTTCGTAGGAATAATTAGAACAGAGATATGGACCCACAACAGTCAGAGTTATTAGATAAAGTTAAAAGCATGTGGAGCCTGGAGTTCATGTAATTCACTGTCTTAAAAAGCTGATACCAACCCAAGGACTAAATGTGCACAGGAAAATATATGAGGCACATCTTTGTTTACTATTTATAGCCACATGCAAAAACAGAGAGGAAGAATTTCTTTACTAGATGGGTCTTATTTTCTATGAGATGTCCAAATTGGAGCCCATCACTGATCACCTCCTGGCATTCTTTGAAGTTTAGCTACACTTCTGTTGCAAAAAACCATGTTTATTTAAACATCACTTTTCCTCTGGCCAAAGCCCAAAGAAAATTAAAGTTTGCTACCTGGGAGAGATCAAACTGAATAGTTGAAGCATATTTTCGCATTCTGCCATTTTATGAATTAAAGTTTTAGCATGCTTAGCTTGCAGAGGCTGAACTTCTTGAAAGCTCCAGATTCCAATGGGATTTTGTGAAAAATCCTTGTGATTTCCACACTGGGAGGAAATGGCAATAAATTGGGACCAGAAACATTCTGCAAGTCTGAAGTGTCATTAAAAGAAAATGCACTAAGGATTTTTTTAAAGCTGATATCTGATTTCTTTCATTTTGCTTGTATAAAATAATATACAATTATATACCTTATTAATTGTACCACGGCACTTGACATTTCCTCTGAATGAAAAAGGCCTGTGTTTCAGGTTTTGGAGGGGAATGGTGTGTGCTGCTCTGACATCCATGGTGGGCAGACAGCTGAATCCTCGGCCAGCGTCTGGGAGCATGTTTGAGTACAATCCTGAAAAATGTATGACTGGTTTCCTGAAGAAGGGCTGATTTCCTGCTTACTCATCTGTTAAATTCTTACTGTTTCATTAGAGTTCTCCAGAGGCTGTTACACTAGCTGGCAGGGTAAATAGAGGGAACCTGTCCCTTCCTTCTGCTCATGCCAGCAGGGACTCATGACCAAGTGCAGCTGCATAATGACTGCTAGAGGCTCAAAAACAGCTGCTGATCAGCTCCAGAAATTCCTGGTGGAGCAGTAAGGGTTTTCTTTTGCTGTTGGGTTGCTCACAAAGAGAGGAAGAAGCCTGGTTGCTGGAAAAGCTCAAATGAGCAGTGTCTGGCCCTGTTCACGGGCTTTCTGTCCTAGCAAGGGGGTAACCTTCCAGGAGGGTGCAAGAGCATGGGAAACCCAACCTGCAGCAAGGAAGGCAGGGTTCCATGTTCCTCCCTACAGCAGCTCCAGAGGAGGGCTGGATGAGCAGGATCTGGTGGGAGGAGGGCTGGACAAGGGCTTCAGAACTTCCAGTCAGAGAAGTGGGAGCTCGTCCTTTTCCTTCCTTGAAATTGTTACAAAGGGAGGAAAACGGGGAAAAAAGACTTTGTTACATCTGTCAGATAGCCCAAGGAAGCCTTTCAGGGTGCAGCCACAGGGAAGCATGGTCTGTCAGCAGCTATTCTGCAATATGAGACACAAGAAGCCTATCTTTAAAATGGAAGTGTCTAGAGGGATTGAAAAACAACTTTTTTCTTTTTTTTCCCCAATTTTCTCTATCATTTGCAATGACCTACTTTTCACTATTATCACAAAACCATGGGTCAGATTACAGTTTTGGGTAGAGCATTTGGAAAATTATTTTGCTCTCCCTTATCCCCAGATGAAGTTGAGTCAAGTTACACATGCCATTTCACATTGCCATCTGGTTTCTGATCTCAAGGCTGCTTTAATGTGTAAAATGACCAGAGTCTGAATACTTTTCTTTTAAAAGTGAGATTTCATTTTAAAAAGCACAAAATCTTTCTCTCTAAACTAGAGTTTTCGAGATGTCTTCCCAGCTCATCAACAGAATAAAATCACATGTCCTTCCATAGCTGGCAAAAGGGAATCAATAGAATACTGGGTGCATACAAACCAATTAGATAATGTTCAGATAATGGGATAGGTTTATGGATAGGAAAATTCCAAATATTTGATTTTAAAAGCATTTATGCCTTTCACTGATTTTTTGCAGTCCTCATTACTTTTCCTTTGCTATACAAAGGACCAAACATGTTCTAAACATTAATATCAAAATGAACATGTTCCTGTGGGATATCTAGGCATACTTGAAGCAGGAAGCATGGCTAAAGAAGAAAGGTGTAACTGAGCTTTGTGAAGCTCAATTTAATTTCCTATTTTAATTAACTCATTTTTCCATTGCAATTTGGTTTTTTGCTGCTGTCCTGAGCTCTTTCATTAATTCTCACCAAAAAGAGCTCATAAATCATGAGTTCTCCACTGCCTTCCAGGTTTGAAGGAAACTCATTCCAAATCTGCTTTTCTTGTCCAGCTCTTGACCTACTTTAGAATACTTGTCTTCATATACTTTCCAAGCACTTGTATGTTTTATTTAATTAATATTTATTCAAAAATTCCTTCTAAATTCAGCCTAGATCCAGAAGAAGATTTTCAAACCTCACTCAAGTGGTAGGCCAGCTCTGGCTCCCCGCACTCGCAGAGCATGTTTCTCTGCAGCCAACAAGGAGATTGATTTTGTTATACAAATGGGAAAACATTTGCCATAGGTGTTGTTGACCCCTATGATGCAGTAGCTGTTATTGCATTTGCAACAGTGATTGGAATAAAATGCTTTCCATCCTAGAAAAATAATATTTGAACTTTTCATAGAATGAACACACTGATTCCCTGTACCTAAACCAGAAAGACTCCTCAGGGTTTCATCACATGTGAAACTGCAATGTCAAGTTTTATAAAGTTTTAACAGCCATGATACACCCAGCTCACAGGAAGGCTTCTGAAGCAACCAGAGCTTGGGGACACTTCTCTAAAGTTTCCAATGACTAGGAAAAAAGCTATTAACAAGCAGTGAAGCAGAGCAAAGAGGGGTAGCTGTAACAAGGCAGGCCCTCACTTAGTAAAATGTCAAGCAATTTCCCTTGGTAGAGGCAGGCAGATGCTTGCTACTGGCACTGGTCTATGGCCCTCAGCACAAAGAAGACAAGGATGTGCTGGGGCAGATCCAGCGGTCTCCAGAAAATAATCTGAGGATTGGAGCACCTCTCCTTTGAAGACAAGCTGAGAGACTTGGAGGTGTTCAGCCTGGAGAAGAGAAGGCTCTGGAAACACCTTATAGCAGCCTTCCAGTTTCTAGAGGGGGAAGAGAAAGCTGGAGAGCAACTTTTTCCATGGGTATGTACTGATAGGACAAGGGGTGACAGCTTCAAACTCACAGAGGGCAGATAATAGGAAGATATTAGATACTAGGAAGAAATTATTTCCTGTGGGGGTGGTGAGGCACTGGAACAGGTTGCCCAGAGAGGCTGTGGATGCCCCATCCCTGCAATGTTCAATGCCAGGCTGGACAGGTGTTTGAGCAACCTGGTCTAGCAGGAGGTGTCCTTGACCATGGCAAGAGGGTGGGAACTAGATGATTAACTTTAAAAGTGCCTTTAAACCATCCTATAATTCAGTAATTCTATTCTACGATTTGCGAAGCTCAGAAGTGCCCTAAGCGTCACCCCAGAGCACGCTGCACTTGTCACGTCTTTCCCCCTCCTTCCGCAGCCTGTGGGGCAGGACACAGCCCCACACCCATTTGATGTCATTCCACAGCGTCCCTCCTCTCCCGTCCGTGGCGGTGGCGGAGCCGGGCCGTCTCTCGGGTCCTGCCCAAACGCGGAGCTCCCCTTGCTGGTGACAGCCGGTACGTGACCGGCTCCCGGCTCCGAGCGCCCTGCAGCGGCACAAGGGTGTCCAGGTCAAGGGGGGAATCCGAAATGGAGGTGAGCGGATCATCCTCAGTCTCCCCAGCACCTGTAAGCAGGCGGCTGCCGGGCTCCGGTGCGGGTGCAAGCACCTCTGGTTTCTTTACAGGCACATAGTCACGGCAATGAGGTACAGGGACAAATTCCCACACTAGGAATGCC
This sequence comes from Brachypodius melanocephalos, assembly GCA_013398615.1. NCBI lineage: Eukaryota > Metazoa > Chordata > Aves > Passeriformes > Pycnonotidae > Brachypodius > Brachypodius melanocephalos. Next base: position 8,533,707 of record VZSR01001685.1, on the reverse strand, counting down.
TTAAGAACCAGGCCCATGATGTGGCAAACACAAATGAATCGGGGTTTTGTTGGGGGTTTTTTTGCAACTGATTAATTACCTTTTTCTGGAAACAGGATTGCTCTTCATGGGCCAGTATTACTGCTGTATTTCTTAAAGACTCCTGAAATCTGCTGAGCCAGTTTCTCCCTGCTTCTCAAAATAAAAGCTTGGTCATCTTTTCCCACTAAGAAATTATTCAGAAAAAAAATTGTAAAAGGTTAATCAACTGTGGTGATTTAGAGTTTAGGCCAAAGTCCTCTGTGGTTAGTCAATATAATTAAGTACTACTCATTACGTTAAACATTAAACCCAACAGCTGCTCATATCCAGGACTCTCCAAACACAGATCCCAAGTATGAAGGATTATTCTGACAGGTCTTCCTACATATTCCTTACTGACATTTTAGGCTTTCCTTGTTATTTCCATTTTTCCAATTTCACTAAGCTAAAATATTATAGTATAGGCCATAAAAATGAACATTGAGTCAGTATTGTACCACTTTTTGAAGGAAAACATTAGAAAATCACTGTCATTCTATCATTTATTTAATTGTTGGATAAAAATACCTTTAAATAGATAATTATTCTGATTTCTGCTCATACCAAGAATAGATTATGCATCAATTTCACCACTGACTACAGCTGTGGAAGCAGTGGACTCTAGGAACATAAGAAACAAAGATGGAAAAAGCGATGCAGAGCATGCCTGAGTTTTGTGTGCAGCATGAGGAATGACCCATTTCTGGATCACGAGAGGAAAGGCTGTCTCAGCTTCCATGTTGGAGCTACTTTGCAACAGAAACTCATGTGTTCAGAGTCAGGAGCTGCCTGTTATGACACAACAGGCTCATCCCAAGTGGGCAGCCTGCAGCACCCTGCCAGTGCCCAGGGAGATGTGACAGCAACCACCACAACTCCCTATAGGTAAAAAGTACTGCCAGCAGTAGCAGGGACAGGGACAACTGCAAGAGGCTTTTTTTGACTCTGCAGGTGCTAAGCAGAGGAGATGTTTCCTCAGAGCTGTGTTCTCTGCCACAGGAGGGCCCATGGTGGGGGCTACACCTCCTGAACACTCAGTTAAGTTCATTTCCCTCCAAAAAGTCAGAAATATGGGTAATCTCTTACTGCTTTCACAGATTATGTGACTTTATATACAATTGCAAACTCTGTAAAAATTAAGTAAGTAGAACTAGATGCAAAGTTATAAATTAGGCCACATAGGCGGTGGTTGTGGTATCTGTTTGTTATGTGATGCTGTCCATATCTTTGGGCTGTGGTCACTGTTTTTTGGATTACGTTTCTGTTCATCCCATATTCCTCTTCATCTTGGTTTAAAAGCAGTTATTATTTACTAGGAAAAGGTTCTTCTTCCAGAGGATGGCTGGGCACTGGAACAGGCTTCTCAGGAAAGTGGTCACAGCACCAAGCCTGACAGAGTTCAAGGAGTTTTTGGATAATGCTCCCAGGCACAAGGTGTGATCCTTGGGGTGTCCTGTGCAGGGCCAGGAGTTGGACTTCTATGATCCCTGTAGGTCCCTTCCAAGTCAGGATATTCTGTGATCACCTGTGAATCTTCCAGACACACCAGCACCTGCTGACCATGCAGGACAGTGCCGTAACATATGTTGGGCTGTTTAGAGCTGCAAAGTCGATCAAGAGACTAGAGCATCTCTCCTAAAAGAAAAGGCTGAGGGAGTTGGGCCTGTTCAGCCTCGAGGAGAGATGACTGAGAGGGGACCTTTTAAATACAAGTATTTGAAGGGAGGGTTAAGACGATGGAGCCAGGCAATTCTTGGTGGTGCCAGGGAGTAAGATGTACAGGAAGTGCCACCTGAATACGAGGAAGAACTTCTTTACTGTGTGGGAGACCACAAACTGAAACAGACAGGCCAGACAGGGTGTGGAGTCTCCCTCACTGGAGACGCTCAAGAACCGTCTGGATGCAATCCTGTGCCATGTGCTTGAGCGGAGAGGCGGCAGTGGTCCCACTGTGGTCCCTCCCAGTCTGACCCATCCTGTGGCTCTGTGGTTCTGTGTTACCAGATCCCTCCGCATCGCGCGGGCCCGCACAGTCACAGGCAGCTGAGAACGGGCTTTGTTCCACTGTCAGAAACCCCCGGCCGCACAGAGCCCCTCGGGCAGGCGGAGCGGGAGGCCGGAGCAGCGTTCCAGCAGGGACGCGCAGCCCGCCGCGACCCCCGAGCAGGAGCAGGGTGGGGCAGGGGCGGGGCCAGCGGGCAAGGCCCCGCCCCCCGGCGCGAGCAGGAAACTCCCGCCGTTGCCTTACAAGGACAGGCGCGCGACTCGCTCCGCCCCTCGCCTTTGGAATGTGGTGACCACATCGCGCTGCACCAAGGCGTCTCCGGGGGAGGACACATACAGGGTGGCGGGGCTGAGCTCGTGGCTCTGGCTTTCTCCATCAAGAGAGGCAAGAGACTCCAGAGAATGAACGCGAATCACGCGGGTCGCTGCGGGTCCTCTCCCCGACACGACTCGTGGCGCCTGGCCACCCAAGCGATGAGCCACGCCGCCACCTCCCCCTCCTGCGCGGATGGTCTCGCCCACAACTTCCTTCCTGCCCGGCGGGGCGGTGGCCGCTGCGCTCTCCGGAAGTGTCTCTCCAGCCGCTGTCTGCCGGTGCCGTCTATCGCTGCCAGGTGAGTCGAGGGGCTCCGCCCGCTGCCCGCGGGGCCTGGGGTCGTAGCCTGGTGAGAGGTGGGGCGATGCCGAGCCGGGGGTCGATTGCGGAGCCGGGGTCGCTTGCGGTGTCGCCCGCCGCGGGAGCAGCTTCCCTTGGGCCTCGACTCTGTGCTGCTGCTCTTGAGGGGGATCCGCCCTGCGGGCTGGAGCTGGGGGAGACCCCGGCTCCGGGCCCCGCGACCCCGCCCTGGGAGCCGGGCAGGGCGCCACGCCATGGGGACGGTTCCGGCGGGGACGAGCTGCCTTTGCATCATTTCAGGGAACTGAAAGGTGTTAAAAGGTATTGTTTGCCTCCCTGTCGCAAGGGCTCGGCTGCCTCCCGGCCACATCGAGCCTCTGCCGGGTGTTTCCTCGGCTTTGTCAGAGCATGGGAGGGTAGGGCTGGGAGCTGCCGCGGTCGGAAGAGTGGGATTGGGTCTCTCCCTTCCTGCTCACGTTTTGGAGTAACCTTAGCCGCACAGGGGACTGCGTGCAGTGGTTCCCTGGCTCTCAGAATCACAGAATCAGTTAGGTTATTAAAGATCTCTGAGGACACCGAGTCCAACCTGTGGCCGACCACCATGGGAACTAGACCATGGCACTGAGTGCCACGGCCGGTCTTCACTTGAACACCTCCAGGGACGGTGGCTCCACCACCTCCCTGGACAGCCCATTCCAATGTCTAATCACCCTTTCTGTGAAGTTCTTCCTAATGTCCAACCTAAATCTGGCACAGTTTCAGACTGTCCTCTATCCTGTCGTTTGTTGATTGGGAGAAGAGGCCGATCCCCATTTGGCTACACCCTACCTTAGGGTGGTTGTAGAGAGCATAAGGTCACTTCTGAGCCTCCTTTTCTCTTTTGCAGACAGGCTGTGTTGACTCACTGGCGCTGGATTTTGAGGCAAGTGTGACTCCTGTACAAAGGTTTTAGGAAACTTACTAGTGAGGAGTGTTAAAGTGGCTTTTAAGACTGGGTGGGTCAGCGTAGGGCTTGGGTTTTGGTAGTTTACTTTTATGAAGTGTAATCTGCTCTTTATTAAGCCTTGACACAGATCCGTTGGAGAGCACCTTGCTCTTATCTTTTCCTGTTGCCACCCAGATTGTGATGGATGTGTGACTGTATGTGATGTTGTAACTGAGTACATGGACAGAACTTGGAATTTAGCTTTGAGGTTGACTTTTGGGTTTGATGTTCTGTGTTAGTTCATGTAGAGACTTTCATGGCTATGGGTTGGGGGGTATATTGTGTGGTAGTTTGGGGTTTTTTTTTCAGTGATAGATTTTGCAATTATTACAATATTCACCATTTTGAAACATGGGACTGTTTTCTAAAGCATAACTTTTGGTCACTGCCTCTGAACAGGTCCAGCTTTTACCAATGCTAGTGGGCTGTAAATTTTCAGAGCTTATTTCTTGGCTCAAATTTTTTAGTTGCTTAGGGTTTTGTTTTCCTCTAAGGATTTATCACTTTCTCAGAGGAAGAGACCACAAGATGACTGACTGTGCTGTGGTTTGATATCCACTGTGGCTGAACAAATGACAATACAGGCAGCACAAAGCAGCACAGGGCTGCTACTACCTATTTTTTTTTTTTAATATGTGGAAATCTTCCTAAAGGAAGGTGACGTTTTCAGAAATACCTTATGATGTGTCTCACAGGTAAGGTCTTACATTTGAAGTTTCTTGGACAGCTTCCAAAAGAGGGCCCAGACCATTCAGTGCAACATAGTATTAAACAACAGGGACTAAACTTTCCTGTCATGACTCGCACTATCTAGTGTGAAGTATGTCCATTTTATCTACTGAAATTCTGTTTGTAGTCTATACTAACCCTATTTCAATTACAAAAACATTGGCTTAGGTGTGGGATATCCAACACCTTTTGCTGGATAACACAAAGTGCAAACACTTTTGAAACTTTTCAATCATAAATTGATCTCTGGCTAACTGGATTGATGACTTTGGTTTTTTGACTATGTTCCAAAATGTACCACCCTCCTTCTAATAGAGATTCCCGGAGCTGAGTCCAGTGTTTCAGGCATAGCTGCACCAAACCTGTGCTGAGGGGCAGTGCAGTCCTGTGACATCTGACGCTTCTCTGTAGCTAGGCTGACAGCTCTTTTGGACTGGAGGAGTTCCCAAGCCTGGTTCAGAGAAACTTAGAAAATACTAATGCAAGCATTGGCAATTTTTTCATTTTTTTTCGAGTAAAATATACTCTGATAGGTCAATCTTCTCAACAGAATTAAAAAGAATGTGCTGACAGTCTGCTTTTGTTACCTCCTCTTGCTTAGGATTGAATTGTAGGTGAGAGAATTGCAGGTAGTGGAGCACTGCCTTTGCAGCACTGATGCCTTTTCACTGATCCTAAAATTACAAGCCAGACATGGTTAGGTGATAAAAAGGGATTCCCTTTATAGGGATCCTTACAGTGCACAACACGCTGGATGAAAAAATGCTGAAGATGCATACTGTAACAAATGGATACAATTTTATACATTCAGCAAATTAGCATAACTGACAAGAATCCCCAGTTAGAGACATAGGTAATGAGGTAATTCCCCCCTGGTTCTACCCTTTTCTGAAACCCATTTCCCCCTTCTCCTTAAGATAGGAACTAAACTTTTTATGAAAAAGTTGTGAAGCTGTTTTGACCTGGATTCCCAAAAAATCTAACCTCGGACCCCAGACCTTGGATCCACTGGGGAATGTATTTTGTCTTTCTAACAGAGTAGGTAAAATTCTAGCTGTGAACACAATAATAGGTTACAGAGCTGCAAATATATACATAAAGAAAATGGAGATATGTGAAAGTAAAAAGCAAAAATCAATTTGGTTGGCATCAGCAAGTGCAGAGTAAACTTTTTTGTTTACTTTGAATGAGCCATATCCTGAAAAGTGCCTTATTTCAGAGGAGAGCTATTAAAAGATAGTGTTTGGCTCTATTTTGAGTAGTGGAACTTCTAATCAATAATCGAGAGTTAAATGAGAGCTTGCCTGAGGATTTTTCCAGCAGTAAGAAAACCACCAAAGTTATGCACAACCCTTGGCTGCAGCTTGAATGCAAACTACCTTTGTTGTCAGCTGTCTACATAAATATCTGGAAGTCAAGAGTTCACATTTATTTGTTGCAGTGTTGTGGAGGCCTGACATCTCGGGTAGCTCGTGGTTAGTGCAGTGAAGAGAACGTCTGCGTTGTTGAGCGATGCGCAATTGCATTTCATGGGCTATTTTTAGGTCGGGACATAATGGTTTGTTTTGCACGTCAGAAGAACGTTGTGGATGCACATAGGGTTTAAAAGTGTGGAATTAGCAGGGGAAATCAGTAGCTGTCTGGGTGGACAGACTGAGAAGGACGTAACCATGGAATTTCCTTTTATGATCCAGATGCTTGGTACACCCTGTCACGTATCTAACACAAAGCAAGGTAAAATGCCTTTCCTTTTAGTTTCAAAAAACCCAAAATAACTGCCTTCTATCTGCTTATTGGGTTGACTGGGTAAGGGAGTTACTTTGCTTAATTTTACTCCCCTTTTTCTTTTTTTTTTTTTAAGGATGAATCCCAGTTAATTACTTCAGTCTTGCTTTTCAGGAATCTAACAGAAAATATTTTATTTTTGAGCAAACTATCTGAGAAGCAGAACTGCGCTATGACTGATTAGCATTGCATTTCTTACCAGATAATTTGTTTCTAAGTTATGAAATTAATAGTTAGTGTAAATATCAGAATATTGATCTTGTAATTACAGGTGAAGCTTAATTTTTTTTTCTTTCAGGAGACACTTGCTATAGGTGCTTTCTGTAAAATTCAGAGTCAAAGATGGAAGGAATCTAGTTTGCATAACACTTTGAGCATTATGAAGGATTATAGCAGTATGGATTACACTTTGGTTTTAGCTAATGCAAGCAGAGGTTATGAGACTTTTGGAAACAACATTAAAAAGGCTCTAACTTCTGATCCAAAAGCAGTCTTGAGAGCTTGTGTTTGCCTTTCAGTGAATGACTCAGCTTTTTGAGTTTGTGCTGTCATACATTTAGCTGGAACACTATATGTATCTTCTCAGATAAAGAGATAGTTAACTTTTAACTTAAAAGTCTCACTTCTACCCCAAATGTATTAGTGTTATAATATATAATAATCTACCATGTTTATTTCTTCATTTGATAGCTTCAAGGGAAACAATGACATTGGTATACCTGTGATATGTGAAAATTTATAAAAATATATTAATGTTTCTAAGGGTTGGTAGTTAAAAAGAAACAGTCTTCACACTTTTGGCGCTCTTATGCCTTCAATTCATTTTAAAAAGAGTAGTCTTGGCATTTGCATGTGTTGTGTAGTAGTTCCACTGTGTAAGGGAATGTTAATTTAAGCACTGTAAAGCTTTTGAACCAAGTCAGTGCGCTCTCTCTCTCTCAGTGGCAGCTAGTCTAGCAAAATGCTATTCAGAACCTAAAAATACAGTTTTTCCCTTCCAAAGTGTTAGTTTAGCATACTGTCTGATCAGTTTAACCTCTGTGCTGGTTTAGCAGCACATACCCTTCTATGTCAACAGTGCCTCCCAAATTCCTGAATCTGTAGTCATATTAATTTGTGGAAGATGCAGGTGGAGTATTGAAACAGCAATGCAAGCACTGTGAGAGTTTCTTTTCAAGAGCTGTGATTTGATTTGGGTTTTTTGATGTAGCCTGATATTGGCCTACAGTGCCAGTCCCTGAATCCTCAAGCGCTTTATGCTTTAATAGCAAGTGAAGTTTGAAAAAAAATGGAGCAGGAGATACTGAAATAAATGTGCACTTCAGGGTATATGCCAATACCATGAAACCTGATGTCCTTCTACTCATCCTTCACCCAAGGACTTGCAATGTGACTTAATAAGGCTAAATCTTGGATATATTTCTGTCTCCTTAGAACCAACAGCCACCATGTCTAGCAAAAGAGCAAAGACGAAGACCACCAAGAAGCGCCCTCAGCGCGCCACTTCCAATGTATTTGCGATGTTCGATCAGTCGCAGATCCAGGAATTCAAGGAGGCCTTCAACATGATTGACCAGAACAGGGATGGCTTCATTGACAAAGAGGACTTGCACGACATGCTCGCCTCCCTTGGTAATGTCCCCATGCTGTTCATGCTTGCCAAGCAAATTTGTGCTGCAAAAATCAAAATACTGAGTTTGGGATATGAGAGGTGTCTCAGTTTGTATTAACACTATTGACATTACTTTTTCAGACCAAGTATGAATCCCTTTATTTGTAGGAAAGAATCCAACGGATGAATACCTGGATGCCATGATGAATGAGGCTCCAGGCCCCATCAACTTCACCATGTTCCTCACCATGTTTGGTGAGAAGTTAAATGGCACTGACCCGGAGGATGTAATCAGGAATGCTTTTGCTTGCTTTGATGAAGAAGCAACAGGTGGGTGAAACAACAGTGTACATGTATTACTTATACTTACTTCTGTAATAATAAATACTTGTATTCATAGAAGCAGTGATCAGTTTTTTAACTCTGAAGATTTCAATTTCTGGCAGTCCATTCTGTTGTCCAAGACAGGAGAAAGTATAAAAGGTATTGATTGGGAACCAGGATCGTAATTTATTCCTAACTTAAAATTCACCTTTGGGGCTGCTTTTGTGAGGGGAGTCATTGTTTTCAAAGCTGTTGTGCTTTTATGAAGAACTTGTTTTCTGTCAGCAACTTGTATCCACCTTCCCTCTGTTAAGCTGCACCAAAAGGAGAAGCAAATGAATGCAAGAAAATTCTTGTGTGACTCACAGCAGTGATGACAGAAGCAATCACAAGTTATAAACAAGCCTACTTGTTTAATAAACCATGCCAAAAATGTATTCTTTGCAACCAGTCTGGTAAATCTGAGTTTTACCACTGATTTAAGATCTATTTGAAATGTTACAAACTTTTCCCATGTTTCATGCACTTGTTGAATGTTAATAGTCAAGTTCCGTGACTTTTTTTGGTGGTTTTTCAATAGGACTGCTCAAGGTGAACTGATACCCTTTGTGACTTTTAAAATACTGAGTTGTTGGAAGGTTCTTGGTACTATTGGGAGTGCAGCTCTGCTGTTGGGAAGGCTGTCCAATATGAATACTGATAAATTTTTATATTCTTTAAAACACAACAGGCAAAGCATATAGTGGTCTTTATTTGGAGTAGTGGGACCTTTCAAACTAAGATGCCTGATTTGATTGAATCCTTGTAATTATTTGGCAATTTTAGTAATAGGTTTTAATGGCACTGTTTTCATTTGGCAGATGAAGACTGTAGGTATCGTTAATTGAGGGAAAGAACTCAAAGAAAGAAATTATCACCCATGTATTAGCAGATAAATGTAAAAACTCTTCTGTCCTCCTACACTGTGTGCTCCAGGGTTCATCCAAGAAGACTACCTGCGGGAGCTGCTGACCACCATGGGGGACAGGTTCACAGATGAGGAGGTGGATGAGCTGTACAGAGAGGCCCCCATCGACAAGAAGGGCAATTTCAACTACATCGAATTCACGCGCATCCTGAAACACGGAGCAAAAGACAAGGATGACTGAGCAAATCCCTGGATACCTGCAGATGATCTTGACAATTTTGTTTATTTTTAACAGTTTCTTCCTGATAGAACTTGTTGCATGCATTTAGCTCCAAAGCTTTTGTCTTTTTCAATATATTTATCTATTCCAGGCCATTTAGGCACATTTGCACCTGTAATCAGACTGGAAGCAGGGAAAATACTGTGAGGGAAAGGCTACAGGACAAACATTCCCTGGAGTTTTGATAGTCCAGGAAAATAATCTCAATATGTTTCTGATATAGCTGGATTTTTACATTTTTGTAATAAATGCCATTTTGAAATAAAGATTGCTATATAGATAAAATACCTCAAAATCTTTTGTGAAGAATGACATTTCTATTACATATTTACAAATGCAGGTGTGTTTGTTCTATTTTTCTTGCAGTTGCAAGTCAAGCTAGAAAACTCATTTTCATAGTGTTTTGTTCAGTGTCAAAGGGTTCTAAAACGCTCCTAGCAGCATCTGCTGGCATCTTTAAAAATGCAGCTGCAGAAGTATTTAATCTCAGATTTTTGAAGTGGTAAGTAGTTTTTTTACTACTTACTGTGTAAGTAGTTAATCAAAGAAATGGTTAGGGGAGACTTAAAATTGCCTCATGGCCCCTAGAGAACTTCTGATTCTTAACCAGATACAATGCCCAGCTTTTGCTTCCTTTTAATACTGGTGGGTTTTCTAGCAGTACTTTCATGTCAAAGTGTGCATCCTTCTTTGCTAAGTAAGGGGGAATTAAATGTATGTTTTCCCTTCTGCTGAAGGAAGTTTGTGCAAAGGAATCTGTGTTGGCACTAATTAACAGCAATACATGGCCAGAAAACTTATATAAAGCTTTCTTCAACTAATTCATTTGCATGTGAGAATGTGTGCCAAGTCATCCTGAGAATTAACTTGATAAAACCATATAGGTGCTGAAGTTGCTCTCACTTTTTAAAATACCATACATACTCCTCAGTTATATTGGTAAGATGCCTTTTTATCAAGCACAGTCAGTCTGTGATGATGTCTCAAATACAAAGAAAAAAGGAGGATTGTTCTGTTAGTTCGTAGTATGACCATGCTCTTCTATGTGCCTCATTCTCTTGGCTGCTGCAAGTTAGAAAGCAGGAGGAGAATTTATTTTGCCTATGTATTTATCAATTAAAAGAATGACCTCTTATCCAGAAAGCTTGCCCTCAGCTGTATCACATGACTTAAGACCCCAAGGAGTAGGAATTCAGCACCAAGGATTGTAAAGGCTCTGACAGCTTATCCTCTAAGGTGGGTTTGTCTCATTCTGTGTGTGATAGCATGAAGGCTTGGTTACGTAATCTTGCTTGTGTTCCCGTATGGCAACTCTGGAAGATATTCTGGCTTCAGATTTGTAAATAACGTGACAAAGTATACTCAATTGGCATACTCAGATTATTTTTTTATTTTTTATTCCAGGGCGGTTTACTTCCATTTAACGGGCTTAATTAAAATTGAGTTTTCAACCATTTCCCAGTTTTGTGTTTTACCTGCTAACAAACGTAGCCTTGGTTTTTCTCCTACCCACATTATGTTCTACACTAGTTCAGGTTGCCACAGCTGCTCCTTTTTTTGAAAGTTTACTTTTTAACTTATCTTGCTGCTCTTCAGTAATGGCTGCTGAGTTATTTCTCCATGTGACACCTGCAAGGTTCTAGGAAGCAGTTTACAAGTATGCATGAAAGTTTTCACCAGCAGTGTCATGTGACAAAGACAAGAGACTGCAGATTTGGGAAACTGTCTTGTTGAAATGTTGCTATGTAACATTAGGCTGGAAAACAAGTTAAGCTGTCACTTCTTTAGACTGATCTTGTCACCTCTCTGCAATTCAGTACTGTGTGCACACATGCAAGCAGCCTGCTTGAAGGACAGATGTAACATTCTGATTATTTTTTCCCTTTGAGTGTCTAAATGGCATTAAGATTCAGAGAGCAGTTTACTTTTGTTAGGAGCACTGGATCCCTAAACCCTTCCTTTCCTGATGCTGTTTTCTCTGTAAATGTTAGGTGCTGGTATGTTACACTGAGTAAGTGGCAGGTATGCCAGCTGTATTTTTCTTGCTGGAAGTAGTGATTTTAAAATTGTAAATATGACCTACATAAAAGAGAACCTAGTATCCTTGAGGGGAAATTGTCCCCATCAAAAATATTCTGCTTTCTGAACAGCCAGCTGAAATGTGGGGTGTAGCTGTTTTGTTCCTTGTCATCTTGGATGCTCCCTCGGAGTAGAGAGGGAGACAGAACTGTATGGATGTAAAGATAGCTGCTCAGGAAGCTGTGTTACTGAAAAAGAATATCTAAAGATGTGAGAGTATGATGACAACCTTCAAGTTCCAGTTTCCCTGTTTTTTTTATTGTAGGAGACCAGTTAACCTGAAAGTGGGCACAAACCCCTTAAACGCTGAGAGGCTACAAGGGCAACAGTCCCAGCCAAGAGACCATATAAGAGCATCGGATGCATTTTGTAGCTAGGCAGGGAGGAATGTGACAGCTGAGGTTGTGTGCCGAGGGCTGTGGGGATGTGTCATCAATAATTCACTTCCAAAAATAAAAATAACTTTGGTCACTGAAACAGATTAAAATTCTGATGACTTAGCCTTAGCATTTTGCAGCCAAAATCTTGGAACCTAATCTTTTGTCCCTCGGGGTTCATATATAAGAGTCTCCAAACTCCACACCAGATTAAGCTTATGATGAAAAACTATTTTCCTAGGCTCATGCACACATTTAATAGTCTTACATCTACAGCGATCTATAATGCCCCATGAAGCAGTACTGAAAAGCAGTGATTTATTTTACATGACCCACTTACCCTGTTCTAAGGCTATAAACGCAGAGGTCAAAATGAAGCCAAGGAGCTACTGAGGCTGCACAAGAAACCTCCAAAAAGGACCATGTTTGTGTCGAGTGCTGCCAGGGGATGTTTGCCTGCTACCTTTTCTTCCCCGCTCTGTTGCTGGAGATAAAGGTAATGCACAACATTTTACATTGTTTCTGCTCTTTATTTAAGCAAATAAACCCACCCTTATGGCACAGTGATCAGATGACTGACGCATTTCACAACATGAAGGCAGCTTGTTACACTAGCTCAGCAACTAGGGGATATCACAGAGGTGGTGTCCCTAAACTCCAGGTCAAGGATCCGTTTCACTACTGACCTAAGGACTATCTTTGGATCGCTTGTTTCTAGGATCCCTGTCGGATCTGGAGAAATGAATGCAGCACAGCGGCCCCATCCTGGCACAGGGCATCAGTGACAGCATGCCTTTGTGTCCTGACACCTGCATTCGATCCAAAAGCTGGAAAATATCTGAAATCTTGTCATCACATACTTCTCATGGCCTTTTCTAGTCTGGATTGTTACTAACCTATTATTTGGGATGTTCCTGGGGAATTTCAAACAACAAATGCAAAGATATTCCGATAATATAAATCCAAATAACGAATGAGTAACAATCGAAGTATAGTCAGGAACATATAAGTATCAGCAGTTAATCCTTCCTGGGTACTGCTCATGCACCCATGCTCCTATTTTGACTTCTTACTTAATTTTTCAAAACCCTATGGTCATTTTTAGGTAACTTTCTCCTTTGAAAAAAATTATTTAGGATTACAGTAACTCAGAAACAGTATCACAGAAACTAGTAACAATACAAAGGCAAAAAGAACTCAAGTAAATGCCTCTTAAAATGCTGCTTAATTTTAATTTATCATTAAATACTGGAAAGTAATACTGGGGGAGGGTAAACCCCTCCACACGGCTCTTTTTTTTTTGTTTTGTTTTGTTTTGTGCTATGTGCAGCAACTCCACAGAGATTACTGTTTTCCCAAACTTTTGATATACTAGACAGAAAACTTCCCATCTTAAAAAGAAAAAGAGAAAAAGGTGGCAGCACATGGCTGCTTTTCCTACTTTTCTCTGTAGCCCATGGGTAAAAACACTGCCAAGGAATGTTTTCAGACCAGAAGTGTGATATTCCCTAGAGACCATATTTAACAGGCCCTGCATCACAAGACTTAAGGGGTCAGGCAGTTTGTATCAATGTAATAAATCTGTGGGAAGATGTTTACATATTCCTCAGCAGTACACACTTAACAAGAGAGCAGGAAATCAAACTGACCTCCTGGAAAATCCCAAGTGCTTGCTGCACGCAGACTCCTCTGCCATGCAGCTGTGATTCAGACCCATGGTAAAGCAGCCTTGCACTTTGATAAAGCTTGAAAGTCAGTTACAAATACTACAGGATTAGGCAGGTCGACTGACTTTGATGGTGCCACCCTATGCTCCTTTAGGCACCCATATTAGTCAGTTTACTGTTCTTGTAAATTGCTTAGTTTGGCAAGGTTTATTTAATCCTTAATCCTCACTTTGACTATTTTAGGGTATCACTGAATACAACCTCACTAAATACTGAACTAAGCTTTGGTTTGTTTTTTTAATTATGAATTGGGAGTTAAAAGACAGCATTTCACAATAACTTCCAGCCTGTGCCAAGCATATTCAAGTGAGTGGGTGTAAATTGAGGCCTGTAAGACCTGTCTTAATATGTGCTAAAATAGAGCTGGCATCAGACATGAGTTACTTGAACTTTGACTTAGCCTTTTATCTAACAGGCACTGGGGTTTTCCCCTCTTTTCAGTTCTTCCTTAATTGTGAGCTAATCACAAGTGGTAGTAGCAACTCTAACAACAAGCCCTAACGCAAGGGGTACTGGCAAAATATTCTCACCCCAATAAGTAGTATGTTGATTTTGAAATTGCTCCACCAGCCAACCAAACTTGCACAGGCATCAGCTGATAAGAAAACTGATAACAGTTTACTTCTCATGTGAAACACCTGACTAAATATGCTGCTTCTTGTTTTCTGGGTATGTTTTAAAACACTATTTTAGACCTATGGGCAAGCATTGAGCACACTTCATTTTCTTCCATATTTGTACATACACATTGTCAGACAGATATAAACTCTAAGACACAAGGATGTACATCTTTAGGTTCAGCTGAATTAATTACATTTGTTTGAAAGATTGGAGGTCTTCAGCTCTCCTTACTAAGAATATCTATCAACACTTATTGTTGCATTTCAGTTCTCCAATTTATGGAATCACAGTGTCTGGCAATACTCCTGATTAAAACTAGTGCAAGAAGAGCTGAAAACCCCACAAAGACTTAGCTAGAATTGTTGCAGCTTACCAGCTAGGATAAAAAACAAGGGATGGATATATAGCACAAGAGGCAGAACAGTGACTTTGATGATAGAAAACAGGGAACAAAAACGCAGCAGGAATCAACAGCCCAACAGCCAAAGATGTGCTTTTCAACATTTAGTTGGGGTTTTTCATTTGTGTTGTTTGGGTATAAAGGACTTTGGATCTGGGAATGCAAGGAGTACCATGTCTGCTGAGTAAAGTCCCTTGATACTGTGTCAAACATGTCAGTGCTCATTCATATAGTGACTGAGATGCAGTTTTAAATAAATATATTGAAGTTTGTTTTCTCCTGTTTACAACATTTCATAGACTGACTGCATTTTATTTACATTCCATTAAATATCTCTGCTTTATCCTTCGACCTGCTACATCATTGTCATACAATGCTCTAGAGAACTCATGTTCTTGCCTCTTCTTCAGCCATGTACATGGGAAGTTACTAGAAAGTCAAAACTGTGCTATTTTTAATTTTCGGTATGGAGAAAGAATATGTCTTCTATAGGCTCTAGCCTTCTATAGGCTCCACTACATTCTCTGAGAGCCTTTATTTTCCATGCTTCAGCATGTACTGTGTGGCAGGGACCACCTGGGAAAGCAGTAAGCATTTCTTTGAATAGGTCAATATTTGAATAGGTCAATGAATATTTGAATAGGTCAATGAATGAAAACAGAATAACCTGCAGTCTGAGGCCCTCCAAGAGACTCAAGTGAAGACACACGTTCAGAATCCCTTCTTTAACTCATGACTCCTCAAATGCATTTCCCCTTGGACACAGCACTGGAGTTATTTTTGGAGAAAGTCCAGAAAATTTTGTAATGTTCTCAGCATCTCAAAAAGAGTGACAGTGACTGTCACTGACTGATACTACACTTGGTATAGCTAGACAGAGGCAACAGATGCCAGCTGGAATCAGTGACAAAGGGATGGAAAGGCAGAGGGATGGGCCAAAATACCAGGTGAAGCAACTGACAGACAAAATGCTTTTGTTAAATGATAGTTTAGACCTAGAACTTAGATGGATATGTTTAATTTTGTCTCTGCTCTCAATACTTAGTCTCCGTAATTAACATTTACACAGTGAGAATATGCTCAGAAAAAAATCTCCTAACTGCAAAACCTTCCACTCAGCTTTCACACAATTTTAATTCTTAATGTGGAAAACACACATCTAGTCTCTCTCCTCAGACTCTTTTGCTCCTTGTGTACATCCTCAGTCTTACTTCTGTGATGACCAAGGGTATGGAATGGCTTCTGTACAAGGAAAACTACCTAAGTGGGACTCACTGCCACAACTGATACAAGAACACACAAGAGCTTTCTAGAAGCAAAAGAAACACAGAAGAGGACACACAATTCAGCCTTAGTACTTCTTACAATACAAAGTCTAGAGCATAGAATGAATGTTGGAATAGGTACAGTCAAGGTTAGTAAGGTGCAGTTTTTCATGCAACAAATGACCTTGCAAAGGGTTCCAAAAACACCTGCAAAATGTATTGTGGATGCTAAATTTACATCAAGTCAAGGATTACATATTAGGCAAGTTCATCAAAGAAGCTCATTATGGGTTCCTAAATAGCACATCTGGCTCAGGGTGGCTTATCCCTCCATGAACTAAAACCAGTAGGTATTGGGAGAGCATTCTGGGAAGATATCATAGGCTACCTTGATTTTTATTCTTCCCTAAATGGCCACTGCTGCTGCCCTCCCCTGAAGAACAGGCTAAAAACACCCCATATGCTCTTCCTCCTCCAAAAAGAACGTGAAGTATAGAGAAAGATTTTTTTTTCCCCAAAAAAAAGTATGATTCCAATTTTGGGTAAAAAAAATCCAAAACAATAAAACTCTCCAGTGTCCTGGTAGGGAAGACCTCATAGCATCTATTATTTCTTGAGGACATCCAAGAAATCAGTAGATCCATCCCTTTTTTCCAATGCTTTTTCCATTTCTAGGTGGTGCTGCAACCTAGAAATGGAGAAGGCAACTGCTGGGCTTCTCTGTCCCCAGCTTCAAGACTTTTTTTGCCAAGACTTCCCTGCCTTTCACATCCAGAATCTCTTTGCAGCTGGGGAGCACTGGTCTCGGCAGACTTTTACAGTGAACCAGTGCAACCATTCCTGTAACATTTATTAGATTCATAAAAAAAATCATGCAACACAGACTGATTCATTAAGCAACCAAGTTAATCACAAATATTTGCACTGTCACTTTAACTCAGCAAAGGTGGGGAAAGAGAATCATAGAATTGTTGAAAGTTTGAAAATATCTCTAACATCATCGAGTTCAACTGTTAATGGAAAGAATTAAATGAAAGGAGGGAAAAGGTTTACTGTAAATTGCTCATTGTCTGTAGCAGCCTTAAAACTTAAGTATGGAACATAATTTTGAAGGGTTTTGACAATTCAAAGGAAACAAACATTTCAATGGCACTGAATCATTGAGTATTTTAGACAGAAAGAATAGAAACAATTAATTTTGCTTAAAAGGGTTTTTTCTCAAACAAGACTGATATAAATGAGAAAGAAGAAGGAAGTAATGAAGGAAAGAAGTAGAAAGAAGAAAAAATAGTTAAGAGCTCAGCATTTTTTTAAACCATCATTTCAGAAAGGATCATTTCTGTTTTGAATGTTTGGTGTACAGGTCTCAGGAAGCACCACACTCACAAAAAAGCCCTTACTTTTTTTTCCCTTTTCAACATTTATGCTAACGAGTTTAAAAAAAATCCTCGGAATATTATAAAAGGCAAAACAATTTTTTCTTTTCCCTTTAAATTTCTTTGTTGCTATGATTAGTGCTGTAATGAAGTAAAATCGAACCATTTCTAAAAGCATTACTTAGATTTACACCGAACAGAAAATGGTCTACCTGTAGGAACTGCTTCTCATTCCACCATGATGCAACAAATTGGAGACAAAAGCTTTAAGAGAGAGACACACACTGACATGCAATTTTGTCATTAAATACTGATCTCATACTGGGCAAGTAATATTAGTGTACCTTTCCCCACACCTGCAGAAGTTAAATGCTGAGAACAACACACACAGTGACAGGTATCATGTAACACCCTTTTAATAGCATGAAAAACAATACAAGACAGAGTGGCATGTTTGCAGTAGTGGTTCAATTTAAAGTAACCGATGAAAGAAGTTTAAATTAAGATATCAGATAGCCTTTCATAATTAAATTTCAACACACAATTCAGTTGTTCAACAATATCATGGAGTATTTTATTAATTCTCTTAACATCTTGATATTTCTACTGCTTTTCTGCCTACTCATACTTTGCATGTAATTATCTTCAAACTATATGCCATGTCTAGTAAGCAGAGAATTTTTTACCTAAAACTTTTTCCATTAATATGCTTTCAATTTAGCTAAGTTTAGTCTTAGTTTCTATTGCACTTTGAGGCAAACTTTAGAAAAGTGATTATTAAAATTAACTGGGGAAGTATAAACTAATTAGGCCAAATTCTCAGCTCTCATGAAATAACTTCTGATTTGAAAGGAGAGCAGGGAAAGAAAGTTGGGCCTCTTGGCAATTAAAACATCTCCCTTCAAATTTGATACTGCAACTTCTAGATTACATATTAATCGATTGATTACATATTAATAGATTACATGTTAATTTCAGTAGGCCCAGTGGCTAAAAATGTAGTTCATTTACATTTATAAATATAATTGATCATTTCAGCAAAAGCTTGCATGTCTATTTTTTCCTTGCACAGAATGATCAAGGTCGGAAGAGACCTTTGGTCCAACCATCAACCCAGCACCACCATAATCCCCAAGTGCCACATCCAGACACTTGAACATTTCCAGAGATGGTGACTCCACCTTGCCCTGCTTGGGCAACTTACTGCAATGCCTGGCCAATGCCTTTCCTCATTCGGAGTTCTTGTTTTCCAAGACTCTACACCAACAAAGCCCACGGCAGGTAGGAGGGGGATTCAAAGAAAGATGATCTGCCAGTGCAGCTTGCCCGTCTGACTGCTTCAGGAGCTTTTTGTACACTAAACAAGAGTTTTCTTGAAGCACGAGCTATTTTTGCGGAATTTCAACAAGCAACATGGGAATAAGCGCTCCCTTTGGAAAATTTTAAAAATGTACAAGCAGGTTAAAACTGAACGGCTTCTGAAACAGTTCAGACACCATCTCCCTACACTAAAAACAGCTGGTACCTCAATTTATTTGAGATCCTACATCAAAGGATGAATGGAAAAATAAGTGTCATCCTTTTTCACTACGAAAATATATGCAGAAATAACTCCTACCAGTGGCCTTACAATCTGTGGCTGCGAGAGGCATTTAAGCCTGGCTCCTGCGGGAGCACCCACTTAGAAGACTTTAAGATGCAATCTGGAACTCTTTTGATCCCTCGAGCAAAACACGAGGAAGATCGAAGGTAAGGATAACACCTCACACCTGCTAATCCGGGCAGGACGTCCTCGCAGGATGAGGACGCTTCCTTCACCTCTCCAGTGTGGCACCACCGTGTGAACCTGGGCACGCCGCGGGCCCCGGCAGCGGCCGCAGGAGCAGGGAACACGCTCCACCTTCAGCGTGCGGAGGTTTTACGTACAAAAAAGGAAAACAACACGGGGGGGCTCTCGCTGACCGCAGAAGCCCCGCGGAGCTCCGTCCCCAGGGGCTGTCTCCATCCCTCCCCTGCAGGCGGCGCCCGGCACACGGCGCCGGCCGCTTCCCCCGGGATGCTCCAACGCGGCCGAGGCGGGGGGCGCCGGGAAGGGGCCGCGGGGCCGTGCCCAGCCGGCCGCAGCCCAGGGAAGCCGGGACGGGCTGCGATCCATAAGGAAAACCCCCGGTTGCCGTCTCGCTGTCATCTCGCCGTCTCTCCCGGCACTCGTCCCCACCCGCGGCCCGGCAGGGCGATGGTTTCTCCAGGAAGCGCTGGAGCATCCGCCGGTGCCGCTTCCTCCCTTCCGCGTCTGCCGCGTACCGGGTTCCCGCGGCCACCGCCGGGGTGAGGGTCCTTTCAGGACTAAAATTGAAGTTACTTTACGTCTTGTAATAATGACTCTTTTTCTGGTTTGGCAGTCTGTCTTTCCTTTACCCATGTTTTCTGCTTCTCTTTTTCTCTTCCTGAAAATACTAGGGAAAATAGGTTCTGATGAGAGGAAATGAGAGTGCGTTTAGAGGCGCGCTGTAACATTAAATCGTAGTAGTTTTTCCTTTTTAAAATCCTAACTCGCATCTTACTGCATTTACTGTGTTTCCTTCTCTCCCTAGTGTCCAAAAATCAACATGTCTAGCAAAAAGGCAAAGACGAAGACCACCAAGAAGCGCCCTCAGCGCGCCACT
>VZSR01001685.1:8480845-8513794 GCA_013398615.1 Brachypodius melanocephalos | reverse complement strand
TATGTGGGTTTCTAAACAGTATGCTGATTGTTGCACCTTTATAAGTTAAATATGGTGTGGTAGTCCTAGACGGCGTATTCTGCTAAATTACTGAGTGAGAGTAAAATCTGTCTGGCTGTTCTGTGTCAGTACTGAGGACTAGTAGGACTGTTCTTCTGTAAAGCTTTGAGGAAGAGTGCTTTAACTGGGCAGTGTATATGTTCCTCAAAGTGTAAGATGTATTTGCTCTAAGATAAGGAATTCAAATCAGTAATGTGTGATTTTTATGGCCTTAAAAGGTAATGATGGGAAATCTGTCACATAACTAAGTTTGTCCCCCCCCTGCAGTAGGTCTGAGATGCGTCTAAATTCCTCAGATGTTTAGTTTTTAAAGACACACTACCTAGACTTCGTAAAGTTTTACAAACCCTCATCTGGCTCAGAGCATTCTTCATGGCTCTGAGGACAAATGTCATGCCCTCACCTGCTCTGTTTGCTTTCAGATTGCAGGAAGGGCTGCAGTCTTAGTGGTCTAAAGATAAAATCCGAGTGGTGTGTAGAAGACAGAAGTGACAGCTTGGATTGACTTGGAAAGTGAAATGAAGGGAGAGAGTAAAACACAGAGCTCAGTTTTACTATATCAGACTTCCAAGGTTGTGCCTGTAATCTTGAGGTTAAAGTTTGTGCTTTTATGTATTTATTCACCTAGGGTGAGGTTCCTGAGAAGTGTGTAGTAACAGGTGATGAATTTATAAGGCATTTCTGTGGAATTACAGAGTATCAGTGCTTTGACGAGTTGTGAACTTGTCTCACTAGCTCACACTGAAATATGTAGTCTCTCTACTAGAGATGACACTGCATCTACACCTTCCCTCACAACTGTCCACCACAATATTTTAATCTAACCAATCGATATATGCTTTGCACCTTTCCAAGGATATCATTCCGTTTCAGCAGCTATTTTCAGTCTGTGTATTTTTAGCACCTTTTGCCTTTTCAAAGACCATCTCCTTCCTGCTGAGGTGTAGGTAAACAGGCTTTCTGTTGGTAGGGCCTTTTCAAATGTTAATCGACTTCCTCCCTCTCAAGGGAAATCTCTTTACCATCTCCTAGAGAAGGAAGTTTTGTTAGTAGGTTAATTATTTTCTCTCCACAGGTAGTCTGACTCACTGTGCTACAGTGGGCTTTTTGTGTGCACCAAAATAAAAGCCTGTGAATTACAATATAAAGGAAATATTTGTGCTACCAGTTCTTTGGAACAGAAACTTCTGTATCTGCCTAAACAATAAGTTACTTGTTTAGGCACCCATATACTGAATATAGATTGATTTTTATATCTCTCAGCTCTGTGTGGTAGATGTTTTAGTCTAGTCCTACATTGATTTGAGGATACTAGTTTGTTCTACAGTCTGTTTTGTGTCTTAAGCCATCCTCAAATTTTAACCAGGAAACATATGAGATAGTTATGCTGTTGTATTGAGTTTTGATTCCTAATAGTCCAAATGAAATCTTCAAAATAACATGTGAAGTATTTGTAGGATCCATGTTACGTTAATCCTTTATTAATTTTATCCTCTTAGGTGGCTCCTGATCACTTTGTTTCTTTTAAAAATGTACAAAAGCATTTCCAGCTGTATAAACTTCTTTCACTTCTTCTTTTCATTTCATGGTCTCCACATGTGTGTTTGTTATGGGCCTGATTTTCTAGCTCTACATCAGTGTAGGTCTTTTGAAAGGGAGTAATACAAATCAAATCCTATAGGTAAGGAGATGGTTAAGTCATACTTGTTAGGTTTAAGTTTAAGTCAAACTTGTTAGGTTTGACTTATATTTCCTATACTGCCAACCTAGTTGGATATGTTGCTTCAGCATTACTATCATGTGTAGTGCTGTGGAATTGGTGTAAAAGTGGGATCTGTCTGCATTTGGAGTATTTTTATCTGGTCTTTGATCTTGCATTGTCATCTGCTTTGTGCTGCCTGCAACAGGCTGAATCTTAAGTTTTGCTTCATTTATTTGTTACTCTCCATCCACAGCTGAAGCTGTGTGGGAGGGAGAGGAGCCCTGTTTGCTTTACAATTTGCTGCTGATAAAACTTTTGGCATATTCCTGGTCTGGCAGCCCAGTTCAGTGTTCAAACAACTACCTATTCAGACAGGGGCAATTAAGTCCTTGAGGTTAAACTTGCAGCACCAAGACCTTGCATTTTTTGAATACTAATCATTATGTCATCTCTCATCACTGCTTGGTCTCTGTAGGACAGCAGAACGAGTGTCTAATCTGTTTAGCTGCCTTTTTCCTCTTCTTTGCACCCATCTTCAAAGAGAGAACTCCAAGGTTTGACCCTATTAGGATGGGCCTGGCTAGCTGAACATTCTCCCTGTTTTGAAGTAGAAGATTGCTGCTAGCCTTCTTCATTTGCAGTCAGTAGCCAATGCCTAGTCTGCACTGGGATATGGTGCTGTTTTCATTAGCATATGTTGAAACACATATTTTTTCTCTTCCTCCAGCATACACCCACCCTGTGCTAATTTGTCATGCTCATTGACTGCTTTTTGGTTCCCTGATTCCCTGTTTGGTTTTGTCTCTCTAATGAACTCTGCTTAACTTACACAACTCTCTTTCCAAAGCATCACTTTTTTATCACATTCTAATTGAATCTACATTAGTTTGATGTGGGTGTCTGCATGTGATTTCCAGCTGTTCCACAGTTTACTTTCTTACTCTTCTTTTTGGAACCTACTTCAACCTCATCTGTTCTGTTTCTCCAACTAAAGTTCAGTAACCAATTTCTTTCTCAAATGAAGCAACTATTGTGCTGCTAAATGTATGACTGGTTGTATTTCAGCATTTAGCAGTTTCTACATTCTGCTGTTTAACCCTTTGTTATGCATATTTCCATTTTTGTCTCTAAATTTTCCTGGAATTATTTGGCAACTGGTGGTTCTGCCTATCTCTTGAAATAGAAATAGCAGAAGATACCTAGAAACTGCTCCCTTTTATATCTTTTTTGACTTCCTCAAAAATCTTCTGCTCTTTTAACATAAAATAAATAATACATCTTACTCCTTTTTTTTTTTTTTTTTTTTAACTGGGTTCTCCACCTTTACCTCTCCACCATAAACATTCTTCCTGCCTCCTGAGCTAACTTGCTCAGTCCTGTCTGAAAGTCTCTTCTGTTATAAACTCCTTCCCTGGATGCTTGCCAGGAGTTCACTGTATCCACATAAACTGCCTCCAGCAAGAGTGTTGTGCAGCACTGAAGAGCCAGAGTGGTTATTTAGTCCTCAGGGGAAACTAGTTTATAGAGGATGTGCAAATATATCTAATTAAGGCAAGAAAAATATAGTTCATTTAAGAGAACTGCTTGTATAATGGAGACTAGCAGTGACAGGAACTTGTTTTTCCACTTTGAGCCGTTGAAGATCAGTAAAGTGTTATTATACCACAGCAGGTCAGGCCCTGTCTTCAAAAATCTGTATGAAATGCGTTAAACTTCGTTTCCCTTTGCACTCAAGGAATTTCTTTAGAATTCAATTAAGGAACTTTTTGGGCTCTGTGCACATGCAAATGTAATACATGCTGCACTGGTTAATTGTTGGCATGTCTGTGCTGCTGCTTTTGGAGACCCAGCTAAGAGGCTCAGCCTCCCTCCTGCATTTCCCTCTGCATGTCTCATTGCAGGGTTCATCCAAGAAGACTACCTGCGGGAGCTGCTGACCACCATGGGGGACAGGTTCACAGATGAGGAGGTGGATGAGCTGTACAGAGAGGCCCCCATCGACAAGAAGGGCAATTTCAACTACATCGAATTCACGCGCATCCTGAAACACGGAGCAAAAGACAAGGATGACTGAGCAAATCCCTGGATACCTGCAGATAGCACCTTTAATTTTTTTTTCTTCTTCTCACTAATTTTATTTCTCAGGATCTGGTTCTTTTTTTCTTGTTGGGACCTTTTGCATACATTTTTAGCACTGCAGCTTCTTCCTCTGTGGATCCCAAGGCTGCTTGGGCACACCTGCACCTTTGTAATAAGACTGGAAAGTGGTAAGGAGAGAGAGGACAGCTTACAGTGATAGAAGTTGAGGGGCAAAGATCAGAGAGTGTGGAGGCCCAGGTAAAAATGTCAGTGCTACTCATCCTAGCTAGATTAATTTTACATTTTTTAGTGATAATTTTTCAGATAAATCATTGTCTACTAAAAGCATAATTAAAATTTTCACGCAAGAAGAATAATGTTTCTCTAACGATATCTGTAAATATTTTTGCAACTGTATGCAGTCATGTTGTTATCTATTTTTGCCTTAAAAATGATGCATAAGTCACTTAAGCATACTGATGTTTGTACTTCAGCAACTGAGTATTTCACCTGCTACTGTGAGCATACACATGAAGAAAACATTCCCATCCCTCAAATTTTAGTGTATTGTAAATTAATCATTTCTGTCCAACACTTGCACATTAAACATTTTAAATCTTATGGATGTAGTTGAGCATGTGTTTTACCACCTCAGTGCCTCCACGTCTCGATATTGAGTACTTTATTAATACCACTTTTAAAAAACTTAGAATGTAAATCCTAGTGTTTTTTTAAAACAAGGTATCATATGTGGGTAGAGTTGCTTGAACAATGCTTCTTACCAGATCTGTGGGGCTGCCAATACTGAATTAATGACATTTCATTGCAACCATTTATTTCTTTCTTTTATCTCTCTGGTTTTTTTCAAAGCACAGAACAGGGCTGGATGAAGGAAAAAGGAAGGTGTGCTGTCTTTGTCCTTCTTGTTTTCTGTCTGAAAATGTTATTCTTGGTTTTTAAATGAAACAATGTACACTATATTTTTAAGACCTCCTGCCGTGAGTGGTGTTTTGGATGTGTGAGACTTCAGGCATTCCGTTTTGTTCCATTTCTCATAGTTGTATTCTCTATAGTTTTTGTGGTATGGAAGGCATGGCAGATTTGCTACAGTGTTCTGAAGCAATTTTGCCATAATCGGAATGCTTGTGGTCCTGCGGGTTTTTTTGTCTTGAGAGAAAGGATGATCAGAGTTGACACTTCTAGGAATTACATTGTTAATCCCTTCAGAATTTACGTTACAAAATTAACAAAAGTCATTTGGCTGAGAGCATTTTGCTGTTTCTTGGTAGGCTGCTGTTGCGAACTGAACTTTTAAGAAATGTCACCAGAGGACAGTGATGAAAGCTCTGAAGCTCCTGCTCTACCTCAGTCCCAGGGAGCTTTGGCGAGGCGCGGGAGCTGTGCACACGGGATGACCCGATCCCTCTGACTGTGGGTCTGTACGAAGAGCACGGAAAGGCAGAGATGGGGGGAAGGTGCTGAATGGAATCCGCTGAAATCCAAACGCTTCACTGATGTTTTCCCTCCGTCACGGCTTTTTATTTTTTATTTTCCCTCCAGAAAAATACTTGCGTTGGGAGGGGGCAGAGATTAAAAACTCGAACGAGAATTTGTGTAAGCTATCAGTGCAGTCAGTACCGATTTTGATGCTGCTGAAGGAGGCGGGGTGCTGCGGCCACCGCCTGGGGCCATCCCCGGAGCCACCAGGAGGTGGCAGCACAGCTCCCGGCAGGAGCGCCGCTGTGACGGGCGAGCGGCTCCCAGCCCCAATGTTTGTTGGGTTTGGTTGGGGCTTTTGAGTTCGTTTGTTGTTTTGGGGGTCTTTTTTTAGTCCCGAAAAGCTCGTTTAGTGTGTCGTGCATAGGGAGAAAATATGCTGTGTTCCCACAGAAGTCCTGTTCCTGCTACAGCAAAGGCTAACGGTGCCAGGAGTTTTGACATTGCAGCTCTTGCACATGTTGAATTTTTGGCCCTTTAATCAAATTCGTTCATTACAGAAGAGAGTAAAACGAGGCCTCTGCAAGCCGTTGTTACAGGCTTACATGCACGAACACGCATGTGGTGTGTGTTTGGCAAAGATTGGGTTTCAAAAGGACTTACAGCCTTCCTTGTAACTCAAACCAGAGACATTGCTCCTGCATTTCACTTCTCAGTATCTCAGTGAGTGCTCTTCTTCTTTTGTTAAGATTAGCTTTGAAAAAAACTACCTCAAATTCAAATGTATATGTTTGCATAACTTTGTTTACATACGAAAGACTAAAACCTGTGATATAAACTAAACTGCTGGGCCTCAGAGTGAGGCAGCTGGTATTTACCTACAGCAATAAATGCCAATTGGTAAAGCCCAGTGCTTGCTTAAGGGCCAGGGCTGTGTTGCTGTATAGCAACACCTATATGCCATTTGGCCTTGAGATGACGAATTGTGGCTCACTAATACTATTGTTCTCAGTGTTGCCTTCGGCAGAATCCTGGTTTTACTCTCTCGACTTTAATGGCATTTAAGGTTCTCATAAAAACATGTCAGAGAGAATGATAAAAATGGATTTTTGGTGTGTAACTCAGAGGCCTGGGATTTCTCTTGCAAAGAAATTTTAAACCCCTGCTCAGCTCTGATGCAGAGGGTGCCTTAAAGTCTGTGTGTGTCTGGAACAAGCAGCACTGGTTTTATAGACTAATTGCAGTTCTTAGTCCTGGCAAAATCATTCTCAGTAAGAGCCACAGAATTTTCAAGTGTTCTCACTGAAGTGGGTCAGCAGAACATGAAGGCATTTGTCATGGGATGTCTTTCTCCTTTTATTTTTGTTATTAATTCAGCTGTTTTGTAGATAGGTCACTTGAGTGGAGGGCGGGAACAATGTGGCCTTGAATCCTCTCAGCTAGAAGAGAGAATTAAAAGTAGGTCTGCAACATTCAGACTGAATGTTAAACCACTGAACAATTGAATAAGGGTGGGTGGAACCATCACAAGCAGCTGTGTTTCTTATTGTGCCTTCTTTTTTCTTTTTTTTCTTTTTTTTTTTTTTTTTTTTTTTTTGACAAATGAAGGAGCTTAGGCAGTGATCCCAGAAGAAGGAATAAAAGAGATCCATTTTACCTTGAGAGGACTCTTTCCTGCTCTTCAAGGTGAAGTTCCCAAAAGCCGTGACTCACAAGTGGGGCTGGGATGCTTGTTTCCTGTGGTTGCAGAGGCAACAGAGCTGAACCCTGAATGAGTTTCAGCTTATAAACCGTTTCCTCTCCAGGACTGTTTGTGAGAAGCAGTGCCTTGCCAGGGAACTGTCTCACACATCCTGTATCTGGCTTAATGCCCCCCGCCACAAACTCCTGCCAGTGTAGGTAATAACTTGTAAGGGTTCTCACTGCCTTTATTCCGTTTGAATGCTGTGTTTTGTAAGCTGCTCAGCACCTGATTACCCTTGAGCAACTCAGCTCTCTCTCCATACTGGGGCAGTCAATTTGTCAGCTGTGCTGTCCCTACATGTGAATTACAGCCCCAACTCCTGTAGAAAGGGCAGTGGTGACTCCTCTTGAGTATTTCATGTTGATGAGATTCAGCAGATCCGTACTCAGTACCCTTGTTTTAATAGTTACTATTTTTAGCCCCCAGCTCCCCTGTCTGGGGAGACAGCAGCATCTGTCTGTCAGTGTGACAGGCAAGGCTCACTGTGGGCAGTACCAGTGGTGTCGAGCATTCTTCATTCTGATACCAAGTAGCTGGTATTTAATACAGCAATGTCCAAACGTCAAATAGAACAGTGCCTGTTCTAAAAACCGCCAAGACCTGGAGAGAATTCCTGTCACCAGGGTGGTGGTGCCTAAATCCTAAGCACTCGGTGTGACCTTTGTGGATGGTTTCCTAGCGGCAGGCAGGGCTCGTTCTGCTATTCAAATAACTCCAGCTAACTGCTGACTCATCTCTGGTTCCACTCGGCACATCCCAGTGCTTAAATATAAAAATGGTTGCAGTAGCACTCTTTAGCTGTGAAAGGCAAACCTAACCAGAGTTCCTATGTAATCATCCTGAGATCAGAGGTGTCATGTAAATGGTGTAATTAAAAACATAAAAAAGCGTTCACATGACTTTAATAGGGATGCATACCAGTCCCAGCAGGCTTCTTTCACTGAGTAGGTAAGACTTGCAAATTAAAGATACTTGCAGCTGGAAACTTCCTTTTCAAATAACTGCAGGTCACTGTGACATTGGAAATGGTTACAAAAAGCTACAGTGAGACCACAATCATGGCACGCTGCCCCCTCCCGCACACATGCACAAGATTCCCTGGGAAATTTGCTCAGCTCCATGCCCCACAACCCTAGCAAGCTTCAAAGCTACAGGGCTGGAGTTAGTTAAAAGAAGAGTTGACAAGATTCATGTTAGGAAGATAAGCTCATGAACTTTGTGATTCATTTTTGGAAGAGAATTAAATGGAACAAAATTACTTGCGGTAAGTACTTGCCTGTTTATTTCTTTCACTAATTCAGAGGATAAGGTATTGTATCTTTATTAGAACCTGAGATATATGTTGTGCAAAGCACAAGTTGTAACACTTACTTGCTATCTTGTTAGCAAAGAGGGGAACTTGGTCATGAATCTAAAGCCTCCCACTTTGTCCAACCTTCTTATCTGCTAATTTAAAAAGTAATAATAAAAAGGTAGCAATGCAATTTTCAATTGTCGGAAGACAGAATTTCTTTCAGACTTTGAGTTTTTTGTAACCTAGTTGAGCACAACCTTGTAACTTAACCAATAATAACTAGTTTTTCTGCTGTAGAAAGTCTAGATATGCGAACTGTTGTTATTGATGTTTTCTAGCATCTCCATCTATTCTATGGCCACTTTGCCCAGGTGGGGCACAGAACAGCAGCACTGTTACAAATGTATTTGGGGGTGCTCTACTACATGCAGACCTAAGAGGAAGAAGGAGTCATCAAACCTGTACAGAATGATGAGTAAGGAATACACTGCAAAAATGCAGAACTCTGATTCACTGGCTGGAAGATGGCACGGGGCTGTCTGAGCCCCAAAGAGGAGGATGAACTGTTGCCATGAAGTGCTAGTTACAACTGTGTGATAAGCAGAAAACCCACCTGATAACAGCTGCAGCTGAATTTGGCAGCAAATTGCAATGTGGATAGGACAGTAATCAGAAGATAGTGATGACACTTGATAAAAAAATTTGGTTCTACTCAGTTCCTGTTACAAAGTATGCAGCCTGCTGTCCCTGAAATTTTCTGTTCCAAGCTCTGGACACAGATTTTGGGTATCTGAGTGGCCATCTAAACTAATGAAGATTAAAATACCAGGAAAGAAGATAGGGGGTGAGGCATGCAAGCATTTCCTAATGGAGCTGATCAGAGATATGACTGTCTGAGTTTCCAGCAGTCAGACTTCTCCAGAGGCTGGACACCAATGCCCAGCCAATTTATATACCCAACAATTTATATAGCCCCATGCTTTGGCAGCTGACAGCAGCTTTTCCAGAGTTCTGTTTTCTATTTGATGTTTGACTCCTCTCCTCCCGTCCCCTCCCATCCTTTGTGCAAGCACTTGAATGCCTTCCACATGTCAGGGGCCTGCATCTACCCTCTCTGTTACAAGCCTTACATATGCTGAAGGGTTAAGACCTTCAAGCAAGAAAGGCATTCCCTTCCTTACTTTGTGTACCACACCTTGGGCCTCACTTTGAGATAAGATTCAAAGCAGCTAATAAGTTGTAAGGCAGGCTTTGCGAATTTTGATGAGCAAAACTTCACCTCTGGGATTAAAGAGTGTTTCAGTGGCAGCTTTTAAAATGCTGGCAAGTATCTAAATGGGATGGCAGTGCCTCAGGCATTTCAGGCTCTGGGGTGAAAGTGCAGATCAGACTCTTGTGCACATCTCTGGATGCACAACATAGGACAGAACTGTCCTCTGTGGGCAGTGGATGAGTGGAGGAGACTTTTGGCTGATTCCCTTACTAGTGATGCCTGGAAGATCGTATGCCAGGTTTTCAGGGTTGGTAATGATGTCCCTTCCACTCTTGATCTCAAGAATTGCTATAAAAGAGCAAGTATCAAACAAAGGGTGCTGGCTGCTTATTTTCACACTACTTTCCCAACTTGAAATGTTCTTTACACCTCTGTGATTGACTGGATTATTCCTACCTAGGACAGATTTTGTGTTCACACACACCCTTTGCAGGAATGTTTTTGTTACCTACCAGTGGTTTGTAAAGTGTCTATAAAAGCAAGGAAAGCATTTGGGAGATGCTGTTATTATGAACAAGTTGGGGTGTGTTTATTTTAGTTATTTCTTCTCCTTCCAATTCCTCCATGCCTCCCTTAAGCCAATTAACAGACATTGCTTCTACAGGCAAAGTATACTCAGTTCAGTGAGGCTTACCTAAAAAGGCCATTTCAGCAACATTATTCGAGTTTCCAATATTTATCTTTACATACCAATATGTATTTCTGGCTCATTTCTTGACTCTGCTGTTCTTTGCTTTGCTTTGGGGGCAGGGAGGAGGGGGGTTGTTTGTTTAAGGTACAATCTGCTTGAGTTTTAGCCTCTAATCACTGTTACATTAATGACCTGCCTGTACAGTTTGCCCCACTTTATCTCTGATGCAGTTGAAATCTCAATTTCCTGAATTTCCTTGCATTTCTCTGCTATATGCTGCTGATGTCAGACACCTGTGACATCTGTATGTTCTTACATGGTCCACAAAATTCATTCCAAGCTTTTGTTCCTAAAAGCTATGGAGAAAAGCACTGTGTGAAATCTGTTTAGAACAGAAGTTGGTTGAGGTGTAGGAGGTGAGAAGTTTTATCCCTGGAAATAAAAGCAATGTGGCATGAAGTTATTTGTAATATGGTTCCTTTTAACGATTCTTAGCTGCTTAGTTAACTGAAAACATTAAATTGGTGTTCCCCTAAAGTAAGTAATTAACTTTCAACACAGAAAATTAAATTGCCTAAGATTATTACACAGCTATCTGAACAATACTTCTAGTGTCTTGTTGCTTTTATTGCTTTGTTGCCCCTGGCCTTTTGTGTGTAATCATCCAGACACCATGAGACATATTGATTAAATAATTTGGGGCACTTTGCACAGTACAGTCTTGTTTTATATAATCTTATGCAATAAGTTATTGCTCTAGCCAAGTACTAAGTAAGAGCAGAGTTAAGAGAGAAACTTTGGGCAATGCCAGTCTATCCTGTCATCCATAGTCAGAAGTAGTTTCAGCTCCTGAAACAAGCTACATCTTTACTGGGAGACAGACAGACAGACTCCTGAGTTGACTTTAGTAGATATTTTTATATTAAGCTGAGCATATTTCCTCTTACTACACTGAAAAAGCTGTTTGAAGAGCAGCTTCTGTGCCAGTGCTCCCAGAGCTCCAGAGAGGTGAGCAGTTCTCCATGTTTGTACAGTGCCAAGCACAATAGGGATTGGTGTATGAGTGGAAAAATTAAATGTCTTATGGCATTTCTATGATAAAAGTAATAAGCACGTTTTTAGTAGATGTGGTAACAGCTATGTTTAAAGTGCACCAGGCTCTCTCTAACTCATTGGAACATCAGTTTCACCTCTGGCTTGGCTAGGCTGATTTAGCAGCATTCTGCTAGACAGGTTCTAGATAACAAGTGGCAACCAAAATATTTCAAGGCTGCCTTAAACTCTCTTATCCTACAGCCTAACGGCAAAAGGAGACAATTGCACCCTGTTTGCTAACTACATGTTGTGCTTTAATCTTGCATTTTGACTTATGTTGTCATGAAGCTGCTAATCATCATTCTGTGACGCTGTCTGCACAGCCCCTCCACAAACTCTGGGCTGCATTACCACAAAAGAGCAAACACAAGCACTGGCACCTGTCAGTAACTGCTGTTTAGAGGGAAGTTGTCCCTTTTGCCAGCCAGTGAAACATCAGAACTCCAGGCCCCTAAATAAATGCTGTTATACATCATCTGGGCACCATATGGTCTGTGTGCTCTGAGTGTAGCTGAGCCACAGCCCTCCAGGCAGTTGGGTGAGAGACCTGGCTTCAGCCTCAGTAGCTGTCTGCTTCAGCAGCAGTCAGGCTTCCACACTGGTGTGCTCTGATGAGAATCAGGGAAAGCCTCTCATAAAGAACCAGAAAGATTCTGTTCCCCTGTAGAAGTGCTGAAAGTTTCTGCTGATGCTTCTGGGCATGGGTGAATACATACTCTTCCAGCGTACAGCTCTGCACCCTAGGGTATCTCCAGCTCTGATGCCCTCTCAGAGAACACATCTTCTACTCTGGTAACTCAAACTGTGGCTTAAATAATCATCATCTCATCTCGTCTCGTCTCGTCTTGTCTCATCTCATCTCATGCAGCTTTTATTACATCTTGCAAAAGAAGCCCACTTTGCATTGGAGCCTTGCTTTGGCACCATGAATGGACAGAACTGGCACATGTGCACAGCTGGAGGTGGCTGGGTTGAATGTGTCACCAGGCTGAGCCCTTCCATGGAGGGAAAGAGGAAATGAGGTCTGAACCAACACCTAGAGTAGCACAAATTAGTGAGCTACCACGAGCCCTCACAGAGGTTCTCAGAGGACCTCACACTTAACCCAGCTAATAGTAGCTGCAGGTGGCAACAACAATGAATCAGGTAGGAGAAAGTAATGCTGAAGGCTCAGCAAGACTGGTTTTATAAGCCCAGGAAGCTCAATTACTAATCCACTATTTTATTTACCTTACTGACAAGACACCCTCAGTCCCTGCACTAACAGCTAGCCAGAGTAGAGCATCCTACTGCCATTTGAAACACTGGGACTAGGACAAGCTGTGTTGGCCAAACCCTAGCCTACATCCATACAAGTAAATCCAGTATGTGTATAAATTTGACAGGGAAATTTGGCTCTGTGTCTGCAACTCACTTTTTAACAAGTGAAGATGTGTTTCCATCCCAAAGTGTTTGAAAGGTACTTCTGTTTTGCAGAACATGAGATAATTACAGTAACAAATGACTTCATCATCTACCAATAATGTCTTGTGAGCATGGATACATAGGTTTTGCAAAGGAACTTAAAACTTTCAGGTTTCATAGTGAACTTAGCCTTCAAACTCTTAACAGTGAACTAGGCTTTCCTTGTCCTAACTGCTTACATGTCTGATTGTCTGGAGTGGTCTTTTAATTTTTTTTTTCCTAGACGACTCACAACACATCTAATGCGCTGTGCTGAGCTGAACAGCTTAATTGTTATTTACAACCTAAAGGCATGTTTGTTCTACAGTGTGACCATGTCTTTGGGCCTAATTTGTGTCCTGCTCCTTCAGAGCCTGCATGTTTAGCAAGGGTGGACAGCATGGAGTTAAGTACAGGCTCAGTGGCATCTCACAAAAAAATCACAGCTGATGAAATTCATACATTTTGCATCTCGGCTCAGTATCTAGAAGTTGCATACGGCAAGTTGAGACCTGACTGCAATTTCCTTTTGAGCCTGAGAAGGCTCAAGGATCATATAGCAGGAGCTCTTTTACAATGAGAGCTTTTTCTACCGTTCCTGTTGAAGCTGGACTTTTAAAAGAGGGTGGAATTTATTGAGAACAAGGAAAACACAGAAAGAGACCGCATATGTGCATGGCTGTGACACTTAAAAGTTTCGGGGACACTTGGGCTCCTTCACTGTATGGCTGAGAGACCAAACTCTTTGGGGATAATGACTCAAAACATTTCCCGTTTGTGGAGACGCCAGAGTGCTTTGTTGAAATGGAGGAGGTGAGCTTTTGTGTGTGTGATGGCTAACCTCTGATCTGATAAGACAGAGTGAATGACAGGCTAGGAGTGAGATAAGAGAGGGGTCCTGTGGCGATGACGGTGCCACTTGTCATGGTAAGTTGTCCTCCCTTGCACAAACCACTAGGTTGTGGGGCTCCCCCTCCTCGCCCCCCTACCCTGGGGACATTTGGTGATTATATCTGCTGATGGGATATAATGGACCATAATTGACTCAATTGCCGGGTGTGATGGGCAGCTGTGTTGTCTTAGAACTGTGAAGGGCTCCCAAAGGGTCCCATGATGTACACTGATACTTCAGCCGGTGTGAAGCTCCCCATCTCACCCAGGAGAGGTGCCTGGGCATTTCCATCTGAACAGGAATGTAAACCCAATAGATGTGTTCTGTAGATTTCCTTAGGATTGTCCCCATCACCTGATGGATCCAGTTTGAAGTCATCACTTTGACCAAGACTGAGACCATTGCTTATTGAAATTACCACCAAATCTCTTTGAGAGGCCTGTGGTGGTGAGATCTTTGTACTCTTATCCTTTCTTTTCTTTCTTATGCATTTTCTGAAGTGATATTTTCATATTGTCATATCACTACAGATAATAACAACCCAAAGAGCTGCATACCTATTTCCCTTTGCAAGCAAATTGTTCTAAAATAAACCCTAAATATGTATATTTGCAAGGACCAGCGACTCAGCATCATTTCACTCTAATCTACCTCAAGGGATTTATTAACAAGAACCTGGGCTACCCATGCTTCCAGGGACAGGTCATAATAGAGGCCCAAATCAGTTTATGCATTTTCTTCAAACAAAAAATTCCTTGTAGGAAGCTAGGCCAGCTGTCTCTCCTTGGAAGTGCCCTTATTAAACTGTAAAAGTGGGTTCAGAATTATTTTCTCTTTTTCACTTTGTTTTCTACTTTGTACACACCGTTATTATTGACATTTCTTTTTGTCCGATATAGTATTTCCCTTCCTAGTATGATGGTTGACACCAGTCTCATTTTTGCATATAAAATTTTATCTTTTTATAGTTGGTCTTGGTGAACTGCAGATGGAAACTTCATAATGCTTCATTAGTCATCATGGCAGTTCTTAACAGAGGGTCTGAATTATTCAGAATTATTGCATTTTAAATACACCCTGCTTCAAGGAATACATTATTCTCATTTATGGAGGTCTGGTGTACAAATAGATGTTATGATGGGGATGGCATCCAAAGGGACCTTGACAGGCTTGAAAGGTGGGTCCACATGAACCTCATGAAGTCCAACAAGGCCAAATGCAAGATGCTGCACTTGGGTCAATTCCATGCACAAACACAGGCAGGAGACCAAGTGGATGGAGAGCAGTCCTAAGCACAAAGACTTGGAGGTGTTGGCTGACATGCCTTTGCAGCTCAGAAAGCCAGCTTTGTCCTGGGCTCCATCAAAAGCAGCATGGCCATCAGGTTGAGGGAGGTGATTCTCTCCCTCTGTTTTGCTCTTTTGTGACTACACCTGGAGTGCTGCATCCAGCTATGGGTCCTCAGCACAGGAAACATATGGACCTGTTGGAGCAGGTCCAGAGGAAGACTGTGAAGATGATCAGAAGGCTAGAACACCTCCTGAGAAGAGGCTGATGGAGCTGGTGCTATTCTGCCTGGAGAAGAAAAGGCTCTGGGGACATCTTACAGGACCTTCCAGTATCCAAGGGAAGTCTGCAACAAGATCTTTTTACAAGGGCATGTACTGATAGGACAAGGGGGAACAGATTGAACCTGAAGGGAGAGTAGGTTTACATTAGATATTAGGTAGAAATTCTTTACTGTGAGGGTGGTGATACACTGGAATATGTTGCCCAGAGAAAGCCCATCCCTGAAAGCATTCAGGATGAGGCTCTGAGCAATCTGGTCTAGAGAAAGGTGTCCTTGACCATGCCAGGGAGGTTGGAACCAGATGATCTTTAAGGTTTCTTCCAACTCAGACCAGTCTATGATTTTATAACTGGGGAAACAAATTTACATCAAAAATTCCCCTACTGGGGCAGGGTCACAGGCAAATCTGGATCTGCAATTCCTAGTAAAACTCCAGCAAAGTACGGCTGTTACACATTCTCTGTCTTGACTTGCTGCCTCTTCAAATAGTTGTTAAACATTCAACACAAAGATGGCCAAAGTTCTATGCAGCAGGTACAGCCTAGGCCTATGACATGGAAAGTTGTGGATGAGCTCCTCAGACTCCTAGAATGGTCTTCAGTGCTGAAGCACTTTCAATGCTCTAATCTCAATTTAGAGGATCAGCATTTGTCAAGCCTAAATGACTGTAAAAATTGGGGGAGAGAGGGAGCATACCAAATCTGTGCTACAGATTGTGCCTGCCTCTGCTCAGGTTCCTGCCTCACACCGCCCTCAAAAATCATTACTGTCATTTTTTTATCAACTTGTTTGTCTCAGGAGGGCTGTTATGCCACAGCCCAAGCAAACCAACACACAGGACTCTGTACATTTAAGTAATGCAGTTTTCTATGCATGGCTTTTCCCTGCCCTCAACTCCCCAGCCAGAGTCTCTGGTACAGCACTAATCTGAGCGGGACACTTTCAATACACTCTCATTCTATCAGTTTACCACAAGAGAGAATGCCAGGACAGTGGCCAAGCACTGCAGGGAAAGGGGTTTACAAGTGCCTGAGAGAGTGAAGTCATTCATTGACCCTGTTCCATTTTTCCCAGATGTGATACTTAGGGTTTGTAATTGCAGTAGGCTGTGTAGGTCCCCTGTCAATGTTTTTACAGTGTACTGTGGGAGAATTCATCTGTCCCACCCCAGATCCTGGCAGAAATAGCATGGGTATGGCAAGTCATGAAAGTGAATTGGCTCTGGCTCCACATTTGTGGTTCCATTGGTGGCAAGGCATTGATCCAATGGTTCACTCTCCAGTGTATAAGTTATGCAACAAGCCTATTTGTCTGCAATTCTCCTTTTAAATTGTCTAGAGTCAGTAAATTGAGCCTGTTTTGCACCCCAGATAGATCCACCTTCAGCTGTCTGAACCAGGCAGCCCTTTCCATTTCTGCTGCATCCCAATACATCCTGTGTTAACTTTGGTGCTGTGCAAGTCAGCACATTCCCCTTCCCCTGGCACACACTTCTGCACCAGTCTGCCCCTGCTCAGCCTTCTAAGCCAATTTCAGCGATGGCAGCCTGGGGCTTTCAAGGCCTGGTTTCTATCTGAGCTCTGTGAATCCACAGACCTGCACAAGCCAATCTGTTCACAGCTCCTGATCCAGCCCAGGCAGTGAGAACACACCCAGCTGAAATACTTTTTGGTGCAAGCTGATGTAGAGTCATCGAACTGTTACTGTTGGAAGAGATCTCAAAGATCCTCAGATCCAACTGCTAACCCAGCCACTGTCATATTCAGAAATAAACCACGTCCCCAAGTACTGTGCTCACAGGTTTTTGAACATTTCCAGGGATGGTGATTCCACCACTTCCTTGGGCAGCCTATTCCAATGCCTGACTACCCTTTCAATGAAGAATTTTTTTCCTAATATCCAGTCTAAGCCTTCCCTGGTGCAACCTGAGGCTTTGCCCTCTTGTCCTATGTTATTACCTCGGAGAAAAGGCTGACTCCCCACCTGGCCACAACATTTCAGGCAGTTATAGAGAGCAATGAAGTCACCTCTGAGCCTCTTTTCATGATTGCAGAGGAGAAAGAATTAGGGCCAAACATCACAGTCTGGTATGATATTTCTTGGCTGCCATAGAAAAGAGGTTATGGTACTAAAAGGGAATCACTATGGACTAACAAGAAAGATGTCTGCATAACTAGTACATAAGCAATAATCAGTACAAAGGCAATTCCAAGTTCAAGAACACATAAAAACTATCAAAAGAAAGCATTAGTAATATGTTATCAATTACCCCCTGTGAAATAGTATCAAAAAGTTAAACTTAGTTTCAACTGCATTTTGTGAAAACCCTAGAAAGATGAAACAAAGGTGCTTTCATGATTTGCTTGCTGAAAAGGCAGCTTTTGAGACTCAACAGGAAGCAGTTGGACTGTCAACATGAAAGGAGCAATTGATCAGAGGAAAGTGCAGAGGGGTTCCCACTGCAGAGCAAGCTGAGGAATTTTGTGCAATGGGCAGTAATAGTGATGATGGAGAGCCCAGACCAAATGTTATAGGAGGGGTTCTTAAGTGACAGGAAGGCATGAGGGTCTTCTGGGATGAATCAGAAGGAGGCAAAATAGTAGTAATGGAAGTTGAGGGGAAAGGGTTGAAGGAAGGAGAGAATTTAATACAATCAAAATTCTTTGCATGTGGATCAAGGAAAAGGCCAAATGGGGAAGACAAGGTGAGTAGAAGATAGAAGTTACTGGTATTGGAAAGGGAGTTGTAATTATCAGTGCCTTCTGATAGCTGTGAATGACAGAAATTAGTGGAATGCTGAGAGCAGCAGAGAGTAATGTGGCACAAATATACGTGACAAATGAAGAAAGCTATTATCTTCATATTTTCTATTTAAGGATCCCAAATTACTTTGTTCTGCAATGCCTTGAGCCTTGGAGAAAGTTTTTGATCTTGAAAGGAGATACCAATAAGCCAAGTAAAACTGTTCAGGTTTATAATGCCTATATGGCTAGCAAGGGACTGAGCAGATGGGAAAATCTGGCTGAAATAGGAACAGTATATTTGGAAAGGCAGTGACCAGCCAATTTTTGAGTGTGAGACAATGGAAAAACATCCAGAAGACAGGAACATCAGGTAGCTGAGCCCACGAGTGGTTTTGGGAGACAAGCAAGAGAACCATTCCCAGCAAGGGCAAGAACAGAACTGACTGTGTTGGAGTGTAATCAGACTGAGGCAAAAAAAAACCACAAAAGAAAATTCAGATTAAATCACAGGTCCTTTCTGCTGATTTCCTTCATTGAAAAGTTTACTTTCATGTGGAAATCAAGAGTTTACATTTATTACACTCCTCTGTGGTTTTAGCAATGTAACCCCAGAACTCTGACTGCCATTTTAAAGTAAAAATAGGAAACTTCCTGGAAACCAGAGATTCTGCTATCCATATGGCTGGCACAACCCATTCAGATGTGTATACAACAAACATGCACAAAAAATAAAATAACACCTTCAAGTTAAAATTCTGTTGTCTTCTGTGCCCTGCTGCTTTTTCTACCCAGAAAACAGGTGTAACCAGATCAAACCCCCTCTTTTCCCTCTGATGAGTACTGTCCTTGTGTGCTGCCCCTGGGAGAGAGGATGACGGCAAGGAGAGCTAAAGGCAAATGTGTGTGGGGAAAGAAGGCGTTATCAACTGAAGGGTGCCAGCAGATAAGAAGAGGAAGGGAGGAACAGCTCATGGAGCTCACAGTTTGGCAGTGCTGCACAGGGCACAGGTCCAGGGGAGGGACCAGGTAAGCACACATGGGCTGTGGCCAGGACAGCTGGGTTGGGAAGTAGCCACAAACTCCTTCAGCTGGTGACAGAAGGTGACACACGCCCCTGGCAGGGATGGCACTCCTCTGTTTCTAATTTTTTCTCACTTGGCCTCTTGAATTTTTTGAAGCAGTATGTCATCATTATTCACGCCAGATTCATTCTTGCCCTGAAAGTGACTCTACGGATTTCAGTTCTGATGTTAACTGTTTG
Source organism: Brachypodius melanocephalos (assembly GCA_013398615.1). Taxonomy (NCBI): domain Eukaryota; kingdom Metazoa; phylum Chordata; class Aves; order Passeriformes; family Pycnonotidae; genus Brachypodius; species Brachypodius melanocephalos. The sequence continues at coordinate 8,494,569 of VZSR01001685.1, read as the reverse complement.
GACACAAATGTGTCATACAGAGCACTGAAAGGTAAAATTGTGACCTGAAAGTGGTGGGATAAATATTTTGTACACCAAAGAGCTTCCTATATATAAGTTTTATTGAGGAAGGCTGTGTGGCAATATCATGACACAACTAACACCAAGGCCTTGGGTACTGGTTAGCACTGTGTTATTATCCTGCTTGGGCTTTCAGAGGCAGAGAGACCAACACCACCAGTAAGGTCCTAGAGCAGCTTTATTCACAAAATAAACAACCAAGTCCATAAACAGTAGTTCTGGGGTGGCACCAGATCTGGATCAGGAACTGTCTGTCGTCAGCATCTGTCCCCAGAAGACCTAGGCTTCAACAGAATTCCTCATCCTTCCTGAATGGCTGAAGATATTGGACCCCATGTGCTCTGCTGGCTCCCTGCTCCCTTCCACATTCCACATAAGAACAGGAACCATCCAGAGAGAAAATTAGTTACATAGGCTGCTATTGCTGCCCTTCAGAGAAGGGAAACAAGCTAAAAAGCATCATAAAAGCTGAATTTAAAAGTCAGGAGTTTCTGGCTGGGTGCCCTCTGGAGCTTGTATCACTCTTTCTGATTAGGAAGAAAAACATTTAATATACATTGAAATATTTTTGTCAAGAAGAGGGAAAAAATATGCTATATGATGGATGTGGTTTTAATTACGCTTTGAAAGTTTGGCTGAGTGGAACAGTAGCAGCAAAATACTTTGCTATTTAAGCTATTCCCCTCACAAACTAAAAATAAGGCTTTTCTGCTTAACTAAATATTAAGATGATATTTCACTACAAGTTCAATCATCAACTCCCAAAGTTGCTCTCTCTTTACTAAGAAAACTTGTGACTTGCACATTAAAACAATGATGGGTAAAAATAATCTTGATCAGTCATTCATGGATCATCTCCTCCTGTTTATTCAGATGTCAGCTCAGTATCTTTTCCTTTCCTCATTACAACTATCACTTTAATGCAGGAGCTCTTTAATGATGACTGATAAATGTGAACAGAGAAAGAAAAGGTACTTTTCCAAGGAATTATTGCACAGCCCTAGCACTGCAGCAAGCAGTGAAATTATTTGCAGATTTCCATTTTAAATTCCAATTTCATATACTTGAGATGTCCCATTTGTGGTCTGAGTCTAAAGAAGAAATATTTATCTTCCCTTTGTTAAAAAATTATTTTTGTTTCAGACTGGAAGTATTTTGTGGCTGTCAGAGTTCCTGCTGTTCTTCAGTCTATGGATGTTGTGGATAACAGGCTGGACAGAACTCTAGAATACCATTTATTCTGGTGAAGGTCTCTGAAGTTTAGAAGAAGTACTGGCAAAATGGGGATCCAAATACTGGACTTGGACTGTTCCCATTTGGTCAGGATATGAGCAGTTTTCCCTTTTTATTTTCATTCTCACCCTGGGGGCTGGGTTTCTTAGTCATTCCTTTATACATGCAGCATGAAAAACATGTTACTTACCAAATCACTCTGACTCACTGAGCCCCGTCAGTTCAAGGCCTCATCTATTATACATCTGACCAATCTCACTGGAGTCCTATTTCATGGCATAGCTTAAAGCTCCTCTTTCATTATAAGTCACGTCCATGGCAGCAATCCAGTTCCATGATTTGGCAGACTGGATCTCCTGATAAAATTAACATGATCTTATAGCTATGAGTACATATTTGCATCTCCAAAGCAGAAAAAATAATGTACAAGGTAAATATTAATGTTGCTGGATGCATTGTACAGCAAAGACCAAAGTATTGAACACAGAATTTGCTTTCCCTTCCCACAGATGTCTAATTTAAAAACTTGGAGTAGCAATGTAATCTGCAACGCATCCACCATTCCTGGGCAAAAGCTTAATATATTACACAGCCATTCTACTAAACTAGCATTCTGAACCTAGACAAACACTTCTACAACCTTTATTCAAAAGTTTTCTGTCAAAATTCTGTTGGTGGTGGGTACGTAATGATCTTTTTAAAGAGATTAGTGTTCTTTAATAAATCCAAAGATTTTTTTTCCACATAGAATTGAAACAGCCCTATCAAACCCGGTACTTGAGAAACATACTTGATTAACCTGTATTTTTGAGTGCTGCTTTCATGGAATCGTAGGACCACGGAATGATTTGGGTGGATTGGGACCTTTGAAGGTAGAATCATAGAATTGTTAAGCTTGGCAAAGACCTTTAAGACCATCAAGTCCAACCATCAACCTAATACCATCATAATGTTCACCATTAAACAAAGTCCTCAAGCGTCACAACCACACATTTTTTGCACACATCAGGGATGGTGACTCCACCACTTCCCTGGGCAGTCTGTTCCAGTGCTTTACAACCCCCTCCATGAAATATGTTCTTCTAATACCTAATCTAAACTTCTCCAAGTATCTAGTCCAACATCTTCAGTGGGACATCTCCCACTTTCTGATCTGAGAAAACCCTGCACCCAGGATATGGGGACACACTAAATCAGAAATGCTCTTCTGTGTGGAGCTTGAGCTCCCCTTTGGCATTGCCCCACGGTTCTGCTGGCACAGCCCTCACATTGCCTCAGCCACCCTCCCTTCCACAGCCACATCAGGCACAGGGGTCACAAGCTCCACCCTGCACACCGAAGGTCAATATTAGGGAAGACCTGGGTATAGAGCAGGGAACTCAAGAAAATTGAGGTCTTGAATCTGCTGCAGTGCTGCAGGACTGGCCTCCTCTCACAAACTACTGATGAGGTTGCTGCTGGAGCTAGCTGTGCTGGGAAAAGCAGACACACATCTCAAATGGGGTGCTGCTGAATTTGTTGCTTTTGTTGCTCCAGTAGAACCTCCTACATCACCACTGCATGCAAAGCATCCCACCAGGGAATGTGAAAGCTTCCATGCTCACCACGCCAAACACTCAGTGTAGGTCTGTAGAGAAGAGCCATATGCCTGTGAGACCTGTCACGCTTACATGGAGTCAACAGTTCTAATGGGGGCCCTATTACCCTCTCTCCACTCTGGCAAGTGAAGGAAATTCCTCCTGTTGAGATGCCACTGTTGCTTTGTCCTTCTCACAGGGGAGAAACCACCGACAAAATCATTCCTTCTATAGAGGAGATCCCAGTGTAGGAGAAGTGAAGAGGAAGTCCTGGTTAGGAGGGGGGAACAATGCTTGTAAGGTTCTGCCTTGCATGCAAAGGGTTTGCTGTTTGTAGACACTTTCAGCCCTCTTCTCCAAACATTTTCCTGAGGAGTACCAAACCTTCCTGCCCACTCTCAGTAAAGCTGTCCCTGCTCAGAGGCAGTGATACTGAGACTCCTCGCAAAGACTGTCCAAACTTTACTCCGCTGTTGCCAAGACAAGGTAAAAAGATCTCAATTTTAAAACATTAAATCAGGCCTAAACTTCAACCATATTTATTTTAAAATATTTCTAGAAAAAAGACAAGTAGAGGAAGCATGCAGTATTTGTCAGCATAAACTGAAATAAGCACTGAAAAGAGATTGTGGAAGAATACGTTGTACTTGCTGTGGTTTAGGCCACATCCTGTTTTAATTCAACACATGCCACTAAATCCACTTTGCATTTACCCAAAATAACTGAGTAAATGAAGACCTGGAATGAAATTGAACTAGATTTTAAATTAATTTTTAGGCTTAGTAGCACAGATGAAGGTATAATCCTGAAAACTTCTTCCCCTTCCTTCATGCCACACTGCATTTTAAACATACCCAGACAATGAAACTATTGCGGAGTTGGACAGTTCCTTAGTTACAGAAATACAGTTTTCAGAGGCATCAGTTTGTGCTTTGATTCTTCAGGTGTTACTTACCTAGCAGCAGTCTGAATTGTAGCAGGTGTTTTTTTCTCTGGAGAGCTCTGTGCATCCCTCAGATCCATCAGGTCGTATTGCTCTGTGTGGTGAGCAAGTACTGCCTGGTGGTTTTCTCCAAAAAGGTTGCTCAGCTTCCCACTGCCTGGCAAGACTTGAATAAAGCAATTACTTTACTGAGCTTCTGTCCATGCTGCAAAGACTCTACATCTTCCCATCTTCCAGAGTCTATTAAAAATCCTACTGGAAGCAAAATCCCACAAGTGGTAAATTCTTTTTTTTGGAGAGGAAGGGGTATGGTGGTGTCTACCAAGCTTACTGTGATTATAACTGTGGTTGAAATGAACTCAGATTTTTTCTTGTCATACTTTCAAGAAGCATCTAGGAACAAGAATAAGTGTATCTTTCTTGGGAACAAGAATCTGAAAATCTACAAATAGTTGTTTAGGTCTGTTTATTCCCTGAGAAACTGAGATACTTCCATGACTGTTTCAAGGACCATTTTACTTTTTTCTGGTTTTCATTCTAAAGTGACAATACTGGGACACATATAACTAATCCATTCCTGTATCACTAACTCCAAGGTACCATACAAACACAGAGGAAAAGACACCAAGTGATACCAGGTGCACAAGGGATTGCTGCAAAAGCTTCTGTCTAACACAGTATGTAGGTGTGTTTTCATGATTTGATGTCCTCAAACCCATCCTAGGATCACCCCACAGGTATGTCACTGACTGAAGCAAACTCCTGAAGTCCCAAAGCAGAATCCCTCAACCAGGCTCTTCCTCCAGCACATTCACCAGGATAACTGGACCCTGTGGGTCAGCTCTGAGCCATCCCTTAAATATACACAGTGCTCACAAAAGCCAAACCAAAATTTTTCTCCCTGTATGTTTAGCACTTAGCTTCTCATATTAGTTTAGCATTTACAGCTACGAAGGAAGATCATGTTTCAGGCCCTTAAAATGGAATTTAACCCAGGGGTCTGTAATTCTGGATAACACAGGCTGTTGGGCAAGTCTTTATTAGGTAAACTGTTTAAATAACTTCATATAGTTTCGTATAAATAACTACACAACCATTAAAGCAAAGAAATGAACCACGCTCAGTGATGGTGCAGCTGAGTGAGAGAGGAAGTTATTCTCTCTCTCTGACTTGATAAATATTTGGTTACAAGAGACTGGAAGAGATCTCTTACAGAGCATGCAGGAATCCAGTAACGGGAACATTCCCCTGGGATGTGTGTCACTTCATGAGTAAGCAGCATATGCTTGTTCCAGCTAGTGACTGGCATTACCTCCCCAATGACTCTCCCGATTTAAAGATCACATCTTTTAAATAAAGAAAAGTTTCCACAGTGTGGTAGGGAAAGAACTCCAGAAGAGAATGATGACAGAGAGAGAATTGCAACCTGAAGTGTTACACAGGACTTGAACATTCTCTTTTTCATACTGGAAATCACAGCTGTTCCTGTTCCCTCCTGATTGCACAGCCAGCTCAAATATAGTGACTTAGGAAATCAGCAACCTTTCCAAAAGGGTTTTTAAATGCAAGGGCAAGACTAGACACCTACTTACTGGTGGAGGGACCCAACGATCCAAATTGAAACTGAAAAAAATACGCAGTGACTGAATACAAGGAACATGTTTCTTAATAGTCACCGAGATACATATGTGAAACTGGATCCTTGACAGAGAGGTGGTGGAGGTGAAATCTTCAAAAACAAAACTCCTTAGAATCCTACAGTGTTTGAATTTGGGCAGAGAAAACTAGCAAAAATGGTCTGAAAACACTGAAGTTTCTAACAACCACCTTAATTTTCCTTTTTCCTGCCACGTTGGAGATAAACTCTTGAAACAATTAATTCTTCCTCTGGAAAATATCAAAATCAGTTTCACCCAAGTTTCGCTCTTCTAAATCATGGTGTTTTCAGTATGATCTCTAGGTCACAGATCAAGGAGAAAATGATGTGCCACACAAAGGGGTGTTTGACCCAGACCTCTGGATGGCTGATTTTTATCAAATGACCTGTGAGTGAATTTGATCACAAGGCATCCAAAAGCACAATGTAAACAACTTCCTGTAAACAAACACACGCAGATACAAATAAACATGAGGGATAGAGGGAATAATAGCAGTCAGGTTAGAGGTGTTTTTAATTTGGTTGCAAAGGACCCATCCGTTCCAGCAACATTACACAAGACCTGTGTCCCACCAGGGTGAGATCTGACATGACTCAGCATTCCCTGGGCTGTTCCTTCCATGTGGGACAGCCAGGCAGGAGCTGCTGTACACACTGTTCAGTTTCCCACTTGGCATGAATGAAGAAACAGGACGTAGAGTGCAAGCATATCATCGTGTGTATTCATTCCTTAAAGTAAATTCAGCCCAAGCCTTCCTTGGACAGAGTCAGGGTTAGGGATTACGCCAGGGCTGACTGCCCAGTCAAACAAACACCATTTACAGAGCTAGACTTTGCACTTCAGTGAATGCAGAGATGACCAAAACTAAGAACTCAGGTCCCAAAATACTTCTAAAATTGCATAATCACTCTTTCTAAAGGGATAACTAGATCTAACTGAAACCTTCCTAATTTAATCCACTGTTTTGAAAACAAACAATACTGGCACCAAAGAAGAAATATGATCAATCCAGTGTTTAATTCCTTTAGCAGGGCAGTTCCACCTCAGGATCCTGGCTGAATTATGACACTTACCAGGCTGCTGCAGTAACGGGGTATGTGGTTGCTTTTGGCTTATCAAAAGGAGACAAAATGAGTTAGCTTAAACCTTTTTCCTGGAGGTTCAGGCTAACACATTTTACCTTGCACTCCCTGTAGCCCAACAGCACATACACAGTGGCAGTTACCACAACACACAGGAACTCTCTGAGCAAAGAAATTAAAATGTGCTGCCTTTACCCAGATCTCCGAACTCCGGCCTCTTACAAACAGCACTTCTCAGAAAAGCTAATGTAATTATTTTCAGGAAGAATATTCCTTTTTTTTATCCTCTCATCCTCCCTCTCTTTTTTCCTTTTTTTTTTTTTTTAATTGAAATGGTGAAATAAAAGTTCATGAAGGGTGTACTCATCTGTTGCAAATTGGTGCATGATCATTATAACCTTATCATAATGCTTTAGCATTGAGTTTATACATCTGTGCCTGTGAAGGCATTCTGTTAATTGTGGAAAAAGGGAGTGATTCTCAACAGACCCGAACTTCAGCAGCTAATTCACTATTTTAGTAGCATACATTGAAAGGACTGTTTTATAATTTAGCTCCAGCAGTATCTCAGTACTATCACTGAGAAGTGAAGTCACAGAACAAGAGAAGACTTCAACCAATGTCAAGGTCTTCCCACATGCAAGAACCTAATTCTTTTGCTCCAGAGCATAAAAATTTTAAGCAATCATTTCACTGGTATCAAAGCTGACCTCATTATAAAATACCATGAGATTGGGAACAGCTCCAAAGTGTTCCTCAGAACTCATTACACAGGACATACATGTCACTTCTTAGTAAGGCACTAAGTAAGAGCATGCAGTATCCAGAACATGCAGTACCTAAATACAAGCTCTGTAGCACCGACTTTTGGATTCAACTTCCCCATTAGCATCTCCATCTTCCATTCTTAACGAAGGATCACGACCTGCCCTTGATTACATGGCAAATGAGAACTCACAATGAGCCACTGAACCACATTCCACATCCAACCACAGCACGCATTCCGTGAATGCAGCCAGACTAGAAGTGCCCAAAAGTTGCTGTGGAAGACAACATAACTTTTGCTCATCTAAAAATCAAGATTATTGGTGCCATTAAGAGCTGCAGAATCAAAGATTGCTATGACTCTTCAACGATATTGAAGGCTGAGCTCCCAGGCCTGGGATAAACTTCAAGGGTATAGTTCAGCAGCTCTGAGATTGACCAAAAATTGTCCAACCATGGCAATTCTCCAAAGTGTCTAAACAATTTTTTCTGGGAAGACAGCAGCTTGTAATTCAAAATAAATGTTCTAATGCACACTCCATTTTGGAGAGTACAAAATTCTCCAGAAGAATGATGATAGAAATCTGCCAAACAGATTAAGACGTTGATGCAGAAAACAAAAAATATTTACAAAATATATAAAGATAATTTTGTATCTATACCACTTTTTTTACTCCAGTGCATACAATCATATATAAAGACTCAGACATGCCATAAAAGTTAAACTCTCTGGGGGGCAAAAAGGAAATTCCAGGACATAAAGTTACAACACTTCCAATCAAGACTGAAGAAGTGCTAATTAACAAAACATTGTCCCTGAACAGGCAGCTTTCAAGGTCCTATTTTCATACCTGTAAATCAGATTTTGTTAGAAAGCAGACTGACAGGTGACAGTTGCAGCAAAATCCAACAATAGGATTTTTTTTCCCCAGAATACATTCTCCCAAAGTTTGTGCAATGCCAGATGCAGGTCTCCTACTTTTCATTAAAACCAAATCACTTGGTACCTCTAATAATTTTGGTACAGAATATAAAGCTGAACAGAAATGTAAGCTTTCAGGATCTAAAGGACAAGCTGAGGTTATCGCTCCAGATGCTTTAAAAGATGAATGTACAACTTGACCTGAACCAAACTTCAAAGTCACTGAAAGCCAAGGGAAGATAAAAAGGCTTCAGTAATTACTTAGCACTGATATTTGAATAGTAGAGAAACAATGTGTACTTAGCTTAGAAGAAGCTTCCATACCTGATTAAATAACCTGAAACAGTAAAATCCTCAACAGTACGTCTCTAAACTATGAAATATAATATTACTTTACACTCTGATTCATTGTTTTCATGTTACAGGATAAATAGCAGTAATAACTGTGTTTTTATAACATAGATGTTCTTCAAATAAATACTAGTAAGAGGGAAATCATGACAAGGGAAGAAATAGTAAGAAGGGCAGGAAAGATGGAAAAAAGGGGAAAAATTGTTTTTCCACCCTACCACTAACCTAGAGACCTACTGAGCAACATAAACACAGGGTGGAGAAATGAAGAGAGGCAATTTCTTTTCTAAATCCATGAAACTCACCACAACAATCTGTATGGATTCACATCCATCTCTGTAGAATTTTACTACTTCAAAATAGCGTAATAATTCCTAGAAGGAGAATTACCCAAGCTACTCATGAAAGGCCAGAGAACTCTGAGGTCTCACAAGCCTATTATTCACAGTAACAGCTAGAAGAGCTGGAAAGTTCAACTGAAGATTCAAGTAGCATGTGGAAGTCCTTGCCAAAACTCCCTTCCTATCAGTTTACTGCCTCCCACTCCTTTCTCCTGTTGCAATCTTTACATCTGCACTGGGTTTTCAGATGATCATTCCACAGATGATTAAAAATTACTCTGAGATTAGATACCACCAGCAGCATGATCGAAACATCTGATCTGATGTTTTTGGCCCAACAAAGCCTCTACCAGCAAGAGCTGCTCTAATCTCTTTACCTGGCTCAAGGGATTAGGTAATTAGTTAACTACAAATCTGCTGGTGGAATAGTAATGGCAAAGAGCTATTTCAAACTGCTCATTAGATGTGAGCTCATGATCTCAGGGTGGTTGTGGCTGTAAGGTGGCATTACATCATTCCCCCTCAGTGTTGACACTGGGGTTTTGGGTACACATTAGGGAGACAGCACCTGCCTCACTAGAATTTAGATATGTAAGCCATTACTAGTTCAGCTCCCCCAACATACCAATCAAGGAAGCCATTGCTCAGGCAAGAATTAGGTTGTGGTGGTTTGTTGTTGTTGTTGTTTTGTGGTTTTTTGTTTTGTTTTGTTTTTTTTTTGTCTAGCATATCCATGTCTGACTCAGAGGAGAACCAGGTAGCACAATCGCAAAAAGAAATTCAAGTCTTGTCTTTGCAGCAGGTCCTCCATGCACTACCACTTGCAGAACCATTCCAGTAAACCATCACTCAGTGATACTAGAGCAGGTACACCAGCAGAGAGGTCACTGACACACAACTGGAAAGAGGCAGTGAACTCAGTCTCACATGCATACTCACATTATCTGACCATCTAAACTAAACCCCCATTTATTTTACTTCCCTCATTTCCTAGGGAAGTAAAACCTGTACCCACAAAGGCTCTGAGGCAGATAAATTTTGGCTTCTGGTGCCAATTTTCTTGGTAGCCAATCTGCAAACCACACAGCCCCAAACCAGGGACGCTCATCACTCCCTGCTCTTGTCTCAAAGACTTTCTCCTCACCATCCCCTCCCTCTATTCCTCAGAGGCCAGGTTGTGCTTTGTAGTTTTTCAGCCTTTAACCCTCTCTAAGGCCCCAGTGGCAAGCACAGGTGTCACCATTAATCTCTGCCTATCCAGTGAAGGAAGCACTTTCTTATTGACCCTACATAACTCCTTGTATGTCTGCAGGTAACACACTGGGCACTATTTCATTGCTACAGTCTGACCTCAGAGCTGTCTGGATGGCTGCCACCCTGCCAGGCATCACGAGCCAGAAAACATTGGGCATACACAGCAACTTCACGTGAAGTCAAAGTACGCATGCCAAAACAGCACAAAGCAAACTTGGGGGCTTGGTCATATTTGTGGCAATACAAATGGCATTATCTCAACTGGAGAGGACCTTTTCCCCAACATTTGCCCAGCAGTAAGAGCCATTCTGGTTTTATGGATATGGAAAGACCACTGCTGGTTTCCTGTGCAGAGTCCTTCAGTATCAGATGAGGAAATCAAGTCCCTTGACTTTTAATCTGCATATTGTGATGACAGCTATTGTCATACTTTGGATGTATTTCAAGTGTTCTGTAAATTCTTAACTGCAAGTACTACAATCTGACACTGCAAATACCAGATGACCTAAAACCAGGTTAAAATTTGGTTTCTGGAAACTGGTGGTTACATTGTGTCTGCGTAGCTGGATGCAATTTTTTTTTAAGCTGCAACTGCTGTGATCACTGCTATTAACAAAACACAATCCTCAACTCTACAAGCTTTGATAACCATGAAGAAACAAGTGTGTAAATTGGGATTCCTGTACTGTCCCCTGAGTATGAGGAAATCATGATATCACTGAACAAAGTAAGGATATCTAAAAAAAGTTCTTGTGTTTTGTACAGCAACGTGAGAAGCTGAACACACTTCCTTGCAAATACTCTCTCCTGTTAATTTTAAAATCCATCAAAATTATCTCCTTGGTACTCCAAAGAGAAGAGGGATTTCCTTCATGCTCCATGCCAAAGCAAGAGGTAAAAACCCCATGCAGCCCTGGGAGATCATGAACTGCCAGCACCAGAGGTTCATTGATAATCTCTGACTTGGATATTATGGTTAGTTTTAATGTTTCATAACTGTATCCTCTTTGATCTGCAAGTCTTCCAGAAGCAGTTCTGTACTTGGAGTTTATAGGAACTGCCACTGCTTCCACTAGTTTAACAAAGAACTAATTTCCATTACTTATTCCCAATAGAATACTTCCATCAACATAGTTGAGGGCATTGTTATATTATCAGTCATTGAAATAAGAGCTTTGTCATCATTTACCCATTGTTTAAATTCCATTAGTGGTCTACTGTAAAAAGAAGAGGAGGACTACTGAACTTATCTCCTTTTTGTGCTGGACCCTAGAAACGGAACTCTAATTAGAGACAGACAAACAAAGCCATTGGTTTAGCATTTTTGCACAGAACTAACTTCACCAAGACAAATATTTGTTTTGGTGTGGCGGATTTTTGTTGTTGGTTGGTTGGTTTAGATTGTTTGATTGATTGTTTTCAGAGAGAAATCGAGGAGACATCAGATTTGGTGTTACTAAGTCACTCATCATCTGTGCAATTACTGTAGTTATGCACGTGGATTTGTATCTGCAAGCATCCCTACTCTGGCTTTAAAAACACAAATGATTCATCAAACATCATCTAAAAGACCTAAATAGTTCCACAGGGAGTGAAATATTCTTCATGTTTACCTGCAGCTGTGTGTCTCATGTTTTTATTATCCCATTTCAACTAAAACACAAACTCTTACCATTTTTTGTCATGTGCTTGGGGCACTCAAAATTCCCCCCTTGTCTGTTTGTCACTAAAAAACATAACTGACCTCCTGTTGCTGACTTCCCTTCTGTGGAGAGATTCTTTTAAATTCTGTAAAATTTATCTGGAACTGTCCCACAACTTACAAAGTTACTGAGGAACCCAGGCAGACCAACAGATGAGAGCAATGCACTTACGTAAACCTCCTTTCCCCAGGAATCCTCTCTAAAATTCTGGACCTTGTTCTCCTATAATGTTATGGCTGCAACATTTCAGGGTCCACTCAGTGCCAGTGGCTACCCTTTGCTGCCTGCTCCTCAGAGGAGAAGTCCTTCTTTGTTCCTAGGAGGAAAGTCCATGCTAAAGCAGCACCTGGGAGCACCACCCCTGACCTGACCCTCTGAAGTATTTGCCCAGTTTTCTGACCAAGTCTTAGGGGTAACAACATCCCTGAGACGGTCCATGGAGATGGACCACACTAAGCTTTTGGTTTCATTTCTATCCAACTTCCACGAAGCTCATGGCTGCTGCTGCTGCTTTCTCAGCTCTGAACAAGAGCAGCACACTGTTAAAGAACACAACAATGAAGCAGCTCTGACTGATCCCATCTGTAGGGGCAGGTTTTCCTTATCCCTCCGCCCCACTTTTACTGAAATTCCCAAGTTCCAGTGCCATTATGTGCTGTTTCAAAACAGCATTAGGCACACTCAAAGCCCATCCAAACAAACAAACAAAAAAATGTACTGCCGGTGATTTACAATGCACCAGGCAGCGACTCGTGTAACTGGCTCCCCTGAGAGCTCTTTTGAAGTGTGCATGAGTCAACAGTCTGACAGCAAAGCACAATATGCCATCACCAGGCATTCATGGGCAGCCCCAGTGTTTCTTCTGCTGTACATCTCATTCTCCTGTCTCCAGTATATCTCTTTTATATCTCCCTCTGGCTCTGTCAAAGCAAGTTACACTTTATTAATTTGCTGGTCAGGTCCTTTCATATTGCAGAAGGTAAATTAATGAGAAGTGTAGCATCTCTGAATGCCGGCAGAAGTACAAGCTATAGCACCTTGCCTCACAGAAGTCCATGAAAGTTTTTCCATAAATCTGAGTTAGGCTAAAGTCTCACTTCAAAACCCCTAAGACCATCTAAATCCTAACTGTGGCTACTTGAGTAATACTGAGTCCCCCATTTGTTCACAGTCCCAGGTGGTCTTTTGTTTATCTATCTTCACCAACACCTGCTTGCCTCACTGCTGCCTTAAACTACTCCTGACGCTAGGCTGCCAACAAGTCTTATCTTACTTGTACTGAATTTTACACTTTTGAAGGATAATGGGCATTTCTGACAATGTATTTCTGAAGTAGCAGTTAATAAATTGTTTAGCCACTTAACAGAAGGTATTATTGATGAAAATAATCATCATCATCATGACTTTCTTAGCAGTGGTCATGTGTAACATGATGGTACATGGACAGAAAAGTCTAAAGTTGGTTTGAAAGTGAAAAGTAGTACAGCTATATCAGTGTGGTGTTTCACCAACAGTAAGCCTTACATCTTGCCAGTTAGTGAAGCAGGAATGCCACAATAACAAGATCATACTGTTACCAGTGCTCAGAGTTAATTTAGCATGGCATGTGTCACTTGGACAGGACTTAAATTTTGGCCAGTCTACAGAGAACTTTTACAGAGGCTTATCATTTCCCAGCAGACATTGCACATCAGAGTGATCATTTCTGCTAGGCATTCCATTCATTAAGCCTTCCAAAAATAATACTATTGTCGCCAAAATTTGCAGACTAGTATCTTCCATCTGGACATGCATTACTGTAAGAAATAAAAATCCCTAAAATCAGTGCCTTCTCA
>VZSR01001685.1:8466729-8480745 GCA_013398615.1 Brachypodius melanocephalos | reverse complement strand
CATAGGTGTATGTAAACAGTGCTTAATGTCCTCTGCTTTGTATTTTCTTCGAAGACTTACACCAACAGTGAAGCTTGCTAGAGGTCACTATATTGTGTGTATATATATTCAGAAGCACACACGTATTTGTTAGCTCAGAACATACCCATATAAATAGAACGGAATATCAGTCTGAAGTGCGGTGTATATTAAGGCAGCAAAGAATATTAGATAAGTGCATTCCATGTTATTATTATTTTAGTTTGGTAGGATCAATTATCATGTTTTCATACCAAGAGTATATTTAAATTAAGGGTGTTACTCTGAAATAAAGCAAGAAACAGTACAGCACTATAAGAAAGTTTTCAGCTTAACAGCAGTTTTCTCTCCGTATTTAATCTCTATAGCACAGAACAAGCTTTAAACTTTTGCCTTTAAAAAATGCTGAGTAACAAAGTCATTCAACACTCTTATTCAGAATGCATAATAGTTGTTAGAGTTTTAATCTTTATTAAACGTAAGCTATTCCACTTCTAAACACCAAACAATTTGAGAAATCACTTTTTGGCCGATGATGCTTACTACCACCTGATTAATTACCAAGCAAAGAGCACTACCACTTACTTACATAATGTGACAACGATAATCCGTATCTCTCTCTCTCTCAAATGTGTGGTTTGTGTTAAAGATCAGATTAAAAAATAAAATCAGTTTAAAGCGGGAAACCAAATAAAATTGCTCTGCTCATGACACATGGCTCCTGTTATCCACACAACAATCACTCACAGATGGGCACTTCTGTATTTTAGCATGACTTAGGCACGTTAAGGCAACAAAGACTACGTAAGTACAGGTTAACAATTTAACAGTATGCAGCTACAGAGTGCTTTGTGTCCACTATAGTTTACTGTAGGCATACACGATTTATCTCGTACTGAACCAGGCAGTAGTTTTTTTTTCTAGTGAAATGAGTGTGAATACACTCACTGGTATAATACCACTTAGCTTTCAGCCAACAAGTCAAAAATACATAAGGTGTTTCTGAAACTTTAAACATCTTCGTTTCACATTTAAGGCTAAAAAGTTCTGTCTTCAAAAGGGAAGTTAGTCAGTTTTAAACTAGCATGATTTAAGAATACAAATACTAGCCAGAACCCAGCTGCATGCAGCTTTCCCAGATTTTGTGGCTGCAGGCACATTTGCAAGAGACTGGAATAGATACCACAGGTAAGACAATGAGCACCTTGCAAAGCTGCAAACAGAAAGATTGAAAGGCATTCGAACCGGCTGTGGCCTTTTGTTACACTTCTCAGGATTAACCAGTTAATCAAACAGTTCCACACTTGAGGTTTATCTCTGAACAGCTCGACTCAGGTAAGTCGTAAGACTGTTAGCATTCAATTCCAGCTCCTCAGGAGGCCAATAACCCTACCTGGACTGATCACATTTTGTTACGCTTCATGAGGGGCACAGAGGTGCAGTAGGTGTAAGAGATTCTAACATTTGCTGGTAGTGGGATGGCAGCTCTTACTACACCTCTTAGATACCACGGAAGGAGGAAAATCAGATTTTTAGTGCCTTAATAGTTACCATACACAGAGAGCAGAAAGCTCCATGCAGACTCAAAATGCCAGGACCCCCAAAAACCAGCATGTATTCCCATTTCTCTGCGCTGCCCAAACTGCCTTTGTCTGCAAACCTTCAGGCTTGAGGTTTTAAAATCAAGCACTGACACCTGATTTATTTTTCATAGTACAAAAAGTACTGAGGGTGAAAGAGCAGAAATCCCCATCCAGTTGATGTGATCCACTCCAAAAAAAACCAACAAAACCTTGATGAAATTACTTGTTAGGCTGTCTCTCTCTCTCATTGTCTCATAATATTCACTCTGGGATGGGCCACATGCAGGTTTAGTGATCTTCCTTGGTGCCCTAAATCATAACTGCAGGGAGGACTCAGTCCTAAATCATCTTAACATGCATTTGCCTGAAGGAGACTGAGGCCTCAGGCTATGGCTAGGATTTTACAGAAAGGTAGCCAACACCCAGTACCTGTCATTTGAAAAACCTTACACAACTTCGGCAGAGAGAGAGGTTGTTTTTAGTCATCGTTTGATGTCTTTTCACCCAGCTGGAAAGATCAGCTCACTACTATCACTTGCAAGGCAGATGCACTTATTCCCTTACTCTACACATTTGCCCCTTTAGGCTGAGCCTCTCAAGCAGGCACTGCATCTTTTCAATGCACAGAAAACGCTCAGTAAATTATAACATTAACAGTTTGCTTACATGTTCAATTGAAGAAGCTGTCCCGTAAGGCTGTAAATTTGACTGGTCGCTCAATCTCTCTGACATGGTCCATAATACTGCAAGAATATTCTGTTTGCACTTAAAATCACAGAATGGTTTGGCTTGAAAGGAATTTCAGATATCACCTAGTTTCAAGCCCCCTGCCATACAGAGGAACACCTTTCACTAAGGCAGATTGCTCAATGCCCCATTTAGCCTGGCTTTGAACACTTCCAGGATAGGGCATCCACAGCTTTTATGGGCAACATTTTCCTTGTCTTGCCACACACTGAAGGGCTTCTTCCTAATACCTAAACTTGCTCTTTTTTTAGTTGAAAGCCACACCCCTTGTCCCATCACTACAAGCCCTTGTAAAAAGGTCAATCTCCAAGTCTATGGTCTCATTAATTTTAAATTGTGTAACACCAAAGATAAACAAAACAGTAATAGCAGCAAAAACAATCAAGTGGATGCAAAATCTGTAGATATACAAATCAGACAAGTTTGAAAACAAAGCTCTCAGAACACATTCTGAGCAGGTACAGCAGAGAAAGCAGTGTTTAGCTTTTCTAAATTCAGTACAGAGTGTTTAACAGTGGCCTGTCATAAAATTCTACTGGTTTCTAATTAGTCTGTATCCTCTTCAATCTTTGTTGAACATGAGGTTATATATCTGAACAGGGGTTTTTTTCTGTATTATTATACCTCATAAATAACATTCACATTTATATTCTGCTAAAAAGGCTTAGAGATCCTGCAGTCCCAGAAGGCACTCTTATTTCCTACATAAACCTTTCACCCTAATGACAGGAAATGGTGTCTGTGTGTCCTGATCCCAAAGGATCAAGATGTGGTACCATTACTTCCTTAGTTCACAGGTATAACAAATATTCCAAGTTAGGTTTTTCCTCTAAACTAGTGATGGCATTTATTCTTCTACCAGGTGATATTTAGTGCATATTTCATTCATTACCATTACAATTTTTGTCCTTCTGGAAGTCAAATTTAACCTTGTCTTGTAAGGACAGAAATAAGTTCAGAGACAATGTTCCTGAAACAGAATTCTTAAATAACAAAACAAACTTCAAATGTAGACTCAACCAAGCAAATATTTGGCTAGCCATAATGTTATTTCCTTTAGAGTAGACTACACTAAACAAAATATAAGTGCCCAGATATAGCTATTATTCTTTTAAAAGAGTTATTTTCTTTAAAAGTAATATTTTACCTTAAAAATATCAGCTGCCAAGTGCAGATCTCTCTTAGACTTTGTTTTTGTTTCTTTATAGAATGATTTTTCAACAGTTAGATATAGTTTGCTGACGCACAGCCCTAAGTGGAGAGTGTACAACTAAATACTAGACTGTATGAGCCAGCTAAGCAAGGTCACTCTTGTTTTGGGTGTCTTGCAGTAAACCTCCTGCCTTGTCTTCCTTCAGTATGCACAGCCAGTCTGTGGTAAAAGCAAGTTAGGCATCCCACAATTAAAACAAAAAAGAACCCCTTAAAACCACTTTTTTTTTTTTTTTTTCTTCTTTTGGTCAGCCATACCTGATTTACCTGCTTGGCTTCTTGCAGATAAGCAAAACCCGACTGTGTAAATTGCATCCATAGTTTCGAATTTCAGGAAAGGGGGATCTGTTTCCTCTCATGCCCCAAGTTCTTGAGCTAAGCCGAGACTGTCAAGGATCATGCCATTTGTCACGCTGATCTTGTTGTACCCACTCGTGTACTACAAAAGACAACAGAGCCAGAGCACCTCCTCTTAGACAGGAGGACAAAGCAGTTATGAGCTGTGCCTGTGGTAGACAGAAATGATAATTTCTGCGTCGCTGAAAGGAATACATGAGGTTATTATTATACAGGTGTTCCTGTACTTTTAAAACCTGAAAGGGAAGACTGTAACTTCAAGCAGGGTCAAACCTACAATTCACTACTTATTTTTTTTAAATTTTACACAGGGGTTTGTCTTCAAATTATGGAAACCAAATGCATTTATATTAATGCAAATTTCACAAACCACTCCCCAGAAGAAGCTAGACAAATTTTAGTCTCAGAGTGGAAGTGATTACCCCACTTAAGAAGTTCCTGCACTGTCTTATAATCATAATTAACATCACTGAATATACTTAATTTGTCTCTACAGTAATAACATTATTCTGTTTCCATATGTTTATGCACTGAAGATAGACAAGAGAGGACCATGTGCAGATGAGGGAGCAAAGGGCTGGCACAGGGAATAGCTGAAGGAGGCCCCAGAGAGAGACAGCACTGGATCCTGCCAGAGCAGCCACTGCTCCTCTCTGCCAATAAACGTCTGAAAACCCCAATAACAAGCACAGATCACTCCAGCAGATGATCCTTGTCAGGAATCCTAAGTACTACCTTGAGTCCATCCTAGAGTCCTTGCTGAGAACCAAAAGCTTGCAAACATGATGCTGTAGCAGTCAGGAATCAGTATGATTTTACATAAAGAATTCCTGAGGGTTTTTGCACTTCTTTGATCTTTGATAACCACAAGAATGCACACTGAAAACAAGTAAGAAGTGTGTTCAGGTTGCAGAGTGTATTATGCAGAAGTTCTGAAATCTTAGAATTGTCCTCATGACTTAGATTTACCCTTTCTGCCCTTGCACAAAGGCAGCAAAGTGAGCTCTAATTGTGAGAGCACAGGTGGTTGACGTAATTTATTCAGATTTCAGAAAGGTTTCTGACAGGGTTCCCTGCTACTGGAGAGACCAAGATACTGCTGCTAGGGGAAAAAGGCAAACATGGATGAATATCTGGTTGAGTAAGTGAATCAAAATGGTAAGATTAAATTCTAATTTTTTTTTTAATTATGACAAAAGCGAGGTACATCTGCATCCTCTACTTAGTCCAATGTTTTTTAATATAATAACTTTGACCAGTGAGAGAGGGAGAAACATGAGCAGGTAAAGAACAGGGATGGAGTCTGCAGATATCAAAAATGTATTTGGGGAAAGGGAGATTTGTGAATAAGTTCAGTGTGACTTCTGTTACATGAACAATAAAATGACAAAAGATTCAGCACTGATATTAATATGAAATCATGCAGAAGAGAAACTTCACACAAGCTATACAACCTCCAAAGCTGGTAGAGCCCTATGCTCAGTATGTAGCAGCAGCCAAAGATAAAGCCTAACATGCTGGATTCCATACAAAAATAGATCAGGGAGTAAGTAATATCAAATACATATATATTTTAATTGGAGGCATAACCTTGTTTGAAACACTGCAAGCAGCTTAAGTCACTGTTACTGAAAAACCAGACACAGTAGGATTAAATACACTTGGGAGAAAAAACAAGGCAATGAGCGAAGGTTGGGAGTAACTCTCAAAGGAAAAGAATGAGAAATTTCTGTCAAAGGACAGTCATGCAGAAAGATATAAAATAATGAATGGTATCAAAACAGGAATTTTTGTGGGTTTTTTTTTTTTCAAAGCACAAGAGGATATTAAACGAAATAGGTAAGAAAAAAAAAGGAAAAGCAATGCATTTTTATGTAATTCACAACTCAACATGCTTTTCTGCCACTCAAATGCTATGAAGATATTAAACTTTAATACTGGTGTAGAGACTATACAGCTAGGTCAGTAATTAACTCTGAAGTTCTATTAAACTATTAAATATTTGAAGTTCTATTGAACTATTAAATATTTGGATGGGACGTTTTTGGGGAAATATTACCTCACATCTGCCCTCTGTAGCCTCTCCTGTCCTCTAATACACTGAAACTACTCAACATCACGGACTAGAAAAGGTGAAGGTTAGCTGTGACCTACAGTAGTGATTCCTGGTTTTCTATGGATGGATTTATTCACCTGTTGCATTGCTTTACTCTTAGTGCCATGGGCATGACCTGCTTAACTTTGTGCTACTTAATTCTGTTTTGACTACAATTTAATAAATTTTATCACAAATATTCCAATGGCATCTGAGCATCAATGGATTTACTTTCATAACAACCTCGGGGGGGGAGGGGTGTTAAAATTAGTAAATAAATGGGAAACTGGAATAAAAAGACCAAGATAACAAATGTCCACAAGCCTGATTTGCCTAGGTCCTGATTTCCCATTGTACTTCCTTTAATAGTTTCTATGCCCAAAACATTGCCTTGGAGACTTCAACAGTTAGGCAAACATAGTCCCAGGACCTCAAAACAAAGCACTTGCAAAGTAAGAAACACAGTGAGTTGTGCAAGGTAT
This sequence comes from Brachypodius melanocephalos, assembly GCA_013398615.1. Taxonomy (NCBI): domain Eukaryota; kingdom Metazoa; phylum Chordata; class Aves; order Passeriformes; family Pycnonotidae; genus Brachypodius; species Brachypodius melanocephalos. The sequence continues at coordinate 8,474,251 of VZSR01001685.1, read as the reverse complement.
TGCACGTGGCAATGTGACAGGACAGAAACATGCCCACACCACCACTGAAAACCGATAAACCTGTGACGCTGGATGATCACAGAATAATTAAAAATCTAGCCCCTCCAGTTTAATTTCTCTCCCTTTTTGGAATCCAGTTTCACAAACACAGCGTGTCTATGCAGATGGGTCCAGACAGAGCTGAACTTGTCCTGACTAAATCAAGTTGTTCCAACCTGTTGGCACAGATGTACCTCCATGCACGTGTTCAGCACTGCCTACCCAAGGAGCTGCACAGATGCCAAAGCTGCTCAGCATGAAGCAGTTCGAACTGCTTGGAAGATATAACTAACAGTGCTGATGCAGCTCCAGCAGATTAACTCTAAAAACACAGCCTCACGAACACATGAAGGAAAAATAAAAACTGCAGAAAGGTACATATTGCCTTCCATACCTTCTGCTTGCAGGCAGCAGCCAATACTAATACACATGATCATCTTACCCAGGTTATTCGCTACAAAACCAAGTTGATCTGTCATTAGATTTGAGATTAGGCATATCACCTGCCCTTCTTTTAGATACAGCCTTGTTTCAGGTGTGTTGAAGTTTTACCGGCAGAGAAGGCTGTGGGGGTTTTCCGCCACTGCGCTAGTTTTTTGCTAACTTTAACCCATTACCACCTGCAACGTGTATCAGCCGTCTTCAAGCGGTAAAGGCAGCCAAAATTTGTGGACAAACATGAGATATCGCCCCAGGCAACAACTGCAACGTGAACTCCACAAACCCACTTTCAGTCTTTCTCATTGGTCCCAGCTATGGGTATAGCACTCCCTACTCGCATCCATGAACTTGTTTCAAAACAATGCCTCTCCATGCATTTTATACCACAGGAGCTAGGAATGAACACCCACTGGTCCATGGCCTTCTCCTACTAGCTAAAAAGATGCCACACAAAGTCGAAATTTACCTTTTCCTAAAAAAGCTGTTTCTAAAGCTTTTGAAAAGAAAGAAAAAAAAACAAACAACCAAAAAACCCCCCAAAAAACAAAAGTAACTTGAGTCCAGTGTGAAAATAAAACTTTTTTTTTTCTCCTTATAAAAATGACCTTGTCAAAGAAGAAAAGCAAAAGAAAGCAAACCAAAAAATAAGAAAAGAGTTAGTTTCACAGATTCAACATATTTGCCTGCGGTCCCAAGGACAATGAGCAGGCGTGAGGCGGCACGGAGAAAGGGAAATCTCTTCGAATCCTTGACGTATTTTTTGTTAACTTCCCATAATTGCTTTTTTGGCATGACCATCGCCCGGACGCTCGGCTCGGGAACAAGCAGTTCGAAGAGCCAGCCCTCACAGCTGGGAAGCAGGGCTTTTCCACAACAAAAACAAGACAGCAAAAGCCAAAATAAAGCCATACGGCGGCGTGCGCTCACAGCCCCCGCCCCTGAGCCACCAGTCCCTTGGGGGCACGGCTCGGGTGAAAGCATCGGCCCCGAGCGAGCCTCGTCCTGCCGGGCTGGCACCGAGCGGGGCGGCAGCACCGAGCTATGGCACCCCCTGGGCACAGCCTGGATGGAGCAACTCGGCGGGAATGCGGCGGGAAGGGCGGGCGGAGGGCGCTCGGCCGGCGGGCCATGGCCCGGATCGCGCTGCCGCCGGCGGGCCCTCGGACCGCGCCGCGCAAGCTCCCGCCTGGTGCGGCGCCGTCCGTCAGTCAGTCAGTCAGTCAGTCAGTCAGTCAGTCAGTCAGTGTGCTGTGCCCGGCCCGCCTCGCTGACCTACAGCCGGACACGCCGCCCAGCAGCCGCCAGTACAAGGGTCACCCATCCCGGAGCGAACCTCCGGCCCCGCAGAGCAGCCGGTACTGAGTCCTTGGTTCACTGACGTGACTCACCAGTTGCCCCCCCACCATACACACATCCCACGCTGGGCATATAACAGCTGTTTTATCTCCGGCTGTAATTACGACACGTAAAAATAGTTACAAGGTACTTGGGGAGGGCTTGTGGCTAAAACGCTGTTGCTTCCCTTGTGCAGTGAATGCGGATTTGTGCGGACTCCCGCGCCGCCGGGGGAGTGTAGGGCGATAGGGGGGGAGGGATCCCTGCTCTGCCGTAGGAATCCATTATTTCATCCGCCGTTTCGGGCGCCTGCCCGGCCGGGAACAGCCCCGCACGTGCCGGTGCGGGAGTGACACAAACAAGATGCCGTGGAATAAGGGCACGCCGCACCTGCACGCCTGCTCCGCGGCCAGGCGGCTTCTTTGCACGCCGAAACCTCCGCCCGTGACACTTCGGACCGCGGCTGGGCGTTCAGCAGCTTTGATTTTTTTTTTTTTTTCTTTTTGAAATTGCACCTGGTTTTGTCGGGGAGGCGGCGGGGGAGCGCCGGGACCCGCCGCCAAGGCCGCCTGTGCCCGGGGCGAGCTCTCCACCTCGCCAGGAAAGCTGGAGCGAGCTGCTGGCGGGTGTCACGTTTCCCATCCCGGAGGAAAAGAAACTGTTGCTGCTGCAGAGCGTGCTCGCCCGACAGGGATGAGTCAAGCTGTGAGACTTCTCTCTTTTACAGCTGCGATCATGTGCCGCAGCAAAATCTACCAGGCTGGGAAGGGGGGGAGTCGAGGGGGAGAAAAACCACCTTTTACGAACTGGTGTAAAAATAACCGCAGAAACGGGGCTCGCCTTCCCCGCGGGGGTGGGTGGGGGTGTGTGTGGCCAGCGCCGGCCAGGCGGGGCTCCTTCAGCACCACAGGGGATGGGGGGAGCAGCCCCCGCCGACCGGGCCGCTCGGCAGTCGGGAGGGGGGCGCCGGTCTTTGGAGAGCTCTTTTCCTTCCCCTGCCGTACGCACTCTCCTTTCTTCTCCTCTATTCACGCGAAGGAGTGGGTGGTTCGTCCGGCAGCAACAGGAGGAGGCTAGTCAAGGGCAGCTGTCAAAATCTCTCCCCCACTCCCCCCCCTCTTCCTTCTCCTCCTTCCAGTTTAATGATCAAACGTCTGCCTGGAAGAAAGGCGAGGGAGCGGGAGGCACGGAGAGCTCCCCCCGCCGCTGCTGTTGTGTGTGCATGAGCGAGCGGGTACAGGCGGACACCCCCCCGCTCCGGCCGGTCCCTCCCCTCCCGTCTGACAGAGCCTCAACACCCGGGAGGGGGAGGGAGGAGAGAGGAGGAGGAGGAGGCAGCCGCCGCGAGTGCCAGTGCAGCGCACGGTTACTCTCCCGTACTCACTGCGGGGAGGTGGGGGAGGGCGGGCGCTGTGTACCTTTCTCTCCCGTGCCTTTCCTCACTTTAACAGGCCGGGGCCAATCGCCAGCAGAAGGGAACAAAGGGAAGGGGGGAGGGAAGCCCACCCCGGCCGCACCAGAAAGCCCCCAGGGGAGGCAGAGCCCTGCGGCTCCCGCTGACAGCAGCGCGGCCGCGGACCGGGCGCCTGGCTCCGCGGCGGTGTTTCTTCTTTCTTCATCAACCTTCTCCTCCTCGCCGAGCTTAAAGGGGGAAAGCAGCGTCCGGCGAAGGGAGAAACTTGGGTCGGTGCGTGGGGTGTCCGGCGGTCGGCTCGGTCCTCGCGATCAAGATGAAAAGTAAAAAAGGTAGTTGTGATGGGGTGCCGGGACAAAGCGGGGTGCCCCGCGCCCCTACCCGGGGTGGAAGGGGGAAGGGGGGGCTGTCGCTAAGCCAGCCGGAGTCCCTTTGCCTTCTCGGGCTTTTGTCCCCCGTGCCCCCTGTACACCCCCTGGCCTGTATCCCGTGGAAGATTGTAGTGGATGCTCCGCTCCCAGACAAAACATGCGGGGCTGTTGTTTGGAGGCGGCCGCCTCTCTGCGCCGCTGGCTCCCTGTCAAAAACATGTCCAGCCGTTCGCCTCGTGTCCCCCGCCAACTTTTGTTCTCTCCCCCTCCGTCGAGCCTCTTCCCCCTGCCCTCCCGTAAAACACTTTTTTACGCTTTTCCACACTGAGCCCCACTGTCCCCGCGAGGGGGACGAGGGTGCGGGTGCGTTTCCTAACTTGGGGCGAGGAAAGCGGGGCCGTCCGGCAAACTCTTTGTTCGCGGGGACGGCAGCGTGGGGGGGCATCGGCGGGAGGGCTTCAGACCCCTCCGCGCCCTCGACCGCGTTGTTTTGCTGAAAGTTGGACCCTTTTCTACCCCTTTTAACCCTCGAAACAGGGGGACGAAACACAAAGTACAAAAGTTTTGACGCAGGGTTACAAGGAGGAAAACTTCCCCCCCCGTTTCCCCCCCAACCATAAGGCTGTTTGACTTTTCTTTGTGTCCACCTCCAAGCAGACAAACTTTACAGTTAGAGGATCGTTACTCATCGCGCTCGTGGTGCTTTTAAGTGCCTTTAAATTAGCGCTTGGCCACAAAGACGCGGAACGTGCTTTGGGATCTAACGCTCCTGCGCTGGCTGAGAAGAAGTTCACAGCAAAGCAGTGTCTGTTCAGTTGCGATTTGCCAGTCGGCGGTGTGGCTGAAGGGTGTTTTGCATTCAAAGACCATTACATGCTCCAAAGCGGAGGGTTAGAGGGGAGCAGTGCGCATGTTCACTACTCCAGAGTTGTGCTGTGTTCCCCTTACTATGCATTCCTGCGGCTCTGTAGTAAAGCAGCCTCTCATTGTTAATACCCTTGGAGCAATTAATGCATATGTAGTTCGTGAAATCATTGGGCCGCTACAGACATGGTGTGTACTAATATGGTTTGTAGCCCTCGTCAGAAGTTTTTTTTGGACATGCCACTCGGCTAAGAGGAGCGCGCACAAAGGGAACTGAGCCACAAAGGCGAAGTTTAAAGAGCAGGCGGGGTGGTGTTGAGGAGCGCAGCGTCCCGCGGGAGCGGAGTGCGGCTTGATCCCGGTCACAGCCGGAGCTGCGCGCCCAGCTCAGCCCCCTGTGCCCGGAGACAGCGCTGGCTTTTAAAATATTACAGGCGTCTTCGGTAGGTTGAGATTCCTCACCCTGTTGGAAGCAATTGGTGGTTTGTTTCTCCCCCTTCTTTTATAGTTTCGCTGAATTAATTTAGCCCAGTTATTTTTAGGACATTCCTATGCTGCCTATTTGCACAGCAGTGGTGAGCTGGTTTCCTGTCTGCTGTTGCTTCCATTGTTCAGACTTCTCTCCCCGAGGGCAGCTGCTGGTTGGTGAAATACCAAACTCCCTGCACGTTCAACTGTTGTTCTTGCCACCCCCGAAATAAATGCGTGTGGAAAACGCTGACGTAGTTTCTAGGTATGCATGTGTAGGGCTTTGTGTGTAAGAGTGTGTGTGTGTGTAAGATCTGCTTTGAGGAGTGCAAATCCTGGGCTGAAACAATGGAAACAATGAAAGGTGACAGGCGAGAGGGAGAACTTTTGAGAGGGGCCATGGGCCTGGGGTTTGCGTGGCACAAATTAAAAGGTGAGGAGACAAAGGCGGAAACTTTTAAAAAGATGTTAGGGCTAGGGTGCCTTTGTTTTAATAAAGGTTGGGCTTGTACTTATTTGTGACCTCCTGGCATTTGAAGCTCATTCAAGAAGTTTCAAAGAGTGACTTTGTTACAGAGTTCTTGCTTGCGCTCCTAGAAAAATCTCGTTTAGAGGAAAAAAAAGTATAGTACAGCCAAGTCTAGTTGCATTAGGAGTAATAGTCTGCAAGCTGCAAAGTAGAGAGAAAAATAAATAGGCTGGTTCCTCAATTATGAAACTCATTCAGAGGAAAGAGGTGGTGTTGTTTTTTTTACTGTGGAAATTCCCTTTTGTATCCTTATAGTTTCTTGCTACTTATGAATAATTTTAAACTAATGTATTTTTGATGTTGATTTTTAAATTCGCATTGCATTTTAGCTGGGTTTTTTGTATGTGTGTTGAGTTTCAAATTTTTTTGTGTGATGCTGTGTTTGTGTTGATTAGTTTTGTTGAGGGCTTTTTTTGTTTGTTTTTGTGGTTTTTTTAAGCTAGCAGACTGGATTTAAACCTCAAGACTCTTCTATGGATAGTTTCATCTACAAATAATAACGTGATAGCAATCACATGGAACCCACTTGGCTTGTTAATTAGCTGGTTTAGAACACAGTCTCGAAAAGGCACAGGCATGTGCTCAAGTTTATACATGTGAAGAATCTTACTGAACTTGGTTACAACAGGATCGGGGGCTTGGATAGGAACTGGTTCTGTTTATCAGTACTCATTTAAAAAAATGTCACTTGAGAAATTCAGAGAACCCTGAGGGTTGGGAGGTTTTCTTTAAGGTGATTTTTGTCCATCCCTTCTCTGGAGGGCAGAGATTGTTCCTTGTGGTATACTTTGTCCTCTTTTGAATAACAATTGGCTTCTGCCACTTCCTCTGTGAAGCTCTTCCTCGACACAATGGGATAGTTGGGGGGTTTTTTAGTGCCTTTTTTTCCCCTCATAGCCTAAATTTTTCCTTTGCTTAACTTCCATTTTATTTGTCTCAGCCTCTCTAAATACTTTGTCCTCCCCCTCAAAGTATTTCAGCATACCTTTTTAAGTGGCAGTAGTTTGTTTTGAAATCAGCTTTAGTCATCACTGTACTTTTACTCAAGTTGTTTCAAGCTGTTAACTAACGTTTGGGTGTTGAGCCCAGACTTCAGATCCGAGGTGTAATCTTCTCTGAGCAGATTACGGGGAGGACCTGTAAAGTCTTTGGGCTGTGATACCATTCAGCAGTGCATTCAATCATGTATATGACTTCAGCTGGGAAGCCAGGAGGATAAAGTAATTTATAAAGAAGGGATGCTGAGTCCTGAGGTCATTAATAGCATAGACGACTCTTTAAAGTGACAATGTGGAAGTGAAGGAATGGGATTTTGTATTGTTTCTCAGACCTCTCTGCAAATGAACTTGTGCTGCTATAAAAGCAGGGTTTTTTTGTTTGGGTTAAATGTATTTAGGAGGAGACATAAAATAGCCTGGCCCTAGCCTGCTTTTAATACAAAATAAATTAGTAGGTCAGCTGGGGCTACTCATCGTGTCCACAGGCCTTTATTCTGGGTGTAAATAACAGTAAGCCAATGGTCCAGCCATGGAGCGTGGCCAGGAGCCTTTTCAGTTGGGCCCTGTTAAAACAGGAAACCAGCAGCGAATAGGCTGATTACTAACAAGACGGAAAAACAAAGCTGGGTTGTAATCAGCAGGAATGCTTTAATGAAAACAGAGCCTTGACAGCAACAATGTGGCTCCTGCTCGAGTAAAAAATATCAGCTGGGGTAGTGCGAGATTTCCAGCCATGACTTCCTGTTGCTGCTAGCCCTGTACTGCGCCAGAGATCTGCCACGAGTTCAGAGGCTGATCAGCTATTTAAATGAGCTCATTTAAATGAGCAGAGCTCGGTACTACACTGGGTTTCCTGCTTAACCAAAACCTGCTTTGTGTCACTAACTTACTGTGTCAAGTAATATGACACACTGAGCCACCGGGTCAAAGGGCTGGCTCCGCTGGTGACTCATTTCTTGCTAGGTAGGTTACGGTTAGTCAGATGGCAACTTTTACTTTAGCAAAAATCTTGTTTGAAAAGGGAGAAACGTTTTTGTATTGGTGGCTTTTTTTTTTTTTTTTT
>VZSR01001685.1:8418691-8466719 GCA_013398615.1 Brachypodius melanocephalos | reverse complement strand
TTTTCCCAGCTAAAGAAAAAGCAACAGTTCTAGGAGAGGTTCTGCTGTTAAGTCAGCTTTCTGAAGTTCGGAGAGGTGTCCATGGAGTCTTTTAGTTGTGTGGTAGATCTTGGAAAGGTCACCTCAGTTTGGGTGGTGTGTGTCTGGAGTGCTTTTTCTTATGCTATGTAAATACTGCTTGCAAACCAGTAGACATGTAACTTTTAATAGTAGTTTCTCCTTCCCTCTTGTTTCCAGCCCTTGCTGTTTGCCTCTCCCTCTTTTCCAAGGTCTTGCCTTACTGCCCATCATATTTAAAAACAAACAAAAAACCCAGCTCAGTGAAGTGCTGCAACAGTTCTGGTTTCTCACAAACAAGGGCTCTTCAAAACATTGTCTGAATAGCATGGGCTAGTTTTAGCTAGTTTAAATTCAATTTAAAAGGGCTGAGCTGCTTTGCAGAGCCATCCTGTGGTCTCTGCAGGATCTTTGTTCCCAGAAATGTTCCTCATGGCTCCGGGAGTCCATGGTGCAAGGCATGTTCTCAGGTCAGGTTGCAAGCATGACAGTACTTTCCATGAAGCTACAACAAAGTGCTTTGCTTGGAATCATTGTAAAGCAAACTTTTGACATACTTTCTACATGAATTAAGGAATTGTTTACATAATTTGGAGTTTATCTTGTGTTGGTTATTTAAATATTGTCCTATTATTCCTGTTCCATGACTGGATAATTTATGTAGCTAATCATCAGATGAAAAATTTGGTATGTCACTTTGGTGCTTGTTGGTTACATAAATCAGCAATTGGGAGCATGAAAACAATACCAAGTGAGTGACTGAAGTAACTATGCCAGACAGATTGCAGATTGATCATCCTGTTGGGAATGCTTGCGTATTAAAACCCTGCATTTCAAATTGGACAACTTAAACTAAATTTAGGGATGTTGGAGCTATTCATAAATAAGGGAAGGAAAGAATAATTTACTGTGTCAGCTTTGGCTGAAGTTTGGAAGTGTGAGGAAAGGTCCTTCTCTGTTTCTCTCTCTACCTTCCTGCCAAGTGTTAAGGAAAACTCACACATGCATACCTTCTCTCTTTCTTTGTGTGGTGGTGAGAGCTTTGGTGGCTGGTTGGTTGGGTTTTTTTAAAAGGGCATTACTTCCTTCTATGCCTTTACCTATGGATATAACATAGTTTTATATAGTTTAATACTTTCACAGGCACACTTCTTGTTGTTTAGGACTTACTTTATTTTCTTAAATAGAATTTTTTAATTATGGGTGGTTGCCCACAGAAAACTTTACTCTTGACATTTAGTTGGCTTTACTATTAAAGTTTTTAGATTTGGTGTTACAAGTGAGCAAGTTTCTTCCTTTCCACCCCCTCACCCCCCAATTTAAGTTCAAAGACAAAAAGATTAAGGGCTTGTTTTCCTTCTATAGTTTCTAAAATTGCTTCTGAAAACCAGTGTCAGTTGACTTGAAATTAGTATTAATTTGTACTAGTTGAACATGGGTAGTATCTTATTTGGGCTTGTATATAGTTTGTAATATCCCTAAAATTCTTGGTGAGTTTACAGCATGATTTTCTTTGTGTTTTACAGAATTAGTGACTAGTATATCCTACCAAAGGAGTAGAATTGTGGCCTTCCTAACTGTTGAATACTTGCTCATTTGTTTGATTTGCATTCCATAGCTTCATGTTACTAGTAGTGTGGTGTACATATATGAAGGAATAATCAGATTTTGAAATCTGTTCCTTCCTTTGTGTTGGAGGGAGAAGGTATGCAGTTAACTTGTAAATTTAGGGCCCTTAGAGTAAGCGTAGCACAGAACACGTGTTTCCAAGGATAAAAAATATGAGATGAAAACCACAAAGTTGAAAAAATAGTTAGAATAAAAACTGGAACATTTAAATGATCATGATTCTTTGATACAGAATGCAATTAAATGAGAGTACATTTCTTGATAAACTGGTGAACTCTTAGGCACCTGGTTTTTCCCTTCTTCTGCACTTTTTTCTTCATAAGTGAAAATTTCCTTAGGGGTGGTGATGAACACATTTTTTTCCTTTCTTTTTTTTGTCTTCCATTAATTTTTCTGAATGGATATAATAATTCATTTATAAAACCTACAACCTATTCCTCCCAGGAAGGAAGCATGAGGATGTTAAGAAATAATTAAATAACCTATTGCTTGAGTTGGGGTGTTTTAAGTTCTTGCTTGTTGACCTTTTGCCCAGCCACTGAATAGTTATCCTTGAAAAAAACTGCTGGATGCATACCACAGCAAGCAAACTTGGACAATATTCTCATTAGATAGAAGCTATCTGATAACGTGGAGCAGATAAAAGGTTGCCAGGGGAACAAGAAAATGAAGGTTTGCAGAGGAGGATTCCTTTAGGAACGGCTCATTGGTGCTACTTTTTGTTCAGCTGACAGAAAAGCTGCAGTGTGACAAGTTAACGCTGCAGGACGAATCTCCCATACAAGGGGCTGTACCAGTAAAGGCAGTTAATGTGATATGAAACGTCTGTGCCCTACAGTGCTGGAGCCAAGCAGTTAACGGATTGAGGAGGCTGATTGTTCTTGTCTTACAATTGTAGGTGTAGTTGCAATATCAGGCAGTGAAACGGAGGATGATGACACTATGGATGTCCCACTGGATCTTTCCTCGTCTGCTGGCTCAGGCAAACGGCGGAGACGTGGCAACCTGCCCAAGGAATCTGTGCAGATTCTTCGGGACTGGCTCTATGAGCACCGATACAATGCTTATCCTTCAGAGCAAGAAAAAGCGCTGTTATCCCGACAAACACACCTTTCCACACTACAGGTATTTGAAAAAGTACTTCTCCCTTCTAAGGGAGCTGTTTTCTGTTTTAGTTCACCTGTGGTCTAGTCATGGATACAAATGTTTACACTGCATGTGAGATTTCCTTTTTTATTGCTACTCTCCTGCTGATGGCACTCATAAGGAGAGATAGAGACTGATTATATGTTACGATGATCTTTGTTTATTGTATTGTAAAATTATTTTTCTGGGAGAACAGTCGTGAATTGGAGCATGCATGCTAATTTTTAGCGGAATCATGCCCCAAAAGACATAAAGTGTCTGTACAAGGTAATTTATTGTGAGAAGAAGGTATTTATTTGTCAACAGAGGTTTTATGGTGATAGATGAGCAGCTTAACGTGTAACTCTTCACTTCTAAAACGGCAACTTGAGGCTCGTTCCAGTAGAACATGGACATGTGTAATTACGTGTATGATCACCGCCATTAAAATCAGTGGAACAACCCAAAAGGGATAGAGCTACTCAAGGGTGTTAGTTACAGGTATGGTGAGGCATTTGTGTGATTCTTTTGGATTCTCATCCTGGGATGCCACCGGCATCTGTGAGGTCCCTTGGACACATCATTCTCATCTTCTGTGATCATCTTTGGTGGAATAGCTTTTGCCCATTGCCGCATCCCGTGCTGTGGGAAGGTGGCTGCATGAGAACTTGGGTAAACCAGGGTTTCATTTTGGGTGCTGCTAAACAGAGAGCATTCCTGATGAATTCCTGGGCTTTATTTTTCCATATTAATTCATTAGTGTAAATGTCATAATTGGCTGTGGAGTAAAATGTTCTTAATGCAAGACTAAAGAAGACTTCCTTTATGTAGTAAAGAGAAAAAAGACGTTAAACTATAAACTATCCTGTATTGCCCAGGAAACTGGTTGATATTTAAACAAGGACAAACTTAAATGAGGTAATTCATGTTATGTCTGTCGACACAGTCAGTTGAACAAGGAAAATCAGTAACTATTTGTGGGAGGAGTGGCTCTCTTCAGAGAGAAAAGGTTTTCCTGTTGTTAATTAACCTAAGCTAGGGAACAATAGCCAATAGGTTAATGTGTGTGCACAGAGTTAAAAGCTAACCCCCTAGTTTGGACTTCAGCTGTCCCGGGGCTTTCTGTAACAGGAGCAGGGAGTGGGTGCTAGAGCACCGGGAGGAGGGAAGGGCTTTGCCAGGCGTGTCAGAACTTGTCAGTAGGTCTCTATTTTGTTGTGCAGCGAAGGAAACTGCATGGAGGGATTCATTAATCTAACCATCCACTCTAGTGGCACATAGTCACACATTCATAGGGCATGAATGAAGGTAGAAATTAAGATGTCATTATATTCCCAGGTCTGCAACTGGTTTATCAATGCACGCCGCAGGCTGTTACCTGACATGCTGAGGAAGGATGGCAAAGACCCAAATCAGTTCACTATCTCGCGACGAGGGACCAAGCTTCCCGAGGGCGGCCTGGTGGAGTCTGCCATCAACACAAAGAACTACATTCCCCTGCTGGAGGAGACTGCCTTCCTTCCCGCGGCCGCCCCGCTCGGCAAGACTGTGTCCTCCTCCAAGCCGGCGTCCCCGGGGTCGGTGCTGGCTCGGCCGTCGGTGATTTGCCACACGACTGTGACTGCGTTGAAAGATGCCCCTTTCCACTTCTGCCAGCCCGCTGATGTAGGCCAGACCACGGACCTGCAGCAGCCCCCGGCCGGCGGCTTCACAGATAACCCCCTGTCCTGCCACGAGGACGCATCCAAACTGGGACCTGCTGCAAACACACAGAGTGGGCTCTTCAACACTCCGCCTCCAACACCACCAGACCTTAACCAGGATTTTAGTGGATTTCAGCTTCTGGTGGATGTGGCACTCAAAAGGGCGGCAGAGATGGAGTTGCAGGCGAAACTTATGGCCTAAATCCCCTTCCTTCTCCTTCCCCGTTTTGTTTTACCAGGCAGGGATCTAACAGCTGTGTGGTTATTGCCACCCACACGACATCAAAAGACTTCACTGCATTATTATTATTTTTTTTTATTAATCTTATTTGCACAAGGGGATTGCTGAAATGAAGCTTCCTGTCACTGAGATGGTCTTCAGTGGAATACGGTCATTCCAAGAATTATAAACTTAAAGCTACTGTAGAAAGAAAGGATTGTGTGTTTTGTTGGGATTTTTTTTAATGTTTTCTTTGTAGATTTTTCATAATGTGAGATGTTTCCCAAGATCATGTGATTTGTTTTGTTTCTTTCAGACTGTGCAATATGTAGTAATGATATAGAGTCTTCTTATCATTCCCATGTGGAACGGAATATACCGACACTCTGTCTAAATTTTCAATTTTTTTAACAATACAAACTTTGGATGATCATGCTTTTTTCCCATAATATAATAAAATATTTTCTTTAAAAGTGATGCATACAGAGTATTTTGTTGAATACAAGCTTTGCAGAAAACATGAATTACCCTTGAAATAAATGGGAGTGAGAAATATTTTTGAGCTCATGCTGACTTTGTTTGGTTTAGAGAGCCATGCTAGCAGTTGTTGTTAACCAGATGTTTAAAAGAATGCTGAAGAGTGGGCCAGAAGTACCTGATTGGGTTCTGCTATGTTGAAATTTTTCAAGGGGCCAAAGGGAGTTATGTAGGCAATTCTGACTCAGTTTCAGAGGGAAACCTTGGGCCCCTCTAAGAGTTCCAGCTCTTGGCTCCTTGAAATATTTTAGGGCTGGGAAATGTGATGGCCCGTGGGGAAGATCTGAAGATAAAAGGAAGAGGCCAGAAGAGGGGCTGGGACAAGTGTTCTTTGTAGATCTTTGTGATGCAGCTCCTAGACATGACTGGTGACAAATTTTGATAGGGGAGGACAAGGGCTTCTACCCTTACTTGGACTAGCAATGACAAGGTTTTTACTCAGTAATTCTAGTAGATGGAAATAAAGTAGGCTGTATTGCATTGAAATCTGAGTTCTGGGAGCCAGGTCTTTGTGAGATACTTTAACAGGTGGTTGGCTAAGATTTAGAAGAGATCCCTGTTGTATTGGGGTGTATTTTTGCCAACAGAATCTAAGTTACCTTCCAGAAAAGGACTTTGCTATCAAAATGACTTATTACTGAAAAACGTAAAGACTTGCAGCTCACATTTCAACTTACTTGAATGTCAGTCGCCCACCCTTATCCTTCCAACAACAGTGAAATAAGAGACCTCCAAGGTAAAAAATTGGTTCTGGCTAAGCTTTAAAAACAAACCGGTTGTCTGTTTGGGAGATTGGGGGAGGGCTTTGAGGAGCAGGAGTGTTGGTGAATTTAAGGATATCACTATGAGTAGAAAGAAGACTGCAATATTCTGACCACTATTCTGTTTTGCTGTGGCCTTTGTCATTTGCTAATGTCAGAAATAGTGTTTGTTCTCTGGAGTACTCTGGAAATCTTCTGAACTTGTACTTTTCTTGAACCTTCATGTTTAAAATCAAAATGGCAAACAGTAAACACTGGCTTACTTATGACTGCATCAGCTTTGGTCACAGAGTCATCCTAATATACTGTATGAATATAGAATTATTTTTAAAAATAATTTGGAAATAAAGCTGGAAAATAATTTTGAACATAGAGATGGCTGTATAGTCTGTCTTCAAGGAATTGCAGGTGGGAAGAGCCTTGTGTAGTGTCTCTCTGGACACACTGTACTTGATACTTCTGAGCTATTTTTCCTGGGATACCTATGTATGTATTGTTTGGTTGGGGTTTTTTTAATGACTAATTGTAAAATGAAAGTGTACTTTTTTGTAACTGTGAGGTTCATGTTGAAGGAAGACTTGGTTAATAGACATGGTTTTGTGGGATAGGTGATTTATCTTAAGGGATGCTACACACCCAAAGTGGAGTGTCATCTTTGAGATAAAAGTTTGGAAGGTGCCTTGTCCTTTCCTGTTCTTGCAGGAAGGAACTTTATTGCAACACTCCTTACACCCATGCTTCAAGCACTAATGAAAGAAAAACAGCCTCACAAATGTTTGCATTGTTTGATTTGAATTGCTCGACATTTTCCTCTTTTGTTTCCTTTTTTCAAAGCAGTTTGCTGGTGTGCTGTGGGATAAAGAAAAAGTGGGGCATTCAGATCATTAAAGGACATTTTCAGAGATCTTTACTCTCAATTACTTTGCCCTTTATAATAAAGAGTGTCAGCAGGTTTAGAAAGAAAAAACTTTGCTGGTTGAGCTGACCAGTTCTGTAATTTCACTAGAGCAGCTGCAGTACTGAAAATGAAAATCAAATGAGGAAGAAAGCTGTTGCCATTCAGGTTAACAGTTTTCATTGAAAGTAAAAGCCTGTGGTCTCTCTGCTGTTTTCATTTACTATTATGCCACACAAAGTGGTATTAGTGTAAATGACCACCAAAGTCCTGTTTGTGTAATGAACACTGCATTTCCATGTTGCCGACTGACTTAGTGGGAACTTCACTGGTGACCAATTTTGCTTGAGACCAATTATATAATTCTTAAATTATTATTTGTGTTAAGGTTACACCTAGAAGGTCGGCTGTAGTTGCAAGTCAAATGGCTGTGGCTGAGTAACACCTGACACCACACCATGTAAAAAGCTTTTCCCTACCCTGAGGTGTTATTTAACTTAGAAGAAGAAAAATACTCATATTTAGTAACCACTAAAACATATCAAAAGGGAGTTTCTGCTTTCCTGTAATCTAGCACTGATTGTTTTGGTGCTGGCTATTGAAGTTTACCTAAACCTATTCTTTCTGAGCATAAACTTGAAGTAACTTTAGATAAAGTTATCAGAGGTAGGTAGATGTAGGGCATTGGGTGGAGCTAGGATCCTGAACTGAGCAGGAGTCCTAGTAACAAACCAAAGGCTTGACACGCTGGCCACACATCCCTGGTAGTGCAAACAAAAAGTTTTATTTGTGAAACTTGTTTTACCATGGGAAAAAAAATAGAGAAGCAATGAGACAACATGGGTGGTTTTGCTGTTCTTGCAGCAGTGATGAACCCAAATGCAAAGCAGTTTCGTCAAAATCGAACCTCTGACTGAAAACACACAGTTTGGCTGCTCTGAAGCTGAAGGGAAGGCATTGCCTTGTTGCTGGAGACTGTGTGGCCAGCCAGGGCGTCAGCGAGCTGAGAGGTATGACAAATTCATGCCAGGCAAAACAGCTCACACGCAGGCTTCGTCAACCTTGTTTTCATGGCTTTTGTGCCTTGTAAACAAGTTGTGGCAGCTGCATGTGATAAATCCCTGCGCAGAGCAAAAATAATTACAATAGGGAGGGAATCTTGATCCTGGCGTGGCTGCCTGCGTGCGGGGAGGGGGTGGTGTCTCGCTGCCTGCTGGGGGGGTTGTGGTATCCCACATGTCTCCCAGCCTGTGCCATGAGGTCAGCGTACACGGCTGGAAAACCGTTGGAGCTGCAACAGCTGGCCTCGTGCTATGGGGGAGGGAATGGGGCGAGGAGCGCTGGAAGCCGGGCTGGCTTGCAGGGCTGCACCTTCCCCGCCGTGCTGGCTCTGCTGACAGCACCATCCTGCTGCCCGGGCAGAGCGGGGGCTGTGCGAGCACTGCGCTGCGAAAGGGGAAGCAGGAGAAAGCAGCAACCGGGGAGAGAGAGCACTGTGTGGTGGGGAATCAGTTTTCCCCTTGGAGGTGAGGTAAGGCTGCAGTGGGAAGCCCAGCCCACAGAAGGTGCAGTGCAGCTGGGAGTCCAGGTGCACCGTGACCCTGCTCAGTGTCACTTTCACACCTATGGTATTTAGGCCACTTGCAGTTAACTCTGTCCTGCCTGTCAGAGTCTGTTTTGATTTGCCATTTTTCTTCGAGCACTTGTGCATGGTTTTTGATAACCCTTTGAGTACTTTATATTCTCTCTAAAACTCATTTAGGTGGGGGGTTTTTGTTGTTGTTGTTTGTTTGGGGGGTTTTTCCTCTTTTTTTTTTTCTTTCTTTCTTTCTCTACTTGGCAACTTGCAATTGTCAACTTCCCGCCTGGCTTTTTCCCAGTAGCGATTACTGGCACAAATACAGCTCATGTTCACTTTTCAGGACATTACTTGTTTTAAGTCTCCCGTTCACCAACTGCCAGAATTGTTACATCTCTATCCTGTTTCGCTGGTTCAGCAGGCTCTTCTCCCATGGGTTCCAGTGTTCAGACTGAAGGAGAAGAGACTAGATTAGCCACTCACTCTAGCAAAATGTCACTTAGAGCTGTTGCTGTTCCAGACATGATAATTGTACCCATGTGTGCTGTGTGCGGTTCAGTGTCTATTCCAGTCCCTGTCACGACAATGAGTGCCTGGAGTTCTGCTCACACAGAAAATCATGTAAACCTGTGCTAGCTGTGCTACAAAGTAAAAACCCAGGCTGCATTCTCCATCTATATTTTGCCTGCATTCCTGCTGATAGCTCAAAGCCATTTTGCTCCCCTTTCCCTTTGAAACTGGCTTTATTTGCCTTTAAACTCCTCTTTCTTTCTGAAGGTGAGGTGTCAGGGCTGAGACTACAGCTGGAAGGAATCTCAAGTCCTGCTACACAGATTTGCAAAACAGAGTAGCTTTCACCAACAGGTCGGCTTCACAGCCCTTCGTAGCTCTGCAGAGCTGCTTCGTTGTGCAACATGAATCACAGTTCCTGAAGCTGATGCAGCCATGAATAAGTCACATCTGCCTCCCAGCTAATGTGTGTTCCACTGGATAGCAGGGTTTCTGCCAAATTCCATGTGTTTCTACTGACAAACAAGGTGCTGATCTTTCAACTGCTTACACAATGTGTAATAAACCTGTAAAAATGCACAGAGATAGGAGTGCTTTGAATTAGTGACTTAACTGGGAGGAGGAGAGGGGGCACAGGTGGCAGATTGTGAGTTGAATGAGTGCAGCTGACAACCATCTAACCCTGTTTATTCTTGGACAGCTTCCCTGGGACCACAGACCAGGGCTGTGGCTGCTTTCTCTAATTGCAGCCTAGGCAGATCCTGCCCTGGGCACCAAGCCCTATCTTGAGGTGTGTAACAACATGACCTTCTCAGAGAGAAGAACCCTTGTCTGGGCATATATAAACCCTGCACGTGGTTTTTGTTATGTGCCTTTCATCACATCATTTAGCTGACGATGAAGAGGATTGACTTGGCTATGGTGAGGGTGGGTCAGTCCCAGAGCTGTGGGTTTTGCAGTAGATACATCTATGTTTGCCTGGTTTCTCTGAGTCTTTCTATCTCTGCAGTGTTGCCCCACTGCTGGGGAAATAATGTCCTGGAGCTCCTCCATCAGTGACATTTCACAAGTTGGCAGGGTTCACCTTCTTTTTGGGAATATTCATTTTTATATGTAGTAGTACAGAAATAATTCCCAACTGTGAGGCCTGTAGTTTTACTAGTATGCTATTCTATAAGTGTATGTACAGAGAATGTTTGATCCTGCCTCTGAATTCCCTACAGCCTGATAGGTCTGTGGGAAATCATGTGTCACACACTCCATACTTGCCTCTGCTTCCTCCCCAAAACCAAGAGGGCCTGAGAGCCTTCCATTAGGGATAAACAATTTGCTTTCTTTAACTGATGTGTCCTATCTAGTTTCAGCATAAACCAAACATTCTTCCCTATTTCCACTTTTACTCTGGGGTTCTAGCTCTTTTGCAGGAGCAAAATTGGGTTTTTGTTGATTGGCAAATAAGTTTTAGAGCTTAGCTGGGGCTTTTTTGGCCTTTAGAAATCTCCTGTAGAAGCTGTTGATAGAGAAGAGAGTCTTGACCATAATTTGCCATCAGCTTGTAGATTTTACCAAGATGCAATTTTGTGTGGGTGTATATATATCTATACCCTCTCTATATCCTAGTAAGGATATCCTATGTGTATTGCTCCTGGTATTTATATAAAAAAATAAACAAAATCACTTGACCGATGTGGGAAGAATGTGATGTCCCCAAGCTTGCTTTTATGAATTCGTATACTGGTCTTGGAAATTGTTCTGGATAGAAGGCACATAACTGATGGTAAGGATCTCAACAGTTTTGTAATTTTCCTGAGTAAGCATTCAGCCATTTTGCCAGAGCCTGTAATTTCACTTCCTTTTCTAGCCTGCAATGTTCTGATTTCTTGACCTTGTGTCCAATGTTTTATTTTGTTTTCTTTTGACTTCTAGTCTCATTCCTTGTTTGAACTCTCCCTCTATCATTTCTCTCTTTGTTTGACTTGAGAGTGCTTACACAACATCATGCATAGTCCATTTAACTAGGTTAGAGATATTTTGACTAGTTTTGTACTGTTTAGAAAGGCATCTGATCTCTGCTACTCCACTACACTAACCACAACAGCTAATCTTGCTCTGATGCAAACAGATCAACTTCTGTTCATGAGCGAAAGCACATTTTCTCTGTGTAGATAGCTCAGCTTTTTTCTAACTTCTGCTTTCTGTGTTGTGACAGGGGTAAGGCAAAGAAAGAAACAATTAATAATAAAATCCACTGGGCATTTTCAAAAATGGAGGGAATATTTTTAGTTTTGCTTCAGTGGCGTTGCTGGTTTCAGTGTGCTTTCAGAGCCCTGGCTCTGCTGCCATGAACCTTCTCCTGGTGAGGTGTGAAGCAGACATTCCTCTGCCAACCTGAATGAAAAGGTTAGTTCAGGTTATTGCATTAAACACTGCTTAGGCAGTTGCTTCTGTAACTCATTCTTCGTGTTAAATTCAGCTGGCTTGCATTCAGCCAAGGTATTTCCAGTGATTTGCTGCCAGCTTTCTCCAAAGGCCTCCTCAAAAGTCTTTCTTCCTTAGCTGGTGATATTGTGGAAAAAACCTCCTGTAAATATCTCGGTTTAGTGTGTAGATTTGCATCTGCAAAGCACATACTGTCTGTTGTAAAACAGTCAGTCACTCCACCTCCCTTCCCCTACCAAACCCACCTTGACCCCTGCTATGGTGTCCATGGCACCTGGGGCAGAGAGGAAATGTCCCAGTCACTCTCTGAAGGGAGAGTAACATCCCTCACCATCTCTTTAGACCCTAGGAGGAGGTGGTGGGGATACAGACATACATGTCTGCATTCCCATGGGAGAGTTCCCACTCAGTCCTGCAACACCTTACTCCTTCACCTGTGTGTGATCATGGGGTGCTGGTGGTCTTGGGGAGGGCAGCACGTGAAGCCCAGGTGGGTATTATGCCAACAGCCAGCACCACTCTCTGAGCTTCCTCTGATGTGGCAGCGTGAGTTTAAATAAGCAGGAGTCATGAAGGGAGGTGTGGGGGGGCTGCGTCAATTTCCCTCATATTTACACTGATAAGCAACAGGTATTTCCGCTGTGAAACATTTAATTTCCTTTCCTTTTGAAATGCAGTGATGCAGAAGCTCAGGTTTCCTTCCACGGGGTCAGAAGAGCAAGGAGGGCTGCATGGACCAGCTGATGCCTGTGTTGGCCAGACTCTCCCCATCTGGCAGAAGTGACTCATCGGTGGCATGACCCAAGCACTCTGTGAGGCTTGTTGAGCTCAGGGGGAGTTTGACTTCAGATCCTCTACTTCCTTGAAGATTTGCCTTTAGTCCTTGCCTTACCCCAGCCCTCATCTACATTTGCTATCCAGCTTGTGCTGAAGTGGTCAGACGCCTTCCCGGTGCCAGTCCCTTGTTTTAGGGTGTGGGGAGCTGCCATTGCAGATTTTGAGCTGCTGCCTCCACCTGGGGCTCATTACATGCAGCTTCCTCTCCAGCTGCCAGGGGCCTGGACAGAGAGCAGGGAAATGGCACACAAGGCACTTGTAAAACCCTCAGCTCTGTCTGCCACTGAAGGAAGAGCTGGCTGAGCCTCCCTCCCTCCAGGACAGGCTTCCTGCCCTAGGAAATCCCCTGCTGTAAGGCAGCCCAGGAGATCCAACTTGGGCATCTCAAAATGTGGCCAGTCAGCACTGGCTGGGTACAGAATGAGAGCTTCTTTAGAAAAGGGTTTTTAGAAAACCCTAATGAAACCTTTTAATTATACATAAGAAAAACCAAAAGTGATCCTGCCTGCTCCCCAGCACTGTGGTTTACTTCTCTGGAATACACTGGAGTTTGATCTTTGAGAAATGATATCTAAAAAGCCCATATGTAAAAACTTAACTGTTCCAGCGATAGGATCATAATCTGCCTTTGATCCTGTAAATTGTTGAACCACAACTCTATTCGTTGCCCAAGGACTGCAGGAAATGTACACAGGGTTATGCAAATCTCTAGGAGAGGGAATGTTTTGCAGAGGTGGGGGGAAAGATGATTCTTGCCACAACTGTCAGTCTCTGGATTGCAGCTGAATAGTTTGGCAGTGTCGATGCTCTCCTGTGTCACCCTGCTGCCAGTTCCCACGGCTCCTACCCCTCTTTGCTCACTGTCCAGTTGTGCAAGTCTGGAGCGGCGAGCTTTTTGAGCTTTTTTCAGATCTCCCTCTGCGTGCGCTGGTGGCATTTACAGGCACAGTCTGCAAGCTCGGTCCTTCGTCTGCGTTTTTCTCCAAGCCACCACTGTGAGTGCAGTGTTCATGTTTTGCCTCTAAATCCCCATGACTTTTGCTGGCTGGGGATGTTTGCACGGGGTGGGTCAATCTGATGGTAAAACACAAAACAATTTCTTTGGGGAACCTTGAAGGGAGCTAAGCCCGCACCAGAGCCCAACCAAGGCAAGACAACAACAGAACGGGGACATGGCCAGCAGATGGCTGTCAGGCAGGACTTTAATTTTGTGTAAAATGTGAATTTTCCTCTTTCCCAGACTTGGAAAAGAATAGTCAAACCCTTGTAAAGATGCAGGTTGGATGTAGTGTGGGAGTACATCCATCATCAACACCACATTCAAAACAAGAGTGCTTGACATCCTAACCATGGCTCAGAGTAACACATACTGATAAAAAAAAAAAAAAAATAGAGGTCCTTTGATACCGTCTCTGTTTTTTGTTTGGGTTTTTTTTTTGTTTTGTTTTTTGGGTTTTTTTATTTGTTTTGTTTTGGTTTTTTTTTGGTTTTTTTTTGTTTTGTTTTGTTTTGTTTGTTTGTTTGTTTTGGGGGGCTTTTTGTTTTTTTTTGTTGTTGTTGTTGTTATTGTTGTTTGTTTGGTTTGGTTTGGTTGTTTTTTTTTTTCCCTTTCTTTTGGTATGTAAGCTAAGTGGCATGACACTGGACTTTGGTACTTCACCCAATTTACTTTAATTTGCATGTTGAAGAAAGACATCAAAAGGGCAGGATGAGCCCACCATTGCCCAGCTGCCCTGCTAAGGCTCCCCTGGCAGCCGTGTTGTGCTATGCCGGGGAAGGCTGTGCCGCATCCAGAGCACAGCCCAGCCTTTTCTGTAAGCTGCATGTACTGCACAGGTTCAGGGGCTGCACACACCAGAATGTGGGGCAGTGCTGCATCAGCTGGGCAGGAGTTTGTTTTGCTGTTTCTGTTTGGTTTTTTCACCTCGGTGATAATTCTTACCCAATGTGCGATCTCTGCTCTGTGTACTTTACTACTCCTTGTGATAATCAGAATCCGGCCCTGAACTTTTTCACTACAAAGGAAACAAGAACTTTGCCCTGTTGGCTGTTAACAGGGCACTCAGCGATGCAGCAGCCTCTTCTCACGTGCAAAAACTCCCGAAGTCTGTGGAAACCAGGGTTATGCTGATGACAAAACGCTTACTGTTTTTGCACCAATGCGGCTGGAGATCAGGTACTTTGACACGGACATCAGATTTCTGGTGTCAGACTCCTCTCAAAAAAAGGAGCAGGCACCCAACCAGTTGGTGGAAAAAACCCTTTAAACACCAGGACCGCCAATAACTCGCTGCGTACGGCTCAAAGTGCAACCTGTGGTGGGTTCGAAGCGCTGAAACATTAACCAGACCTTGGGGCACCGTCTGTAGTTGCCGCTGGGTGCCCACACCGCGGCTGCCGGGAGCGGGAAGTGAGGGTGGCGGTGCTCCTCTGGGTGTGCAGAAAGGGCGCAGCGGTGTTTGCACAGCGCGGACGGAAGCGCCGCTGGCGGCCCCGAGGCGCTGCGTGTGCGGCGGGGCGGCAATGGCAAGGTACGAGCTTCCCCGTGCGGGGAACGAACAGGGAGAGGCCGAGCGCTCAAATCTCAGCCTCCAGCTCTTGTGGAAGGGCTCTGATGAACGCTGCAGTGATGGTGGTGGTGGCCCGAGACTGTCCTTCCACGTCCACTCTTTTGTTTGCAGGTATAACCTGCCTCAGGTGAAACCCCTGGCTCTAAGCCTCCCCCTGACCCCAAATGAGGTAAGGCTTGTGGAAAGAACAAATGTTATTTATGAAATTGCAGGCTGCAATAGTAGGGGGAAAGGAGAATACTAGAGCTGCTTCTGGCCCCTCACCTCAGAAGGTTTGGTGGTGTTTTCTTTTTAACAGTAGTGAGGTGTCCTGGAGATCAGATGAGGAGATATGAGGAGCCAGAAAGCATTTCTGAGCATTCAAGTGTTGTAATCATGCTCCCTGAGCTCAGCTGACACAGGAGACAGGTAAACACATCCCACTGCCCAGGTAGGTGACAGTATATAAATCTTCAGAACGCCCTGAGGAATAACAAGTCTTTTGCAACTTTGCCGTTGTACTCTAAAGAAGTTATGCTTGCGTGATGGATGGCAGTGGTGCCCAGCCATTTTCTGAGGTATAGCACAGCTCCCAGCTCCCTTGCAGATGTTTTATCCTCAGCTGAAGGGAGGGTACAGCAAGCTGTGCGTCAGTGTCGACTCTTGCAGCTGTAGAAACTTGTCATTTCCTTTCCAAACACCAGCACTCTCAGCAAGGCAGTTGGCCTTGGGCCAAAAGCCATTCCTGTAGTGTCTGTTCCTGCTATATGCATGTGTAATGCTAACTTACCTGATTCCTGATGTGGGTTTCTCCACAACCACTGCCACATACCTGTGTCTTGTCAGTGTGGGGGCTTTGGGAGAAGCCTCTTCCATTAGCAAGCCTTAGTGTGAGTTTACCTGAGAGCACATCCCTGTTCAGGGGAGCAAAGCAATGCTTTTCTCTGTCTGTGCTGAATCATTGTTACCTGGCAAGGCTTTGAGAACTGTGAGATCATATCTTATTGTAGCATATTACAGCTGCAGAAAAGGTATTGGAATCTTGGGTTTATATCAAAAGACTAATTCGTGATCAGGACAATAAAATATTTAGGTCTAGAACTTTGCCTTCACGGCTCTTTGTAAAGTAATTGCTCTAGTAGTAGTGGCAAAAGAAAGGACATGCTCATTTATGGTGCTTTAAATCAGACAAATAATTTCCAAAGACAAATAACAAAACTGTAGCAGAGAGCTCTGGTGCAGGGCTCCTTCTTGGATTGTAAACACTGCAAGACAGAAACCATCAATATTTACACAGTGCTTAGCCCAGCACAGTGCAGCTTCCCTGGTTGGGGCTTTGGAGGCACTAATAGGAATATTAAATCACGCTGAATACCTTCTTGCAATATTTACAGTGTAACGATAACCAAGCATGTGTGTGCCAAGTACTGTGGATTGTGACCATGCAGCACCAGAACCAGAATACCTGCAATGAGGCCAAGCCTTGTGATATCTTCCCCCTGCTCATCACACGTGTGCTGCACCCCTTCTGGTGCTCCCAATATCCATCAGAAGCATCTTAGAAGGCATGATGCAAGAGTAAGTGTGTTACTGTGTGAGCTGTCACCAGTTGTGCCAAGGACTGTGGATTGAAAAGTCAGGGGGGAAGAGAAAGCATTAAAAATACTCCTGCTATGTTGCCCTGTGGGCTCACAGAAATGTGACACAGAGAAGAATTAGCCTTTTGCGGTTTCATGTTTCCCTGACCTTTTAAGAGAGAAAGAAGAAAACAGATCCAACTTCTTCTCTCAGTTACAATGCTGAAAGTCCAGAGCAAATGTAATACACTGGCTCCTGAGGTGTGAGAGCAGAGTTTCATGTTGTCTGTTGAAAAGCAGAGAGAGAGAGCTGAGGTGTAAAAATAATTTAAGAAAAGCTGCGTGAGTTCAGAGATAAACCTCCATCCCAGGCAAGTGTAATTATTGGTGTTTGAGTGTAATTTTGATGTTTAAGGAGATCCATTCAAACTGCTATGGTGGGATTCCTGCCTTGGTGTCAGTTTGAGGTAAAATAGAAAACACGTGGCTCCTAGAGCACAATGCCCTCCTACGTGTGAGTGAGGGATGTGCCACAAGGGAGGACTCCTGGGCACCAGCACTGCAGCTGACAGCCCCTGGCAGTGGCAACTACTGCTGATGCATGTGGCAGAGATGCTGTGACAGCACCTGCAATCACACCACATGACACTTGGGAAGGCCTTGAACCATTAGTGTTATGCTCACACGTGCTACTTGATACAAAAACAGTTCCAGTTAAAAGTAATTTCAGGATTGTTATTTTCACTTATGCAACTGTTGACAAACAAAATCTGCTTGGATTATACCTCAATGACAAACTCTGCATGCTTCAACAGGTTTTCTTGGTTTTATTTCCCACCTTTCACTAATGGAAATTTTTATCTCAGAGAGAGAAAATACAGGAGGTGGGCTGCTTCCCACCTGAAATCCCAGCATTGCCTTGCAGAAGCTGATAGACGTGAATCATCACAATGAATGCAATGCTGCACGCAAGCAGCTTTTGTTACAAACACAAGGTTGTTAAGCAAAGGATGAGAAACATGTGGAGTACACTTCAGTTTGCTAATGTATGGCTGGGTTCCCAGGTTCGTGCACATTCTTGCAGACAGGCTGCAGTTGTCATGATGCTATTGCCAGGAAAGACGTAAACAAAAGGAAACCTCTTATTAATTGGAGCATTAGGTTAGTAATACAAAAGGGTACTTCATGGACCCTTTCAGATTGATACACATCATCTGTTTGTCCAAGATGTTTTTCTCTTATGTGTAGTCATACAGCCTCTTTGACGTAAGTCACCGTTTTCTTACATTTTTTAAATAACAGCAATATTTACTATGTGGTGAATCAGGGCACTGAGCAAGATCATAGGATCCTCTTGCGGAGGATCGTGACTTAAAATTCACGTGTTTTAGGCAAAGCGTTTCTGGATTCATTTGAAGACTGACACATGGACATGTTTCCGTTGAAGTTGCTACAGGTTTGTCTTTGTGTACGCCTCCACTACATTTTATGGCTGGCAATTAGTCTGGGATGAAGTCTGGTTTCTCTCCCAACATTGCAAATGCAACTGTGTAACTTCACTAAAATTCCAAGGCTGGTTCTTATGCTGGATTAAAACAATAGGTAGCGAGATGAAAAGAGAAGTCACCCTTTCAAACTCTTCTTTCCCACCATGACAGCTTACTTCATGGAAGGAGATTAGTTTTGGCTTGTGTTTAATGCACACCACATTCCCCTAGAGTTGCCACTGCTCCAATAACAATGCCCTGCCCTGTGCAAGGCCATCTGTTGCCCCGGGGTTGGAATCTCCCTGCCCTCAGCTGGCACCATGATACTGCCCTGCGGCTGATCTACCTCTGAGGTCTGTGGAAATGGTAGAATTGTGGGCATGGTGGCACTGATGCACTGGGAAGGGATGTCACATATTTAAAAGCTATTTACTGAAACGTTGCCCCGAGGTGTAGCTGTTGCTACAGGTGTGATTGGCCCACAGCATAACAAAATGCCATCTCAGTTTTAGTGCATCATCTGTGACCTGTCTGGCCCATACCGTTTTTTCCCCTTTTGTTGTCAATTATTGACTGGAGAAATGAAGAATGACACATGCTTAAGTACATCAGTTATCTCAATTTCCTTCCCCTTAGGCCTAGCTTAGCCAAGGTTTACCAGAACAATCTACAAAATGAAGAAGTTTCAGTATTTTTTTTTTCAGGTGACAGGAATTTTCTCCTGAAGACTGACAAAAGGACTAGAGCACAGTGAGTTATTATTGCAATCACTTATTAAAAAAAAAAAAAAAAGACAAAAGAACATGCTGTAAGATAACAAATGATATAGCCCAACTTGTGCAATGCAGTAACTTCTCAGTGCCACAAAAAAAAATTGGAGACGATCACAGTCCTGAATGCACACTCACAAAGCCATTCCAGATTGCAACCATGAGCACCCATAGTCAGTTCAACAGGAAAAAGTAAGATATAGTATTTTAAGGGCAAGAGTTTGATAATTCTCTAGTTTGAAGCCAGGGATAAGTGATAGGTTGGACATTCCCACGGGGAAATAGACTAGTTACATTGGAATGGGTTACCCTTTGATATTCAACATATCAGCTCCCTAGTTACCATCTCCAAACTAAGGTGTTTGCCTCAGCACATGGTTGTTTACACAGTGACTTATCTTACCTTGGTGAGATATTTGATACCCATAAAACACCCGTCACACTCTGTCCTACTGCTTTTCTTTAACCCAAGGCAAGGCCCATCCCTCTTCCAAAACCTTTGACAGCTTTGAAATACGGCAGTGTTGCTGTTGGTGTAGCTCAGGGGTCGTGCAGTGGTTGCTTTCTCCAGAGGCTCTGCAACACCTCGGTACTTCCTCCTCTTTAAACAGACGTGGCAAAATCCATAATTTGTTTCCATTCTGCTTGGCTGAAAATGAGGAAAACTTTAACAGAGATAGTTAACTGAGATAGTTAACTGAAGAGTCAATACAATGAAGGCCTCTGCACCAGAAGTAGCCCATAATAGGTGGTGGCAATATCACATCACAGCTCAGCTTGTTTTTTAATATGTGTTTTTTTGGGTTTTTTTGTTTTTGTTTTTTTGTTTTTTTTTTTTTTCTTTCCTTCTCTCATGTGTGGTTTTTTTTTCCCTCTGGGTGGAGCAGAGCTGGGGAGGTGATGACTTACCTGCCACAGCTCGGTAGATCGCAATCTGGAACTGGCAGAGTGTTAACACAATGCCCCAGCAGAGCTTTTCTGTCTCTAATTTCAATGATTATGTTGTTACTGGATCAGTGAAGAGAACCATGAAAAACACAATTACCAGGAAGCCCTGTTCCTTCGCTCGCCCCTTTGTCTTGCTGCGAACGGGGCATGTGACTCAGGGAGCAATCGAGGGCCGGCTGTAACCTCACGCACTGCCGAGAAGGGTGCTGTCCGCCCATGGGACCCAAGCGTGGGAAAGCCTGGCTGCTGCCTGGAAGGGCCAGTCACGTCATGTTTTGCAGCTGGCATCCAAATGCATCCTGATGAATCAAGCGAGAGCAGCTACCTTCTCCTGCCGCAACGGCGGCCGAGCCGCCGTGCACAAGAGGGGCTGTAAAAACCTCCCCGCATGCAAAAGCACAGGGAAGGGACCATGTTGTGAATGAGTTTACTGTGACAGCACAGCAGTGTTTCACAGGTCACTGGCATAGCATCACACTAAAGGGAGAGGGGTATTCTCAGGTTTGCTCAGCGCAGGACCATGGCTAGTGGGTCAGAGCCCCGACTCTGTGACGTGATGCATAGTGGGAAAAAAGAAATTCACTCGCTCTCTGCACTCCAAATCATGTATAAAGCTATGACCTCAACAGCAAATACCAGTAGCAGCAGAGCAGCCAGTATTTTTATCATTAATTGCTATCAAAAATGTCAGCTCAAAGTCATCAGATTTGATAGGCGATCATGCTCCGAACTGGCGGCTGAAGTGAATTATTTGCCTATTGCGTGATGCAAAAACAATGTCTTGCAGGAGAGAACAGACATTGGCAAACAAACTGACAAGAAGATATACTTCTGGGGAAGGCTTCTGATTTGATCTGGAAGGAAACACTGAGTATAAATAGGGAGAAAGTTTACCTGCATGAAAGGCGGGGTTGAGCCGTGGCTTGGACTTCCTTACTCTGCTGGAGAACAGCATGAAACATACCTGCTAGTTTACTGCCTTTGAGCTGCTTTCAATACAAAAAGGTACCAGACACCTCAGAAAGTTTTTGAAGTAATAAAGCATTTCCCCCCACCATCTCTGGTGCATCCATTTATTAGTGACTAATCAGCACATAAATTCCAGCATGTGAAGAAAAATCCCTTGGTGTTAAGCAGAATTTCCCCTGCCCATGGATCTGCAGCACAAATCTTTCTGGTCTTTCTGTGCTGAGGGTCTA
The DNA here is from genome assembly GCA_013398615.1 of Brachypodius melanocephalos. Taxonomy (NCBI): domain Eukaryota; kingdom Metazoa; phylum Chordata; class Aves; order Passeriformes; family Pycnonotidae; genus Brachypodius; species Brachypodius melanocephalos. The sequence goes on along the minus strand of VZSR01001685.1, from coordinate 8,445,897 downwards.
GGCATGGGCAGACAGGATACGGTGCAGCACTGGCACACTGTTAATGTAACTACTAAATATTACAAAGTGAATCGGGACCTGTTTAAATACTAGTATAACCATGAACATCATCCAGGACATGTTTCTGTGGGATTTGGTGACTGTCTTTATTTCACACAGTGGGGAAAAACTCCATCTGGAAGCAGGATTCCAGTGAAGGGAAAGTTAGCTATGCCTGCCAGGGATCTCTTTTGCCCCCAGAAATTCAGACATCACGGGACATAAGCAGAAAATGAAAGGGAACCAGCGAGGGGAAAATTAAACAGGCTTGGGGTCTTCTTGCCACTTCTTTTGAAGTCCCCAGTGTAACTCCTGGCATCTTCAGTGGGGTTTGGCTGGGTTCTGTGCAGAAGTGCCTTTGAAGATTTTGCTAAGGCTCAAGGCCTTGATCATGGCAACTTTTATGCCTGTGAGCAACTCTGTGCAGATGAACACTTCCAGGGTGCTCAGCAGGATGCTTCGGATGAGACTTTGCAGGGCTGGTCTTAAGCAATGAGAGCTTAAGAGAAACATTCTGCTTGTCAGGCTTTTATCCTTGACCACATCAAATGAAATGCCTTGGCAGTTCTGGAAGAACAAATTTGCATTGAAAACCCACAGCTCTTACAAGCAGTGCATTAATTATTTTATTAATTTTCTCTTTTTACATTATGGGAAACATTTATCTATTTACATTTTCCTGTCCACACACAAACCAGATAGATAATCCTATGGAAACCCAAATCATTAAGCCATAAAACACTCTCCTCTGTCTAAAGGCTTTCTAATTTGTCATTTGTTTCAAATCAAAAACATTTTAAAAATCACATTTGGGAATGCAGGTAGGCCAGTGATGTACATTCTAATTAAAATATGCATTTGACCATCTTCCTTAAAAAAACAAAACAAACAAAAAAAACCAACAAAAAACCCCAAAACAAAACAAACAAAACTCCCCCAAAAATTCACAAAGATGCAGTTTAAATTAAAGTGATAGTGCACATCAGAGCATTAAGGGATCACCAATAAATAAACCGAAATATATTACAAATAAATTATTTCTATTTACCTTTTCAAATATTAAAAATCTTTAATCCATTTGCTCATCTTTCTTTACAAAAAGATTATGAGAATTTTATGGAAACATCTCCAAAAAATATAATAAATACCTCTTTTTTTTTTTTTTAACTTTTGAAGCAGGAGACAAAACCAACCTTTTCTAAAATTTTTCCCAAGGGAAAAAAAAACCCCAAACAATAGTTTAGTCCCAAAGTGAAACAGAATATAGGCGAATATACACTGGGCAGTTTAGACTAAAAACAAATAGTTACAAATTATACTAAAAGAGATGATGGAGCAAATACACTAGCATTAGTGTCGGTGAATGAGTCAAGTGGTTAACTAGTGGCATTCTATGGGCAGAATTATTTTATTTTGTATTTTCTGGCATTTGCTGTATTTTTAATATTTTGCTAAAAAACTAGGCAAACATTATAATAACCTCCAGTGCCAAATGAACTATCAAGCATTCAGCTAAGAATAAATTCATTTAAAATAGATACAAAAAATATTCTATGATATACAAATACAGTAATTTGTACTGTACAAGACTAGATAGTCTTCACTTCTCTGCTTTTGTAGGGGAGAACTTGCTGGATATAAATTTCTGTAGCCACTTGTCAACCAAAGTCTTAACTCATCTTTCATAAAACTTTCACAAAACTAAGTAAATCTGCGACACAGTTGTGAATGTGGACTCTCACCTGGGTACTGCTTTGAATACTTCAGTACAAATGAGTTCCAAACATTTATTACTTCCTATGACTATATATGCTCAAAAGTGGCAGTTGGCACTATTACATACTGCAAACACGGTGATGTTTTGTTGCTGCTAAAAGTTAAACGCAGTGTTTCAAAACTAGCAAATACACTGGTATTCAAACGCTTAGAGGGTCAAACCTTTTGAAGCTCCTGTAACACCAAGCACTCTAGAGTTACAATGGATTTCTGATTACTCTAGTTAAAAGTCTTTTATATATTAAATTATTAGCCCTTATCTTGTAAACCACAGCAGTAAATATTTGTGCCCTGTTTATAAAGACATAGCTCAGATATCGATGGCTTTGAGAGGTAGCAAATTCTCTAGTGGTTTTAATATGCTCTCATGAAAACACTGGGTGCCAGAACCTATTACCTCTCCTATTTTCTCGAATAAAATTAAATTAGCACCTGGCTATGATGTCATAGGAAAAGAAGCTGTCCGGCATGGTCTTGATGAATTGTTTTAGCAAGAGCTTTACTTTTCAATGACAATTTTCAATGCTTTTTTAAGTGCAAGCTGCAGAATTACGCCACATGTGCAGTGGGGTTTTCCACTGGTTGGACTGTCCATAGAGGTTGAGCAGCCATGGGCACAGCCAGCCAGCAGTGGCCTGCAGCAAGGGCTGCCACCTGTGCCCCTCCGTGGTGGGGCTGTCCCTGTGCTCCCTGGGAGCAGAAAGCAGCCTGCCTTCCTCTCCTGCGTACCCCTGCCCTGGCAGACAGGGTGAAGAGCGCACAGGGAGCAGCAGAGGAGTCTGGAAAACATCGCTGCAGGACTGCACACGTGCTGAGGACTGACTGCACAGCGCTCCTCTGCTCACACCAGCTCTGTCACCCAAAGCAGCTCACGCTAATTCTGCTGGCAGCAGCACATGCCAGTTTAGGCACGCGTGTGCGCACTCACACACGCTCACACGCACGCACACAACTCGCTCTCAGCAACATGCCTGACATAGCTTTCCTAATGTTGGCACAAGAGATTCCAGTAGCAGCGTGGTTGGCATCATTCCTCGTCAGAGGAGCTGGAGGACAAGCCCCTGCCCCAGCCAGAGGTGTTGGAGGGGACAGACACACAGGAGCTGACCTCTCAGGCTCCTCTCCAGCCCTATTATCTGCCATTTCCGCCCACTGTTACTCAGCTACTTAGGATGCATATTCTTCGTGATTGCAAAAGAATGGCAGAAGCCAGGGTAGGAAGGCTTGTCGTGAAAAATATTAAGTTCATATTGATCCCATAACTTGTGAAAAATAGTCTATTGTTCTTGCTCAAGTGAGTACTTTATACTATTAAGAGGAGGCTGAATTAGAAATTTACTCCTAAATATGGATGGTTTGGTGATAAGCAGTCTGAACTGTAGCATACAACCAGCTGTGGATAGAGCAAAGCAAGCCTGGCCTGGAAAAGCATCAGAGGCTCCATGTACAGTAATTCACCTACAGGTGTCCGTGTGTGGCTGCGTGGACGTATGAGATTGGATGGTCCCACCGAGATTAAGACATCAACAAAACCAAGCTTTTTTCTTTTTTTTTCTTTTTTTCTTTTTTTTTTTTTAACCAATATAATCCATACAATACAATACAAGAGGAATTGACAATACAGTACAATTTTAAAAATTCTTAATACTTGGACAAGAAAATCCTTCTTTTATATTATCTCTTTAACTGTCATTGCTTCTTATCTCCTTCCTTTTTACTCTTTTATTGCCTTTCAAAATAGATTATTTCCCTGGAAGATCGAATTTACAATCTTCTGCTGATTGAAATGTTTAAGTAGTGATTGATGAAATAAAAATGAGGCAGTTTGTGCAGCTGTGAGTGTGCAGGTATCATTCCACAGGATCTTTTACATCCCTGGCCATCTCACCTGTGGGATATACTTCCACTTTTTCACCTGCCAGAGCTGTGGGGTTTCTTTTCGTCCCCCCCTCCCCGCTCCCACCCCAGCCCCCTCCCCCTGTGTGACTCCTTAATTCAGGTGAAGATGTGATTTGGAGGTTTAGAATAAAGTGCGCCATCTGCTTTAAAAAAAACAGTAATAAAAAGAAGGGAATCCGAGTCATAGCTCCTTTCATCTTTTGTGAGGAAGACAGCAGAGTCCGAAAGGATCACCCTGCATGACTGAAAATACCAAAGTCCCCTACAGTTTGATATTGCTGTACACTGGGTAACAGACTAGCTTTAGGTCAACTAAAGGTCATGAGTAAGTTAAATGGAGCATCTACTGTACAGGTGTGCAGGTGTGTGGAAGTCTGAGTGCTGCATTTATTTGTTCCAAACAGAAAAGAAAAAAGGATCGTGCTCGTTTACATGAGGCAAAGTGGCAGCATCAGTACATGTGACAAAGCATCGTGATGACATGGGCGGACCTTCAGAAAGCAAGGGTGATTAGAGGACATCTCTCGGAGGACCGACAACTACGCCACAGCAGTGGAGTTCACTGGGAGCATCGGGGCAGCTGTGTACAGAGAGAGGGGAGGGGGAGAGGAGGGACAGAGAGCGAGAGAGAGAGGAGGAGGAGGTGGTACAAATACTTCGTGGTGACCTTGAGCAGGAGCCTAGAGGGGCAGATTATACATGAGGCTTGTCTTGCCAGAGAGAGTCCTCCTGGTTGGATCCCTTCATAGCCTGGTCTGGGCTTCGGGGATGTATATCTCAATGCTTTCGGCGCTCTCGGTAGCTGAGTTCTGGCGGACCGATGCAGCGCGCTTGGCAGCCATCAGCCGTTTCCGGGCCTCTTGACGCTGCGAGCTTTCCAGAGAGCGTTCTCGTATGAGTGGCACCTGACCTTTCGATGGCTTCTTTGGCACTGGAGGAGGGACCCTTCTCTCCTGATCAAAGCAGAAGGTTAATGGCATTATACAGCTTCTCAGGGAAAGGCGGGAAAAACTAGGATATATCAGTAGTTAGAACACACATTTTACCTAAGGTTTGTTAGCTCTTATCTGCCTTTCTGTCTTCAGTCAACTGGCTTTTGTGCTCAAGGGTTCATAAACATAGGGCAAGGGCAAAGGGCCTCCCCTTTGTAGCATGGAGGGCCGGCTGCCGTGCTACTTCTCCTCGGGGACGGTGCTGCCAGGGCTGAGGCCCCCACCGCTACCTGCTTAGTGCCAGGGACTAGGAAAGAGACCGACCTCCCGCCACCAGCACAGCCGGGAGGGAACACTGCTCTCAGCAGAGGAACTCTGCAGAGCCCCAGCTCCCGGGCCACCCTCTTCTATCCGTGCACAGCGCTAGATGCTCCTGCAACACGGAGGTGCTGTGGCTTTGGTGTTCCCAAATGCAGATGGGAGCTATCTGTCTGCAGCTGGTGCATCAGAATAAGTAGTTTTTAGAAATATACCATATATTTATGTATCTATTTTGTAGTAGTTTAGTGACTGCTCAAAAATCCCACATTCTGGGTCTCGCTGTGCAAGCTCATACACTCTGGCCTCATGCTAAACAGGTATGAAGCTACATTCAGCTAGAAATAGAAGATATGGTAGGAAAAACTTAAAAACCATTAAGAGAACATGCATTAATCATCATGGTGGCAGCTAGCTCCAGATACGTGATCAACAAGGAGGGCTTTTATGTATATCCTGGTGCATGTACACATACATACACATAAAAAAAAGAAAGAAAGAAAGAAAGAAAACAACAAAAAAAACAACAAAAAAAACCCCTCAGAGAGGGATCTTTCTCGCAAAAGAAAAGTGTATTCAGAACTGAATTTCAGGCGTCCACAAAGACTTTGTCAAGTTAATTAGATTGTCTTTTAAGTTACATCCCCTTCCAACTGTGAACACGGTCTCTGAGCGAAGGGATTTTATCACACTACAAAGGTCCCATTCTGCCCTTTCGTTTTCTCTCATGCTGCTCACAACAGCTTCCATGGCTCAAAATATAAAGGTGCTTAGTTACACTTATTCATACTTTGCTTTTTCTCTCCGTCCAAGGATTAATCTATGCTGCTTAAAAAGGGCCCAGTGGCAAAGGCCAAAGACAAATATCAATTCCACAGAAAGCATTTTCTTCCTTTTTTTTTAAATCCTTTTTAAGAAAGGAGATGATCTGTTTCATCTAAAATCATAGACAAATGCTGTTGAAACAGGAACACAGTGTAATTCTTTAAAATCTTTACCTTCCTACTGTAGGTCCCTTTCTTCAGCACTACTTAACTTCCTTTAAACCGTTATAGTCTTCTTTTTGTTGGAAACTCTTTGAAATGTTTTTCAGAAGCAAAGAAAAGGCACATTTTTTTTCAAGGAAAGCTCTCATTTCTTACTGCTGCAATTGCAAACACTCAGCCTACCCACTTTACTGTAAAAGCTAATGAAAGACCATATACCAGCATTTCTGTGCATGCACGTTTGGCAGTTTTAACTTCCTTTTCTGATAGATACCGGAAAAAAAACCCAAGAAGATAAGAAAATGACTTGCCTTCAGTACCTTGGGCTAGGAAAACACATTCCCATTCATTCCCCTACAAAACACACTAGGTGTGCACAAATGGTGTGAACATGGCACTCCTAAGTCAGGAATGAGTGCTTAGTCTTGATCGGAGGAGGAGGAATAGTGCTACCAGCACTGCCTGTACAAGCAAGATTAACGGGGTTTGATATTATTATGGTTATTTGTCCAAAAGAAAACACCACTTTGGTCATTGGCAGCCAGCTGACCGTAAGTTGGGGTAACCAGGACTCCTGTCTGAGCCACTGTACCTGCAAGTCGTGCTCCTCCTCCTTCTGGTGACTCTACCTGTTAGCCGTATTCATTGCTACCAGACCAGCCACAGCAGAAATTCAGCCACAAATTACATACCTATAGGAGCGCGACATTAAACCGTTGGTTCCTCTAGGAATGGGTCTGTGCTCTAAGGATTTTCTGAAACATTTGTGTATTTTGGCTCACTCAAGTGCTGTTTGTCTTGAGGTGGATAGTGAGGAGAAAAAAAAAATAGGCGATGGTGCCAAATGAGAATGTAAAGTGAAATGTGACTCACACTTGGAGATGTGGCAGTTTTTCATGGTGACAGAAGACGACTATGTTTACAAAAAAAAAAAAAAAAAAAAAAAAAGGAAAAAAAGCCCCACCAAAGCTCCCGATGATTTTTATGCTACCTCAGGCAAACAACAATACCAGGAAAGTGAACATGTTTGTGAAATCACCCATTTAAAAAAAGCCCAAAATAAATAAAAAACAAACAAATGGACAAAAAAAGAGTAGTTCTTTCATGTAACATTTTGGAAGGCATATTTTTGATATTGCTGTTTGTAATCTGGCTACCAAAGTCAGCGATGGTTACAGTGCTTCCTTAGTTTTTTCAGTAACACAACCTAGAACTCTTGCTGTATGCAATAATGTGAACCGTAAATGTGATTTATTTAATTTTAAGAATCAATATATAAGGCAGTTCCTTCCAACGATTGATCGTCTAATATGATTAAATGTAAAGCTTAACAAAGTACCACATTCCCATTATCCAATTCACAAAGACAGATTTGGTTTAAAAATATGCCTGAAACATATTACAGATAATATCCCAGATGATTATTATGTAAACATTGTTATTACAATGAAATTAATTTGATATGAGCTTCATTTCACATTTTTAACGTCAACGCTGTAACACAGAGGCCTATTTAATCTGTCCAGTATTTGTGCAGGGTTTTAAATGAAGCATACAAAATCTACAGTGTTCTACCTTCTTGTCATGAGGATCCATCTGTTTCCAATTATTGGCCTTTAACTGATGAAGTTCATCAAATTTCATACTAATATTTTCTATGGACAACTGCAGCATATCCCAAAACCCTGCTAAATCCTGGGAGGTCGGCCGTGGATGTGCATTAGGATTCTGTGCAACAGAAGAAAAAAACATGTTGGCTTTAGTACTTCTGAACGTAAAACATTTATGCAGATGGTCACAAATCTCACTAGCAAGGCAGTTTGAGCAGATGGAAGTGCTAGGTAAGGCCCAGAGAGAGGAGCAAAGCAAAGCATTACTTACTGGAGGGTTTTATTGCAAGGAATCTGGCTCGGCGTTGAGCTGCTCTGCCCTGCCAACACTCACTCACCAAAGACAGCAGGTACCCCCCACACACCAAGGGTAAGGGGCCCCTGTGGCAGGATCTGCCTAGGGATGCTCCTGGCACAACTGGTGGCAATCCTATCTGCACTGAAATGAATTGCCAGCCTCCTCTTCACTTTCACGTGAAAGGATTCTGCACCATGCTCACACTTGTAAAAAAGAGTGATACCTGTGCAAATGTACATTTCCTGCATGTGCAAATAGTGACATACCAACGTGTGAACACTTCTTCTGTACTCTGAGAATGTAAGGTTTACCAAAAAACACTAAGTAAAATTGTCTCTCATACACCTCAGGCCAATTTCTTTTTTTTTTTTTTTTTTTTTTTTGGTCAAGAATAACCTTTGCAGAGTGAAAAGCTCAGAAGACTACATGCAGTAGCACAGTAAACACATTTATACAGGCAGATTTTTGGGAAGAATGAAACTGGGACACAGGTGGGGAGTATTGCTTTGTGTGTGCAAACTTATCAGCCTAAGAGCATTGCTCAGATGAACACATCTGGACAGTCAGCATCTTCAGCACAGCTTGGGCCAGATCCAAGAAATCCTGTCCTTCCTTCTGTCCCTTCAGTGCACCCCAGCTCTGAACACTTTTTGCATGCAGTGGGTGTACATGAAACCATCCCTGCTCCACTGGCAAGGCTTGTATGAGGGAAGGCTTTCTACAGGATATGTCTCTATAAGCTGCTTCCCAGATGAAACTCTAATTAAAATGAGACATTGCATACACTCACTTTCAAGAGTGGTTTTTTTTTCATAAATGCTGAGAAGTCCCTACACCAGTCAGCAAGGTTTCGTGGGTACTCTGGCCTTGTCAGACTACACCGATATATTGTTATTAACTCTTTTGTTAATAAATAAATTACTAGTAGCACCTTGCATGATGTTTCATATGGCTCAAGTTTTACTTTGCCTTTAGTTTTCTTCCTCTTCAGAAGCAATAAACCCCAAAGAGTCAGTTGGTTGCCTTATAAAATTTCTGTTTGTGCTTTTCACAGTCACACTAACAAAGGATTTTGGCAGGATGATTATACCATGAAAGGTACAATTATTGGAAACAATAAAGTGTGTATTTTTAGAATCATAAGGAGACCAGAGATTACACTTTGATTCCTAGTTTTTCGGTGCTTGACACTAGCAGGTTGCCCAGTCGTAGGCTGTTATTTGCAAAGATGTGCAACCAGAAGGCTTTTCCAGTTTTTATATTAAGAATTATTAATTATCAAGTCTTATTAAGACAGAGCCAATTTCTGTTGCATTTGTCCACTGAGGCAGATTTTAGTCTGGAGCTTGTTTCCCAGGAACACCTGGGAAAGCCCAACTCAGGAGATTTCTGATCCACCCTCAAAGACCTTAAGGTGTTTTACCCATCCCTGCTCCCCGTGAACTCAAGGGTCAAGGGACAGATCCTTGCTCCTCTGAAGTCAGCAGCAGAGCCTCGGTGATAGTTCACCCAAAGTTTTTTGCATTAATTTTAAGGCTCTCAAACAATTGTGAAACTCAGGATGATTCTGACAAGTTTGACTTAATACCAAATTCCTGTCAAAGCCTTAACTGGAAAAACTGCCACGTTAGTTGGAAAATCAGTTTAGTTTATGTAGGATTATTCACAGGGTTAGTAAAAGGCACACATTAGTATCTAGCAGAAAAATTACATACCAGGTTTTCTTCACAAAGTTCTCTGAACTGGTAAAATTTCTGAGCCATGAGAAGCTGGGCACTGCCCACTGCAGTTCGAATTTTCCCTAGAACTGAGAGAAAAAGACAGTAAGTCACAATGCTTTCTTTGCTGCAGGCAACTAAAAGCCAAAAAAAAAAGAGGAGAAAGCTGTGCAGCAGTCAGCTCTGGCTTTCAAAAGGTGTGTTATCTTGCAGTCACAAAAAGAGAAAAGTTGATAGATCTAAGGTCAGATCTCCACGAGGCAAAAAAATATGTAAAAGGTTGCTGCATCTTACTCTCATTCCTCCAGTGAGACCAGTTGTAACCAGTTGTAATGACAGTGTAAACGTGGCTAATCAAAAGCTTCTGCAGGCTGTATAGAAAGCTCAGCAGTAATGTCACCACTCGTATCACTGTGACCCAGGCTCAGGCTCTGAATACAAACCCAGCTCCCTGCAGAAGGACACGTGGCTCTAAAACCCTGTTTGCTTCTCCACCTCACTTAGCAACTCAGCCCTTACTGTCAGGTGTAGCTGAATGTTGCTCCATCAGAACCCCAAAAGGGGATGGTTGTTTTAGCGCACCCCAATGAATCTCATCTGCACCCTCGAGTACTTTCCATGAGCACAATGCAAGGCTGCTTCTGCCTTTGTATTCCAATGCCCAGGAGTACTTCAGGGAGCAATCGCACCCTGGTCTCTCCTCTTTGCTGGTGGCTTGGAGGGAGGTGTCACAGAGTCCTAGCGCAGCTGGCTTTGTACAGACAGCTGGGTGCTTATTGCTCCTTTGGACTGACCGAGCACTGTGAAGGGCTGCAGTGAACCAGAAGACAGCTCACAGTAAATGCCTCCGAATAAAGCAGGAGCTCACACTGTTTTGGTTGCATTCAACCTCACTCAGACACTGGGATTTTACTGCTGCCAGGGGTAGTTGGGAATGGACTGCCCAGAACCGAGGCATAGACTGGTGCATTCAGAGATTTCCTGGGGAGTTTTGGTCCAGGGGGAGACTCTGTGTGTGCATCTGTACATGTGTGTGAACACGTGTATGTGTGTACCTTTGTGTGTGTGAAAAAAGAAGCAAGAATGCAGAAAGGCAGACATGGCCTCAGCTGGCAGTAAGACAGTGAATCCAGATAACAGAGTGTGATTTTAGGGACTGTTGAGTGAAATAATTGATGCTGTGAGCAAGAAAGCAGCTACTGATTTGTTTGAGATTTCCAATGCTCAGAAAAAACCCAAAACTGTCTTTAAAAAACAGGCTGGCATCACAGATTTATCTGTCTCCTTCATTAATTTTTCACCTCAGCTGAAACAACTTATTATTGAAACAACTTATTATTCCCAATTCTCTGGTTAACAAGTGATTTTAAAAAATTAAATTAATTTTTTATGTATCACCACTTCCTTAATGAAAAGCATGGATGGCAGCCACTGTGTCACAGTTCTCACTATCATTTTTACTGAGAGACATTTGTATTGTGTCAGCCCTCAAACAGGCGCAGCAACTTTTCTGTGACAAATTTACAGCCTATACGAGACAGGTGAAGGAGGAACAGGAAAATCAAACAGATGAAGTGGCCAGCTCAAGGTGAGTGAATTGCTAGCAGAACCTGGAAGAGATATTAATCCTAAGCTGCCATCTTCTGCACCATACCTTGGGCCCAGTCACTTTTTGTATGAAAGCTAAGACAGCATTGACAGAGGTCCCCTGGGAAAATACAGTTAAGTATTTTGATTTACCACAATGAAAAATAAATAAACAAACACATACATACATGAATACATGCAACCTTGCCATAACCCCTTCTAACAAGATTTTTAGTGTTTCATTGGTCCTGTGACTGGCTGCAGTGCTGGCTGCCAGTATGCCACCATGCAGTGCTTGGGAAGAGGGTTTGAGGAGCCACATGCTAAGCAGACTGGCACAAAGACTCATGATAAACTGAAACTCGATACACAGTTATACAAAATCTGTATTCTCCTTCAAGGCAAATGGTTTTTCCTCCACCAGCCTCAAAGATCACTTCTTAAGGCTGTTGAAGGAAAAGTGGGATGTGGAGTTAATTTATACTTCAGGCATACAAAGGTTGGGGGGGAAAGGGGGAGGGAAGAGACAGTCTTTTCACGTTTTTTTTCAGAACCTATAGGAGAGAGCTCTGTGAACACACACAGAGCCCAGACTTTCATTTTGTTCCCAGAACTCAGCTCAGCACTGCCAGGAAATAGCCGTGAGCTGGAAGATTCACTAAGCAGAATATTTTCAGCATATTGCGCAGGGAGTTTTGCACACAACTCTCATTATTGTTAGCAAGGCTTGCGTGTCTAATTCTATGCGCGCAGTGCTGAAAATGGACCCCTTGGTGTGTCTAGTCATTTATGCAACCCAATATGCAAACCACTCAACTGAAAGGACTTTTCAATAGTAGGAGGAGCTACTCAGAGAGCTTTCATGTGGTTCCCATTGTTATGAAAACTCTTCCCACTGAGTATATTTGGGAACAGCTGCCTCATCTGGAGCTCGGCCACTCTGACGCTTCCCAAGACTTGAGAAGGGGAGAAAAAAGTCTCTCGACTTCTTGGGATAAAAAAAAAAACAAAAAAAACCAAACCAAAAAAAAACGAGAGAGAGATGAGGTGGGCTTTTCCTGGAAATCTGCACCAAATGAGTTGGAAATCACATCCCAAGCATGAAGAAATGTATATGCAACTTGTTGATGATGGATGGGAATGTGCCCCCTTCTTTCAGAGAAGAAGAGCTTAATATTCAGAGATCTCAGCAGAGGGAAAAGGAAGTCCTTGTCCTTGGCTGCCTAGTGACTGGCTATTTGCCTAAAAACCATCATCTCAGCTGACTGCGGGATGCATGCCGATGCTGTTCTCTATTGTTGCCACTTCTGCTGTAGCTCTGGCTGTATCTAGTCAAGTGTCACTGATTCCTCGCCCCTCAAAAGCAAGGGGTCTGTTAATGTGCAACTCATCAACAACCAACTCTGTCACGGAAGTTAGGGGGGAAAAAAAGACAAAACAGAAGGCATGCAAAAAAAATGAAAGGAATGTCTCTAGAAGACACAAAGTCTTATCAATACCCTAAGTTTTGTTTCCAAACCCACGTTTCTTTTAGTGTTTCAAGGCACAGTGCTCATTTTGCTTACTCAGTCAAAATCTCTGGTGCCCAACAGAAAGGCCAAGGTGTAGTGAAAAATCATAAGCAAAAACAGACCAATAGATTTTCTTAGAAGAAAAACCTGCAACGTTTGAAGCCAAATAAATAAATGGAATTGGAAAGATAATACTCAAAACAAATCAGAAAAGAATCAGAGAAATCTTTAACAGCAAGGGAGATGAGGTACACGAGGAAAAACACATAAACATTCAAATGGATGTGTTCAGCTAATAGGGTACAAAGAAAACATATAAAACCCAGCAACAAAAAATCCCGACCCATCAAGATGCAATCATAATGGATTTAAACACCTATATAATGTTATTCATATCTGCTTTCTGTTCCATACAGGGCTATACAGCACACTCAGCACTGTTGGATCTGAATGCCTTCCAGTAATGCATTAAGCAACATGATTAACATCCATCATATGCTTTGCTGTCACCCCTTCCCCAGAGAGAGAAGTGTGTGTAACTGTAGTGTTTTGTTTTTATAGTTTGAATTTTTCATTTTTTTCCCCCTCCTTTCCTGCTTTGACCTATCTTCCTTGTAAAATCCAGTTCTCTCCTGTGACATTTTTAAAGACATGGACAATCATGTCTATTCTTGATGAACTTACAGCTATTTTGATAGAATTCAGCTACTGTGGAATGACTCCTCACTATTACTGTTCTTATCTAGCAATCACAGAATATTATTCTAGGACAGACAAATGACAGTGAACATCCTTGTGTCTTTCACTCCCCAACATGTTCTTCTTTTAAAATATTCTTGAAAATAGACTCGGACTATGTGCTGTTCAAGCAGTAAGTTCTTGCTTCTCTTGATTCTAAGAATTGCATAGGACCTGTTTTGAAACTGTAGAGCTCTATGTATTTTCCTTTTCCATGTGTTTATCAGAAAAGAAATAGGAAAACAACAAAATAAAAGAATTGTGAACACAAGTCAAAAAATTGTTATTGTCGTCTGCTCTAACTAGGAAGGTGACTGTGTGTGTAACAAGGACAACAAAGAAAAAAGAAAAAGAAAAAGAAAAAAAGAAAATAACAAAACACACCTGAAGTTATGTGAAAAGTCATCACATAGAAGCCAGGGGAGTTTTGAGAAGGGGCAGCATTATTTGGCCTTACAACCTCAGCTGATGTATTTGCATTTGAACTTTGACAGGCCCCAGGGTCTAACAAGTGACAAAGGAGGCACTTTAGACTCTGACTGTCAAATGTCCTTAATGTGAAAACACCTGGTTGATAGGCAGGGCCCAAGCTAGGGAACAGAATACCAGGGACTTGCTCATTGCCCCAGGAGCAAGTGGCAGGAACAATAGCTGAAATTACAGGGACACAGCCTGACATTTGCGTTGCAGATGTTGGCTGGGCACGATGCATATGAAGCAATCCTGCCACAGAGCTGTCACAATCCATTTCCAAGCCAGGATGGACCAGAATTTTAGCCTATTCACGTTGACAGACCTACATTTAAATAACGACAAGCATGACAAAAGCCAGGAAATTCAAAGTTAAAGCTACTGCTCAGGTCTTAAGCTCAGCTGTTAAGGAGAAAACAGCCAAATGGAACAAACTAGGGAAGGAGCAGTCCTTTCTTTGAGTCACATATACTTACAGGAGTGATCTCATTGAAATTAATAGGGCTGCCTGCATGAGCAAATGCTGCTCATTTGGATTAAAGCGGTTTCCATGTGTTCTCTGACTTACTTGGCTTTTAGTAGCACATTTAATTTTTTTTTTTTTCCTAAGTAGATAATTTCCTTGCTTGTGGATTTCACTTTTTGCCTTGCTAGCCTCTGGGCACTGGTAGGGCTTTCCTTGCTGGCTTTCCTTTGAGAAACTCTCGTGTATGGAGAAGTCCCTCCTGGGTACAAAAGCAAACCAGAACAAGGAAAGGATGAGTTGGGCATGTGGCCAGAGGCACGTAGCCAGGGGGATTCCAGCAGGACTCGGCCACATGTCAGGCTGGTGACCATCCCTGTGCACGGCTGCCCCAGCCCACTGCAGGATGAGGCTGTCTCACTCCTCTCAGCGGCAGAGACCAGGATTGCTTGGAGAAGCCCTGCAGAGGAATGGCAAAAGGTTTTACGTGCTTATGGCTGAGAGTGAACTCAGCATGGGTCTCTTTTTTTTTTTAGCCACGCATAACTATTATGAAAAATGCACCTTTCCCTAAACTTTATTCTCTCGTGTCTAACCTCTACTTTTTATGTTTTCTTTTGAAACAATCAAAACAAACCAGAACAATAGACAGTGTGCAAGCATTGCATAATTTGCCAGAACTGGATGAATTTGTAGAGGCTCTGGTCCTGAGCAGTGAGGTTCCTGCAGATTTGAGGTCAGCCTTTAGCCCAGAGGGCTACCATATACACGCAAGAGAGTTATAATGACACGTCTTGTGAGAGTCTTGGTTTTCTACTTTAGTTTTTATTTGATTGGCCTGGCTTGTCGCGCCACTAAACCCACATTACACCTGACTTGTGGTGAATCAAGCCTGCTGTTTGCTTCCGATGGTTATCTTTACACCAAAGCCACAGTACGACCCCACGTGAAAGAGAAACTTCTGCGGGGGGGGCAGGGGGAGGCAAAATGAAGCTTTCTGGTTCTTCCAAGAAGGTCAGCGCTCCATGTGAAATACAAACAACAGCAAAAAACCCCTCCAAAGACAGGCCAAGGTCGCAGGAGTATGTTCCTATGCCCACTGCTGCTGGGAGAAAAAGTGGTCAGAGCTGTGCAGGGAGCCAGGTCTGACGCTGCTAATTTTGTATGTAAACGGTGACAATAGAGGCTGAGCCAACAGTCAGCAACAACTGTGGTGAGGCTCTGACTATTTCAAATTTTGCAGGGGAGAGGTAGGAGGAGCAAGCAGATGGTCGAGGAAAAAACAACAAAAAAGTCAACAGTTGATTTCACTTGAGGCCTGATCCAAAGTGTCAATCAGCTCTCACAAGGTGTTTAGCCTCAGATGTGTAACATCTTTTCTTTTTTTTCCTTTGGGAGCCCTAGCGTTTGTAGCCAACTTCTCTGTAACTGCAAAATACACTGAAATCATATAAAGTATGTTAGCTCAAAGTGTGAGTGGTGTTCATCTGCCTGTCACACATGCTGCGGCTTTATCAGAAAATGATTTCAGATAAAACCAGAATATACTCTGCAATAAATAATTCATGGCGGAGGGGAAGCCACATTTCTCTCTATATTGGCATTTCATCGTGCAGCCGCCGAACCACAGCTTGTTTTTATACAGAGCAGCAGACTCCATTTCCCAGCTAGAAACATTCAATCCCATCTGGTAGATTCATTCCCAGCTAGATAATACCCTACGTATCTATGTAACATACAAGCTACTGTCAACCAGCAGTGAGCCGTCTCCCCGAGACAGCTGTTCCGCACAAGGGCCGCATTGTCTGCAGGAAGCGCGGATCGTTTTACGCGGAGCGCCGGGGGGATGAGCCCTCTGTCAGCTGCCATGGCATCGAGAAAACCTCGCTCATCACACGTTCTCGTTATTTTGTTATCTGGCCAAACACATGCTGAGGATGTCAGGTTGGAAACAAAGGATGCGTTCCCCGCTCTGGTTATGTTTCATTAGAGAAAGCAAAGCAAACACACCTCTTCTCCTCCTTCCCTCTCTCTCTTTAAAGTTTATGGATGTATGAAAAGGACGTTTTTTGGGGCAGGGCTTGTAACAACCAGGCTTTTGTTCCTGGCACTGCTGAGCAGGCAGAGTGGCCCCGGCCATATGCTTTTCCTTGGCACCAGGTAGAGCGGGACGTGCTGAGCCGCAGCAGAGAGCCCTGTGCAGCCCCTGTGGGAGGCAGCTGCCACGTGCCACAGCAGCTGACAGCGTCAGGAAGAAATAAGGACTGCAACAGTGGCCACCAAACCCAGGTGACCCTTTTCCTCCTGCCATTTCCGGTGATCACTGGGACACACGCCAGGTGTGCTGAGAGGAGGTATTGGGAATAGCCAGCCAAACTATTCCTCTTTCCTCCCCATATCTGACTCCTCCCACTGATTGCTCAAAGAGCCCTTTAAAACTGTCTTATATCAAAGACACCAACACATTGAGACAATTCTGTACAAATATGCATTTTCTGCATCTGTCAGCTGCTTAAAATTCACTTCATGTTCTTTTCCTACTACTTTATTGGTGCACCAACTACCTTGGTGCACAAATAAAACATTTATAGGTTTTTCCAATATTATCAGTTCATAGAATGACAGAATAGTTTGGGTTAGAGAGGACCTTTAAAAATCATCTAGTTTCAGTCCCACTGCCATGGGCAAGGACACAATCCACTAGACTAGGTTGCTCAAAGCTTATCCACCTGGCCTTGAGCTCTTCCAGGGATGGCGCATCCACAACTTCCCTGGGCAACACCGTTCCAGTGCCTCGCCACCTTCATCATGGAAAATGTTTTCCTTATGTCCAGTCTAAGTTGTTATGACTTAAAAATGTTGTGTGTTTCCTGTTTGTTATGTGCTCACACTTCCTTTTCAATCTAAAATCTCATAGTTCACGAGGTTTATTTCTTCATACTACAGAAACAACAGAAACCCTTTTGTCCTGATACATGTTCAAAGAGATTTTTGAATGCATTGACAGTGTGAGTTAAAAATGGAATTCAGGAATTCTAGAATTTGGGCAACCTGGATCTGCTTTTAAGGTGAAACCTTCTATATATTTTCTTCAGAAGAAATTGTTAGCCTATTATATAACATAAATTTTATAGAAATATAAAACCTTTACATATCTTAAAATTCAGGTTATCTTATACTTGCCATTAAAACCAATTCCCAGTTGCTTACAATTTTGTCTAACTTTTACTGTCAGGATCATACCTTTTCGTTTACTGGGTTGAATGGAAAGTTTCAGCAGAAACAGCTTATACATTTCTAAGATTTCTTTTTTTCCCAGTGTTAATTTCTTTCCTTTCATAAATCAAAACCTTTATATTTCAAAATAATTCAAACTTCTCACTTCTTGAGAGGAAAGGTAAAAAAATTTTAAGAAGCAATTCTGGAGCTGAAGAAGAAGTCCTTGCTTTGGTAGAAGAAGCTAATTTGGGGGTTGGAAAAATATTACTTGTATATCCAGGAAAATATGTTTAGGTGTGCCTAAATGATAAAACCTGAATTCTCTATAAGCAGCTGCTCCTTAGTGTTTCCCAGAAGCTCACCTCTAAAATTTGAAACAGCTTTATTTGCAAGGAGGATGTTCGTAAGCTCACTGTCTAAAGTTGACAGCTAGCAATAGCACTATTCCTTGTAGGAGAAATAAATGGAAAAAAACCCCTTCTATTTTTACTGGGAGAAAAAATTCTGGACTGGGAAACACATGCTTAGTCCATCTGCCCTACTTAGAGTGAATGAATAAGATGTGAACTACTCAACTCTCAACCCTTCTGAGTAATGAAGGTTTAGTAGACAGTCCCATTACCTTAGAGGTAGGTTAATATTGCTGACAGTGGTGACAACTGAGATGTAGTTTGCATGTGTGTGGGTTTTTATCACAAAATATGGAGAACTTGTTTTATTGGGATGGTCAAAGCAAATGAGAACTGCTAGGGAGATGTAGGGAGGCTGGAGAGGGGAAGAGAGAGAAAGAAGATAAGCTGGAAGCATAACTGAAATGTCTTTCAGTAGGGAGAAACATCTAAATACTCTTATGTCAATCACCATCTGAAAAGGCAACTGAAATATTAATTTAATTTAAAGGAACTACAATCTGTTAAAGTATATTCTAAGGTTATGAGAAGTGATTTCAAATAGAAGAGTTAAGAAACATTAATACTACAAGATCCCTAACCACACTCTCCTAATTATCCGTTGAACTATGCAATCCCAAAAGCTAATACCACTGGAGTTTCAGAAGTGCCGAGCATTTGCATTCCCTGTCAGCTTTAATAAGGATTATTATATACATACATACAGTCCTTCTGAGAATCACAACCATAGCTTCATTAGCTAAGTAAGAAAGGGCACAATACAGAATTCACTGGAGTGAATTTGACCTATATTAAATACTTCTTTGCAGTTGCAAAATTATTGTGTGTGGTTACTTACTGTCCTCAGGTAAGTTGTTTTCACGTTCTTCTCTCTCCATCTGTTGGCACCAACCCTCCATACGATCTCTCTCTGCCTGAAGTAGCTTCAGAAACCAGTGGCCATCTCGTGGGCACACTGACCTTTGAACAGCTTCCAGAGGATCTTCAGTAATAGAGTCAATCCATGGGTCAGGAGGCGGTAAAATTGACGGATCAAAATCTGTCTCAAAGTCATCATCCACCGCACATGCATGATAATGGTTTCCTGACCCTTGTATGCTAACAGTAGAGGTGCTTGCATCTCGGGAAAACTGTCTCGATATTTGTCCAGAACATGTATTGTCCTCTTGAGGGTCGATTATTTCAAAGTTTTCATGGAAATCCAGGTCTGCTTGCACAGCTGTTGTTACACTGTTAGATCGTGTAAACCTGCGGAAGCTTTGGGGAGCACAAACAGAAAACATTTAGAAAGATTTTTCTAGGCAACTCGATATGGAAGGACTTACTAAGATTCTGCCACTCTTCCTAAGACTGGCACCTTCCTAAGTCACACCTCTCAGTGCTACACTGAGGTGTTTTTTTCTCGAAATGATCAGCATAAGTTTTTTTTCTCATTGCAAGCAAACAAACAAGCATCTCTCTTTTTCCATGCAAGCTCACTGTTTACTGAGACAAGGACCTCTAATTGTTATGTGGTTTAACAAAGCCGGAGGCCAGCCCAAGAGAGAGTTGACAGTGCCAGTAGCTCAGGATTTTAGGTTACTGATTAATGAAAAGTTAAACGGGCCCAATTTTCAGAAGTGGTTTATCTTCCAGTTTTTAAAACCCACACCCCTTTGAAGTGTGAGATGTGAAAACACATCCAAACTCACAAGCCACATTTAAAAATCATACATGTGAGATCAGTAAGATACTAATACCAATGAGTCTACTGCATATGTAATATTACACATTCCACTTATACAAAAAAAGTACTTTTAACTCAGACATATATTTTATTGCTTCTTCATAATTACTCTTCATATTTATAGATCTGCCATCTCTTGTAGTTTTAGCACCCATCACCAGTGTCCAGACATTCTATTTTTCACATACAATCTTGAGTTTTGAAATGATCTCTTTCCCACCCAAGCTATCGTTCTGCCTCTCTGTGTTACCCTCACTGTGATGGTTACTTTCCTGTAGTAGCTTCCTCTCACCTTGCAGAGTTCCCCTGTGCTGGGGCGTCTGAGGGCTGCAAACAACCCTGAGGGCAAAGGCAAGAGCAGGGGAGAGAGGAGGTTTGGGGGTTTGGGTTGGGGTGGATTTTCTTTATGTAAACAGCACTTCAAATTCTGCAGTTCAAGGCATCTGACGTGAAAAGGCTGACAGAGGAGGAGCACAAAGTAGGATAAGGAGTGAAAGACAACTAATGTTGTTGCAGGGGGTGGTAATGAGAGCCCATTTCATCAGCAGTGAATTGTGGAGGACATGAGTGGAAAACAAGCGAGGCAGACTGCTGTCTTGCCCCATGATGAAAAAGAAGGTAGAACCATAAAGTAATTAACATAGATGTTTCTTAAATCAGTGATATTTAGGGTTCAGAATGAACAGTTTTGAACTGAATAGGGACAGATTCCTATCTTCTCTCCTTACAAATCCAGGATGCATGTGCACTCATGCAGCTAGCAGTTAGTCTCCAATTTGTTCTCAATCTCACATCTACACCTGAAACTAGTGTTAGGATCCATTCCCCTGTGACATTTTGTCTGTTTTGCCCTTGCTAGTTCTGTTTTTAGTTTGCCCTCAAGCAGCAGTGAAATTGCTGAAGAGATGGTGGAACTGGATGCTGGGTACCATTTCACTTCTTTTCATTTATATTCCACCTTCCACTGAAGAGCAATAGCCAATTAGACAAGTACAACTGACAGCAAAATTTCATCAAGTATATTTAGTCTGCAGCTGGTGAGGGAGCAGATGGAAGGATGCTGAGGGAGAATTTAATGTCCTGTATACCTGGTGCATCCAGATAGCTCAGGAGGACTGCAGCAGACTTCAAGGAGGATAGTAATAGGTCCTGCTGATAGAGGAAATTAATGTCTGTTGATCTGGGGCTTTGAGTGTAGTAGAGCAAAGCAAAACAGGAGTTGAGAAAGGTCCTCCAATTAAAAAAAAAAGCCGACTTTCTCTGCAGAAGAAGGCTCGAATTAACATCTCAGCCATACCAGTCCCAGGAAAACTTTAATAATTGATTGTGCACATATTTTTTTAATAAACACAAGCATTTTAACGTAGTGCCTGCTGCTTGCAGTTCTTTTGAAACAGACATTGTTAAATGATATAAAAGTCATGGCTGTGCCACTGTAGTTGTGCTTGATATGCACCAGCAAACTGAAAAATAAAGAGTCTGCAGAATTCTTCAGCTGGGTAGTATTTATCCTTTGGAAAGCAGAGAAAAGCATTTTGTTATGGACTGATACAGCAGAAAAAGTTAGAAACGGAGGACAAGGGTCACTAGGGAGATGGAATCCCTTCCATATGAGAAAAGGTTTAGAAAACAGACGGCTGAGGAGGACCATGAGAGATCTATGAAATCCTGACTAAGGGATGTTTCACCATTTCTCCAAGTGCAATAACTGTGGGGAGGAAGGCAGCCAGTTGCAAGGCTCAGAGGTCTAAGGATCTACATCTAATGAAAAGAAGCACTTCTTCACACAATGTGTAATTAAATTGCCCAGAATCCTGGAAAAAGCAAAGGTAAAAATAGGTTCAAAGAGAACTTGATCAAATTCACAGGAAGAGCCATTACACATATTCATGTTTGGTTTAGGAAATCCCTGAACAACAGAATACTAAATTAGAAATATCTAGTGGGTGAAGTGGTGCTTAGTTCACACACTTTGTACTTTTACACACACTCCTTCATACTTTTCCTAAGTATCTGCTATCGGCCCCTGGCAGAGAAAAGCTGTCATACCAGTATTAGTGATTAGAAAGACACTGGCATTAAGATGACATTACAGTGAAAATCTATTGGTCTAATCCATGTTTATTTTTTTAGAAATTGATTTAATTTCTAAAATTAATTTTTTTTAAATTTTAATCAACCTAACAAATCCCTTATCTGCACTGAAATACATAAACACACACAAACACACACACAAAAACATGTGTGCCCACACAGGCACATGTTGACTGAGGATTTCCATTTAGTCATTTAGTTAGGGTTCACTGAGAGCCAAGGCATTAGTACACAGTGTACTTTTCCACACCTTCCATAGCACTGGTGAGAAAAGCAAATGCCTTAGTCCAGATTTGCACTTCTCCATGTCCCTACCACCACGTCACAGCCACCTTCGGCTTTCTTCAGTGCCCTAGATTCTGACACTCCTCTGTTTCAGATGACCACTTGTGTTTTTGGTTAATACCCTGGCTTTTCAGTGTACACCAAAACCCAAATGTGAAAGCATCAAAGTCTGCTTGACAGGAGGATGTATTGTTGGAGGCTCTACATTTCAAGTCTTTCAGGAGTGTACTCTTACTGGGTTCAGGATAAGCTAGTACCACCAAACCCAGACTCTGCTTAACAAATGAGATAGAATGACCTACTTTTTCTGCTTTTGTTTTATCTATATAATAGTATGCTACAGGTTTGCATGACAGTTTCTTGGCACTGGATTATGTAATTTATCTGCCTTCAAAAGAAAAACAACTTGGCAATAGAATATAGCATCAGTTCAAAATTTAAAAAAAAAAATTCCAAGGAAATGTATTTTGAATAAAATGGAAATGCAGGTAGGCACTTACCCACCTGCCTCCAACTCATCTATATAAAATGCCTAGTAGATGGTAATTTTAGTCTCTGACACAGCTTCCTCACTCACTTCCAGGATGCTTTACTCTTACAAAATACCACTTGTGTCCCATATGAGCCTTTTTTGCTTTGCTTTTAGTTAAAACTCCATACTAGAGGAGAGCTGTTGAAGCTAATGATAAAGTTTTTGCTACTTCTACCATATAAAACATTCACAAGTTTACCTAAAACCAGGAAAAAGTTCAAAACAGAGGCCTGCTTCTTCTTCTCTTTCAGGCTTGGCCCTTTTATAGTCCTGTTGTTGTGCCCTGCAGGCACAAGGTGTAATAATTACAGCTTCAGAGAACTGCAGCAGATATCTGGCCTAGGGTGCAGAAAGCCATGAAACCTCAGACTGGATAAACCAGTATGGAGAAACACAGAATGATGTGTTTTGAACAACAGGGTCACTTGTTGGCATTCAACTCTCAGCTTCTAAGTCTTTGGCTTTCTTTTGCAAAACATGCTTGCAATTCAACTTAGATAACTTAATTTGTTCCTAAAAAAAACCCCAAACCCAAAACCCCAGAAAAGATTTGGATTTCAAACCAACCGATGCACGGTCAGTCTCACAGGTATTTAGGTTAAACTCATCCTTACTTTACCCACTGGCTGTCCTCCTTCTTGGTGGTGGGCTTCTCTGCTAAAGTTACAGCTGCTGTCAGCAGAACAAAACAAACTGCAGAAGGAGTTAGTGGATATGGTACCATGTTTCTAATGGCGGGAACAATATTCCTGCTCCAACTCCATTCCTTGCAGCAGCTCATCTTTGTTCATCTTTGTTTTAAGCTGGTTGGTTTATTTGTTGTTTTTTACCAACTCTTGGCCTTTGCATCGCAGAGCAGAGATGCTGGCTGGAGCGCTCAGCCTCCCTCCAGGGCACAGTCTGGGGCAGGGAAGCTATTGCCAACCAGCAGGATGTGATCAGAAATTTCTGGCCAATTTTGCGAAGGCCAGGCTTGCAGCAGCCCACCAGCTGGCTGGGAGCCACCAGGGCTGTAAGTGTTCCCTTGGCCCACAGGCAGCTGTGGCCAGAGGAGAGTGGCCCTGTAAGAGGCCAGGGCTTTGTCTTTTGTTGACCAGAGCAGCAGTTCCTCCTCTAAGCGTGCACAGGGTGGAAAGGGATGTGGGGAATGAGTTTCACCAGGGTGGGACTGGCCAGAGGAACTTCTGTGGGTTGCAAGGGACATTTAAAGGTCATCTAGTCCAACCTCCCAGCAATAAGCAGGGACATCTTCAACTAGATCAACTTGCTCCAAGCCCTGTTCAGCCTGACCTCGAATGCTTCCAGGGATGAGACACCTATGACCTTCAGAATTTCTCACTGGAATGGTGTCCACCATGGAGAACACAGATAGCCAGAAAATGCTGCTGAGAAAAGCCATGCAAGTAGTTCACAGAATCACAGAATATTCTTAGTTGGAAGGAACCCAAAAGGATCATCAAGTCCAACTCTTAGCCCCGCACAGGACATCCCCCAAATGTCACATCATGTGCTTCCTGCTTAGCTTACCCAAAATACAGACTTGAAAGTTCTAAGAAGTACAGAGTTGAGAAGTTTGAGTTAGACTGTAGGACTGGCCTAACATACAGGGAAGACACTAAAACCTGAGTATTTTTTGTTGGATAGTAAGTAACCAAACCCAAAAACCTACAGGAAAATATAAGAAAAATATGAGTTTATATTGAGTAACAAAATCCAAAAAATGTGAAGGTTTTTTTCTCCTTGAAGAGACAGCACAGAGTTTTTGTTTGATTGTTTGCTTTATGTTACCATATCGTTATTTCAAATTATTCCACTTTATACCATATCAAGAGGTGTACTGTGGTAGAATGTACTTTGTGTATCAAGATCTTGTGGTAAGACAGACTTTTTTTGTATCAAGATATGGGGACACCTTCCTCAGTGCCCTAGAAATCAGAGAAGAGGGAGAAGGACCATCTGTCTTCTGCAGTCTCCTATGGTAGTGTTCTTATTCCAGAAACTACCATTGTTTCAAAAATTCTTGTGATGGCAAATCAGGTTACCAGCAACTACCAGCTGATGGTACATCTAGAACAATAAGTGAGACAATTTTGGAGGTGACAGTGTAATAGGAGGAGATCTTGGGGCAGCCAAGATAAATTGCAAGACAGACTAAAACTGATTGCAGAGCTATGGGACTGAAAACCCCTTGTTCACGAAGAATGCATGCTAATTGTTTTTGGTAAAATAAATGATTTCTTTTTTTTCTGCTTCAGTAGAACTGGTTGACTTCTAACAACTCAATTATCTTCTGTAAGTGAGGAGGGTGGTCCCTTGAGGTCAGGAAAAAGTTACAGGTAGAAAGAAAGGACAAACATAAATGGACAGAAATTGAAGTGCCCTGAGATTGCATGGATGAGTTCATTAGATACACTTTTCAAAACTGCCCTGGAAGGAAAAAAAGAAGAACATTTTGGTTAGGGTTTTGTCAGTTATGGAAGGTCAGGTGAGAGATAAAAGATTAACAGCAGTAAGATCATGAGGCTGAAAGAAATGTGTACCAATTTCTGTCCAAGAGAAAGACTGGGCAGAGTTACTCTATAAATACTAGAAATCACAGAGCTGCAGGTTGGGAATAGGTATGAAAAATATTTTTGAGAACCGGCAGCATGAAGAACTGAGGACAAGATAAATAGCAGCAATGGATCCAGCTGTAATGTGGTCAGGTAGCAGGAAGCACATTTATCCTTTGAGCAGTGCAAGAGGAGGAGGCAGACTGAGGCATTCTCTTGGCAGGAGGCCCATGATACAGAAAGTGAAGGGCCAATGAAAGGCCCTGAGGCAAGATGGAAGATTGAAGAGAGACAGCTGTCCTGTGAAGATGCTCTGTTTTTGAATTGCTTAGATCTAGAAATGGAGGCAAAATGTTTTGCTTACCTGGTCCAACCACAGGAGAAGGAATATTTAAAAGGACATGAGGAGGTAAGACTGCCTAGTGTGAGAATGACAATTGTATGAGGTGAGGGAAAGGGGAAGGAAAGAGAAGGAAGCCAAGAAGAAGACTGAAAGTTATGGTAGGCTTTTGGTGCATTAGGCAAAGAGCTTTCTTGTTTTGTAACAGTGTAATTAATAGCTTAGATTGTCAAGGAAACATGATCAATTTACTGTATTTATCCTTCCTGCTGTGTCATTCTTCTAATTTTACATTTATTTAGTATATCTGAAGCCTGGAATATCTTTAAAAACATTAATTTCTCAAAGATTCAGCTAAAAAGGGCTTTTCTTAGGCTTTGCAGATGTTATGGCGCAGGAACAGTGAAAAATGTACTGTATTTACAATTCTATTCCTGTAACAGATAATCAATACATTGTGCTCTGCTGTGTTACAGGAAAAAAAGAGTATGAGTGCCCAACTGTGATGACAAGCCCTTTGTGTCTTGAGTGCACTCATTTTCTAAGGATTAGGGGCTGTCCTTTATCAGCCAGTTCACTTCTGAAAGTCCGTGATAGATTGCTGCTTGCCCGTCTGCTCCAAACAGCAGCAACCCCAACTTCATCAGCAAGGAAAGCCCCGAACAGAGCTGTCAGTAAGTAATGCAGGAATATCGCTTTCTCAGGGCAGACTCTCTCACAGGCAAACCTTTCCTTTTTCTCGGGAGCAATAAAAACTGCAGCAGAAAGAGGACTTTGGAAGTCAGGTATTTACAAACAGCCATTTCTTTCTTTGCGGGGAGGGGGAGGGTTGGGCTTTTGGGGTAGCTATTTCCTTTGTGCCCAGGCTGGAGTGAAATGGTCCTTCAGCATCCATTCTAATGTGCTCATTTATCTAGTGCTGGAGGAGTTGCGGGTAAATGGGGCTAAGGTCTAACACATAAAGAAATGTCTGCCAGCAAGAGATGTTTTAGCAGGTTAATGAGGAACTTGGTAACAGCCTAGCAGGGTCATTGCAAAATCACATTTCTTTTTGCTGAAATCACTTGAGCCTTTTAAAACCACAGGAAAATGCTCTGCTGCTTTACAGGGAGATTTGGTTGAATTGAAAATGGTGTAGACAAGCGGCTACTTTTGAGTATTTTTAGCAGATGTAGAGAAAAAACCGGTGTGAAAATGGACAAGTCCACTAGTTCCTGCAGTCAGCAGGCCAGGAACAGGGGAAAGGGCCTGAATTTTGTCAGCTCAGGTTTGCTGCACCCGGGTTTTCTCTGGAGAAATTACAAGGATAACTTCCCCCACTGACAAGTCCTACCGCACCGAGGCTTCGCCTGTGACACAGGAGGGTGCTGAGAGTTACCAAGAGAGTGGCTCCAGCATCCAAAAGTCACACTGTGCCCAAACGGCCTGAGAAAAGGGAAGCCAGACTTGTGTGGGTGCTTGGGGTCACTGCAAGACTGGGACAGGCCTGCACACTCAGAGGAAAGGGCTTTTCTTCAGCCACTGAGTCAGTCACACTTTTGGGAAGGAAATAAGATTTGCAGTTGTGGTCAAGCACTCAAAAATTTTACATGTCTCCCAAGTGCTATGCACAGTTATGCTGCCCTGCAATGTAGCTGCAAATTTGTCATCAGAAAGAAACATAACCCTTAAAGACAGCTGATCTAGGTTTTCTTTCTTTCTT
>VZSR01001685.1:8182043-8418591 GCA_013398615.1 Brachypodius melanocephalos | reverse complement strand
AGTAAAAGCATTCAGTTTGGCTCTGCCACTGCGCAGCTACATGTGGCCGAAATTATTCTGTTGAAAAACAAGATAAATTTTTCCTCATCAGTTCTATGCTGCTGCAGCCATCCCAAGGCTAATACTCCAGCTGCAACACTGTCCACTGTTTAGGCAGATTTTCTGGGGGAAAAGGGATTATTAAAAGTACATGAGCCCTCAAAATATATGTGGCACCTCTATTTCTCTCACTAGTCCTGAAAAATCCTCTCTGAAAAACATGAGCTATAACATTTATAAGACTCAGCTTTTCAGCTGGGTGACCTAACAATTCATCCAGGAAGCAGGTTTATGTGGTCATGTGTGTAGCTCTTAAAAAATTAGTTGTGGCATAATTATTTACTTTAGAAAAACAGTGTTAACTTTTACTTACCACTTCTCCTCCTCTACTTGAACTCCTATGGACTGGAACTTACTGGTTACTTTATTGTCACCTGGTATGGTGGATTCTTCAGCACCATCAACCTTAAAAAACCCAAAATATGACAGGTAATTAGAATGTATTTTAGCAGAGATATCACTTGACTACTTAGAGTTTCTATGCACCTTAACTACTAAGTGTCTGCACATAGAATTTGTGCCATGAGTTCCTTCATCTAGTCAGTTTCCTGTGGTGTGCTTATTTCTGATGTTATTAGTGAATATTCATTATTCTTAATCTATAAAGCATTTCTGGTAAGACAATATTCAGCCTGCAACATGGAGATGGATTTTATCTGGCATTTTATGGAGGCTGGATGCTCACATTTGTCAGAGCACATCTCTGAGCAGCTGTAACTCCAGGTATTGTGTCTCACCATTTGTTTGATTTTACCTTCTATCTCTACGTGAATGCATATGTGAGCTCATGTCAAAACCACGTGTTTATTTTGTTTAAATGTCAGTGGCTCAAATCAGAGCACTGCAGAGAAAAGATTTAAAGAAAGCAGATATGAGTCTTGGATGCATTTTCTTTACTGCTTCATCTTGCAGACAGGTGGTCCCCAGGAGCACAGGCTGGAACTTAATATCACATCTCCATGTTCAGCTCCATGAAGAGATTTGTGCCAAAGGTATAATGTTAAAATTTCACCACAGATGTGTCTTTGAACAAAATCACAATATTCTGGGTCCATTCAGTGTAGTTGTTAATTCCCAATGCTATATATAATATGGAGAGTCATACAAGAAAAACATTTTCCAGCAGACAGATTTTTTGGGCCACAGCAGTGTCATGACCTGTAGCCTCAAACTGACCATGGGTGTGCAGAACATCCAGCTGCAGTGGCTGCTCCACCAGCAACTTCTTGTTGAGAGCCACTTGACCAACCTGTGCAGGAAAAGTGCTCAGCGAGGGATGGGAGCTACAGAAGCTGTTCTGTGAGGTGGGGTACTTCCTTGATACTGGGGGTTCTGGGGAGATAAGTACATCAAATGCCATCACTGACAGAGTGTAGCAACCTTTTGATGGATGGGCTTTTCTCTGCTTAACTTTGCTTGTTTGCTCAGCAGATTTACAGCAAAGGCTTGCAGTGTCCTAAGAGTGACCAAAGGGCGTAGAAGACATACATGGAGGTTCATCAGAAGCACAAACTAGGTTTATTTGGCAGAGGAGTAAGAAAACTAAGAATATGCCTGTCTGTGGCTAATGCAGCTTGCCCTGCTCTACAGAGATGGGTTGAACTGCCATTAAGGTGTATACTTGGCCTGAGTTCAGACCAAGCCTGAACTAGGCTCCCTTGACTCAGTGGAGAGAGACTGACTCTATACTGCCAGTCAGAGGACTGACAGTGTACCTACCTCCTTTAGGGCAGTTTGTAAGAGAAGCAATTTCTGGCATCAACATCTATCTTAAAGTATTTCTACTCCCACACTACCCCTTCAGCTGTACCAGCATGACTGCTTGTGCAACGATGCTGCAAAATGGATCAGACAGCAGACTAATGAAGTAAGTTTCTTTTATCTGTGAAGCCTGTCTGACTCTAAAAATATCATTGATGTGCACATGTGAGGGTGGCACCATGCACAGGCAGGAGGAATCCTGTAAGGCTGTATCCCTGCTAAAATTTTCACTTCATGTCATCCCAGCTTCAGGTGGTTTGTGCCACATCTTCATTGGTTTGTACACAAATCTGCCTTGGCAGACCCTCACATACCATCCCCAGATTTCATGATTATTTCACATTATTATACTGGTCATCTGTAAACTTCAAAGTTTAAGAGGGAGATTGTCAAAGGCTTGGAAGAGCATTTGGAGCTCTGTTTACCTCAGATCTCAGGAAACTGAGGCCTCTATACCTTTCAAAAGCAGCATTTGTTACTTGCAACACTACCTTAAAAAGGAGATAGCAGGGAGGTGGTCTCTCAAGAACCATGATTCACATTACCATTGTTCATTTTGACTTCTGCAAACATGGAGATTATTTACTTGTACCCTTTATTTTGCAGGGTCTTTGTTAAAGAGTCTTGGTTTCTTGGATTGGTGAAATAAGGGATTACAATAATAGCATCTTAAGCTTGGCTGGGAATGGGAATACAAAACAGAGGAGTTTTGCTCTATCCCTGCCCCACCTGGATCTTTCTCCTGTGTTTAACAGTGAACATCAGTCCTTCTTTCAGAATATACCCAAAACAAACAGCTGTGAAGCAGCAGAAGTCTATAACAAAGGCAGTGAACTGAACTCACAGGCAATAGTTATTATTGCCCTTCCAAGAAAAAGTGAAAGAAAAGTCACATTTTCTGCTGCAGCTACCCCTGGGATGGCATACTTCAGCACAGCATCTCTCATCTATCTCATCAGGCTGATACAGATATTTCATGGTAAATTCTTAGACTTTACTAATCAGATAAGCCTGTCCAGGCACATAGTGCTGTGCTTACAACCACCTTCCGCAAGGAAAAAAATTGTCTTCTCATGAAGGCTGATAAGCTGTGGATTGCTATTCTATTTGCTTGAGATTCATCTCCTGTCAAAGCCTGTGTTGATTCTCAGCTGATTTTAAGTTCAAGTACTGTGCTACAAAAGCTAATCCTGCAGGCAGACAGTCCTATGGGAGTCCTATGCACACTATTTTTTTGGGGGGAGAGGGAAAAATTAATTAAGAAAGCAGATTACACAAGTCTAGTTTATTTGCTCTTGTCCTTTCTGTAGACAAAAATGAACTTTGACAGGGTTACTTTTCTTGTTTCATTCCACTAGAGGTAACAAAATGTAATTTTCTTTAACAAGGGCAAATCAGAAGGAACTTATCTTCTGCTCTTGAGGCTAAGATAGGAACAATGCTGCCTCATTCAAGTGGCTACCAGTCATTATGAAATGCATGAATAAGCAGCAACAATTAATTCACTGAGGCTGGATGAAAATATTTTTTTGGTGATAGTGTAATGTAAATCATTGTTTTACACATTCCCTTTCAATGATTTAATTCATGCCTTTCTGACCCCCGCTGTGTTATGATTCATAGATTAGTGCTCATGTGTGTAATTTAACAGAGCTGAATAACAAGCAGCACAGAGACTCAAACAAATCCTTGCATCTGATGTATTTATGATAAATTAGGAAAACATCATTAGTACCATACAGAATGATTATGCTGATGCAAGTTCTACATAGGTACCTGTCAGAACAAGAAGAAAAATACACAAAACACTGTATAATGAGCAGTAAAACAGATGTAGAAATCCAAAACAATAGCAAGCATATAATCCATGTCATGTACTGTACCTGTATTCCAATAGATAAGCATCTGTTTTTCTTGAAGTGGTCCTTCTTCCTATCTTCTACTGCAACAGTGGCAATGGTTGTGGTGGTGGTTACAGTGGCAGTATTGTTCCCTACATGTTGGCTTGCAGGGCCGTGGATCTGAGCATTGGCAGCTTCAATAGCAGCTGTCAGTGCCTTCATACTGTCCAGGCTCTCCGTGGAGTTGCTAAGTCCAGACTGACTGATGATATCGCCCCTCTGTCCGTGCCCATCCATGTATGCATCCTGGGCAGACTCCGTGCTGCTCTGGGCTGTGATGGAAATAAAGGGTTTGGTGGTGGTTCTCGGTGGGACTGGAGGCGGCGTCTTCTTGTAGGTGGTAATGCAGGATGACACTGGAAAAAACAGAGCAGAGTTCTTGTTTTATTGGTGCTGCAGGGGAAATGGATGCAAATGTGGTATCAAAGCATCAATTAACATGGACAGAGCAGAGGTGAGGAGGAGGCTGTTAGCCAAAGAGGCCCAAAAGTCAATCTAAGTGCCACAGTAATGCCTTGCTTATCAGTGTCTTCTATTCCTTCTGTATGAATGACAGAATTACTAGTAGGGCAAACAGGGAGAGAAAGTATCTATTTGCCAAGTTCCTCCTTAGTCTTTTTAGGATTGTTTTCATTAATATATTTTCTGCTAACTGTTCTAAGTCCCATGGGAACAAGTCCTTCCACCAAAACGCTTGTTCTGCTTATGGTTCTCAAACAAGAGTCACAAGGATGGTAAGTCTCCAACCACTCATCCCAGCTAAACTGTTCTTCAAGCAGTTTTATTGCAATTGTTTTCTGTCCCTCTCCCCTGTCCCACTATATGCAGAATTTCAAACCACATTCTTCTGATGACAGAGAGATTTTCAAATCATCCTTTATCCAAGTTTGTCAACACTCACCATGCTTGGACTTGTGTATTTCTTTCTATAAAATGTCTCACTTGTTGCACATACTTCTCAAATACCTTGAAATGCTTTGTCAGTTGTTGAGGACATATTTAAAAGAACATTTTGCCATGCCTAATTTCTCACCATACACGTCACTTCTGGGAAAAAAATCACTTGATTTTACACACAGGGAGTTAGTGTTATGAACTCAATGGCCAAAACCTGTCAGTTGGTGGTAAAGTGTTAGTATAAATGTTTGCAATAACAAAGACTTCAATAAAAGTTCATATTTTGAAGGCCATGCTCTCTTTGTAAGTGCTGCTATGTGGAGTTACAAGCTTAGCTTGAGGTTCTCAGGTTAAAACTATTGTTCTGTATACACAGAATTACATACAGAAAGCACTACATGGAGATTAAAACATCTTCCTTTAAGGGTTAGTTGGCAGCTCTGCATTACTGAAGTCCTGGAATGCTTTCAAGGGAGGAAAGAAAGTCCATTAAGAACAAAAACCAACCATGATATGCTCTATTTTTTAACAAAATAAATGCAGGCATGAACCTGTGCAAAGTTCAGACACAAACTTGTTAACATAAATTCTTATTAACAGTAATCATATGGCAAGAAATGATTCATCAGATCATTTTAATTGGCAGACGTCTATGCCACCCACATAAAAGGTAACTCTACTACAGCTGTTCTGCTCTTTCTTTGCTCTGTATCTGCTTGTCGAGCCAGAAGCCATTATGGTATTAATTTGACTAGCTCACATCCATATGCCTCATATCTCCCCATAGCTGTAGGAATAGTTACAGTGTAAAAGGTGTTTCCAGGGCATGAAATCACACGGGATTTTTTTAAAGGACGCTAGTATAAGTTTCTGATAACATGTCTGAACCCATGTTAAACATGTTGAATGCTAATGGAAAAGAAGAGTGTTTCACAAAGTGAGGGTTTTGAAACTATGATTCACTTCTGAAGAATCAAACTGAAACCACGGCATCTCTGAGAGAAGAGATGGCTAAAAATGAACTTGTCAAATTTTAACTCTGGGGAAGTGAATAGTTAATAGGGTTAAAGGTGTTTTATAAAGTGCTCATGACAAGGTCAGTACCCAGAACTAACAGAAAGGATGACAGTTTTACAAAGGGGATTATAAATGTTGTGCTGTTTTTCATTGGTTTTGATGCTGTCAAAAAGCCTTTGTTGTGACAGCACATGCAGGTAAGTCAGCTGCTGTTGCTGCACCACAGTCATGTACTCCAGGACCCATGGAGAATTGTGGAGGCTGCTGCTTTAGGATACTCCTGAAGTGCTCCGGGTGGTTCATGGTCTGGAGAATGTTCTCTGAGTTGTGGAAATGCAAACTGAAATCTAGCATGGAAGAATTCAAAGCACACACACACACACACATATCTAGGTAACTTTGGGAAGCTGCTGCCAAACTTGCGTAATAGAGGTTCATGAGCAATGCTACTTTTCAATTCAGCAAAGTATAAATTGTACCAGTTAAAATATGCTAGGAAAGGTCACTGGGGTACTTCTGGGGACATGCCAGCATCTTCAGCATCGCACATAAGTATAATTTTTCTTACTTAGCAGAGACAGAAATGATAATGAAACACACTTGAAAAGGTGTCTTAGGTAGGAGAGAGAGCATCAGAACCAAAGAGCAAACCTTAACAAGATGGATCCCCAAATCACCGAGCATCCTGCACTAGAACGAAAGTGAAAAGGAACTGTCTATTGACAAGCTACCATGCTCTCCGGACACAGCAGTACAAATACAGAATCGCCTGATTAAGTTGTCTTTCATTCTGTTGGTAAATGTACTCAATGAGGAGTATAATCCACACCGCAATGAAAAATGTTTGCACTCAGCTAATTAAATCTGAAGTTATTCTTAAGAGGGGGAGAGAATTGACAAGTCATACGGCGAAATTGTAAAGAGAAATAGCAAAACGTTCCTTTAGCAAGTCAAAACAAATCCTCGGTTTCCCTGGAGTCACGCAGCACATACTGTACAGCTCCAGAGAAGCAGAGTGTGCAAGTCATAAAAGAACCCCAGGCACTTCATTACTGGAAATGATGTAAGCTCCTGCCGCTCCTCCGCAGAAACGAGACCAAAACAATGCCAGGACCGCCGCCGCTGTCGGAGGCAGCTGCTCTCAATGCTGGCCGAGCCCTCCGAGCCGCTCAGGCACGACAATGAGAGGCTTTCGCTGCAGCAGCTCCGTGTGCGCTCAAGGACCCGGCAACCTGTGTCAGGGCAACCTGAAGGGTCTGCGGCTCCTCGAGTGGCCACGGTATTTTGAATGCTAAGCCGCTCGAGAAATGAAACGAGTCCTCCGCAAGAAAATTGTCAAAGCGCTGGCGCTCTCCTTGTCCAGCCGGGAGAGCACATCCATGCGGCGTTCTGCCCCGGCGGGCAGGGGAGGGAGCGCATCTCTCCAGCCCTTCTGCGGCAGAGACCGCCCGGCAGGAGGACTCAGAGAGAACACCACAGGATCACAGGACACGAGAAAAATCCGGAGATATCCTCACCTCACACACAGGCAACTTTCAAACTATGAAAGCTAGTTTATTTCACATAAGGAAGTGAATTTAAAGGGCTGTATAAATTCCCTGATAAATATGTTGTTGGACATAGATCAAGGAGTGAAGTTTTTCACGGGAACTGATCTGACTGGAGAGTCAAGTCAAAGCAGCCTCGTGAATCATTAAAATTGTTTAGATATGGAGTTAATCAGAAATCTCTTGTTCTGATGTTCTGAATAGTAAAGGTACCCTCAGTTTGACACAACAAAGACTTGTTTCCACAGTTTTTTCCAGAGACCACATGCTGCTGAAGCAGGTACACATTCCTCTCCTAGGGCAAATGCAAGGTTTAATCCAGAAACTAGTTAAGTCATGCACAAGAATCCTCAGCCAGCCAAAGCACTTTGAATCAGGCTCAGTTTCCAGTGCA
Organism: Brachypodius melanocephalos; assembly: GCA_013398615.1. Taxonomy (NCBI): domain Eukaryota; kingdom Metazoa; phylum Chordata; class Aves; order Passeriformes; family Pycnonotidae; genus Brachypodius; species Brachypodius melanocephalos. Next base: position 8,410,975 of record VZSR01001685.1, on the reverse strand, counting down.
TCAGTCCTCCAAGTTATGCTCTCCTTTTCCTTTTGATCTTTACCCTATTTCTGTGGATAGCCTTCAGGTTACAGTTTAATCCCAAATATCTAGTGAAAAAAACACTTTCTCCAGATTAAAAAAAAAAAAAAAAGAAAAAAAAAAAAGAAGCCATATTTTTTGTCTTCCTAGCCAGTATTTCCAAACAACTAGCTCATAGGACAGGAATTTGGAACAGGGAGTGTCAACCACCCAGTTCAGAAGGAAGTCTAATGATAAAAAAATAATCCCAGATAGCATAATAATAAAGGCTTGAATTTGAATGTTTCATTGTAAGAGTACTTCAGTTGTCTAAACATGCTCACTAGGGGAGATGAGCCCTCAGGAACAAACGTCAGCATGCAAACACAAATTTTTAACCGAGTGAATGGGTGCTCAGGAGAATCCCAAGGCAGATTAACATTTGTGAAGGAATCAAATCTGTGCAGTGATTTGAACAGTTCAAGTGATGAGACACATCAGTAATATCTTTCTAACATGGCAATCTTATATAAACTTGATTAACAAGAATAAATGGATGTGCAAATTTAAAATTAAGTAACACAACAGTGTTTCTCCTGAGAAAAAACATGAACTCTACAGTTTGAAAGCAGTAACAAAGGTCACAACTTTCTCAGCACAAGAAAGATGTGGACCTGTTGGAGTGGGTCCAGAGGAGGGCCATGAAGATGATGAGTTGGTTGAAGCACCTCTCCTGTGAAGACAGGCTCAGAGAGCTGGGGATGTTTAGCCTGGAGAAGACTCCACAAAGACCTCACAGTGGCCTTCCAGTATCTTAAGAAGGAGGGAGAGGAATTTTTTATATGTGCAGGACAAGGGCAGTGGTTTTAAACTGAAAGAGATGCTAAGCAGAAATTTACTCCAAGGATGGTGAGGCATGGGAGGTTGCCCAGAGAACTTAGGGATGCACCACCCCTGGAAGTGCTCAAGGCCAGGTTGGATTGGACCCTGAGTAACGTGGTCCAGTGGGTTGTGTCCCTGCCCATGGCACGGGAATTGGAATGAGATGATCTTTAAGATCGCTTTCAACCCAAACCATTCTATGAGTCAATGATTCTAACTTGTACACAACTAAGTAGGAGGATAAAAAGCAAGAGTTCTTCTATGCTGCACACATGGACCTCAGTCTTCTGATTTCCTGTCTGTTCAATGGGTGTGTTAACAGTGGTGCCCTTGCACCTCACACAACTGCCACACAAAACACAGATAAAGGCAGATCTCAGCAGATCTCAGCTTCAGTACTGTATACTCTGGGTTTAGATTTGGCTTGTTAGACTCAAACCATACACTTATTTCCTTATTTTTTTGAGATTTGGGGGGAATGTTTGAAAGTAGGGTTTCAGATCCTGAATTATTATTTTTATATGCAAAAAATTGCTATGAAAACAGAGCATGCGTTATCTTAATAAAAACCTAAGCAGATGGTTTCTGAGGATGTAGAGATTTACTATTACAAAACTGAAGCAAAGATTTTTATAAGAAGTTTTAAACTGCCCGAGGGAATAATACCACAGTGAGTTATGGATGTCATTATCCCAAATGAGAACTACTGAAATCTAGATACCACTCCATCAGGAATTCTGCCAAGGCCATGCTTTTTCCAGACCTCCCTCTCTGCCAAGCTGATACCTTATTTGATGAAAGCCTAAGTTTCACTGGCTTAGGCAAAACATATAACTAAAATCCTGCAGAAATTTATACAAAGTATTTAAACTATTTTTATGGCACACAATAGCACCACAGGCTTAATATCCCATGTACTGGGAAGTTTAAAGCTGTTGCTGATGACCTTTTTATAAGTCTGGATGTTTTTGTTTGCAAGTAGGGTGCCTCCAGCTTCCCAGCTGGATACAGTGAAGGATCTCCTGAAGGTGAGGCTAAATATGGCTCATCCTTCATGTCAAATGAATTGAGTTGGAAAATCTGCGTGTGCATACCCAGTGGATGACAGGTGAATATTTCTCCAGGAGATTTTTTTTTCCTCCTTTTAATTTCTTCTGCTGGAAGCTTGCTGATGCCAGTCAGAAGTTTAATTGCTATCCCAGGGAAGCTGAATTATTGTGCGCAGAACAGGTGAGACAGCCAAAGGTGTCTGCTAAATGCAGTTTATCACAAGGATATTATCACAAATTACAGATGCACTGACAAAATCCAGGGCATGTGGGCTTCCTAGGGGACCCACTTTACTCCTTGTCCTACACAGCCACTGCTGAACTTCTCTGTAAAAACGACCAGTACATTAACAGCACACGACTTAAGGAATTCAATTCTTGTGGCCCAAAAGTCAGGAGTCTACAAACGACTTAATGTCTGGAAAAAAGATTTCACATTAACTGAAAATTATTACCCAGAGTGGATCATGGATGGCTTTTAATATTTAACTCCCAAAACTTGTGAACTTTACTGGTGTCAAGCAATTAGCACTTAGCTCTATCTACAGCAATATGCACACAGGTATCTTATATACCTGCTGAAATTCACTCAGGCTGAGAGAAATCAGAAGAGAAACAGTTTTGGCTTTGCCCCTAATCTTTGGCTAAAACCAAAATATTTGGAAAAACACCACCAAGAACTTCAAGGACAGGGATGTGAGTCTGTTCAGGACAGAGTCTCTCCTATAGATTTGAAGATTCAAACCAGAATCAGAATCAGAATCAGAAGATTCAGCAGAGTCATGGTAGAAGGTCTCTGATACAGAATATCAACCTCTATATGCAGTGAAACATGATGAAGAAAAAGAAAAAAGAAAAACAGGACAGCAGAGTGGTCTTTTTTAGTCAGCATGTGAATTGTTTACCATCTTTTCACATGTACAGCACTTTCTTCTGAGAAAATTGGGGAAACACTGCTTGCTCTATTGCTTAAACTAAGTCTAACAAACCATTCAAATGCTTTCTGCACTTTACCAAAACTTTATGTCCCCCCATATTGGAGTACTAATGGAAAACAAGAAACCTTATAATTTTAGATAAAAATAGGGTGCTTAAAAATATTTTATGTTTCAGAACTTATATGTCATAAAATCACCATGGTAAAAATTAATAAGCTTTCTGAATATCAGTACTTTAATTTTGTAAAAGGCATTTATGGAAAACAAAGAAAACCTTGTGAAATATGTGAGTTTATCCCACTTACATCAAGAATGTGTAGCAGTAAATAAATGTAATGATATTCAGCTTAATGAAATCAGATTCTTTTCCTATATATTTTCCAGAAAGCAACTTCACTGGCACTTTGATATAACACTTTGTTATGTGTTACTGCAGCACTTTTGAGTTCCAGAATTTGCATCTTTTCCCCTTGGCAATAATGTTAATAAAACAAAATGGGCAATTTTTAAAAAAATGTGGCCTTGTGCTAACCAAATACAGACACATCTATGTAAACAGATCTTTAAGTAAAAACACAGTACAAGAACCAAACCCAAGATTTTCAGAAATGCAGGGGGTTGAACTGTCTGCAAATATCTAGTCACTGTAGTTAGAAGATGTATTTAGAAGTTTTCAAATCTGAGCATGCTCTGAAAAACTCATCACTTACTTTTTTGCCTACCGAGTAATGGTTGAATGTAAAAACTTTATCTACAAGTGCAAACTGCAAGTTCCTGGTGCTAATAACTCAAAACCTGTCTCTTGTTTACATTTCTAAATTGGATTTGGATTCTTGAAGACCTCACCCAAACTGTGAATACAAAACCTATTTTTGAATACAAAACCTTCCACGCTGTATCAGTAGTTCTTTCAACATGCCAGAAGTCAGTGTGCCATAGTGGAGCCCACACGTCCCACTGTGTTTGGGCATGTCACTGTAGGTGCTATTTCTTGAAATTATCATGTAATTGTAGTAACTACTGGTGCTGGCAACATTAATATGTTCTTGTATATATGCTGTCCCTTCAGTTACAGAAGGAATGGTTAATATCTGAACATCTAGGAGGTTTAAACCCTATCAAACCTGGACAAACATCAAGGCAGGTGTGAGGTCAGAACCAAGCTCACATATAAGTAACAATCTCCTGACCTTTACTGAAGCAAGTCCTGTGTGATGTGCCTTCCTTCACAGCCTGTTAAGAAGAACTGCATTTTGTCCTTCCTGAGCCTCTGCTGCCAATGTCTCATCCTTTCTTGGTGGCAGACTGATGATAAAGCAAGCTTACCAGTCAGTCATTTTAGGAGGAGCTCGTCACAAATTTGATTAAGAAATTGCAAGTTGAAATTGTATAGTTCTTGTCACAGGAGGTCTTTTGGAGACTAAAGAATAATTAGGGTCCTCCCCTGCTGAATCCCTGAATCCCAGAAATGAACCTGTGAACCTAGAGAAGACTTAAGCAAGTCAATTCTCTCTGAGTAATCTGATCATGTAGTATTTAAATTACCTAGGTATTAATGTTGCATCACTCTTTTCAACATTATGGCAAGGATTTTCTTTTAAGCCCTTCATTGCAGCTAACTTTCAAAAGGCAACATTTGGCTGGGGTATTGACATTTCAAAGCATGATTTCTGTATAACAAAATGTCTGTAAAAGTTGTTCCCTCCTCCTCAGTCTGGAAATGTACCTTCTTTCTTTGCTGCTGATGTTAGCAAGAAAACAAGTTTCTACTGGTTTTTACCCCCAGTGGTTTTCTGAATACTTAATAAACTTAAGGTAGGGTAAGCAGAATTCTGTATTATTGCACACATTGGTATCAAGCTGGTCTCACAGAATTTGATTAGTGATGCATCTAAATTGGCTTAGAAATTAATTAGTTTAAATTGCTGCAAACCCACCCCTGATGTAGACATATTTAGAAGTTAATATAACTGTTAATGTCTTTTTGAAACTTAAATGAAAATGAAGGAAATAAGAGTGATTCTTTCAAATAATTTATTGCAATTAACTGCATCAGTTCAATGATTTTAAAGTGATTTCGTTTTATGCCATGGTGTGCAAACAAGCTGTACATTGTTATCAGTTATATCCATTTGAATCCAGTAAAAACTGTGTAAGTATCATTTAACCCAGTAAGAATTAGTGAAATTTAATTTTCTGGGTCATAATCAGTTTACAGGATTGCTGTATTTGAGTTCAGTCATGCCTGCATAGTTTGCTTACTTTCATATCTGGGATTTTTTTTCAAAACTACACTAAACCAGAGAACACAATGAACAGGCATTGTTTTTTTAATATGTGTATGTATATATCTAAAATATACGTACATACACATATAGGGCAGTTATATTCATCCAGTCATTAGGGGACTGGTATACACAGCAAATACAGAAATGTAGGTACACCAGTTTTGCATGCTATTCAACCCTAAGGCTGCTCAGAAGATTTTAAGAAATCTTAAGAAATTACTTAAGAAAGTCATTGCTCTGACACAGACTACTCAAATGCATTTAATACCGCCTGTATGAGATGGGATTTACTATTTTGTACAATAGCCACCTACTTTATTAATCAAACTATTTTATGATGCTGCTGAGTATAGGCTGTGATTCCTCAGAGCAGAAAGCACTTTGTCACCTGATCCAGCAATTAACTCAAATCTCTTTAAACTCTTAAAAACAAAGTATATGTTTATGATTTTTTTCTCACTACTTGGTGCCACCAAGGTGTTACTTCTTTGACATTGTCTAAAAAGTCAACATTTGAGTTTTGAGAATCTTGTTTTATGTCACTTGTTATATAAGATTTTATTAAATAGTTTGTCTAAGAGTTAAAAGTTATTCAAATGGCAGTGATGATGAAGGGCTGCTATACTTTAATCAGAGAGGTGTTGGGAAGAAACGCTATGAGTGCCAAAGACAAGAAAATAAAAGCCAATGTCAACTACAAGAAGAATGTGATTGATAAAAACAATAGGAACAACGTTTTAGCTACTATGAAGTCCCATGAAGCACTACAAGAATTGGTTTAAAGTATTTTACTGTGAATTTCAATGTAACACTACAAGGTTGAAAAATGTATGCAGGTACAACAGCACTCTACGTTGTTCTCATAGATAAAACCCTTTTAAACATAACTGCAGAAAACCAGGTTTCAGGAAGAAAAGTATCACATGCTTATTGAGCAAGAACATCTGTTCAGACAGGGAAGTGCTGACTTGTTTTTAAGCAGTCAGTACTGCATTTTTCAGCACACTTATCACTTTTGGGGTGTTCCAACCCAAGCAGGAATATCTACAACAAGCAAGTTATGCTCATGTATTTCCTAAAAAAATCCAAACCAAAACCAAAAGCAAGAGCTGCTTGCTGCAGGAAGAAAGGGAGGGAAGAAGGAAAATCACAGCTAAATCTGTGCTCCAGGCTGAAGAGTGACTTGTCACCTGAGAGACAGAATTTCCCCCCTGCTCAAAAGTTCTGCCTCTGCTGATAAGGTTATCAGATGACCTGTGAAAAGTCACCTGTCAGGGCAGATCCTCCAGCACTGTGGGGGAAAATCCAATCTCACCTCAAATTAGGAGGAAATGTAGACAAAGTGTTTACACAAGAAATTATACTTGCCTTTAGCCTAATTTCAGGTAAAATAGCAAAACAGAGACTTGAGAATGTCAGCACTTTTCTTGAATTAAATTGAAAAAAATGGAATTGTTTGATGAACAATGCATATTAAAAATATGTTTGAAATACATATCTGGTGTTGAGAGGAATTCAGATCGACAACAAACCCTGATTTCTGTGCTCTCATTTTACATTCAAATGAACAAGCTGCATCCTTGCTCAGTGACAGGGCTGAGGTCACCATCAGTGACCTCATCCTTTGGGCTATTTGCCTGTTTTTATGACAAGGGTCCTACTTAATAATGCAACAAGCCAGCTGAAAATACTCTTAGTGTGAAAAATTCCTAACGATCAGCCCAAGTGCCCTGAGCACAAAAAATAGACATCTCATTTACAGCCATTTTAGTGTACAGATAAGAGCATTTCAGTAAATCTGGGCACAATCATCACTTATTGTTGGAAGTCCTGAGTTAGCATCCAGAAGACATTTAGATACAGAAAGATTGTAGCCCTGGCATGCATGAAAGAGGACAGACCAGTCTTGTGTGACTTTTAAGCAAGGTTTGAGTGAAAGACAATTTCTCAATTTATTAAAAAATGGCTGTAATACAGATTCAGAGACTGAAGGAGATGTCAGACACAAACCCCTGTATCTTCCTTGGAGACACTAACTGCATGCTTGACAATAGTCTAACAGCTTTTTTCCTTCTTTTTTTTTTCTATTTCCTTTTTGTTAAAAAAAAAAAACAGTCAGAAGGCCAAAAATTTAAAACTTGCCATCATGATCCTGAAACCCTGAATTTGTGTCATATCATTCCAGTGGCAAAAATAATGTGTTTATTTTAGATAATTTCCACAAGGAAAAGAAGCATTGTCACAATATAGAACCATGAGAATAAACTCTTCTTTCTCCAAGCCAGTAATTTTATTTTCCACTTACAGTTTACTTTAGCAAGAGATTTTGGAATTAGTGCTCATCATTAGCAACCCCCCCACCTCTTTCTCTAACCTCTAGACAGCAAAATAATTTTAGCATTTCTCACGTTTATTTAAATGCAAAAAAAGGAATAATGCATTTTGTAGTGACTTAGCTAAAAGATAAACCCAGACATTCTGGGTTGGCTAAGTCAAAAGGTAAACCCAGGACACCTATTTGAGACACAAGAAGAGAAAGCAAACAAGACCAAACAAATCTTGACACTTCAAATTATTTAGACCTTTTGGATCTTTAGACTACATAAATGCTTTCTGTAGATCACAAAGCCAATGGAAAAATCTTTGCCATTCCAACAAAATGAATTCTACAAATCCATACAATTTCACATGTACATAGCTAACACTCCAGACCTCTCAGTGCATGAAATGCAGCAAAGATCAAATTTATAACCAAGACTCCAATTTTTGAGTTTTCTCCCTAGTTTTCTGTCTCAGTCTGAAACTTCCTCTTCTTAGTCACCCCTCTAAGACCCATATTATCCAGATAGACTTGGTATTTATTTTGGATTGGAAATCCACTTCTGAGACTTTACTGGGTAAACCCAAATCTCTGACTGACGATGCTACCACAGACTTAGAGGATGTGAAAGAAAGGGGAAGAAATCAAGTCTGGGTCCTCTTTACAAATTGGTCAGTTAAAAATAAATAAATATATAAATAAATAAACACACTAATACAAATAGCTCCAAATGCTGGTCAAAACCAAGGATGCCAAGCAGAGCAATTCCCAGCCTGGTTCAACTCAGGCTGCTTCGTTCATCTCTGCTTTGCTCGAAAACCTTTCCATGACCTCAATTTCTGTTTGCACGGATGTTTGAAGAATGTCTGTCTTAACACCAGCACCTTTATCTGCCTGGTTAACATGTGGTCATTCATTATTTGTTCTCATCAAATTACAGAGTCTGAGCAGCATCACTGTCAAATGCCAATCACTGAGCACAAAAAGCAAATAATTAAAATGGACAGATGATGAATAATCCACAGGCCAAGGTCTGCTTTTCCTAAACTGCCTGTTAACAAAGGAAAAACAAATACATGTGTAATAATGATGACTGTTTACAAACAACTTGTGAATTGGAAAAAAAAAATTAAAATTCAAGATTAAAATCAGTTCCAGTGAATAAATCAGTCAGCTCTTGTTACCAACAATATTAATATAATTTACTTTTTATCACAGGAGATGTAAGAGGATACACAGAGTGTGCCCAGCTCTAGGTCACAGCAGCATCATCATCCAGAGCTGCACTGCACCCAGCTGAGAGGACAGGCTGAGGCTAGTTGGAAGCTTTCCAGAAGAGCTATTACTCTGGAATAATCATGCATTTTGAAAGTATAAACTGAATCACAACACTTCTGTTTTTTATTTAAGGGTATCCAGATGAAGAGCTATTGTGGAATAACCACAGTACTTTTGGAGGATTTCCAGAGTTAGAGACACTTTACTGCTGAGAAGTACAATGCATTGAGCCAGCAGTCTTCTCCCACATCCTTTGTTTTCTTCAGAGTCTGTCAAAGGTCAGGCAGGTCTGACTCCCTTCAGCTTTAAAGACTAAATAGGGCAATATTCAAGATACTTTGGCTGAGTGACTGGGGTCAGAGAAGAAAACAGCCACAAAGTGTGTGCATGAACTTGTTTTTGTCTAAGGTTTCTCAGGGCACAGACTCCCCTACCTGCACAATGATTAGAAAAAGCATGAACAAATACATTTTAATAAATTCAAAGCTTACTACACATACAATGTCATTCTTTTGTGTCTAAGACTGTTGTTTAATTCATGTACACCAGGAGTGAAATATACTCAAAAAATGAAGAGGAACTTCCTTAGCAGTTTTCCTGAATTTAGCGCTTAGTCCTGTGGGTGAGCCATATTTTTCTTGTTATCCCATTCAGTTGACTTTTCTATACATATGTTGAATGTGCTATGTATTAACAGCCAAGTAGGCCACCACAGCAGTTTTCTTTGAGATTGGGAACCTGCTGATTTGACCTGCTTATCAAGAGAAAAAATGTCATCTCAACAGGACAAGATTGTTTTGCATTTCTCCCTATTTTCCTCTTGTGAAAAAAAATTTTAACCCCCTAGAGCCAACTAAAAAGTCACCAGTCTAGGATTTTCCCCCCTTTTTTTTCTTATTTTGTAATACTTTTACATAATTCAAAAAATATAGAAATACTTTTATTTACATGAAAATTTAAAATGTGAAGTTGGAAAAGCATACCCTTAATGCTCTTTATACATGCCCATATGGAATCACTTTGTGTCTATTTTTGAGCACATCAAGTGGAATCTGGACTCCTATAAGGCAAAACAAATATCTGTTTATAAATAACTCTATAATGATAAAGGAAAAAGTGCAAAACTTCAAGAGAAATAATATCAATAATTATAATTTCAAACCTTGCCATGTTTACACAACAGAATGGAAGTGGTTTGTTGGGCACAGAATCATAGAACTATGAAGGCTGGAGAAGATCTTCAAGATCATGAAGTCCAATCTTCAACAGAATACCACCCATTAAAACTGTATCAGGAAGTGCCACGTCTGCTTGGGTTTTGAACATTCCAGGGATGGTGACTCCACCACTTCCCCAGGGAGCCTGTTCCATTGCTTAGCATGTTAAGAGTCCCTCAGGATGGAAAGCACTATTCCCTCTAATTTAAGTTAGCGTTACGGTTTGCGTCCTAAGCTGCTCTGAAATGTTCCAGAGCCTTCTTTTCCTCACTTCCACTTTTACAAGTTAAAAGTAAGACCTCATAGATTATGGTATTAGCCTCACTAAGTAGAGCTGAGTACACATTACTTCCCCATTCCTTATAAATGACATGTTGTCAAAAGACAAAATTGGGTCAAAAAAGCTATATTTCACATTTTTTTAGACTGCTGTTTGCCACTTGGTCAAGAACTGCGCTTCTCATGACCTTCCACAGCCTGCCATGTGTGAAACGCATCCTACGTGACAATTTTAACATCAGTTGCATCATTAACACATGTTCCTGACTGCACAGTGTTTTTTTGCACTTTGCCAGATGAGGCAGAGGCTAGATGAATTGTTACTGTGCACACGCAGTTTTCTAATGAAAACAGTATGGCATCACTGTTCTTGGAAGCACATTTGGAAAATCTTACCCAGCACTGTACAACACGCCATCAGGGTGACAGGTGGGCGAGGCACCGTGTGTGGGGCAAGGCAGAGGAGCCCACAAGGACAGTAAATACCTGTGTGCTTGTACCTGCCTGAACACATAAACAGAGCCACCCATGCATACACTCACTACAAAGCTACGTTCATCTTCAACTCCGCCTCTGAGTTTTGCTTTTCTTCTCATCTCACATGATGCGACAAATTTCAAGGCATACTTTTCTCCCGAGCTTCGAATTGTATCTTTGGGGCTTTTTTTAATGGGATGCTCCTTTTGGGTAGCATTCTCAGCTTCCTCAGCACATGACGCTGGGAAGGATTTTTTGGTCTATTCACAGCTTTCATGTAAAGCCCCAAAGTATCTTGTAACATTGACTATGCAGACTCAAATCCCAACACTAAATAAAAACATACAGAACTTGCAGTATTAAAAAGGCTAAAACCTCAAAACTAAAATGCTATGGGAAGTGAGCAAAAGAGCTTCAAAGGCTTGGCCAGTGTCCTCGGTCTTTCTAGATGAGGATGAATCTGCCCGGGTGATCCTTTCCCACAGATAAACTAGGTAAACACCACAGGTTAAAGAGGTGAGTGTCCCCAGCATGAACTGGTTTGGATCCAAATGCAATGTAATTCCCTGCCAGTTCTTCACTTCATAGAACAGCATATGGATATATACTCAGGAATTTTTTTTTCCTGAAAAAGTTTTCTTCAGCTTTAAGGTAAGTGTACATGCATGTGCATCTATTTTTGTAAAGGTGTTACTGGGACAAAGAGGGAATTATAGTTAATAGCACCAGATGTCCTACAGCTTTTTGTCAAAGACAAAAACTCTGCAGAGCTCAGTTGCTCACTATGGGCTAAAAAAATATTAAATTCTGCTTATGAGAAAAATAATGCACATTATTTCACTGCTCAGTCTAACACCAGCCCTATAATTACTGGATTCTCAACTATCTTCCACATTCCCTTTGAGCAATGAATTACAAGTTTTCAGCATATTGGATACTAACACTGTGGCATGATTAGATTACCATTTCCACAGGTTGCCAACACAGAATAGCTCATCTAAGTATGAATAGATTCATTTACTTGAAAAGAATTTTCTTTACCTTTCAGACTAATCATCTGTGTCTAACACAGGATAAAAAGAACACAAATTATTTTCAGGCTAGCTTCTCTTAGAAAATAAAATGACCTCCCTAGTTTTTACATCCCAGTGTTTGAAGGCATGCAGATGTGGGGGTTTTGTCTGGCTGCTTGGAAGAAAGCTGTTTGCAGAATGCAGATACAGACCTGTTTTCTGTTGTAGAGGGAATCCATTAGTCACTAAGGAGGCTACAGCATAATGGAAAGTAGCCATTTTGTATTCATTTTAGTGCATAGCCTTGGAGGGAAGAAACACACAAATCCATGTAATTTTTGACGTGCGACAGAATAGAATACAAAGACTATAAATATTTTATTAGTTGGTTATGGGTTAAAAAGGTATTTTGTACAGAGTAGGTAATTCCCATTAGAATTCATGAAAACATAATAGCTTTTAACTTGAAATAAGAATCAACATTTGAGGATATTTGTCATTTGTAGACTATTTGTTAAGTAAGCATTCAACTGTATGTTCAGAAATGCTCAGATGACCAGTATGCCAGGAACTCCTATTCCAGTGCCACCAAGCAGCTGTAACCCAGCCCAAGAGGCAGCACCTATCACAGCTCTCTTGTGCTGCCAGAACTGCAGGTGAAACAGGCAGATGAGTCCACTCTACTGTCCATCCAAATAAACAGGTAATGGATCACACGCAACAGGTTTGTTTTTTTGGGGAAGCTGACAAACACAGCTTCAGTGACTCACCAGCTCCACTTCACCCACTGTTGATGGCACCCTGCTTTTGCTAAAATGCATCCACATCCTTGCCCTACCCCATGGGATAAGGCACACAGACACACATGTTGCCTTCCCAGCTGTACACATCTTACAGAAGTTTTTTGGTGGATGCAAAATGCCAGAGAAATCAGTGAAAGCTCACAGGAACTTCCACCAGTGAGCAGCCTTTGCGGACCATCCTTTGTGTTTGTAAATGAAATTCCTGCCACACCTCTGTGGCCTGCTTGGCACTCTTCTTGCCTGTGTTTTAACTCTCTGGTTTATGATTTTATTATTTTAATATGGTCTCCAGACCATCTGCAAACCACTACTGCCGTATGATATTTCTATGGAGTGATTACATTAAAAACCTTGTTAAAAAGGCAAATCTAAACAACTTCAGAGATGCTTGAGGAGAATCACAGATTTCTTCTTGATGTGCATCATTATGTAGTTAAAGAACATTCCATGAAACAAAAGGATATTTATTATTCAACAGATTACACTCTGTTACAGCTTAAGTTAGTCTGGAAATAAAAGGGCAGCATTATTTAATTAATGATGGTTTTCAAATTACATCCAGAGAAAGAATAGCTCTGTTTTCAGTTTTTGTTAGTCCATATGTGGCCATGTGAGCACTGCTCATGGAAATACTACTCCCTTCTCCCTTGCTCACACATAGACACACACATTGTTCTCCTGACTTTGTCCTGACTGTTCCTGGACAGTTTTCCATTCTAACAAGCATCTAGGCAAACAAAAACATGCTTCCTGTAGGAAAAAGAAGCTCTTTACCTTGGGGTGTCCAGATCTCTCTCTGCCTGTAGGACAAACACTGACTGTGTTTTCTACTGTGGCCTCTCTCCAAGCTCTCCTTCCCCAGCCCATTCTTGCACTGCAGCCTTGCAGATGCTCTTTCTGAGCCTCACTGCCCTCCCCAAACAGGTGTGATTACAGCTGAATTCCTCTTTTCCTACAGACTCCCAGGACACCATATTTTTACTTTTTGCTTTGCATTGTTTGATCATTGGCCTCTTGTGCACCTGCTGTTTTGCTTTCTATAACAACACAGTAAATATCACTCTCTTTGTCCAGAAGGGTAACGTCCCTGTCTAAGTGCCTACTCACTGCACAGAGTATGCACAAAATGCCTGAAGTTTTCCAACATGCTGTTTATGTCCTGTTGATACTGCAGTACTGTCTGTCTGAAAATCCCAGTCATGACTTGGCTTCTGCGTGCTGAGCAGTTTCAGTCTGAATAATTTCAGTCCCTCGCTGCAAAAGGAAATCCAAAACAAATACAAAGCACACTCACACTCCACTTAGCAAATATATCCAGGAAACAAAAAGAGGAAAAATCTAGGAGAACCTACATAAACGGCTATAAATACCTGGAAACCACAGGCACTCTGTCAAGTAACTTGTCCCACCCTCCTTATAGGAGCTATATTTGAAGGAGATGAACTACCCTTTGGCAATGTCTGTCTCCCTCCCTTTGCTGAACATCAGGTCCAGATGACTAATTTTGGATGGCCAATTAGGCAAGAGGAATCCCAATGCTAAACAACTTCAGCATGTTGCTGCACAAAGTTGGTCCTGTTTATATTTAGTCTCCTTTCTCCATTTTTGTGGAGATCTGAGATGAAAATCAGGAGACAAAAAGATACTATTCTACCCTCAGAGTTTATCTGTCTCAGATGCACTGCTTGTCTATACATAGAAGAGCTCTTCTTTGCTGTTTGTGTAGTGCTGTGCAGTGGAAATCAGCAGTTTGTAGACAGCTCTTTCTAAGACCAGGAGAACAAATGCTTGTTTCTTTTTTCTCTGATTTCCTCCAAGTTCACAACAGATATTAACCTTACAGAATCGCTGTAGCACATTGTGAATTATGTATGAAATGCAATTTCCCTTTCTGCTGTGGACATGTTTGACTGTGCCGTTTGCAGCACTCATCATCAGAGGGCTTGCAGTGTTCTCAGAGACACAGCTAGGGCAATTGAACTCACCAGAAGGAAACTGTCAATATTGAATTAAAATAAAATTATTTTTCATTTCTTAAAATCCATATTCTTAAAAGCAATCAACTCCTATCACATCTTTTAACACAGTTTAAAACCTTTTCATAGAATCGTGGAATTGTTAAGGTTAGAAAAGACCTCTGAGATCATCACTTCCAACCATTAACCCAGCACTGCCAAATCCATCACTAAATCACATACCCAAATGCCACAACCATGTCTTCTGAACAGGGATGGTGATTCCACCACTTCCTTGGGCACCTTATTCTAATGCCTGACTACTCCTTAAGCAGAGAAATTTTTCCTAATGTCTAATATGAACCTCCTCTGGCACAACTTGTGTCTACCTCCTCTTGTCCTTCCCCTTATTACCTGGAGATAAGCCTCATTAAAACCTCCTTGCAGGCACTTGTACAAAGCAATGAGGTCTCCCCTGAGCCTCTTTTCTCCCAGGCTAGGCAAGCCCAGCTCCCTCAGCTGCTCTTCACCAGAATTGTGCTCTAAATGTAGGTTTTATTCACCCAAGGGTTCAACATGACCTTATAGAGAAGTGCAGTGTTAAGTAACAGAATGCCAAAGAATAGAATAGAATAGAATAGAATAGAATAGAATAGAATAGAATAGAATAGAATAGAATAGAATATTTTGGTTGGAAAGGTCCTACAACAATCATCTAGTCCAACTGCCTTACCACTTCAGGGTTGAGAAGAAGTTAAAGCAAATTATTCAGGGTACTCCCTAAATGCCTCTTAAATGTTGACTGGGATGGGGCATCAACCATCTACCTGGCATGCCTGGTAAAAAAACCAAACCTTAGTCAACGGAGATTCAAAAGCATGGGCAGATGCCTCACTAGCAAGCCTAGAGTCAAGAAGTCAGCAATGATTATAGCCTACCTATTCTTTTTTTCCAGCAACACTTGCTTCAGTAAAAGTCTCCTAGATTACATCAAAGAAGTGATCTCAGATAAGAGGTCCCATACAGACAAAATCTAACTTTCATGGGTAGTATGGCTTGTGCTGGTTCCCTGGTCAGCATGTTTCTTGTGCCCTCCAATTTGATCATCAGAGATCGTCTGTGAGGTTTATGCATGTGACAATTCTCAGAGACTAAGGCAAAACAGAAAGAATCAGCTGATTTCTCAGTGGGAACACATATTTTAAAAAAAATCTAATCAGAATATTTCTCTCTACTTGGGTTATTAAGAAGGTGGAACAGAAGCACATTTTTACAGCAGTAATAATTTTTCCTTCCTTTTGGCACATCCACTTTTAAAGTGTGTAATCAGTGTTTCTTCCCCCTCATCCTACTTTTGTTATCATCCTAGGAAAAAAATGCCAGTGTAACAACGCAAAACAAATGGAACCACTTATTAACAACACACAAAAGCTACTGAAGAGAGCTGAATTACTGAAGCTATTGTGAGGAAATTTCAGCCAGGTGTTTTTTTTCTCTCCTCTCATTAACAATGTCCAGTGTCTACACCAGGAATGCAGGCTTTGGTCCTGGATGCATAATGGGGTAGAGTCCAGCAAGAGCCCCTGGCAACATGGGAACAGCATCCAGTCCCACTGATGCTTTTCTGACACTGAAAGTGTTTTGGGGGAAGCATCTACACTCATGCTTGAGCTAGTGACATAAGCAGAAGCAGAAAATGCACGCAAGCCACCTTTAACTGATGAGCGCATGAGTAAATCAGGAGAGCACTCGAGTACAGCAAGGAGGTTTGCGTCAATGCTTCATTCTGCTGATGCAAGGGCTGTCCTGTAAATTGCACCCAAAAGCAAGCAGGGTTGGCTTGGAATGTTTACATCTGAAAATTAATCATAAAATGGATTATTAAAATGCACCAAATCATGAGTTCCTTGTGGGCATGTGTAATTTGTAATCGTGGAAACTGCAGGAGCCTTCTTTTTTCCTGCTTTCAAGTAATTAAGAGTGAAACTGTTCAGCCATTTGCATGCAATGAATTCAGTCTTCCTTCACTTACACTGCTATGTCCTGTTACACATTACACATCCAAGGATTACATATTTTATACACTTTTGATCTTGTGGTGGAAATAAATTTTACAAGCCAGCCAAATTTCTCTTAACCACGTATACATCTGCTGTCTCCCTGAAGCTTGCTGACAGTTAATTCCCTTCACATCTCCTGTAGCTGCACAAGAGGTAGTGTTCCCAGCGCCCTTGCAAGGTTACAGCCAGATCCCACCCCACATGACTAAATCAAAGCATTCCAAAAAACCAAAGGGACAGTCAAGTCTCTGGAATTTCAAAGCAAACATTTTCTGTATGTCTGGTGCTTCAACTCCTGCCAAGTCATTTCTCCTAGTAATCATGTGTTGCGTTTAGCACACCAGCCCAGCTTCTGACTCCCTTTTCACTGACAGAGCAGAGGCTTTAATTCTGGCCTGACATACACCTGGATAAATCCACCAAGGTCAACAACTCATAGGTATAAATTGGAAAGAGATCCAGATATGTGACTGTGTACACGTATATCGTGTAGTAGGAACGCACCATGATTTTTCCAGCACATCCATAACCCCACTGAGCAACCATGAGCAGGAGCTTTTCTGGGACTGGAGGGATCACTGTGGCAGGACACTAAGCAGCTTGTGATGCATAACACACTGTTGATCCCTCTGAGGACCACTCAATGTTGCCCTGTATGTAGGGTGATCTCCTATGAGATCGTGTGACACTGCAAGGCAGAGGTGCCAGCTTTGTGCCACTCCACAGGCTGAAGGCCGTGTGGCTGCCATCAGAAGGTCAGATCTCTTCACTGAAAGGGTTAAACTAGCAGCTCCAGACCCAAACCTGGGCTTCACTCCCCATAATACCTAAGGACAGGTATCATTTCTCTGTCTAGCTCCTACAAGAAAGAGCAGCTCTCCCTCTCTCTCACTCTCACACATGCTGGTCCCTCACACTCTTTTCCTTCTGTCTTTACTCATTCATTCCCACTCCAAGTTTCTTTAAACTGCAATTGGTTAATGTTCCCAGGTCTGAGGGAACCCCTTGTCTGGGTGAATATCTCTCCTATTTGATGAAACAAAGAGTAGCTAAGTTATCAAAGAACTGAGTAGAGATATGGTTCTTCCATTATAGCAGAACCCCCTTTTACCAGCAACTGTATTTAAGGACAATACACAATACATACGCTTAACACAATACATATGCTTACACACTCGTGCTTCTGTATTTTATTTCCTGCCAAATAAGGTGCTGTATTTCCGAATATTGTGATCCCTCTTTGTGTCTCATTGGAACTTTGGACCCTAGCCTGTGCACTTGCTACCCTCCACCTCGGAGATCCCAAATGTGTAGGCACCATTTGAACTAATTTCCCCCAAATTTCATTTTTTACACTCTCTCCATGTACATGTGCCTCTTATTCACATGCAAAAACCCTGTGCCTAACAACACACAGACAACCCTGCAGTAAATGTCAAGAGGACTGCTTCATTCCTTAAGGTTTCCAGTGTCCTCTCTCTGCCTAGAGCAATGTTCCACAATCTAATTTGCTTTAAAGAATAGCCCTCAAAATACTTTTCAGGAACTTGGTTAATCTGGTATTACTCATGCTTCTAATATTACAAGGAAGACCTTGAATGACATTTAGCTAACAGGCAGTGTGTAGCTATGGACATAATTATTTCTGAGGTAAAGACCTTGAGCTGAACATGCATATGGTTTGCATTTGTTTTTTAAGAGAAGCCCCTAATGAAGCACATTCCCTATCCCACAAGGCATAATAGTCTGCAAAAATGGTGGAGATGAAGTCTTACTATTAATAATTAAATTTTTGTTGCTACCACAGTGGCAATCATTAGGCAATTACCTTCTGTCTTTGGAGCTATTTGTTCAGATAGGTTTGTAAATAGATCCTGGCTTTTGTGAGTCTGATACATTAAAAACAGAAAAAGAAAAATGGCAAGATATCTTCTGTTCTAGAAGATGTCAAGGACTTCTTCAAATATAACGGCTTCTGCCCCAAGCAACGTTTTGTCTGGATTTTGTTCACAGTCTTCAATGTATTTATCAACAAGCAGAAAGAAATATCCATTACTTCTACTACTTTCAAACTTAGTAAGAGGATTTCTGAGGAAGTAAATAAACTCTGAATTGATGCAAGGCCACCACTATCAAAAACACGAAGCCACTTGGGACCTCTTCTGTGCTTAATGAGTTGTAGTCAGTGAGTCTTGCTCAGTGTGTGCGTCCTAAGCACCACCTGCACAGCTCAGTGTTGTGACCTCATGCACAAGTGACTCAGACAAGGCAGGCAGAGCTCAGCCACAGGTGTTTTTGGGATATTCTTCATACTGTCACTGAAGGGGAAACTATGGATGGGCTTAGTGACTGCTGCTGGTCAGATGCCCTCAACAAAGGCAGCTGTTGACCTGCTGATGTTGCATCATCCTTCAGTGGAAACATCCCTAGAAAGTCTTGATTCCCAGGATCCCAGGCAAGTCAGGGCTCACCAGTTTCTGTGCAAATGCTTGGAGCACATGCAGTTTAGACCCTGACCCTGTCTCAACACCCTCCTGCCATATCCATACCAAAACCCAGCCGTGAGTGCATCAGTGAAACTGCATTAAGAAGAAGTTTGGGTTAAAACTGTTTTAACAAATAATGAACATAGTCATACCTCCTATGAGGTATGAGGAGGTCACACACCTCTTTCATTATTCAAAAGCTTGGGAAAAGATTTTTTGGTATTTTTTGTTATGTGCAGCATCATTCTGTAACACCTCTTATGGAACTAGGTCAGATTTTAGTACTTGTTAAGTAACTCGCTTCAACTGTATCTTAGCATATTCAGTGTTGATGGTTTGTGGTGGAGCAATTTTCATCACACCTGACTCTTACTGTTTATTTGTTAATGGAAACTCTCGTAAAGCACATGCAAAAACAACATGAGTATCTGAGAAATGAAAAGCTCTCTTTGAACTTCCCATCAAAGATACATTACATTTCAGACAAAAATTATATGGGGGGAGTTGGGGTTACAAGTCCTACAGCCAGGGGAGAATTAAAAAAATGGAATGCTGTAGCACTTATTCCTAAACCAAACATTATACAGGGTGGAATTCAACGGCAAAGTTAAATATAAAATAAATCCAACAGGATTACAGAAGGGCACGGTAACCCTGTCCCTGCAGTGACCCATGTAATAGCTCTGTGCTGGTGCTTGTGATGACATGTCAGCAATCCCACGTTAAATGTACTTTGAAGGCACATTAGCTTCTCCTCTTTGTGCATCTGGAGGTTTCCTTCTCTTCTTTATTTCGGTGTCCCCTACCCTCTTCCCCTTACCTCACATTCCCTGAGAACAGCATTACGTTATTCTGTCCTGACCTTCCTCCTCAGCTGACTGCTGCAATGAGGAGAGTATTTTGAGACACCAGCTCCTTTTTTTCCTCTTCTGTTTTTAGCAGAAATTCCTTCACAGCAGCTTGTTCGAAATAGCTGCTGTGGGGAAGGGATTTTGCAGCCATGTTTGCTTTAATGCTGGCAAACAGCTGACACTGCCTTCCTGAGACACGGAGGTAGGAGAGACACAGTCCTGGGGCAGAGATGAGTAAGGGCGCAAGAAGCAGGTCTGTGTGCCAGGTAAAGACTGTCTGGGGTGAGGAGAATCAAATTTCCCTGAAAATCTGAACGAGAAAACCACAGGTTTCTTATTTTGAGTCCACAATTAAAACCTCCAGGTTTCAAGGCTGGCAAAGGTGAGGACAATTTTTCCATGAGAAACAGAGCAGATGAAGCCTGTTTTCCCCTGGATTACATCTTTCTCACTTCAGCCCCTTCTCTCTCCATAATTTCCACCTTCCCTGTTCTTTCACCTCTTTTCAGCTTCTCCAGGTTTCTCACAGTCCACAGGAAGTGTGGCTAATTACATAATTAGGATGAAGGAGCTTTTTAAAAATCTGTTCATGCTATGTGCAAATAATAAAAAAGTTACCTTTCTCTTGCATGTATAGCTACTTTCTCTGTGCACACACTTTTCATTTACACAAAACTTTTTCAACACCTGCTTTTGTTTTTCTTGCTGAAAATTAAATTTTAATGACAAAGTTATTCCTTGCACCTCTTACACTGTTCCCTTTCACAATGTGCTAACATCTGTGATGGGAAAATGGCCACAGCTGTGGAGAAAGCAGTAATAGAAATTATCCATTATTCCTCATAGTCTTATTTGTACTGCCAAACTTCACATTTTATTAGGAAGTTCTCAAAGCTTTGGTCCTTGAATTAAATTAATATTTCTGTAATAAATCAATTGCAACTGAACTGTTTGAAACTCAAAACATAAACAGAGAGAAATTCCTTTTCAATACCTCATTACTGTTACCCTAGATTTGGAGTTGATACTGAATATGAATGACAGTGAATAGTTTGGGATATTTTAGACTGGAGAAAACCTTGTAACTGATGAACGCAAATTATAATCTATCCTTCCAGAAGTCATGTATATGATCCCAGATTTTCTGGGGGCCTCTCATGTGCAGGGAGAAATTAATCCTTTTTGCCTTTTTTTCCCCCCTTTCTCTTAATATTTTAAAATCTGAGCCTTCCAAATTGCATCTCTGCTCTAAGCTAGTGAAATCAACCAGAACACTTAATGGGGGAAAAATAAACCTTATATTCCATTTTATTAATTCAAAAGAGAAAATATCTCACACTGTGGTACTATTTTGAATTTTGTGTCAGGTATCACAGAAACAAAACACATAAAAGCAAGGTTAAAGGAGAAATGAACATCCTCATAATCATGAACAACTCACTTAATATTTCAGAAAAGGGAAATTTTCAAGCCCTCATCCTATCAAGCAGGGGCCTGTACCACCTTGGTATTACAGCTTCTCTTTTTTTAGGTCTGGAAAGCATAAAAGAGGAGTAATATTAATTTTGGGAGACTCTGTCTAGCATAGTTTGTGTGGGAGTTTTCTGAAAGTTTGCCTGATAAATGATTTACCGGGACAGTAAAAAGATCAAGAAAGCGCTGAGCTGTTCTCTCAAGACAAATTACTTTCTTCACCCACTTGCTAAAATCCTTTGAAAACTTATTGTAATGATTAATTTTCCAGAATTCTAAAAATTATTAAGTCCAGGGCCTATGACTATTTCATATCTCTCCTGGGATAGAGACACATCATGGTCCTGAATTGAATCCTGCCTGGTGCATCCACATGTTTACTCTGGGTATCCATCTGTTTTGCTTGTTACCTGAATTTTCCTACAGTCATTGGGGTTTTGATATTTTATAATTCTGTGTGTTTCACTACTAAACAAAACACAAGAGAGCATCTTGCTCTCCTTCTTTATGCTTGTTTCAACAAAATTATTTGTTTCAGTCGTAGTAAAGACGAAATCAGACTCACAGGGAGGAAAGAAGAGGCAAGTGGGAAGATGCCAATAAAGGCAGAGAAGGCAGAAAATGGAGACAGAAAGAAGAATCTACACATATTCAAGGGGCTCCACTGCTTTTCTGTGATACTGGTGCCTCACTGGACCCATGAGGAGTTTTGCAATACACATAATAAAGAAACGGTGGTAGGAGACACATGGAGAAGAACAATTAAGGACAACAAGGAGAAAAAAATTTACAGGAATAATGGCACCTTGTTAGAGGCATGATAATAAACAATTATATGCATTTCTGGTGATAATGATCTTGCAGTTCACTCTCTTCACCTATTTCAACTCCCCCCACAGTGCCACTATTGTCTAATAGGGCATATTTATGCAAAAGATGAGTTAGAAAATTAGATTCCATTATAAAGCCATCAGGTATAATAAGGAAAGCTATGGAAAATAACCTGTTATGCTTCTACACCTGTCACTTCCAATGGTTTCCAACACCCACCCACAAACATTTGACAGGCACTACTAAGTCTCATATTCTCTTGATTTTACTGAAGGAGAAACTGAGGCAAAGAAAAACTTGTACACCAAGCATCTGGGCTAGGCACTGGGCCAGCCTGCAGTTGCATTCTTTAACTGTTTCTCATGCTTCTATATAGAGTATTATTAATTACTGGCAATTTGTAGTAGGCAAACCCATATGAAGGTGTTATTAGCAGCGTGTGAACACAGGGAGAAGAGTTCCCCAGAGGAGCTCCCAAACACTCACAGTTTTAATAGCCATTAGAAACTCACACTGGGAACAAAGATCTTTTAAAACATTGCTCCCATACTAATCCTGATGACGGCAGATAATTAGTCAGCAAACCCAGGCTCGGGGACTGCTTACTGAGCAAAGAAAACCTCACATCTACAGTGTGGCTGTGACTGCAGGCTGGAGTGCCTCGCAGTGCTTGCAAAAGCAACTACAAAAATATTTTCAAGACCTTTAGCAGACTCGTGCAGGACAGCTTATCCACCTACCACCACTGGGCTGATCAACTCACAAAACCGGGAAGGAGGAAAGGCGCTGGTGATGCAGACACTGCCAGAGGGGCACTCAAGGGTCAGGCTTTCATCCCCTATTTAGCAGTAATTTGGTATGTAAGGGCTGCATGAGCCTTTGAAGCTCAGTGCTGCTGTTTTTAAAGGCTCCCATCAACCAGCCCATAGTGTAACTGAAGCAGAAACAGCAGTGTAATAGCAGACACAGTGTTCTTTTTGCAGAGTCTGCAGTTCTCTGACATGTCTGCTTGACTCTCATGGCAGACAAACTTCCCGTCAGGAATCAGTTAACAGAGAAAGCAGGGAGCAGCACTGACAAGCAACAGCTTTGGAGGAAGGCAGTCATGTATTTAAAAATGAAAACCCACCACGAAGCAGGCCACAAAAAAAGCCACACTATTTATTTGTCTGGGAGGTGAGCAGGAAAAGTTTCAAAGCATGGCTGTTATGCTATTTTGGCACAAAAAGCACTTTTCCAAATTCAAATCTTCCGTCAGGCTGGCTTGGAAAATGGCATGGAGTTTATAACTGTGGCTTGTTTCTTTCAGCTTTGCCTCATCTTCCAGGTTAAAGTCGCAGCTGGGAGCGTATCTGGGAGAAGGGAGGAGCAAGTAAGAACCGGAGTATTCCCAGTGTGTTTCCACTGGCTGGCCCTGGGATCTGCAGGTAGTAAACACAAGAACTTTCCATAAAAGGACCTTGCTTGGCAGGATACCGAAGGGAAAAAAAAGGGGACTATTGCCGAGGTGGGGAGCAAAAAGAAGTTATTTGCTGGCAGAGGAGAAAGGAACGAAGGATGCTGAAAGGGTACTGGGCAGCTGCTTTTCCGGCTGCTATGGGAGCCAAGGGAAGAGCCTTTGATCTGCTGAGCAGGCCTGGGCTTGCTGCCAGGACCTACATCCTTTCTCCAGCACTGACAGCAGGCTTCCTTGCTAGCTCCTCTCTGATTGCCGAGTCAAAAAACAAGTGACGTAACCCACACAGGGACCTCACTGAGATGCTTCTATTATCACCAGCTCTGCAGAAAACATATGCTACAGATGCCTCAATCTGAAATTATCTTCTTGTCCAAGGCAGAACAAAAAGGAGAAAAAACCCATGAGGTCCTCTGGATTACATCTTGCAAAGCCTCATAAAACCCCATCTGGCATACTGGGGGATTAAGCAAACCCATTGGTTCTACAGGGGAACTACCATGTCTGCATAGCACCTTGGCCAAGCTAGCCCTCCTCCAAACATTTATGTGCTATTATTACCTCTTGTGACTGGGAGATCTAAATAGGAATACAGATTCCAGACCTAGTATAGCTTCTAGACCACTACCTCAAATAATGTGATCAAGATGGCATTTACTAAAGAATGAGCTGTTTCAAAGTAATTGCCAACAATGTTTAGTTTAGAGTTGATGTGGAGATCAGCCTGCTTGATATGTGCTGTTGCCCAAGAAAGGGGAACCTGAAGGCAGTTGTGCTCCTCAGCCCTCAGACCAAAACAACCATAGCATAGAGAATTTCTTCCAGCACCAGCACATCTTTAGTCCTTGCTGACGTAACATGCTATTGCCATCATTGCAGGCAAATTCTGCTTGAACACGACCCAGGCTTACATCTTGCACCAGAACCAGCCAGAATGTGAAAGTCTCATCACTTGAAGCAAAGAAACATGCTATGTTCTATGAAGCAGAATCGTATGCTTTTGCATGACGTAACCAAAAATCGATTTTACCTTCTTTGTAGCACAACAGCTTTTGCACAGTTGTCTCCCCTTCCTTTTGATGCTCACCATCACTACTGAGAGTACAGACTTGCAAGACACTGGAAGTACTGACTCAGGAGCTTGGATGGTGCCATAAAGTCAATGCAATCAAGCACTTCTGTTGTCTCAACAATGCTTCCATCTTGCTGTCAGGTCCTCGTTGTTTGTGCTAATGTTACTTGCGTGGCAGTGGCAGCCTCTCTCAGACAGGGTCCCCTGCAAGACTAGGTCTCCCCTAAGCCTTCTTTTCTCAAGGCCAAATGAACCCAGCTCTTTCCTCATATGGCAGTCCTTTGATCATCCTTGTTTCCCTTCTCTGGATGCTTTCCAGTCTGTTTGCATGTTTTAACTCCATGGAAGGTTCCACTACTGCCCTCCCTTTCCACCTGCCACCTGAGCTTTAAGTGAGCTGAAGTTTGTTCTTCTAAAGTCCAAAACCTTTGGTTCAGTACTAACCTTCAGCATGCTCAGCCAAATCCCAAACACCCCAATACTGCGATCACTACAGCCAAAGCTATCACTGGCCAAGAGCTTTCAAAGCAGGTTTTCTTGGTTTGTGAGTCCAGCAGTGCCTCATTCCTGCTTGGCACATCTCTAATGTTTGTATGGGGAAGTAGTCCTCCTAGGCACTCCGGAAACTTGATGGATAACTGTGAGCAGCTGTGCTGTTCCTCCAACAAATGTCTGGACAGCTGAAGTCACCCACACGAACCAGGTCCTGTTAACCTTCCAGAGCTTGCTGAAGTGACCCGAATATGGCTTTGTTGGTCTTATTGTCTTGGTTTGGAGGTCAGTAGAAGTTGCCTACTGAAATAGCCCCCTTGAAGATGACTTCTCTGATTTTGACCCAAGGCATTCTGCAAGGCTTCCACAGTTGCTGTGGTTGACTTCTATGCACCAGAAGTTCCCCTTGACAGAGTGAGATGTCTCCAGTTTTGTCCTGCCTGTCTTTTTGAAACAGCCTGTTTCCACTCATCACAATCCTCCAGTCATGTGAGTTGTCCCACCATTTTTCAATTATCCCTACGAATAACTATGCTTTTGATGGAACCTTTAGTCCCTGATGCCACTTGGGGCACCAGTTTCAATCTAGGATGCTGCCTGCTGCTCTTCATGTGGACAGAACCAGCAAGGACTTTCTGCTTTTTTCTCCTCCCAGCTGCTAAGTTTTACTGAACCTTTCGGACATTGAGAAGACATTTTAAATATGTTTATGAAGTTGGGTGTATTGAGAAAGGAACAAATGACAGAATATCAGCAATGAATTTTGAAATCACTGGCTAAATTTTGCCTTCTAGCACACACAATCAATATTTATTGAGGGTTTTTTGAATCTATGTACCTGAAACACTTTTTTTCACTCTTGAGTCTCAATTATGTACAATTACTTACTAGTCTGATGTGATATATTTTGCAATCCCTTTGTAGATTTTTATTTATTTTAATTAAAAAAAAATTATTTATTTGCATCATTGCTTCTTGAAACCATAGAGTGAAAAACCCCGCATCTATGTAGTTTTGTGCATTTCATAAAAACAACAGATTTTCTTCCCTAGCCTTCTGCAATAGAATTTCAGCATTTTTGGCACACTTATATGAAACCCACACTTTAAAATAAAATGTCTGTCAAATAGAAAAGAACAACACTGATCAGGAAAGAAATGATATTATCCATCTTCCAACTGCACTTTTCAAAAGTTGCAGTTTCCTAAAAAGGGCAACTTTGAAAAAGTAGTTGACAGTTTAATTTTTAAGAGAACTGAATGATGAAGTTTTCTGTTATGTTAATACTTGAAGCTTTATTTTTAATTTGTCATCAGTAATAAACAGAGGAGTGCAGAGGTGTCAGTAGCTGGGTTTACAGAAACTTAACACATAACTAGAGACAATGCTGGAGAACAACTGCAAACACACACTGCAGCAAGACCCTCCTCACTCTCTGCCCACAGCTGCATAGAGGGTTAGGATTTCTAACCTAAAATTTGTTGTGATTTATTTGTTGCGATAATTCTAACAAATTCAGCTGAAGGATTTATTAGAATTATCACGTGGCAAGGTATCAAAAATCTGCAATTTGGCCCAAAGAGGTGACACAAAAAATCATTTTGTCATTACAGATTTTGCCTGGCATTGGCTTTTTGAAGGTCAAGGCACACAATGACTTGGTTTTTCTCATGGCTGGGAAGCAGGTGTCCATGTCCTCCAACAGCCTTTGTCACTCACCTTCTTGATTCTGTGTCAGCAAGAACCATTTGAATCTTCCTTCTGGAGCTCAGGGCCAAACAGCCCAAATTTGAAGATCCAGAAGGAAGATCTAATGTTCCAGTAGATCTAGTAGATCTAATGTTCTAGTTCTTCATCTAATAGCTCTTCTTTGTATCCTGTTCCTATGCCTGAGACTCTGGCAAATGACTCATTCACTAAAAGGGTATCACACACTTAGAGAGCTTTCTAAATTGGTACCATCCAGATCCTGCTTAGCAAAGCAGGCTCCTGGGACACAGAGCTGGGACTTAGCCTGCTTGAAAACCAGCTCAGGCTATATGCTTTTGCAATCTGGTGGTAATAAAAACCAGCAGTATACCTCCTAGGCCTCTTCTTCAGCCTGTTGACAGTTCTGTGTGTTTAGTATGTAACTGGCATCAGACAAAGGGAGGAAAGCCTATAGAGTCAGAAATAGAAAATACTCACTAAACCAGATGCATTGCAGCTATCATAATTTCCACTTACTTTTGCACATCTTTAATAATTGCCAATCTGAAGTGGGACTGGCTGACAGGCTGCAGTATATAACAAATATGTTCATGATTATATATGTCCCTAGCTTCCTCCCCCAAATGTACACATCTGAAAAGCCTCGTGTTTTGCAGCCTCACCCAAACATCTGCAATCATTTATGGATTAAAACAGCTTGCCATCTCAGCCTAGGTTTTTCAATGCACACTACAACTGATGTCATTTTGGTATTTTGTATTTTCAAAAGAAACAAATATGTTTCCAGGCAAACCACATCAGAGAACATGCCATGGTTATCAGTTCAAAGAGCCTCACTGACTCAGCAGCTAGTGCTGTATTTCATCTAATCTTCCTGAGGTCAGCAGGGAAATGTTAGCCCAGGAATACACATCTGTGTGTATACAAACAGCTTCAGTCTTCAGTTGTTCTCTCCTCGACTGCCCCTGAAATAATCCTCTGCAAAGCACAAGAGCTGTCAAGTACAGGCTTGGCCAAGGGTAGACTTTCATATGAAATACATTCTGGAGTGGGTGCATTTTGTGTGCCATTTTAGGGATAAAGGAAAACAGACTGATGGAAATGGAGATTGTTACTGCCATTGCAGTGCCATCACATTACTATAAAGAGGTCCCTTAAACTTATACACAAAAGTGTGTTCTGCTTGCATTTTATCTTTTCTGTAGCCAACACCAGAACTAGGGTGAGAAATATACTCTCAAAGGATCTCAGAAAGTGGAAATGAGACAGGATTCAGGATGGACCACTTAAACGTTTGCTTCTCCAATTTAGCAAAAGAAGCTAGACATAGTTTGGGATCCCAAAGGACTCATCATGCATTCAGGCTCCAGTGAGTAACAGTGATTAATTAGACTGGACACAGCAGAGGCAAAATAGAACTGGCTCTGGAGCTGCTCCTGACTAATCTGAACATGGTTTGAGTTTTAACCTCAGGCAAATCTCAGGCTGAGGCCTATGAAACTTTCCTGATGCAAATTCAGCTGCATAAATGAAACTAAGTCGTTGTAGTAAAGGGGATGAGTGGATGCTCAGCATTGGCATTGACTAAACACTTTGATGATTTTGAGGACAGGCTAACAGTGATAAAATTCCGTCAAGTTCTGAAGGCATCCAGTAAATTTTCTAAAGAAATATCCTCTACTGAAATTAGAGAAATAAACTGTTCAGAGGATTCAAAGGAGAGATGAGTTTTTTAATATGTAAATCCTTTGGATTTATCTTGGTAAAGGGCTTTGAACATAGGTGAGATAGGGAAAATACGCTACAGCAGAAATGCAGATGTATTTCAGATGAGGCAGAAGGGCTTCGATTTCAGACGACCACAAACATCAAATGAAGTGTCTTAATACCTTGATGTAACAACTTCAGATAGAAATGAAGGAAACATAAAAGACCTCTGTAAGAGTGATTCAGAGTTTTACTCTTGGAAATCAGTCTCTGTCTTGTCACTGGGACTACCATCCAGTGCTTCTCTTCCCTGTTTGAGGTCTGACATACGGACACATACACTGATGTGACAAAAAGAAGTTTTTATCATAGATTATATGTCCCCATGAAAGGGCTCCAAAGGGTGAGTGTTCTTTAAAGTAGGCATTCAAAAGCACAGGTATCTAAAAATGTGTTATTGAAGGAGAGCTATGTGAGCTTTATAAGCCATATTTTCCTAAGGGCAAACTGATCTTTATTTTCCTTGTTCTCACTGTTGAAGATTTCTTTTCACAGACTCAGATCCTGAAAGGTCCTAGTGAGAAATCACTCTTTATGCTACAAATGCCTCCTCTGCTGTCCCTGCAACCTGCCTGGCAGAGCCTTTTGAGCTTTAAGGTAATATCACAGTGATTAGTTTTGAATATAAGTCATGCTTGACATTTCAGATTTTAATTGTTTATAGTGCTCTTGGGTTTACACAAATTGACAGCTCCAATGTTTACTGTTGCAGTTTTGTCTTAGAAGGTATTCACTACGATTTTATGTTTTGGGTGATGACAACACATTGTTTCAGATCTATAAACCAGTTTGTTTTGGATATCTGTACTTAATGGAGGACAGTTGCTACAGTCACAATCTCCTGTGCAGCTTCTACCCATTCCCCAGCAAGCCAGTGTTCTCCAGGCCACACATCAGGATTCATCATAAAAGCTGCTGTAGAAAAAAATGTTATTTCCCATCACTTCAGTGCTACAATGCTGTTGCAGAAGAAACACTTGCACTACTCAGGAGCTGTGAGCAAGTCACAGAGAAATGACACACAGACGTGTTTAAAAACCTGTAATGAGAACGTTGCCAGTGAATGGGTTGTTCACAAAGGATCACTTCAGCTCCTTCCAGAGCATGTATGTATTAAGGATAAGATTTGATCGTAGTTGTTTTCAGTGGTAGCAATTTTTCCCTCTCTTTTTTATTTTTTAAATTTTTTTTTATTTTTTAATTTAAGTCCATAATCACAGCATGGATCCAGAAAACAGCTGTATTAGCAGAGTTGGAGGAAGAAAGAAACTGAAACAGGGCCAGGGATACTATGTGACAATATTACTTCCGAAGACAGCATGCTACCACTAAAGTCTAACTTCAGGTGTACAAAGAGCCTCTGACTTTACCGACTATGACAGCAGCCCAGGCAGTTTTATTTTCTTAACATGAAGTTGGTTTTACAAGAACTTTTGCTTCATATTGTAGGAAGTATCAAATTTATACTGATTTATATTGATTTTTACCTACAAAATGAGGAGCAATGAATTACTTTGCAACCAAGGAATCATACCTGATTTTGCAGAGATACTTATATTTAAACAGATTTGTAAAATCAAAACTACTTGAACATCTGGTCTGCATAGAGGTTTCTGAGAATTTCACCTCTCTATGTTATCAAATACCTAAACAGAGTTCTCCTTCTCTACATTCAGATTGGTGTAGTTGAGGCAAGAGTGTGATTCCAGTTCTCTCAGAGTTCTTTTTTACCTAAAGAAAAAGGTTTACTGCCTGGATAATTCACGTATGGTTCTGTTTTAATTAATCAACAATTAAACACCCACCTCTAATAACGCCCAGATCTTTTAAAAGATCTTGACAATGCAAGTCATCCACCCGGATGTATGAAGCGTCTTCTATGTTCGCCAGTGTAACAATGCCAAGATCCTCTTT
Source organism: Brachypodius melanocephalos (assembly GCA_013398615.1). NCBI lineage: Eukaryota > Metazoa > Chordata > Aves > Passeriformes > Pycnonotidae > Brachypodius > Brachypodius melanocephalos. The sequence continues at coordinate 8,380,364 of VZSR01001685.1, read as the reverse complement.
TTGTGCTGGTGAGCTCTGTAAAGCTGACACACCTAAGAAGAGAATAGGCTCATCTCCATTAGATCTTACACACCTGCAATAAAGCTGTTAGGAAAAATAGTTTTGTTGCAGAATCCTTCACCTTGGCAGCATTGCGAAAGCCAGAGGTATACAATTTAACATCGGGCTCAGCCGGGATTTACTTTGATATTCATCAATGAAAGGGTGATTTTTACAGAATACCCTTTTGAGAATAGAAAAGAACTTTGAAGTCTTCTGCTGAAAAGACAGGTGAGCTGATGTTTGCTCCATATTCCACAGGTGACACTCAGTGTAATGGCTGTGGAAAGTTAAGCACCGTTTCAATAACAGAAACCAAAAGCAGTCAGAGCAGAAGCATTCATTACATGCACGGAAAAAGCAGACAGTGACTCTCCACTTTAGTCCTTTGTCTTGGAAGTTCAGCAGTGAATTGGAGGAGCTTTCCACCTGCCCCAGCACTGTGTGAAGTGTAATGGAATTGGGTCAGTTTGTTCACTGAAATGGTCTTCTAAAAGATACTGGCATAGATTCGCCTTGGGGCTGACTGTGTGTTTTCTTTCAATCAGTTACTGCAAATTGAGCAGTTGCAAGAGCTTCTCTATGGAGAGCCCAGGGGATGCACTCTTCCTGGTCGTGGCTAGCTGAAACTTCATGAGCAGAAGGCAGCCTGACTTTCAGCAGGCATAAAATGCAGGTATAGCTGCTGAAATGGCAGCCTATTTCCAGTATGTAGATAACCCACTCACTTCTTTCCTATCTGTGTATCCAGATTTGCTTCCATGGAAGTCTAGATCAGGTGGGGAGATGGCTGCAGCCTGGTTATCTTCCACATTCAGGACTCTGAGGGTACATGGACTTTACCAGTCAAGACACAGGCACTCTGACTGAGTATGGGCCTGTGTGGATGGACCAGGAGAAAAGACTCCTTTAATAAACAAGTGAAAAAGGTTATTTCACTGCTCATCTGGCTCTTGACACTGAACTGCAAGGCTCTAGTATTGTGAAGAGATGTAAAAAAAGTTACTGGAGGGTGAGTGGGTGTTATACAGCAACTGCTTGGTACAAAGAAGCAGTACATTGGAATCAGCACTGAAAACTGGTGAAGAACACCAACTCTTTCAAAAATCACTAGAATTAATGGTTTCACCATTCACATTTTGTGGAGTCATGTCACCTGAACATGACTTTTCATTGGGTAGAAACCTGGCATTATTTACAAACACTGTGTCCTGAGGCACTCCTTTCTCCAGTAGAACAATACCTCCCTCTGGTGTTTGCCTGCTACTGTTACTGCCTCAGCCACAGCCCAGGGAAACCCTGCCAGAGGAAGGAAACCCTGTCAGACGATGTATGAACTATAAACATTCTCCCTTAAACGATGGCATTTTACACTTGGGGCAGAAAGGCCACTGCTTCCACCGGGGCGGCCCCAGGGGCACTGCAGGGAACATCACTGCACCGGGAAAAGTGGAATGCCGAACTCCGCTGCTGCCGAGGGCTCATGCTGCCAAAGACTCATTTACATGCTCCCTGCATTCATTTAATCACACGAACAGTAGGCTTATTGCAATGTGTCTGGATGCTTTATTTGATGAACGCTGGAACTTACCGATCCAGTCCCGAGAGGGTTGGGATACACATAGGGATATGTCAAATGGCTGGATGGATAGTTCAGAGTTAATGAATTGCTCTGCTCAGCTCTTGGGACAGACAATGTAGAACTGTCATTCAGCTGCAAACATATTTACAGGAATGCTGTCACAGTTTTGAGGCTCAAATCTGACCTACAAGTAAGTTACAAGCTACATCTGCAGGCAGAGGAAGCAAAACAAGGTGCAAGAGAATTAAGCTCCTGCCCTTTGGGCTAGACCGTATTGATCTATTGCCATAATAATGCTGATTGTAAATTTTATGAGAAAATCTAAAGTTTTAGTCTTAAATATATATATTGCACAATAATTTTTAAGTACACACTCAAATTTTTTTTTTCAGATTTCAGCTGCGATCAGATGATGAAAACAAATCTCAAGACAAGATGAAAGACACTAAATGTTTGAGTTATGCATTCTGCCAAAGAGAAGAGGCTGTTTTGATGGGTTGTTTAATAGAAATTTCTTCCTGTGATCATTCAACTGGATGCTCACTCCAAACAGCCCAGAGGCTTTTTATATTTGACCTAAATGTCTGGATTTTTTCTCTTTTCTTCAGTGTATCACAGAACAGAAATCTGTAAGCTGATTATTGTTGCTTAATTCACTTCTGAATGCAACATCTTTGCATATTTCAGACACTGGTATATAGAGCTGAAATCAGAAAAGCTAAAAGAGCTTGAAAGCTCAATCTAAATCCCAACTGTCTGGCTCCCTGGCCAATGCCTTGTATTATACAAAGTGTGTAACCATTCTACACCTTTGATGTAAAACAACCCTCTTTTAATGTGCTGTAATCTCTTATTCCCTTTGTCTCTCAAATAATAATCCTCTTGCTCATGGTAATCCTCAAAATCACATATGCTCTTTAAAGCTTTTCTTTTGGAAAGTATTCACACCCATTTTTCTGGGCACTGGCAACTAAATGTTATGGAAAACCTGATTCTTCTGACTTTGACCAAGACAATCTGAATTTTTGTACTCCACATTTACTGTTTGGCTGGAACTGGGTCAACAAAATGAGTAAACAGTTTCCAGTTGTCCAACAGGACCACAGCATGCGGACTGTTTGTTTGGCCAAGGCAGAGGCACAAGATGTTTGGGAGAGTTAACAGGAAACAAGTAAAATGACATTTTTATTTGGGTTATAAAACAGAAAATGAAGTTTAGTTGTCTGGAATGATTTAAGAACATGTTCTCCTGGACTATTAAAACAAGCAAGTAAAAGAAATATTCTCACCTCCTGAGCAGTAATAATCAAGCCCCCTAGCAATGGCTCTTGCACACTTACAAACATGCTACTGGCTACTCAAAGTTTCATTACTGCAAGGTTAAATATTTTTAGATATTGCCATCTTAAATCAGAGGTAGAGGTTGAGACTAGAATTACTTAATCAGATCAGCATGTTGATTTAAATGATCTAATCAGGACAAAAAGTGATTATTAGAATGGAAGACTCATTGAGTCAGATGTAAGATCCTAAATGACATAAACTGCATTAATTGCAGGACATGATGAATATGAGCCTAAGAGTTCAAAAAGAGAGACCTTTTTAAAAAGGTCTCAGAAAGATCTTTTTATTTGTTGGTAATTGTGCACATTGCCACAAGGAATTTGTAGCAAGTTAGGAGGAGTGCTGAGGCACAGCTTCTAATGACACAACAGCACAATCTGCTGATCAGACCACCTCATCTCGCCTGTCCTAGCCCAGCCAGTTTGCCTCCAAAAGACTCCCCAAAAGACCAAGCACAGAAATATCTCCAGGTTTGCTTTTTTTGCAGAGAGTAGAGTCTGCTGTTCTGTCAGCAGGACAGATCCTGGCTCTACTCCAATGTCTAGAGGTGTTTTACTTTTTTGCCCATGCTGGAAGGTGCTTTTCCCCATCCTGGGGCATGGGAATTATCCATCCATAACCCCTCTGCGCTGATCTGTCATACACGGACACGTTATCCCCCCTCTCCTGAGCCATCAGAGCAGGCAGAGGGAGGGATCAGTCCTGGGCTCTGGGTCAGCTGCTGACTCACAGCAGCTGCCCCGGGGATGATGGACACACAGACCCCAGCTGAACAGCTCTCTGGTGTCACCAGCCAGTGTTTCACTGTGCTTGTTACCCGATCTTGTACACGAGGCTTAAAGTTGCTCCTGAAGTTCAGTGAAACCCTCCTTCTTGTACAAAATCAAGGCAATTTTGCACTTTCTTCCTACAGATTATAACCTACACCTCATGAGTCACAAACCAGAACACAAACTTCCCAATTTTGAGAGTCTGAGGAAAGGGATCCTGATGGTTTCTCAGCCTAAGCAGCTTTGAACTTTGGATGTTCAGGGATGCCTCACAGACCTACAGGTCCCTCTTTGCAGTGAACTGTGGTAGCTCCAAGAATGCCACCCAGGCTTAACAAGAACAATAAATAGTACCAATAAACACTCCAAGCTGAAGTGGGCTGCACGTGGGAATCAGGCAGTACTATTTCTAAAAGAAAGGCAGGAAATTAGGCTCTCTTATGCCATTTCAAATGTTTACAGTAAATCAGCAAAATTAATGGTTGTAGCAGACAGAAACTCTGCTCTGACTGAGAAATTCACTGTACTCCAAGCAAACTAGCCAAATATTAATTTCCTTACAGCTGTTTTCGCCATTTATTCCCTGATTTCCCAAAACGATGTCAGCTGAATTTTCTCATGAGTGCAAACATTTGTGTTGCAAAAAAATAAGAAACTCAAGAATTTAATCCATTTTTAGGAAATAAAGTTAACTTATCAATTGTAAGTGCTAATCTTCCCATCTCATATGAAATCCAGAAACTTCAGATAGATATAAAGCACTTAGGTAATTTGATTCTTTGCATAAAGACTTAGATTCTAAACATTGATGGCAAACACTTGTCAAAAGGAAGCAGGTTTAATTTGGAGAGCAGAAAAAAAAGTGAGGTATAACACCAAGGTTACAAGCAAGATCCCTAGGAAGATGCTGAACAAAATTTTTCATGCAGATGACCAATGCATATAAAAAAAAGTAACCTCATGTCTTCCATTTCTCTCTCTAAGGAGGATCAAAAATCCAGCTATCACAGGGAGCATCCTTTATTTCTTTAGTCCTCGTTGAGGTGATGACAAACAACTCTAGTCTGCCAATGCTTAATTAAGTAATCACTTTCCCAATCTTTGTTAGCAGTGTATTGATTAGACAAGCATAACTATTAAATTTCGAAATATGTTGCTTTGCTCAGTTTCCGAACCTTTAAAATCCATGAGTTCACTCCTAAATCACTGCTTCAATGTTGATTGAAAAACAATTTATTGGGGTAACTATGTATTAAAAATATTTTAAAATCTTAATTGAAATGAGGTTAAATGAACAGAAATTAAAATAGAGGCAAATTTTAAACCATGGCATATATGTTAATACTATCAGAAGAAGAAAACGTTAGTATTTGGATGGGAAGCTTAATATTATCAGTGTTAACAAGACTAGAATCAGAAGGTCTAGAATAAAATTCAAGCTCCAATTCCTTTTTTATTTCAGTTTTTTCCATCTGTGATATGGGACCAATAATCCTTAGTTTTCTCATTTGTGGATTGTTGCAAGGATGAAAAATACAATGTCAATGTTGAGTACTACCATAATTAGTTTTATAAGTGGGAATGGAATAATGAAGATATGTCATAAAAATAAAGAAATTGGGTTTTTGAAGTCATAAATGCACAACACTGAACACATCAGGAAATACTCTGATGAGGAAAAGAAGTGAATCTTTTTTGTCATTCAGTGGCCATGAAGCAAAAATTCAGTAATCAACATATGAATTTTTTTCCACATATTTCTGACTATGAAGGTCCATTCTGAAAATGTTTATGGAACAATTTTTGAAAGTTAATACTATCACAAGTGCAAGCATCTTTTGATGCATGTATGGGGAGAATCTGAGATTTTCACTTTACAGAAGAGTGGTTGAATAGACAAAGAACAGGATTATGTAACTAGTAAAATTTTGTAGTTAAGTGAATTCTAAAACAGCTAGTGATGCATGAAGAAGGAAACTACAAAGTCCTTTTCAATTATCTCTCTGTATCAAAAAAAATTAACTCTTCCCACCTGGAGAATTCACAGAGGACACAAGTAAACTAATAATAGTAAACTAACCACAGAAGAAGAAAAAAATCTCTTTTAAATATTAAAATTAATTGTCAGCAGAAGTCATCAGTCATAGTTTAAGATAACACATGCAAGCATAAATGGCTAATTATTTTCCCAGACAGTCAATAGAACAAGTTGTATGTCAAACCTTACAAGTTACAGCCATTTATCAGTTGCTTATAAAATAGTTTAGCCATATTGCCCTATAAAAGTATATGTCTATATATCAGGCAAAGGTCTGAGTCCCTTTTTTGAATCATAGACATCAGCTGTTTACCATTTCTCTGCAGTGGATTTTCAGGATTCCCTCCACTGACAAACATGGGAGCGATGCTTTGGAAACTTTGTCCCTTAAACTTTTTCACTCCTCACCTCAGCAAAACTCCACAGCAGCAAGCACCTCCTTATCACTCAAAACAACATTACTTAGTGGCCTTTGGCAAGATTTCTTTCAGTAAAAGTTAAACCTACATTTACATTTATGGCTGAAACACAAAAATTCCAACTCAGCTCATGTTCTAGGTGTTTCTAAATCAATATGAAGGCCTAAACTCCCACGTGATTTTTCGTCTAATTTAATTTGTTTATGTTGCAGAAACAGGCACTGATGTAGTTATTCTTTCAAAAATAAACTCAAAGTCATCCTAAATTTTGTTCTTAAACAAACAAACAAACAAAACTTTACAAGCAATTAAGTGAGTCTGGAACACAGCATGGATTCAGGTGTGTGAACCTTGCTATTTGCTCTCAATGCTTTTTGTGACCTGAGGATCCCTCTGTACATTATCTAAGAGGATAAGACCAAAATAACAGAATTTTAAAAGTGACCCTAAAACTATTAGATTTTGCATGCTGACATGCTCACCTGCATGGTGCTACACCTTTCTGTCTTGATTAAAACGTGGAAGAATGTTAAAGTGAATCAACAGGACATGAAAAGTAGAACACCATGATACCGTAAGTGCTTGTGTACCAGTCAGGACTGCTGATAAATGATGGAAAGTGGCTTGGTGAGCACTTCCAGCAGCTCCCTCAGAACCCTTGGGTGATCCCAGCCAGCCCCATGGAGCTGTGTGTGGCTAAGTGGTGCAGGAGGTCACTGACCATTTCCCCTTGGATTATGGGCGGTTCCAGTCTTCCAGTGCAGGGGCTGGGTACCTGGAGAACAACTGATCTTACAAAGAGTGAGACAAAGAAGGTATTTGGTGCCTGGCCTTTTCCTCATCCATGAGGATGTTTTCCTCTCCGTTTCAAAGTGGCATTAAAATGTTCAGTTAAGATATGCAGGTCTATCACTACGTCAAATCACAAGCTTTTAACACTGAACACAATTAGTGTTGTCTGATCTGTCAAAATTCAACAACTTGAGCAGATAATAAATGCAGTAGCACTGACTCTGTTGTCAGCAGCTGGTTGGCTCTAGGGTTCCAAGCCTCCCTGTCTCCTTCTGCTACCAGAAGTCCCTTGGGGTGACCTTCTGGGCTTTTCTTCTCTAAAATACCCTGGGAGAGCTTGGGCACAGGGCAAGCTTTCTTTAGGATGGAGGGACAGTGAAGGGATTTAACAGGTGGCTGGTGGCTTGACTTTCTGTTTAAGTGACCATCCTAATGCTGTTGAGATCAAATTATATTGTTTACAGTGTGTTATGAAACACTAGTTTGGACAGGCTATTTTTCATTATTACTGAAATCAAGTAACTGAATGCAAAGGACAGCTGTGCAAGAAACATATTTTGTAGCCAACACTGTATTGTATTACACTATACTATCAAAAGGCACTCAGTGAATGTCAGGTTGTGTAAGTTTTCACTGACTCAAGTCTTCTGAAACTGCATCTTTCCTGAATGAAGACATATTACAAGAAAAACAAACCCCCAAAAATTGAATTTCACTTTTCAAAGAATTTCTTGTACAGTTGCTACATCCTCAACTCTCTATGAATCAAGCTTTGAAATCATAAAACCAAATCTATCTATCTATGTAGATATAAAGGGACTTATGAAAGCTTTTCATGGCAGAAATTGGTAATTTCAACTTTGATACATCAGGCCCTTACAGGATTTGAAAGAAGCAGCTGCACAGAACAATTAGGCAGCTGGAGTTCGACCTTCTGCAGCAATATAAAGCTCCAGTTTCTGAGCCTGCAGGGATATGCGATATCAGATTTTAAGCAGTGACGTCTTAACATGCAGAAGAGCTGTCACTGCTGTTTTCAGTTTCAAGAAGGAAATTATTTCTGGGGGTAGAGCCAAATTTAAAGAGGAAACATTCTGGGAGGGTATTAGGGATAAAGCTGGAAGCTCTTTGAAATGGCAAACATGTTTGAAACAGCAAAGTTTAAGCCTTTCTTTTAAATATTACTTATCACCACTTCTATCTTTCCTGAAATACTTGACTTTTAATTTTGTTTACAGTGTGTTCTAGTGAATTTGTGTGTGATAAGGCTTGCAACTCAATGCAAAAATGGTAACAGCTTATGGGATCAACTTTATTCCACCCTTTTTCAATGTCTGCATTAAAAAAAAAAAGCTTTTTATATCCAGGATTTTATTAGGATGATTGGTTAAATCTGTAGACTATTTATTACTGCACAGAGAGCATATAAAAGTTCTCTATATGTACCAACACTGGAAACTGGGGAACCTCTATTATAGGATTCTCAACATATTATAGGTGCATTTGCATCTTCTGCCTATAAATAAACTCCATGTGACAGTGGAAATGACTTTGAGTCTCATTATTAAACACAAATTCTTACAAAATCCAAACACTGGAGATTGCAGGGAAAACCACACACACAGAGGCATAAGCTACAATTTAAACTGAGAGGACAGAAGATTAGCCTATATTATATATTTTTCTGTCTAATCCGTATAGCCATCTATCTGCACATAATACATAAGTTTTCCTTGAGGATGCTCTCCATACATGCCCTGTACTCAAACTGTAAAAACCCTTCAGCCATTATAAGCCTTAACTCAGCCCAACTGGCTATTTCTTCACAAAATGGCTACTAATTCAGTAGAAATTGGGTGTAGGAGGTCATCATCACCTACATGCAAAGGAGAGCTCCCTGTGACTTCAGTTCTGCCTCAGCAATTAACCAACCAAATAAGCATCTCCAGCCAGAGACCTATGAATCAAGTTCAAAGCAGGCAGACATGCTCCTGCCCACGGCAGGGGGTTGGAACTAGCAGATCTTTAAAGGTCCTTTCCAACCCCATCTGTGATTCTGGGTTGCTCTGATACCTGCAGGAAATTGCTTGTTTAATACCACTCTGGAGCTTTGTGTCAAACGCAGGGAACAATCCAGCTCCACAGGGCAGCTTTCGCCTGCCTTCCTGAGCAATTTTCACTCACAGCTTCTTCATCAAAATATTCTCCAGTCTTACTCATTTCTATCCCATCTTGTGGAGTCACTTTGAATTTCCTGTATTTTAAAAACTGACTACTTCAGGTAAAAGTCTAGTAAAATTTATCTTATCAAGTTTAACGGCTTGTCTGGGTCTTTTTGGGAAACTCACTATAAGGAATAGGATGAAAATGATCTACCTCAAAACATAACAGACTTGAGGTTCTCTCCCAGCTGGTCCCAGCTGAATCTCCCTGTGATCATGGTGGGTCCTCTTAGAGATCACAGTTTAACACTCTTCCTGCTGTGGCTTTCCACCTGTCTTCTTGCCTTGTCTGTCACTACTGTCCTAATTTTTAGTCTCATGCTTACAAAACTGCCATTCTGTCTCCTTGTCTATCTCAAGAGTCCACAAGTGATTTATAGGTGTCCTATGGGGTAACTACTTTGTCTTCCTGATATTTGCTCTTGCAGCTCCCCAAGAGAGTTTGCTTAGGCAAACACTTGGCCCTGGAGTTAAACATCTGTTTTCCAAATTCTTTTTAAAAAAACAAAGTACATCACCATGGTCTGGTACTTGAGAGGTTTTTTTTTTCCCCTCAGCAAGTGAGAAAACTTTCATTTTGGGAAGAAAAATATCTTGTTGAACATGTTATGCATTATCTTTTTTTTTTTTTTTTTTTAAAGATGACCATGAAAGACAGCAAGTGCTTAAATTCTGCTGTAGTCACTTTACTAGGAAGCAATGCTTGCTTCCTAGCAAGCCTAGGACTAAGGGAATCAGGCATCCATACATTAAGTGAAGATCTCTGGAAGAAATTATTAGCTATTTGCTTTAAGTGATTCCCTTTGTTCCAACATGATCATATATGCATAAGTAAAACCAACTGTTCTCAGGCCTCACAAAAGTGATCTCTCTCTGTGTGAATTTAAAATGCCAGAGAGCTGCAGCACTGCTTAGTAGAGCTTATTGCTGATGGTAACAAAGGACAATTGGGTCAGAGGAGGAAGCAGCCACATATAATTTTCATCACTGGTCTGCTGGAAAGCTGTGACCCACATTTGCAGTTACTTCCAAGAAAGTTCTCATTTATCCATTTCCAGTTTGAGATGATCCTTTGTCAAAACCACAAGCAGGTATCCTTCAGGGAAATGTGGATTCATACTGCAACTTTCTGCCTTGGACCAATTTGTGCACTAAATTAGGGGTGGAAGTTGTTGATGCAAGGAATGTAGATAGGAAAGTCCATTTAGAAATCCTTCAAGATTGAATAAAGCTGACAAATTAAAAATTCACACGACTGAGGAACAACAGCAGCTTTCAAGAAAATAAGCACTGTTAATAACAAATTTGCAAACCTCTGCACTAGAACAGGCACATTTCAAGTAGAGCGCCTGTTGCAGGATTTTAATAGCCTTCCAAATCAAAAATGTCATTTCATATTCCTTGTTTCCAGGATCAGATGTCAGTCTCCTTGGAAGCAGGAGGTGCAGCCGATTATGTCTGCTGTTTCACTTTCAGCGGAGCTGGCTCATTGTGACTTCCCAGCATCCCACTATTCCTGTTTCTCTAAACATTGTGAGAACAGTTTTCATTTTCACACATGAGGGGGACGATGGTGTCAAGGCAGAAAAGTGAAGGACAAAGGGCACGCTGGTGCAGCTCACGCTGTGCTGCAGTTCACACTCAGCTGAACGTCACTGCTGGAGCTGTGTGTGCTCAGCACTGCCTGCAGCTGTGAAATCCAGAGCTGTGCCTTGGCTGCTGCAAGCTCCAGCATGGCACGGTCACACATGACAGCCTGCCAGGCACTCAGGCCACGGAGGAACTAGCACTGAGCACACCTGCACGGTTTTGTTGTGATTTCACAGATACCCTCAGCTGCTCAGCTTCAAAAGACATGAGATTAATGGGCTTGCTACTGATATACAAAGAGGATTATCTAACATGTATTTATTTTAGGGCAAAAATTATCTTGGCTATGGAAACAGTTTTGCCTTCAGTGTGCAGTAAGAGTTGTCAACATTTCAGTCAGGGTACATAGAAAGAAAAAAGGGACTAACTCATACCATTTCCAACTTTTCAGATATCAGAACTGCACAATTCAAACTACTGCTGTTATTATCAGCCCAATTCCTGTAAAAGGAACTGTATTTATTTCAAACCTAGTTAATGGTTTTGCATCTTGTGCTGGAGCAGATCCTTGTGACCAATTCTGACCCATTAGTAAGAAGAGAGCTGCCTGAAAGTATCAAATGAGATAAATCAACATATGCAAACGCAGTTATTAAAAACTTTACCCTGTGCCACACAGTTAATGCATCTGAATGAACCATAGGCCTTGCTCTCACCATAAATGTTATGTTTTAAAATCTGCAAGTTGGAAGAACACAATATACTGTAATTGTACTGTACAACTTGTTCAAGAAGAGATTTTTGTAAAAGAACTATCATGAAGTGGAACTGAGCCAGCCAGATTACTGGCAGAGCTTCCTGCTGAATATGATTAGATAAAGGGAGAATGGAGACTGGAGAAAATTGATCCTCTCAGCAGAATTTGCCATAATTATATGCAGGATGGGAAATTAGTTATTATTCTGCTGTTAAATTCCTCAAGTGGCCAGAAGAAGCATTCTTGCATAATCTGCTTTTTCAATCTAGTCCATGTAAAACAAAGCTCATGTTAAGAAAAATGGAGATGCGGCTGACCAAGTTCTATGAAGCTGGTAATTTTTTCCCCTGAAGGTAAGACAGTGGAAAGGGGTATTAGGATTGCCTTACCAATCACCAAATTACCAAAGCACTTCTTCAATAGCCAGCTAACTTTTGTTTAGCAGAAATTTTCATTTTAAGAAGTAAAATCACTGAATTTCACACACGCAATGCAGAATAGCCTCACCTCAAATGCTATTCTGATAAGGCAACATCCTTGTAATGGTTCATTGCCAGCTTGACCTGAACTCTGCCTCCTCACATAGCTGTGACTCAAGTTCTGTTTTTACTAACACAACAGCACTCCTGTGATTGCAAACTTCTGTTTATGCAAGGAACACATGGCTTGGAGCCTTCTCATTGCTGCCCTATGCAAGTGGAAATGGTGCTAATAAGATGAAATAAGGATTCAGAAAAGGTATAGAGGATCCTTTAACACAACAGAGAATAGGATATATATATATAGCTTAACAAGAAGTGGGGGGATTGCCCTCGATGCTACTGAGTGCAGTGAAACAGGAGTGCAGGAAATGGTGAGAGGTGGGCACTGCTGGCCCATGGGCCAACAGCTGAGTTTGGTGACAGAGGGACTGTGAGCCCACCTACACAAGTGGAATGCACCTCAGTGCTTCTCCTTTCCAAAAATCAGAAACAGTTACATAATTATTCAAACCAGCAACATGAAGCAGAATCAGAAGGAAAGGAAACAAAAGAAAGAAGCTGTGAAAAAGGACAGCTTGTCTGAAAGATAATTATATACAGTTAAAAAGAACTAGGGGAAAAACACTGGCATTGTATGCTTACAGACTAGCAATGATCTTTCTTTAAATGCAGTCTGTGCTAGTTACCCCCATTTCTTCCATTTCAGAAGTTGCAAACATGATTGTTTCATAATTCATGACTGTGTGGCTGACCTTGCTCTATTTCTACAAGCCACCATGTCCAGTCTGCTGAGATGGCCTCACTATAATTCCACTAATTAAAACATAAAAAGGAAAAAAAAAATGGGAAAAGGAAATTTGATTTCCTAGTAGGGACCCAGAAAAATTTCTCAAGTTGCCAGAGCTGAAACGCTGTCATCTCCAGTTCCTGCTTGTAACCCATTCCCTTTCTTCAGACAGGAATGACACTCGTCTGCTGGAGCAGCCCTGTTTGTCCAACAACACATTGGACTGGGAGTTGAAAGAGAGTTCTTCTTCAAGCTAACCAGAAGGGTGCAACTGGAGGACACCAAAAATTTAAAATATAGGCAAAATTTAGAGGAAATGACTGTTACAGCCATGGGTGATTAATATGCATGTGCACAGTGGGAAATGTTGCACACCGGTAAAATTATGCAATAATGCCTTTAGCTGATATAAAATACAACTGTATTAATGATAGGCATGTGAATACTGTCTGAAGAGTCTGTAGTCTGACTTCTGGAGGGGTATTATTGGATGACAAACTAAAAGATAGCTACATTTTTCATAGGCAGCAAAAGAGGAAAGATAAAAATCTATGAGATTAGGTTAATTATGGACACATCATTAGTTTTCTCTAAAATGGTATTAAAATGGTTGGAGAATCACTATCTGTAAAAATCAGAATAAATGTCCTAGGAAAAATGTTGACTGACATGAGTGTCATGAGGTCATCAGATACAGTTTACTAAACAGCAGTTTTGATTGAGAAATGAGCCATGCCATTAGCTTCAGCCTGTCACCAAACAAATCTTCATTAACTAAGCACTTCTGTGAAGCATGGCAAACAGCTCAGTCTTCATTATTGTGGGAAGTCATCAGGGACTGCACCAGAGAAATCAGTGTGAATACAATTCCAGGAGAAGACATGCCAGTTGCCTTCAACTTCAAGAAGTATTAAAATATTAATTTAGTGGAGTTAAATAGGAAATCTGTAGTGAGAGTTAAGATGAATCAAAGTGTATGAAATAAAAAGTCTTATAAAAACATATTTTAAGCAGACAAACTGATCAGAATCAGCAAAGCAGCTAAACTATGAGTGGAAAGCTGACTGGCAGATGACATGCATCAGCAGCACACAAGGCATTAGAAGGCCTTGTTCTATAAAATTATTTAATGACATTACCACTTTTGCAATATGAACTAATTTTCACTTAATCTAATTAGAGAAATGCAACACTTTCCTTTTTTTTTGACAAAAAGTCATCATGTTGTAACTTACTGCAATTTTAGGAAGATGTATGCTAATTTAGATTTTGCAAAATGTCTATAAACTGCCCCAGTAGAAAGATACCCACTTGTTCCTGATACTTTATCAAAAAGCAAATATGCACCCATTTTATTTTACAAGTGAAATATTTTTTGTAACAATATGAATGAGCTAGATATTGCTGACAGCTTGAATTAATAATTTCCCTGGGCTTTTTTCTCTCTCCTAAGAAGCATATTGTCATGCTCCAATAATAATAAAAATAGAATTTTCAGGAGAATAAAATTAGATGTAGAAGATGATGCCAGATGATGCTGATACAGCTAGTACACTTCAATGTCAGAAGCTGACAATCCCTCAGGCCCCAAATTAGTTAAAGTCATGTTGAAAGTGAGAAAAAGGAAGCCTAGACCAGGTGGGTATGCCTAATCCTGCAGCCATGATTAATGTCACATGTTCTCAATTACCACACTTAAGTTGTTTGATAACCATACTAGGGTTTTTTTTTGGGAATTAGTGATGGTTATTGACAATTTCAATTACACAGGTTTTGGCTTTGATAAAAAATACTTTGTTCTTGTGCATCTAGGCATTGGCCAGAATGCCACCCTAAAAGAGTTCCTGACACTTTTCCATGCCTGCTGGAGAGGCAGTTGTCTGAAGATGGAGTGAGGCTTCCTCTCCACATCAGCAGTAGCTGCCAAAGTTAGTTTTTTTGCCAGTTCTTCGAAAGACGTGCATGTACCAAACTTAATGTGCAGAGAAGGAGACAAGAAGTGGTCTGGAAGAAGTGCACACGATCGCAGTGCAAACAGAAAGAACCCCTTCAACGGAGTCATTCTAGTTTGCAATGGATGGTCTTTTTTATCATAATTTATCACACATATATGAAATATTGTGGCAGTGGTCAATTCTCCACATGTGTTGGTGTTATGGAGAAGAGGTGCAAGGCACCCAGTATTCCTCCATCTCATTCTGCTGAGCATGATCTCCTTATTAATCATGAAGAGGGAAAGATACAGTTGCCCATTCGATCTCTCCCATTTATGGATGTCACAGAAACAATCCTGACACAGGGTAAAAAACTCCAGTTTTCACTGTGCCACCAATTTGCCTGCTACTACAAGATAAGGAAAGTGTAAATACTTACCTCACTGACACTTCTCAGGATCTAATTTTTTTTATTTTTTAGCAGCAAAATGGAAAAAAAAAACCCCAACCCCAAAATCTGAACAGACTCCCTGGATATTGTTTTGCAAGCCATGTCTGTATTATGCCCTAGAATCTCATCGCCCAGTTTAAGATTTCAACAGCAAAAGAACTAGAAAAGCTTACATTTTTATCTTCTAAAAAAATATCCTAAACTGGATCCCAACAGATTCATGCTCCTGTCCCAGACTCCTCTGGTTGTAAAGGTACCAGCACTGAAACAGAGGATGCTCCTGCGACACCAGGAATACAGAAACCATGAACTGCTTCTGTGATGGTGGCAGCTGAGGACACCCAGCACTTACACAACTAGACCCTCAGTGAGCAAATTTTGCAGGAAAAGAAAGACATGTCTCAACTTTGTAACTTAACAGACTGCTCTGATCTGCAATATTGTACTTAAAATACTAAGAAATGTATCTGCAGAACAGATGGGGGAAAGCATTCCCCTTCATTTGATGAAATTCCAACACTGCTGCTATGGTCCCAAAAATTCCCACATCTATTCAAGCTTTCTATCCAGTGTCTACTTATCTGTCATGTTCATTATTTTCCATTCACTAGTTTTGCCACCCCTTGTAGGCAATAAAGGGATTCTGGACATCATTAACTTGATGACCATTTCATATCCCTCTATATCTCCTGCCTGCAGGAAAACTGATTCTCATCACAACCAGAAAATATGTTCTAAAATAACTGTCAAAAACTAACTACACCAGGGGCTCAAACAGCATCAATAAAATGTGCTACACAGCACATCATCTCTACCTAGTCAACATACCAATTTGTACATGATAAAGGAATAAGGAGAAGACAAAGTATTTTGGAAAAATTGAGGTTTAAAGCTCCATGCATCTGTTTTTCACCATCAACTATTCACACTGGATAAGGTGTTACTGATTTGACATAATGAACGATTTTTGAAGTGCAGGCCATAATTCTCTTTCCTGAAACTCTTCTGGACCTACTTTGCTACTCAAAATCTGTTTTTTTCCTTTGTTCTTCTCCTTCCCCTTTTGGCAATTCTTCTCATCTTTTTTTACTTAACCATCAAACTCTTTGCCCTTCAATGAAAGCAGGTATGTTGAATTAGGAAAAAAAAAAAAAAAGTGGTAAGAGTAAAAACTGCTTTAACTGCTACTTATTTACAGATACGCATTTTCTCCAGTGGTGCATGTCACCTGTAGGGTGGGCTATTGTATTCTATTAAATAAAAAAAATGACCACCCACATGTTTTCAGGTTCAGTACCCCTTGACCCTGCAGGTATTCCTCGACTATGCCACCCAAAGTCACAGGACATAAGACCAACCTCTGCACTCAGTGAGAGTCTTCTCAGCTGAAGCAGCAGTAAGCACCCTCCAAAATGGAGATAACACACTCATGTTCTCAGTAAGCACTGACAGAAATAGAAAAAGGCTCTCAGGACTGCAGCATGTATTTGAAGTCCAGAAAAGGGGACAACTGGCAATACAAATCAGATTATGGGAGGGAGCTCTTACTCATAATGCCATGTGCAATCTGTGGAAGCACGCAACACCGGAGCAGATGTTGATGTGCCTCAGGCTGCAGAGCCTGTGTAGACAAGGTGTGCCTGTTTAAGCATTAAACCTGCAGGTAGCTCATGTGAGGTTAAACACAACTGTCTATTTACACAAAATGACACGGCACCCGTCTGGGAGAACATGATGCAGCTTTTTGGCTATGGGCAAAGTCTTAGAGGAAGATTTAGGAAGACTGAATGTTGGTGTTGGTATTGGAAATCTTAACTAATGACTCCTTGTCCTTACTTATCTTACTTATCTCCTTTTTTTTTTTTTTTTCTTTTTTTTTTTTTTTCTTTTTTTTTTTTCCCCTGAAAGGAGAATAAGCATTTTGGTCTTAGCTGTGCATTAATCTAACTTCTAACATGATCTAACTCCCTCACAGCCACATCCCAAATAGGGAAAGACAAGCTTCCTTGGAAGTATGTAACAACACAATAACTGACTTCACCTAGATCAGAGCATGCAGCCCTGCCAACCCCACTATCAGAGCTTACAACAACACAGATGCAATACTTCACTTCACCCCTCCTCCATCTCTCTGGAACCCTTCTTCTTTTGCTTCCCCCTATTTAAACAAAAGAGGCAAGTGGTAAAATGTCACATGAGCATTCAGGAGGCTGTGTGGGATAAGACGGTGTAAGGCCATGGCACCAACTGACAACTCGTTCTGTCGCCTGGGTGCAAATTACCCGTCATGCAAAATGGAAAGCAGCAGATTTTCTCAGGACTTCCTGAGGCAGTCAGATTGAGGCTCATGGAGGAGTTGGGTTTTATTCATAGCTTGGTTATTCTGGTCTAGTAGACCTTGGTTTTTCTGCCACAGTTCTACATAATTTTATCTGATTCTTTGTGAAGTTCAGAAGAAAGCTAGAAGAAAGTGAGAAAAAAAATTTCAAAACAGAAACAGCCTGCCAGCATTTGTTTTGCTATCCTATTACAATATTCTGACTTCCATCTAAACCTTCTCGGGGGATACGTATCTACATTTTACTTTAGCTAAAGACAGAATTAATTTGAAAATTATTACAGGAAAGATGATTGTCATCATCAAGACACCGTCATCTTGACTGTGCAGAGAAAGAAAGTAGGCATCTTCCTCAACAGAACAGGCAAGAGCTCTGTCACAGTAGAGGGTTCTGTGGTATTATTTATTGTTTTTTAGGGTTTTTTTTTCCCTCCTCTGATAGCTTAGCTCAAATCCTTGATCAAAGCAACTAGGAATTGCTCTGCTAAGATGGCTTACTGCATTTTAAGTGGGATGCAATTTAGCACTCTCCCATCTGACCAAAGCTAGATTCAGTAAGGGAAAACAATTTCCAAAGACCAACACATCCATTTCCCCCTTGAGAGGCCAGACAAAGGTTGTGGCATTAGAACAGATTACCAACATCTGCCTGCAGTATGCTTTTGATAAAAGCAACTGTTAGACCCTGATGTCAGTGAAACTGTCTCTCTTCGCAAAATAGCATTAGGTGTTTTCCAGATCCCAGTATTTGAGTCGCATTGTGCTTGTGATTGAGCATTGTAAGAAGCAGTGCAGTGAGACTGGTGTAACAGCAAGAAATAAAAAGAGTAAATCACATCTCTGTGTATATTTCAGAGGTTCTGCAATTTTTTTTAATGTGCAGTTTTCTTTGCTGCCCCATTTCCTTTGGGTTTGTCTGTCATATTATTAAAGAAACAAAGCAGGGTTTGTTTCAAAGAGTGGTTAATAATGTACGCACCCCATAGTCTACCATAGCTTCAAAGAGCCAATTACTGTTAGACTGTTGCATAAACACGTATTTAGGAAGCACGAAAATGTGCAATTTTTTACAGTATTCAGTACCTAATACATCATATTTGAGCTCCAAAATGGGAATTACTGACATGATGAAATATAATGGCTCCAAACAAATTGCTGCACTACAAGAGGGGCCCTGTAGAGCTGTACTCATTAAACACACTTATTAAAAATCCTTAGTTTTTTTAAATCAAAAATCACTCAGTCACTTAAAAAAGCGCATCATCACCAAGAATCTCATCTGTAACTTCCTGCAAAATCCTATGGCTCAAGAGAGCTTTGCAAGTATTATATCTGGGGAAAACTAAAATATTGAGGTTTGTCTTAAAGGAATGATGTGGAACTTAGTGTAGGTGAGTGGCAGCACATGGCTGGAGAATGGACAGTAGCACAAACTAAATAGAAAAGCCTGAGGTTTTTTTACACACTGGATCTATTAATTAAGCATGGCCTCTTCAGGAAAGAGGCCTTGCTTCCCAAAAGACAACTGTAGTTGAAAGCACATTAGTCTATTTTAGGAAAATGGCAGGAATTATTACTCAAAATATGATCTCATTATATAAATTGGGGCACGTCTTCAGCTACTAATTCAGCTCATTTCTGTCACTGTCATCACAAAAACACTGCAATGGAAATAAGCTGGAACAAAGAAAGATTCCGGTCTTTGTTGTACTTTTCCATAAAGTGAAAATTTGATTATTTGCTTTGAGCTAAGGAATGACATATCTCTAATTCTCAGAGTTCAGGGAATTAGAGCAATGACCAGTTCCTGAGAACAAAATTTTGGGGTAAAAGTTATATTGCCTTCTCACAACTTACAAATGGAAAAGGACTGCGGTTTTATTTAATTTTATATCCTGCTGCATATCCCATCCGTTAGTTTGCAATTACAAGCTGGTGCTGCTCTGGGAAACCTGCTTCCTTGTGATGTGATGCCAGGCATATTTCAAAGAAGGTTGGTTCCTGCCTCTGTGTTCAAGTCAGGTAGCACTGTCCCCAAAACCACAGACACACAAGGTTGCTGAGTCAGAGCTGCTGAAATCACGTCAGCCTTGCCCTGCACCTGAGTCTGCTCTTGGGACACCAGAGCTGAGCAGAACTGCTGCCCCTGTCTGAGGCAGACCTGGCAATCTGCTGGCAAAGGGCAGAGCTGCCTTGCAGCACTGAGCAGGAGAGACTCTTTGCCATAATCCATTGCTTCTTGGATTGTGGCAAAATCACTGAGGTTTCACGCTTGTTTATGGGCTTAGAAAAATGTTAATTCTCAGCTAATGAGACTTGAGGCACGCAGTGCTCAGTCAGCAGAACAACTTTTAAATTACTGTTTTGCTTGTAATGACTTCCTGTACGTTTGTTATGGTACATCAAGTGGGATTTTTTTTCAGCTAGGTGCTGTACATTCAGGTGCTGTAATACACAGGCACGGCTGCAGGCTCCACCAGGCCACTTCCACAAGAACGTGCACACCAGCAGGAGTGGGGTACACAATCTTGGGATCAGGACTCTCTCTCTGCATTAGCACACTGGGAGGTCTCCATGAAACTGGGGTCCTGAACATCCCCACAAAAATCTCCAGTAGTGGTGCATTTGGTAACACATCTACCTAGTCTGAAACTAAAGCAGAGTTCAAATCCAAACATGCTCTGTACACCTTTACATTGTGTAAATCTGAACACCAGAAATGATTATCACTTTTTGTGTGTGCAATATAATCAAAAGAAATGAATTAATAGAAAAACAAATTTAAGCACATTCCATGAAAATATATGCAAACGGCTTCGTATCTGTAATGAAATTAATGCAAAATTAACAAATTTAACATTACATTTTAAGCAGCTAATCCCTGCATCCTCTTTATTTGTGTTCCACTTGATAAGAAATGCACTTAATAGCTCTTGGCATAGAACAGTAGGGATTTCTGTTAAAGTTCTCCTTCTCTAAAATCATGCCTTTTCCCATTTCATTTGAGACTATCAGCTCACAGGTCTGATGACCATCTCACTCATCCCAGCATCTCAAAAGGCCAACAGGGTCTTACAGAGCAGCAAGCTGAGCAGCACACGGCAGTGTGTCCCTGCCCTGAGGACTGCTGACTGCATGCCAGGCTTTGCCAAAGCACAGCTGGGGCTTTGAGGGAGGTCTAGTCCTGGTGAGGCCACATCTCAAGTGTGTGCCCAGCATGGCACTCCCAGTGTGAGAGACACACAGAGCTGGCAGAGTTGGTGGGGCAGGATATAACTTAACCATTTTCAACCTTGGAGATGTCCAAGTGGTTTGGACAGCTGGAGAAATCAACTAAACAAGTGCTGCCTCAACAAAACAGCAGAGTTGTTCCGTGTTTCTGGAAGTGTTCACAAAGTAAGAGAACATATTCTTTTAGGACATTTTAAGCTCATGGTTTTGAATAATTAAGATCTTTCTCACATTCTTACCTCACTATGAGCCTTAGCCCAAACGTTTAGAAGTGTATCAAGCAAATAAAGAATAAGAATAGTAAGTAAAGATGGAATACCAAAGGGTTTTTCATTCCCTGTATTTGAAACACATTTATAACTTCGGAGGGTGCTATAAACTCTTCCAAACTACGTTTTCAGATGTGGAAAAAAAAATTAGGCCATGGCCTACAAAACAAAATCCTTTTCTCACCCTTTCTGAATTTCTCATTAAAAACCTTCACTGGCTTCATAAAAATGGTGGTTTTTTTGGTGTGATGTGGAGCTTAACATTCATCAAACTGACTACTGGGATAGACTAGATGAAACTGGTACTAGCACAGTCAGACACCTCGGAAATTGGAAACAATGTTCTCCTCCAAGGTCACATCCTCATTAGTAAAGGAAAACATTTTAAAATGCTGATTTAAGCAATTTGATAGCAGATCCAAAGGCAAAACATATTTTAGGATTACTCAAGGAAAGAGAGGAAATGAACCATGTAAATTCTTTGTCAAACAGTTTTCTACCATCTTCAGATTTATTTTAAGTTCCAACATCTGCATGAAGGCTTTAATGTAGTTATATTTCTTGAGATCCTCTGTGGAAATATCTTAATTTTGGTACAGATCCAGAAACCATCCTTAGCTTCAACTGGAAATCACATGTGAAATCCTAATTCCTTGCTTCCTTTTTAACGGAGCAGTCTCTGAAAGGGCATCTCTGAGGAATCCAAATGACTTGCACCTGGCATACACTCAGTTACAGCTTCCTTATCCACAGGACTTGGTTTTATATTTGAATTCTGCCTGGCACAAGTCAGTTGCTAGACTTGTTTGCATTTTATGTGTTTATTTATTTATTTATTTAGTTATTTTTAATTGACTAGGCAGCCCCTTAAGAGATTTTCCACAGAATACCTGACTTGTCTCGATCAGATGTTCCAATGAATGGAAGGAAAATGGTTTGCTCAGCTGAAAGACTGTAATTAGCATATACTGTGCTAACTCTCTGTCCTTCTCTAACCTGCTGGCTACACAGCACAAGTTCCTTGGGATTTTTATTTATCTTCCTTTTAAGCAGAAGTGTAATATTACTGAGAAGCACCAGATGGCATTGCTGCAAATAACTCTGATCTTTCTCTTCACCTAACTGTACAGAGGGTAGGTACTGAATTGCAATCTGGTGCAGAGTTTTTCCTGATGTTACTACTTGAGCTCTGTTAGAGAGACGTCATTACATATTTGGATATTATACTATATTATATATTTGCATGCACATGTGCTTGTGCCTGAGCCCTCACAATGTCATAAGGTTTGTTTGCAGCAAAGGATCACGCCCGGCTACATACAGAAACTTTAGAAACACAGACACAACAAACGTGAGAGAAAGATGTTCTTTGGACTACTTTAACATTTCATTGTTTCTTGATTACTGCATTCTGCAAGCTCATTGAAATGATTCACAGACTCAAAATTGTTAAAAGTCTACTTATCTAGTGACTGGATTTGTTGGCTGAAGCGCTTCAGCTACAATAGTTGCATCCGCAAATAACCTGAGACCAAATTATGCAATAACTCACAGCTCATTAAACTCCTCTGAAGAGATCAAATGACCTGGGTGTTAATTTTTAGTGCAGCCTATGGTGTACAACATATGCCAGCACTTCAGAGCTGCTCTGCCTCCCAGCCTGCACAGCCCTGCTCCCAGGGATGGCCCCAGTCAGGATCCTCCCTGGGTACCACTGATACTGAGAGCAAATATGAGAGTGAACGGAGCTTTTCAACTGACTAGCTTTCAAGGCACGATGCAGTTGTGACACAGAACTTATTTATAATTCCATATAAAGTGCCAAGATTGCATTTTCTCTTCCTCATTCCAAACCCCTTCATTTAAAAACAAGGATAAAAGGAGGTGGGGTACTGGGACGAAAGGGCTAAAACCAGAAGATTTGGCAAGGAGAGAATAGTTTTTGCTCAAAGTGACCTTGCAGCTGGGAATGCTAAGAATGTCAGAGTGGGAAAGAGTGTCCATTTATTATGCCTAGTGTTGTTCATCCTCTACTGGTTTTGAGAAGTAGAGTGTGTAGAGACAACACACTCACAGACATGCTTAAGCCTTCTGCTGGAAGTGAGACATCATGACAGTACAGCCTTGTGATAACTTGCATGTGTGGAAAGCCCTTTGATATGTGTGACAGGCAGTCATTGTCACTGTGTGCTGGGATGAACTGAGCCTAATGAAGCCTTGTTCCTGTGTGTCTCTTTTCATTAGGATGAACTAAACCCAACAGAGCCCATGTCCCAGTGTGTCTCTGCTGCCCAGAGGTGTTGGTGAGGTAATGAAATAACTCTACTCTTTGCATTTCAGCTGTGGTTTGGTGGTTGCCATCATTACCTGTATGTGTTGACTTACACATGGGGATTGACGTCTTCTCCCAGGCAAACAGCGACAGGATGAGAGGACTTAGTCGCAAGCTGTGCCAGGGAAGGTTTAGGTTGAACATTAGGAGGGACTTTGGTGGCAGATTTTGGTGAGGTTAGGATTTGCCTCCGCATTCATAGTGTAGCATTTCACCCCTTTGGTGACATCAGGTTTGTGCCTGCACCTCCATTTTTACACCTGGGCTCAGTTTTATCCAGCTGCAGGCACCCCTGAGAGTTCCCACAGGAGCACCAGGGTCAGTGCAGGCTGCAGATGCCACCCTCAGCTGAGCTCTGTGCCATAGCCAGTGCACAGAGTTGTACTTAGACTGGGCACATCCTCAGGAACTGAGCTGGAGGCACAATTCCTGATTGCAGAACTGAACCGCCAACACCATATATGTGGCAAAAGGAAACGATAACCTGAGGCTGCCACCACAACAGCAAAGGCTAGCAGGCAAAGCATGATTTTTGTCCATAGTTCTTGCTTCATCCAGATGCTCTGGAAAGCTATGGATCATTGCTCTAGAGGAAAAAAATTTGAAGCTAGTAAACCAACAACTCTCCTGTCTTTTCCACCATCAAGCTGGCATTTTTCTGGACTTTCAGCTGTCAAAGAGATTCTCAGTATCAGTGTATGATCACAGCTTTGGTATTAGTGAATTAAAAGCCATATTCTTGAGGGAACTGCTAATGTTGATGAAAGAAGTCTTTCTTGGTTGAACAGGTAGAGGTGCTTTAGGGGCAGGAGGACTGTTCTCTCTTTTGGGGATGTCAAACCATTTTTACATCATAACTGCTCCCATGCCTCCCACAAAAGTATTTGCAACCTCAGTGGAGATAAACCTGAGATACTGCTCTCCTTTCTTCATGTCTGCCTAGTTGTTGTGCCATTACCCATTTTATCGAAGCAGATATTAATAGAAACCATCAACACTGCCCTTCATAATTCTCTTCTGTGAGCCAGGCACAGGCAACACCAAGGTAGTCAATACAGATGCTTTTGAATAGAATTAATTAAATTCTAATCCCCATTAAACAGATAGTGGTATGTAAGTCAGGTACTGAAAGAGATGAGTTGTCTGAAATGCTACCAGTGGAAGGGAAGGGCCCTTGGAGCCCAAGAATTAGAAAATGAAAAAGGTAACTCAGTAAAATTCTCACAGCAGAAAACAGGCATCTACAGCAAACTTTAAATGCTTCTATGTATGTCCAAAGAGAGCACTGCAAATCATTCCTCTCTGCTTTTAACAGCCTGAATACAGAAGCAATAACCCAAGACATACCCACTGGATTATGTTTTTCAATATCACAGTTTTGTTCATATGATTTTTTAAATAAAGTCAGCTACCCAGAGAAGAGATCAGGCCTCTGTGGTTGCACTACAAAAAACAGACCATAAACAAGAGATAGTTTACAGCACAGATTTTCCTCTTTCCTTTTTCCAGTGTTTTCGGCTGGCACACAAAGCCAGCCTTCTCCATTTAGACACCATCATCCCCAGACACAGGCATCATTTTCCTAAGTGACAGGAACAACCTCTTACATACAGATGATAAAAAAATGGTTATTCTCTTGTTTATTAATGATCACAGTTATTTCTATAAAGGAGAAATGTTATCAAAGCCATTCTCACAGAACAGAAAACCCTCTTTGGGATCAACGCAAGCTGATCTAACAAAGATGAGTGCACACTGAAAAATCCCTCAAAACTTCCACCCTTCAGCTTTTGCCTCAGAATACGTTTGACACAACTAATACCACACAATGAAATAGCACACACCTTATGCAAATCCTGTCTCTGGTTTGGTGCAAACCCTGTGTGATCACAAGGGCTATTTCTATAGCAGAAATGCTGTCATGTTAAAACTATTTCTTTAGTGATTTAGATGAGAACTGCTCTGCAGCATTTGTTAAAAATGCTTTGATGTTTGTGTTGCACTGCCAATATATTTCCAACTTGCCACTTTTAGAAAAATCTTTAATTTAGCTGAACATTTTTGGTAAAAGGATTTAAAGTGTTCTTTGATGACATAAAACAATTGACAAGCAGCTTTAAAAAAGACTTACAAGGAATAAACAACTGCACCTGTGCGATAACACACAAAAGGACAAAAGTTTACAGAAAACAGCAATGAAAAAATACAGCAAAAGAGATAGCAGGTACAGTGAAATACATACATTAGTCAATATTAGTCAAGAGTATGATTAGTATATGAACAGCATACGACTAGTAAATGAAGCTTGTGTGAAACAGTGGAATGGTTGCACAGAAGTCAAAAGAAAGAGGCTCTCTCTCATCCTGCCACATTACACATGTAATGGCTCCTGCCTCATGATTTCCTGAATGAGAGAGGCAGATTTGGAATTTGGCTTTACTTGGTTTTTCTTCCCCTTAAGCATTATTTTGTTGACACAATCTGAAATCCATCATGGTTATTTCCAAAAGAAAAGCAACCTCAAACATTAAAAGGAAGGTTTGAAGTCTCATGTTTACATTGAAACCTCTCCCTCTAGCAAGGCTTGAACACTTTGAGCTGCAGAAAGAATGTAACAGCAAAATATGAACATGCATGTTTTGACCTGCAGACTGCTTCTTCCTTTCTTCATTCTCACATTTTAAATGGGGCCTAGAGAGCTGGAACAGTCTCTTCAAGCCAGTAAAAACCACATCCAGTAACTTATACAGTCACTTCAACTTTGTAGAAAATCTCATCAGAGGGACCCTCCTCTGCTGGTCACAGCCAGCAGAACTGCTAACCCAGAGCTTTCTTGTTCAGCCTTGCCAAATTGTGATTGCTCTTTTGGGGAAGATAGCAAGAGGAGACGTGACCTTGGTGTCACCCTTCTATGTGCTTTTAGCTCAGGATAAATTAGCTGGGACACAGAAGGAACCACAACCGCATCAGTCTTTGTCTGTGTGTGGTTTGAGGCTGATTAGTCTGTCCAGCTCCCTGGCGAAACACAGACTCTCTTAAGGGCTTGGCATCTGGCAGAGAGAAGCTTGATCTGATGGAAATGCACTCGATGTACCTTCCCTCTCTGCCCCCCCGGCCTTCCCCCCGTGTTACTCACCAGTACTGCTCTGGATGGTCCTCACCGTGGTGGTTGTACGCGGGGGCGATGAGGAGCGCAGCGAGATGCACTCGTCGTCCTGGGAGCAGCCCTTCTCGATGGCCCTGACGTAGCTGTGGCTCCTCATGCGGAAGCAGCCCGGCATGGGCAGGTCCAGCGCTTCCACTGCCTGCGACTCCAGCTCGCTGAACACCGACTCACAGACCGACTCGAACTGGCCGTTCACCTCCATCTCGCTCACCTGCAGACAGACACCAGCCAGGGTCAGTGCATCCCACACGGATACTCCACACTGACTGCCACAAGCACTCTCAAGCTACAGCGGCACAGTGGCCAACACCTGTTGCCAACAACACGCGTGCAATCCCTTTGCACACGACCGAAGGTAAATGGGACATCCCATGGTAGCAACTGTGAGGGGGAAAAAAAACGATGTACAAAAGGAGAGACAGAGGCACTGGGCAAAGATTCAGCAGAGTTTGGGCTCTTGGCTCCTGCTCAAACTGGTGGGAGGCCTGGAGCCCTCACAGCAGCTCCTGTTTCATGTCCCTCTAGGCCCAAAGCAGAGATTGAATGTTTGGTCATTGTGATCGCTACATGTAAAACAAAAACCACTCTTTCATTGCGGGGAGAGGGAAAAACCAAAAAGGGTCAGCTTAATCCCAGTATGTTATCAATGCAACCCACAGGCAATCACACTGATAAAAACCCGAGTGGATGGGAAGCTGGAGGGTAACAAAGAGTTGGGAAGAGGAGTTTGACTAGGGAACAAGCTTCGCTGCTGGGGAAAAATGTTTGTAGAACTAAATTTCTGGCTGAGAGCAGATGCAAAGGAATCCTGAGGCCCTTTGTGCAGCAGACACTAGGTGGTGACAAAGACTTGTGCTCACAGTGGTCAAAGAACATTTGAAAACTTCCTGCAGGTCTTAAAAATCTGGAAACCATTTACCTTGGCTTAATTAGTAATGGATGCTCATGTTTCTAAACTGAGAATTGAGCCCTGAGCTTGGCATTAAAGCACAATAATTATCACTGTAGGAAACATGCAGATGGAAACCACCACTTGAGGATTTTGTTAGTTTTCGAGCATGTACAAGGCCAAGTTAGCAGGAGAAGATAAGACCATGTTAGGATGGTAGAAAAAAACCCCCTTAGAAATTCTCTTCCAGGCTTAATGTTACCGAGAAAAACGTTTTGCAGAGTCTTTGTACATGTAACTGAAAAATCTCAGAGAGTAAAT
The DNA here is from genome assembly GCA_013398615.1 of Brachypodius melanocephalos. Lineage (NCBI taxonomy): Eukaryota > Metazoa > Chordata > Aves > Passeriformes > Pycnonotidae > Brachypodius > Brachypodius melanocephalos. The sequence goes on along the minus strand of VZSR01001685.1, from coordinate 8,352,611 downwards.
TGCCTTTTTTTTTTTTTTTCAAAGGAAAACTGTTTTTAAAAGCATGGAAGAGTAGTGAGTAGTATAACAGAGAAAATAATCTTACTATGGCAGAGAATACCCAATCCTCAAGTAAATATCTCTGAATTAATACATTTTCAAAACAAAAATCTTCTTCACCTTGGCAAATGATAACCACTCCTCAGCTGACAGCTTTGTGTGTCAGCTGTGCAGCTAAACAAATAACCTGACCGAACATTCATGTAGCTGCCTCTAAGACCTGAATTTCTGTGCTGTTTTATCCTAGATACATACTGACCCTTCTTTTAGAGCATCAGTCCATGCCCTATGCGAAGTGCCTCATTACAAAATAGACAGGTGAATACTCTGAAGTGTCTAAATATAGTATACTGCAGAAAGGGCAACTACAGCTCCATATTGAATGGCACCTGTGCTTGTTATGGCCACAGCTGAAGCCCTGGTGCCACTGATGTCACGCACTTTTTTTGACATTGCAATGACTTGATATGCCAGTCATAAGGGATCAGTATCTGGCAACACAAATCCTGCCTGCTGCACTTCTGGACTTGTGTAAGGAAGTTCTTCCATTCAAGTGATTCACCGAAATGATCCACTTAAGCTAATGAGCCAAAAATCACACCAAGGAGCTAGAGGATGTAGCAGATGAACTACTGGCTCTCTGCCCTGTGGTGTGCTGGCACTTTTGCACTTTTTTCAGACCTGTTCCCTATGAACTCAACTGTACAAGCATGCTGAATGCAAGGACAGGCTATTTTATACCATCAAAGCACATAAACTGAAACTGTCACAGTGGACTTCATTTTTCTTCTTGTTTAGGAGGATGAAGATCTCTTCCAGGTTTCAGGGCAAAAATATAGACAGATGTTTGCACTTAATACACATACTTCAATATTTGTACTATTTAGGTGAAAAGTTTGGAGGTACACAAGGTAAAGAATGCATAAAATAGCATAAAGAAACTAAAGTCGCTAATAAAATTGTGGAATACAAACTATTAACAGCCTAATTTTACTTCAGCATCTTGCTCAGCGCACGAACTTCTTTTTGAGGCATTCAAAAATTTTTGATTGGCGGTACTAAGCACAAGATCCTTAAGAACCCTGTTTCACGACAGTGTTGGTGAGCACCACTTAAAGCAAAGTCCAGTTCCTCCTATTGCAATCGGTGTCCAGCATGCCCCCTGCTCTCCAGGCTGCCCCAGGTGCACGTCACCCACCTGGCTGATGGTGCTCATGGCTCTCATGTAGCTCTCGTTGCGGGAGCGGAACTTGGGGGACGTCAGCAGCCCTGCAGGGTCCAGGCTGTCCAGGCTCCTGTTGATGGAGACTTCACTCACTGCCCTCAGGTAACTGTGGCTCCGGATCTGAAGCTTTGGCGAGTGTTCACTGGATATCCTGGGAGTTTTGGGTGGTGGGGGGAAGAAGAAAAAAAAAAGAAAAAAGATATTCCATCAAATCCAAATGGCCTCACCAGGAGTGAGAATAACCAGATGTTTTTCACTGGAACAGTGTGACTTGAACAAGTCATGACACAGCCCTTGTATATTTATAAAATAAAGGTAATGTCAGTACTTTTATTTGGATTACCCCCTGCTTTCATTTGGTGGAAAGAAGAGAAAAGGATGGAAAGGATTTTCTTTCCATTTTTTGTAAACCATGTCTAAGCATAATGGCAAAATCATGTTCATTTTCTTTACTGACTGCAGAATGGAAAAATTTTACACTGTACTGACAATGACAGCATCCAGCTCTGGCAACCCCTCCACTATGTCAGGCTTTTGAAGTGACAACACTGAAATGACCTCACGAGTTGATTTTAAAAGAGCAAGAGGAGCTATTGAGATGAGCAGCAGAGAAAGCCCTGAGACCTTCCAGTGATCAATGCAGCAACCATCAAAACCAGCTGGGGAGGCAGGTAAAGACAGAAGAGACCTGATAGTTTGATCAGCTGGATGATCCTAAATTTATCAACAAAACAAATTATGAACATCCACACCTCGAAATGCTGCTGCTGATGTGACTCTGACATGTTCTCATGTATGCACTCATGAAATGGGACCATTTCTCATGGGGCTTTGAAGGGTGCACAGGCCAATAGGGCAGGCAGATCATATAAACCATGCAAAATGCACTCTTAGTATGCCTTAACCCGGGAAATCATTCCAACAGCATCGGTCACCTGATAAGGTCTGATACGCTTTAAATTTTATTTTAGACCTGGCTTAAGCCATGACTTAACAAAATGTATGCTGGGGAAGTAGCCTTACACAATGATGTCAAATTAGGAGTTTAAAAGTAATTTGTTGTATTTCTGAAGTGATAACTTTGCCTAGTTTTTCAATACAAGTGACAGGTGAGATGTACAAGCAATCAAAAGCAAACAAACACTCCCCACTCCCAGCATTCCCCAAGGAATTTGTACTTCTGCTGTATTCCTGCCATATGTGCTGAGTCAGCTAGAAACAATTCTCCACCTGTGAGATGTTTTATCCTCTGAATGTGCTGGCTTAATGCCATCTTCACAATCTGAGGCATCCTATAAAGATGTGAGTCTCAAAAATGTGTGAAATACGCTTGCATGAAATACAAATAATACAAATAAATATGTCTTTTGAAAGAACACATCAATGAATAAAGTATCAAAAGGGTGAGTCCTCAATATACTTTTGAATTTTTAAATATGCTTCACGTATCACAAAGCACACTAATTAAAATATTAACTAAATTTTCCATTTTAAAATTTAAATCTCACAGAGATGTTTACAGGTATATGAAAGAAAAATCTGTAACCTAATTAACAGCCTTAATCTTTGTCTCCTAGTCTTTAGAAATACATGCACAGCTGACCTGAAAGAAGAGAATCCATTTTATATCTAATTCCTGAAGCATTTGCAGATATTTCATATTCGAGTATTTAATGATGGTAATTAGTATCAGCAATTTCCCAGTGGCATGCACTATTCTGGTAACTGTCAATGCATTTCGGGAGGACGATTCCATTGTGTAATTGCTCACCTAAGGAATTCAGAAACTGGGTCTGTTTCTGAATGGTCCAATACTGTAATAAAATCTTGGCTGTCTCTACAATACCATATTCTCTGGCTGCTAATTACCTGCCTAATAAAAATACTTAGTTACTCAATACTCCTGTCACAAGATGAAGAGAAAGCCTTTGCCATTTTCACTGTGTGTATAGTGCAATACAACAGCCATTTCCATACTCTTTGACTCCTTACACCACTTGATTCCACATGCCAAACCTGAAGGTTTTTAGATGTCAGAATAAGTGGTGCTCCAAACAACTCAGAAAAAGTGGTGAAAAGTCAACTGTTAGGAATGGTTACATTTGTTTACAGCGTTTTGGTAACTAACACTAACCAATAAACTGAAAAAAAAATATTGCCTGTTACTGGATTAAAAAAAAAAAATAGAACGAATAATTCAGCAGACATAATTTTTCTGATGCATGTGAGCCACTTCACCATGTGGCAGATCTGCAAACTGATCAGCATCGCCTCATTTCCTAGATTGGTTCAAAACGTATTTTATGGCTATGATGTGAACAGTTTGCTGCCAATATGTGACATGCAAAATTCAAATAAGCTTGATTAGCTGCCAGTTAATTGAATACGTCATCTGGGGCTTGTTGCTGCCCACTGATTAGCTGAGCTTGCAAGAAGACTGCAGCACACCACAAGATTCAATGCACAGATACTGCCAGAGAAATCTCCAAGTGCTGAGGCACATGCCCTTTGAACAGTGGAACCAACAGAACAAGATCCAAGCATCCACAGCACAAAGATTTTGCTGTGGCAGCCGGAGTAAAGAACATGTAAAATACTCATGGAAGTGTCAAGGAAAGCCACCACAAACAGTACAGAAATGAATTTTCCGTGTGCATTAGTGTTGGATATTATTTTCCCAACTCTGCTTGAAACAAAGGAATTCCCCATAAAAGTAGATGTTCCCCTTTTATTTCAGATGCAGGTCCTCGGCACAGCTGCTTTTTTTTGTTTGTTTGTTTTTGTTCCTCACTGTGCAACTGGCCAGTTTGACACAATTCCAGAACTGTATTTTACAGAGGGCTATTTATCTTAATGTGTGCACATCTCCCATCTCCAGTATAAACCAAAGGAGGTAATTGGCTGCTGTTGGAGGAGGTGGCTCCTTGCTTACTGATTGCTACAATCTCTGTTTCATTAGATGTAGTGGTGGGGGAAAAAAGAAAAATAAAAAAGATTTAAACATAGAGAAAGAAATATTGAAGGCTTGCATTTATAATGATTACTGCTGCTTTTGTAGCTGTGTAATAAATTGTCACTATGTCCTACAGTAAAGTTTAATGAACAGCTGAAATGCCACTGGAAATTTTGATAATATGCCATTTAGGAATAAATCTGACTATATATGATGTGCAAGATCTGAATGCAGAATTAATTTTCTTGGAGTTACTATTACCAGTAATGTGTAAATGAAAAGACCTGTTTCTTCCTTGAGGGTTCATGTCAGTCTCTTATTTATCCTGCATTACCTAAATTTCTGTTTGTGACATTGTAATTTCCACAATAAGTACAACACGCCAGGGACTGAGACTTTGGGACAGCTCTTTGGCCAATACAAAACGGTATTTTGGCTCCACTCACTGCACTGGATGTATTAATTGGCAGAAGTGGGATGTGAATTATTTAGGTTCTTAAACCAGCTCCTCAAGCACGCTCCATCATTTCTGTGCTTCACTCACAAGTGGCACATCCTCACACTGTCTGCATCAAGCTTTTTCCACACACTGCTGCCCTTGCCCCAGGCCTCACCCCAGAGGATGGGAGCACAGCCGCAACAGCATCACACTGATACCACACAGGGTGGAGGCACAGCACTACTGGATGTGCTTCCCAAAAACCACAGCAAGAGGCACCAGGAGGAGATGAGGGCTCTGTGTTGCTGCTGCTCTGATGATTGCCCTTGTGGGCTTCCCAAGGGGATTGACAAGAGAAGGGGCCAGTCCTGAGCTGAAGTGGGTGGAATTGGAGTCTGCTGAGTCCCAGCAGATAAATAAATACTCCCCCGGGTAGAGGAAGGCAAGTGCCTCTGATCCACATTGTGCCTCAGAGGAGATCAAGGTACTCCCCCAAAGAGGCCAAAATACTACATAAGCTCTGAGAGGCAGGAGAATGTTAATTTAATCAGAAAACATGTTCTAGTGAAGCATCTGATCCAGAAGATCATGTGGGTGTATAAAGGAAATCTTTGCATACTGCACTGAGATTTCTGCTCTGTACATTTCGAACACACTGAGGCCTATTCTCCTGTTTTCAGTCAAATAGAGAGATGAAAATATTTAAAACACACACATCTAATCACTCTACCACTGTTGCAACATGTGTGTTAAGAAATACTTTTAACTCCCTGATAGAGATATGCTTGCATTTACACAATAGTAACATGATTTACATGATTTAATTCAGATGAAAATACATTCTGGTCCCTCATTTATTTGATTATTTGCAGAGCAAGGAGTTGGTTGGTGTAGGCATTTGCAAGAGGAACTAGACTCAGTTGCTTTTCTCTAGAAGTTACAGGGAAGCTGGAGAGGGACCTTCAATCAGGAATTGTAGTGAAAGAACAAGGAGTAAAAGCTACAAAGTGAGAAAAGGAAAAATTAGGTTAGTTATTAAGAAGTTGTTTTTACTGTGAGGATGGTTAGCCATTGGAATAGGTTGCCCAGGGAGGTTGTGGATGCCCCAACCCTGTCAGTATTCAAAACCAATTTGGATAAGGTCTTCAACAACTTAGTCTAGTGGGAGATACCCCTGCCCATGGCAGTGGGGGAGGGGGCTAGATGATCTTTAAGGTCCATTCCAACCCCTTAACACTCTGTGATTCTGTGATTCTATATCAAAGTGTTCAAAATGCAGTGTTAGCAATTCAACAGTGAAATAACTTTGAATACATTCTTGGAAGAGTTCCTATGCCTTGAAAATGTCTTTCAAATGACAAAGAGAAGATAGACAACAGGGATTTAACATAAGCAGGCAATTTTCGTTTCAAATATTTCCTTTTAATTTAGGAATGCACAATGCATTCTGTCATATACGTGCTCTTTACAAAAAGCACTTTCATTTATCACATTTCATTTTTGAATGAAGAAAGGGAAAACCAAGCCTTATGATAGTTGATTTTTTTTTCCCTTTAGGCCAGACACAATACAATAAAATGTAGTTCTGAGACTGTATTGTCTTCTGCAAGTTCAGCAGTCAGAATCGCAGCACAAAGTACAGCGTTGTGCCAGATGGGTACTGCATTCTGCCAACAGAAAATGACAAAGCAGAGTAAAGTGAAAGTCCAGAAACCTGTCCCAAATGCTTCTGTGAGCCAGCAGAGGAGTGTGCTAAAATTTGCCTTCAAACAAAGAAGAAGACCTCAAAAAATACACCACATGCAACATGAAACCAAGAAAAAATAAACCTCAAAGCCACCACTACTGTTAAGTATCCCAGCTCTCAATTTTGCTGCATACAACTGACAGCTTCGTTCCATGGGGAGAAATTATCCTCTGCTGAATGTCCCACCACTGGCATGGCTGGTGGGCACATCCAACATACATCTCTCTGCTCAGTTTTATTTGCATTTTAGTGTTGCTAGAAGGTAGAATAATCCAGTGCAGCCTGACACAAGGTGAACACTAAAGGACACCAGAGAGGAAGATGTAGAGAACAATTTACTGATGTGCATCTGTCTGATCCTAGTCATGACATGGCTCAACCAGGCTGGGTTAATTTTTCTGTGTTTGGCACCTGTGTTCTGCTGCTTTTTGGTGCAGTGAACACGGAGCTGTCATGACACCGATGGGGACAAGGGCAGCATATAAACAATTTTTAGCATTTGCCCTCCCCACCCCAGATTTTTCTAGGTTTGAAGACTTCCTTTTGTGTTCTTGTTTATGAACAAGTGAACCTCCACATGGGGATTTCGTGCCTTGAAGCAAAAAAACCCCAAAAAAACCAAAAAAAACCAAAAACAAAACGAAAAACCAATAAAACCTCTCTTTAAGTCCAGACCCTGCTAAAGGGTCAAGAGTGAGAAAGAAAATTCTAAAACTTGGAGATATCCAGAAAAAGCTTATCTGCTGAAGAGAAAAAAAATGTCATCAACAGAAAAATGGCATTTCTTCCTTTTGCTTCTACTACCAGACCAGAAATTGTCCTTGCTGCATGGACCAGCCAACTCCTACCACAAAATTGCACAGACATGCCTGTGACACAGAGTTTTTCCCATGCTGAGAAGAGGAGGAAGTTGCAGTATGGTGTATTTGTCACTGTCTGATTTTTCAGATTCTCTTGAGAAATAGAAGAAAGCACTTAAAAAGGGAAAAAAAAAAACCCCAACCAACAGTCCAAAAGGCCCCACAATTTGGTGGTATGAATCTCTATCTCCAGCTGTTGTGCAGTTTTTCATTGAGCACATGGTGTCCTGCCAGAGAGCTTCTGTTTGTTTTTTTGAGGGCAGCAGGAACTGGATCAATGTTTTATGGTAGAAAATGTTTCTAAAAAGCTCAGTCCCTTTTAAAACCCTCCATGTATGACTACTGCCAACTTCAGAATCAACCATGGGACCACTTTGTGATTTTGTTACAATCCTGCTTTCCTCTAAAAGGACACAGAAGCTTTGGGGATTTTTTCCCCTCTTCTTGGGATGTGGAAGTATTGAGGCTGTATGAATTTATTTCATGAGCAATCTTTAGTTATTAAAATATTAGCAAATAAAGATCACTACTGAATAAAATTTCACGTATACATTAAAACAAATCTTCCCTTTTATCTCAAAGATCCTCTCAGGTGCTTTGTACAACCAAAAATACCATAGGCTAACGTATTTAAGGAACATTTCCCTTATCTTTGACATACTGTATTTTCTCCTTGCTTTCTAGACATGGTGAAAGAATAGAGCACAGCACGAAAGTAGCACATATGCAATTGAGTTGGCAAGAAAAGCAGATGGAAGATGATGCAGACAGACATTATACAGTTCTCTTTAATCAGAAATCTGGTCTGCATGCTGGTTCTGATTGCCATGTGCATGTGTGTGCGTGGGAATAGTTGTGAGCACTCTTCTCTTCCACCCTGGAGACTGAAAAGAGATTCTGAAAGGTAGAAGCATTTCTACCCAGATGAACCAGCTCAACCCAGTGATGCCAGGGTAAGCTGCTTCTGTGTAAAACCATTTTTTGTTTACACTAGAAGCCAAATACACCCTGTCTTGTCACAAGAAGCAGGGTAAGATGCAACATTGTCAAGATCAGCCAGCTTGAGAATAACATCTCTCCTCTCAGAAGCCCCTTTGAGGAAAGCTGCAAACCTTAATGTCCCCCTACTGCCAATCTTACCGGGTACATGCTCAAAGGGGTTTTTGGAGGTCCTTGCTGGAGGCAATTTGTCTGAGCATAGACCAAACGCAGGACAAAGGCTCTTGCCTTTTTCATGACAACTCTCTTTTGAGTGGACACTAATGATCCCAGGAACCAGTGCTGCTCAGCACAGAGAAATATATTTACCCAAGCTGGAAAAGATCTTGCCTTGCATGAGACACAATGGACTGAGAATGCAGACTGCCTGAGGGCCTGAGCAGGTCAGCCATGGTCACAGCTCTGCCTGGAGTCCTTTGGACCTTGCTGGGGTGAGAATGAAACCCTCCACCATTGCTTTGATGAACCCTTTGCCAGCACAAAAGTTGTGTCTTCTTTCCTGCAGAAGCCACTCCTTCAGCTCTCCTCATCAAGGCCAGGCTTATCCACCTGATTCCACATCACTTTCCATTCTTGGTTACTTCAGCACCACCTCTCCTCACTAGTGAGACTCAAAAGTCATTTGCAGTCTGCCCAGATGGAATTCTTATTTTAGGAATTCAAGCATTCCCCCTTGTCCTATCACTACATGGCCTGGTAAAAAGTCCCTCTCCAGCCCTCTTGTAGACTCCCTTTAGGTACTGGAAGGCCTAAAGCATATAAAGAAGATATTCCCTGTTGCAGTCCTTATAAAATCACAGTCTCCACAAGCTCACCTGCTTAGCTAAATTTTCAGGTCTCCCCCATTCATATGTTAAAAGTCTGATTAATTCTGCCGGTTGGAACACCAAAGAGCTGCAGCTCTCTGCCAAACCACAAGAGGAAAGCAGTTACTTTTCAGGAATGTCACCTGGCTGTGTGCTGAGCTGGCAGCACACCCAGCTCTGCCTGCTTAGCACAACGATTTATGCAGGAGCTCTGGCTTGCTCCCGGGAGTGGGAGGATGGAACTCCAGCTCACTAAAAGGCATCTTCTGGGCAGACTTCCCGCAACTGAAAGGCCCTCCTGTGCTACTCCAAGCTACAATATTGGGCAGTATTTATCTACAAATAATGTTTTCTAGGTAAATACAAAGGAAGTATTTGCTCTGGTGAATGTCACCGCAGTATTTATTTAAAGAGCTTTTTTTTTTTTTAAACTTGCAGTGCATTTTGAGCTTTCAGTGTCTTCAACTCCACAGGTCTTCCTGGACTATGTAACCAGGCAATGATCACCCACACACTGCATGGCCATGTGCCTGCAAGCCCTGTCACTATCTGCATTTGAGTCACCTCCTTCAGAAAGACATTGCCAAACATCCAGATTAGATCTGCATAAACAGCTCCCAGTGAGATTAGGGAAATATCTTAGTTTTGCAAGTCAACAACATTACTCCAAAACCTTCACATACATAAACAGCCACCTGCGTTTTCCAAAAAAAAATGCATTTTACATATGCAGCAATTTTTCACTTCCTATTCAGTATTCTGCCATTTCAAAACTTTTGGTTACCTAGTAAAGGAAAAATAAAAAAGCAAAAGCAGCAGATTCAACACCATCTGTACAGATGTGCAACACAAGACAAACTACTGGAGAAACTGAAAAGCAAGCACATTTTAAAGCAGTGAGGAGGGTAGGCTAGTAACTCTGCTAGGATGAAGGGAAAAATCCCAAATCCAACTGAACTAAGGGGCTGAACTCATCTTCTTACTTCTCTGAGTAACAGCCCTGTGTACAAATGAAAATTCGAGGCAGCAAGATTGAACACAAGGCAAAGCATGCTACCTAACAAATGCTGTGAGTATCTCACCCATTGTGGGCACACATTATTTCTTGATAACACTTGCAAATTGTTCACCTGGAGCGTCATTATGCGCTCGCGGTGACCGTGGATTTTCCCTCCTCTTCTCTCTTGATGGGGTCATTTTGAAAGATCATGTATGCCCTCCTTCTACATTGCTACTTCAGTATTCTCTGTTTTAGCAGGTTTGTATTTGAGGAACACCAAGCAGTTCAAAATGCCTGGGGAGAAGCATGCCTTTTCTTCTTTTATAAGCAAGTACCTCTCACTTAGTACATTTTGTTTCTCTGCAGACAGGTGACTTGAAATAGGATCCAGCTACTCCTGAGGCACAGGGTTGTGGGTGAGGGTGTGATAAGACAGAGCAATGAGCTCCAGGATAACTCTACAACTATTTTTTTGAGGCGTGTCCTGGATAAGTACAGGTTGGAGCTCAGATATGATTTGCAGCTGTCTCTTCCTGATTAAAAAAAGCAAAGAGTTTTGGGGAAACTGACTAAGATAAAACCATGCAATTTCTCCTGTCATACCAAAGAAGCTAGAAATAGTAACTTTTAATCTATGTTTTTATTTAATGTCTGGATTGCAAGTAATATAAAAAATGATGGTATGCAGTAGGTTTCTGGAAAATTCTTTACTGATAATCTTGGGAGCAGTCTGCTGCTTTGGGGGATTTTCCCTTTTCTTACTGATCTTACAAAGAAAAAGCAATACCCCAGGAGCAGGGAGAATTTCTCTCCATGTAACTTTACTGCAGTTATTCCTCAGAAGAAAAGTTCTCACTTTCCCTTCAGATGCTTTTACATCAAAAGAAATTCCTCAAAACAAACCCAGCTAATTCCAAACCCCCACCTATCCATGTATATTTTAATATTCTCATTTTCCATTACAAAGTATTTCCAGTTTAGTTCTGCAGTAATTACAAAAGGACCTGTTTGCTGTACTGAGATACAACATGAGGTGATACCCTGTTATTTCAGGTATATATATAATGGTCTGGACAAGTTGTGTTGCCAATGCTCTTATAAACAGGGCCAAAGCACTAAATATCTCAAGGTGGAAGTCTGAAGTCGATATCCATTATGAAAATCTTCTGATAAATAGAAGTTTATTGAAAAAATGTGAAATGATGCTTAACGCATGTTTTTAGATTTTTTTTTCCTCCTTATAAAAAACCTCATATGCTTTCTGTGTTATAGGCTGTTGTTGGACCAAACTTGTACAGAATAAATCCTGATAAAGTAGAACTAATTTTATTTTTGAGCATGAAAACCAAAGAAATAAATGTCTTAAGAAATCTGCATAAGAATGCAAAATCTTGCTTGGGACCGAAAGGGATCTTTTATTTTGCAATTCTTTAGTGTAGGCATTTTTTAATCCCCTGAACCAGAAATACCCTGAAACATTTATTTGGGTCTGTTAGTAAAGGAACAACCAGTTGTCATGTCATTCATCACACGGTCAGTGTCAAGTACAATGATTCAGATGGAGGCAATGAGAATGTAAAAAGTACAAAGACCGGATGCCCTTCAGGGTTGTGGCACTTCAAAAGGGTTGTGCAGCTCATTTTAAAGGAAGAAAGCCTTAACTCCTGAGGAAGTCAGGTGGCTTCTTGACCTGTAACAGTAGGCATTCTTATGTATTTCCAAATATTTGTTTGAATTTAATTTCCATAATTGGAATTAAAATATATGGTTTACTGAATTGGTATACTTCTCTTTTCCAATGAAAATATAAAGAAAAAAAAAATTAAAGAGCGCGAATGTCTGTATTTGCATTGAAAGGGATGAAGCTTATTCCTAACTGATTTATAGTGTGCTCTCTATCCTATCTAAACCACAAAAACAAACAAACATTTGGTAAATGAATTAAGAAAACAATCCCTCTTCTTTCCAGAATATAATATACGTGGTACATTATGGTGAAGGATACATGGTGAAGCTGAAGATGGCCTTTGGTCCCTGCTCAGAAGATGAAAATACTTGGATATCTATGCTTTTGATTAAAATACCATAACAAAATAAAACAGCCCCCAAAAACCCCTCTAATTTTTTTCTGGATAAATATCATCTACTGACATTTAAAACTACAGACAATTGACGGTGGTTCATGGGTTCAGATTTCAGTGTGGACTGAAATTTGCTGTGTGACCTGGAGGAGAAGTCACATAAACCCTCAGTCTCAGAGAACAGATCTGTTAATACTTCCCTACACCCCCCCTGTGGCTGTAGGTGGCTTTATGATGCTGAACTAAAGTCAGCAAACATAACTGAGCTTCTTCGATGGAAATGAATAGCAGCACCAAATTTTTATTCTATTAATGAAAGCTAAGGCCACAGAACAACTGAAATAGCAATCTTCAGCCCTAGAGACTGATATTGTATATAAAGCAGAATACGTGATTAATCAAGACTAAAGTATGTTTGGAGTGATGGTCAAAAGGTACTTGAGAAGAAGTATATTTTCTGATTAAAACCATTATTGACTAGGGATGGTGATTGCTATGGATATATCATCATCTCAAGTCTATGGTTTTGCTTGAATGCTTGAAAAGCTCTCCAGCCTAATAAAACTTCAGTAACCTATTGAAAAGTTTAATGCTTAAAATGTAAATTTTAAGTAAATTGTAATGAAATCTGTATTACTTTCTAAAGCCTCAGAATTCATTTGAGGAGGGACAGAATTTTGCCCTGAACTTACATAATTTAATTTTGTTATATGAGTAAGTACCCTCTTCCTCAGATGACCTCTTCCTTAAATGGCTGTTGTACATACAGCAGGTATTTTTACTGCTCTGTCACCTTGATTAGGAAAACAACAACATTATGATAACATCAATCCATTTCTTATTGTCAGGATCACCAGGGCAGAGACCTGTGTGATGGTGTTTGAACACCAGTATGTCTTTGTGTGTAGGCGGAGTGCCACCTTGAAGGGTGGGACTCTGGTTTCTCTTGTGATGTGTCAGGTAACAGCCAATTTGTCAGCCCATTGAATTCTGCCCCTCCAACTAAATATATATGGGCCTTGAAGCTAGGCAAAATTAGGTTGGGCATTCCAACTTTGCAGCAGCCTTACACTTTCTGCAACTATCCAGGAAGGGATGGGTCAGTTGTTAATGACGTGAACACACTCGAGCTGTCTGCTGTTGTGTGGGCATGCACGGACACATCCAAGGAGATGGAAGAAGCACTGGTCCTGCTCACTGTCTAAGGTGCAGTGTTGCACCATGACTACACAAGCTGAGCTGTTTCAACTTCATCGCTTTTTCAATTTAGTATACATCAGAGATAAATGTGATAAATCGCCGTGTTGGACCACAGAAGTGCAATAGAACCGGGTCAACCTTCTTTACCTGACTGTTACTGGGAATCATCTGATAACAGGTACAGAAGGATTGGAAAAGCTTGAGAACACTGTAGAGGTGACCTTGAAAGACTGAAAGTCTGGTCACATAACACAGTCACGGATATGTACACAGAGGCACCATGGATTACACAGCAGGCAGGGAGCTGGAGGATGCTAGCCTGAAAAAAACAAGTCCACAGCAGCTAAACTAAGGGAATAATTCCTCGAGATGTTAATAAAGAGCTCCACTTACTGTCACTGGAGCCAGCCAGCCACTAGAGGGAGGAATGATCTAGTGCTGCCAATGACTGCTATTTATTATGCTTCCACAATTCATTATGTTTTTCTTAAAGCTCATCTCATGAGGCTTGCAAAACCTTTCCAGTTAAAGGAAAGAAATATCGAGCTTTCACAGTTGGTAAAGAAAGCACACAAATACAAAGTTCAAGGTCTCAAGAAACAGAGAACATATAAAAAGAGAATCTGCATGTCTCCTTAGGAATATATTCTGAATTTTATAGCCCAGATGAATTGCGGACCTGATTTTCAATTAATCAGGATTCATAGGGCAATTTAATTTCACAGCATTCAGCATATCATTTACACAAATTGCAGGACTGAAAGCTTTTTTTATGTGCCTTTTGTGATTCAAAGTATTTTTCTTGGTGACTAGAAAGGGTAGGTCAGTAACTGGGTTGAAAAAGGTATTTTCCTTCTGTACAGAAACCAGCAACTTGCTAAAAATGTAACTTCCATATTCTTTGGGAATAAAGCTATTTGAAAGTGGAAACCAAAGAAAAGTCCAACACAATAACACACTCTCAGTGGCTGCATTGCTAATCTTGTGCCTTTCACTCCAGATTACTATGCTAAACATCCATTTATAGCAGGAAGGAAGCAATTTGGATATGTGAAGCAGGGTTTTGTGTGTAGAGCTATTCACTATTCACTGATAAGAAGATATTCAGTAAAAGGAAAATGCTAAGTAAAATTAAAAAGTTGTTTTTATCTGAGAAAAGCAAGTAGTTAATGAGATAGGCAATTGCTACATGTTTAGCAGGTCAAATCTTAGAGTTTTGCTAGAGGTCTGTCAATGGAAAAGTCTGAGTCACACTTTTTTCCTCAACTTAGACAAATTCTGCTACATTAGGAGGCCCAGTTCTGTCTTTCCAAACAGGAAAAGGTCAAGCTTAAACTAAGCAGAAAAAGCTTTTTTATAAAAAAGACCGTGGCAAGCTCATGGATAATCTAGTTTTGACAGCACTAAGAGTTTGGGATGTAAGTAGAAAACTTCTCCTCCCCTAGCCCTTGTGGGTTTTACTGTACCTGGCTCTTGTTAGATAATTAAGCTGTCATCAGTGTAGAAACATTGGCGCTGCTGTCTACCCTCTTCAAAGAAGAGAAATCAGGAGACAATATGTCAGAGAAAAATCTTTCCCACAGCCTTCCAAATGTCTTTCCATCAGAAAATTCACGGGTTTTTTCAGGAATAATGACACACAGAGCATACAGTGGGAACCCCCTCCACTCAACCAGACTGTGATTTTCAGTGTGTGGTGCGCTTGCTTCTCTTGCAGCACACACCATGGCAGTTCAGGCTCTGAAAAGTACTAAAATATCTTTTCCTAGCTCTAAAGGCCTTCTCTATGGAAAAAAAAAAAAAAAAAAAAAAAAAAAAAAAAAAAAAAAAAAAAGGCATTTTAAGATTCCCTTCTGCTACAGTGTGAAGAGTAACAAATACAAAGAAAATTTATAGAGAAGTGAGTGGGAAGCTGTGTGTTAGTGTATGTGGGCAGGTCGTGGAGGGAAGAGGAGATGTACAGCTGGCTGAAGGGCAGCGTGCCCCCTGTGAGAGTATCTGAACCACCTCTAGGACATATGCTAGCAGTGGATGTGGGCTGCATGGTGGTAAGAGGTGGAAGGCCTGTCAAGTTAGGGGAAGATCAGACCTATGAATTTCAACAGACACAGCAAAATGCCACATTACTTAGTGTTACTGCTGGGAGTAGCTTCCTCCGCCTCTGGGCTTTCACATGGCACAGGGAGAGCAAAGATGTGCAGCAGGTGGAAGGAGAGAAGGGAAGCACAGCTGAGGAGGAACTACAAGAACTGACCCTTTTATTCCTTGGCGGGGCCTTGCCAGCCTCTGCAGTTCTTCCTCTGGCAGGGAAGCATGAGGATGATTTAACTTCTTCTCCCCATGCTGTGCCTCGCTGCTCACACAGCATGGAGGGCTCCTCCCTGGCATCTCAGTGAGCCCCAGGAAACGCTGCCACAAGCCTCTCTACAGGAGCACAAAACAGGAGCCAAGAGCAAGGGGACAATGACTAACATTAGATGATGGCTGTACACCATCTCTACAGCCTCTCTAGAACGTTCTGTAATCGGTGCACTAACTGCAATGAATCCATCCTCGTGACAAGCCGATGTACAGCAGGTTCCTGCCCAGAGCGGAGGCACATGGAAAGCCGTGCCTGGAAAAAGGCCAGGCAGGGAACAGCAGCAGCGGGATGTCCTCGGCCTCTGCTCCCGAGGGTACAGCCTCCTGCCATGGGGGCACAGCATGTGTGGGGGCCACACTCTCCCACCGCTCTGCTCCCCTCTGGCAGAGAAAGGGGCACGGCAATTGCGATTTCAATCCTTCATTTCAATTGCTCAACTGATCCGCCCCTTCCCTAGGGGAACAATTCGAGCCAGGCTCTCGTTCCAGGTGCACCCCTCAGGCTCTTTTTCAACCTGAGAAACACCACACAGCAAAATCATACCTTAGAGTGCTCCTGAACTACAATTAACCTTAGCGTATCATTTTTATGGAAGAGAAAGCAGTTCAATTTGTCTGAATTCAAAAGGACTTGGAAGAAGAGTGGCAAGATAATGTTTTTTTAACAAGCAGCTTGATTAATTCATGGCAGAAGTTATCATCCCATTGTGTTGAGTAGGAGGAAGACATTTAAAGCCTCTTATCAACTTTGTCCAGGGGAGAAAACAACCTCGACAGATCAGATTTTAAATGCTACACTTGTGACTTGTAAACAACTCATTGCAGAATCCAGCACTGAGGACCCAGATCCCAATTGCATACTATTCCCAAGGACTCTCAGAGAAATAGTCAATAAGACACATTTTTATGTGTCTTATTCCTATTAAGTCTCATGCCTTGGGGAGAAAAACTAGAGCTGATTTCATGAATGGTGCATATCTCCCCATGGAGCATGATGCCATCCCAATGGATATCTCAGGCCTTTACTGGGGGCAGTGGGTAGCCCTGGCAGGAGGGCAAGAGATTTACATTCATCTCAGATCTAACCTGGATCACACCTAACCTTCCCATTCAGTGCTGCCCATCACAGAGTCATTGAGGGAGTAACTGTGAAATACAGGATAGCACAATACAAACTGCAGGATTCAACCCAGAAATAAACTTTTAGCTGTGTCTGGCTATTAAACAAGATTAATTTTACTTTTCATCTCTAGAAATAGTATGAGAAGGGTTTAGATTTCTTTAAAAATATAGCTGAAAATGTTGTAAAAGAGGCTTGCAAATAAATTTCAAAAAAATTTAAAATCAGAGTTCTGACTTTTACTTTACATGTCAGTTTTGTTTCACCCTCTTCTTTAAACACGCTCCTTAAAAATAAAGAACCTTTCTCTATGTATTATTTACTATTCTCTATTTTGTACCTGGTTTAAAGGACTTACATAAAATAAAATACATAATCTGAGAACATAATCAAAAGAAGAAGAATCTCTACAACATCAGCATCAAACTACAGCCCTGTTTTTAAAGAGACAGCTGTTAGGTGATTCACTGTTTGTATGAACTTCAAATGGATTATTTTATTATTCTTTGGGCTGTTGTCCTTGGGGGAACTAGTTACATTAAATAACAAACTACCATTATATGGACATAGTGATTCCAAGAACAGGGGAAGAAATATAGTCATAACAGGCAATTTCAGTAGAAAATGCAGGCTTGTCCATATTCTGCCAGAGGCAAAGCACTCAGATGGATACTGCAGTCATCATAGAGATATAACGAATCTGATTAGCTTCTCTGGAGAAGGAACAATTAGAGCTGATAGGATAAAGCCTCCTCAGTGCTCACGTGTGTTTGCACAGGGATCAGTGTGCAATGACCACCTGACTGCTGGCCAGTGACATGGGCACCTCAGCTGCCAGGCTGTGGTCCTGAGCCAATGCAGCAACTCCTGTCTGGAGAAATGGAGCAGGGAGCAAACCCAGTTGCTGAGGAAATCACTCCAAAGATAGCTTGGAGCGTGACAGTGCAGCCACCCACCACGTGGATGGTGGCAGCAATGGAGCACCAGAACCGAGGGAAGGCAGAGCCGTTTCCAACACAAGCTGCACGCCTCCCCAGTGAGAAAGGATGCAAAGAGAGGGA
The DNA here is from genome assembly GCA_013398615.1 of Brachypodius melanocephalos. Taxonomy (NCBI): domain Eukaryota; kingdom Metazoa; phylum Chordata; class Aves; order Passeriformes; family Pycnonotidae; genus Brachypodius; species Brachypodius melanocephalos. Next base: position 8,334,720 of record VZSR01001685.1, on the reverse strand, counting down.
TCCAGGATGCTAACAACAGGCTGGCTCTAGTCAGGACAAGAAACTGTGGGATGAAAGAGCTGTGAAAGACTCCTAAGAATGATGTTAGTAATTGCACTAATGAAAAAAAAAATTTAAATGACCACTGATGAAATTCTAGCAGGAGGATGTGTAAGGATCAGGGTTACAATAAATGAAAGCAGTATGAATGAAGTAGCTGCTACATACTGATTATTTTCCAAGTGTGAAACTCATAATAAAAAGAAATAAAGTAAGCAGAGGGGAGGTGGAAATATAGAAATAGTTGATAGGACATTCATTGACAGAGTGAAGGGACAGTGATTGTAATTGTGCTGTTCTTCATGCAAGTCTTGTGTCTTTTAATGGAGAAAGGACACTTAGCTAAGTCCTGAGGTTATAAGAATATTAATCTTATAATAAACACTTATTTTAAAAAAAGAGAGCAAAGAAAAGGGACAACAGATATAGTGACATAGTGCTGGCATTCATTCCAGCTGCTGTCAGTCTAACATCTCGTTTATGAATATGGCATCATCCACCCCCTCCCAAACAAAACACAAACTCCCTCTCAATTCAAACTTGTTCATCACAGGTAAACAACAATTAATTTGTGCCCTAGGTCAAATGATCTTTTTGCAGGGGGCAAGGAAGTGGTGGAGGACGGGAAGTAATAGACAGAGAGTTACCTCTCTCCAGAAATGACATCCAACCCAACAGCAAATGACTGAACTACTGCAGTGGAACAGCCTTACTCACCAGCATTTTAAACAAGTCTGAGCAACATATCTTTGCCAAAGCCCTGTTGTCTCACAGTTCTTACAGCCACATGGCTGACATGAGTCCAACAGATGCTGTGCAAAGCTGGAATTCTTGGCTAGAGATTTAGACAGGACCTTATCGACGAGGCAGTGCCAGCGTTTCTGAGATTTCTAATGTTTTTTGATTTCAACTTCATGAGGAGGGTTTAATGACATGTTGGTTACGTCCCACTAGAATAGAGAAGAAAAGACCTATTCAAAGTAGAAACTGTCTTCCCTTAATATTTCATCTTTTATAAATATAAATTTATCACTTCTACAAACATAACATACAACGCAGTTGATGTCATTGACAGCATTTCACCTGGAGTGTTTCTAAGTTTTCTGCATTATGTATTTATCCTTATTTTTGAGATTTATGCGAAGTTCAGAACCAAATTATTTCCTTAAATGTAGTAAAAGGAAAGTAGCAGTTTTAATTTTGTAAAACAAAGAGGAAAAGGAATAAATGAAATAAGAACCTTATATTATTTGGCATTATAGTACATCTTCCAAGTTTTGTTATGCAGACAGTACTAAATACTGATCATTGTGAGAGAATTTTAGTAAATGTCTACATCGTAACTATTTTGATGTGATAAAGTAATAAATAATAACTGTGAACATTTTTAGGAGTAACCCAAGGAGAACTACCTCCCAAAAGTAGTTTCTCAAGGTTTCCTTTCAAGCATAGAGTAATGAAAGCTTAGCACAGATTTGCTGTAGCAATTGTCACTTATAAAGCAGGAAAGATTTATATACTAGTCCTGAAATCTCCTGAGATTGCCTTCAGCATGATACATCACTGTCACAGTGCAGAGCTGCACAGACACAGCTCAAGCATGTCTGCCAGCCCAACATCACTTGAAGAAAGAGAAGGATCTGGGTGCTGTGGATGTGGCTGCTGGCATTTGGGGATGACAAAACCAGTTAGTGCTTTCTGCAGTCGCTGGGCTTGCTGCAGGCAAAGCTGCTGGGCAGTTGGGGTGCAGGCTGGTTGGTAGCACAGCCCTTCTGGAGAGGAATGGGAAATTGCTGCGTAGCTCAACTGCAGATGGAACCACAGAAATCCCTCACAAGAACGCAGTAGATTCTTCAAAAGTGCTTTCAACAATTTTTTTCCCCCACACCAGCAAATTAAACAGTGATTGTATGATGGTTCTCTGCCCTTGTGGCATACAATGGGTAAGAAAGCAGGCACAACGTAAAAGAACCTTTAAGTATTTTCCCTCATTTCCACAGTCCAAAAAATATTTATAACTTCTTTAGGAGGAAAGGAGATTTTAAAATGTCAGGTCTCTTCAGATGAACTTTCATTCTCATCTGTCACAGGGAGCAGAGTGGTATTTGATGCTGTACCTATCACATGGGCCATAGACTTTACTTGCTGCCCCATGCTCCCACTCTTCATCCTCCACCCAAGCCAGCAGAGAATTACTAAATTTAGCTGAAAGTTGCTCTATCTTAACAGTAATACGAGCACGAGAAAATAGAAGAAACAAATGACTGTGTATCAATATGATTTAGATAGTAATAGTATCTTTAATTTGTAAGGGTAGAGCAAGTTTTCATCCCAATCTCTCTTTCTCTCTTAATCTTTCTATGATGCAGATTAACTGAAGATCCCAAAGCATGTCAGCAGAAACACTGTCTTGTACTTTCACATTAAAACTAAAGCTATGTACACTATTTTAACATTTTCAATTTTTAATCTGAAATGACTCCACCATTTCACAGTGAAAAATGATTGCCCTTCTAGCTGATCAGAATAGAAAATTACTATGAAAATACTTAATTATTGTTGCCTATTTGCTTGTCTTGTTATGCACAACATTAAGGATTCCAGACTGATTTTTTCTTTTGCAAACTCACATCTCTTTTTATGCCTGTGAATTTTCTGCATGGCAGGTTCAATACATCAGCTGAGCTCCCCTCAGCAAACTACACCAGATAGCATGAGATCACATACCAAGGGTCAAGCCATGGTATGGCTGGCAGCAGTGGGAACATGATTTCAAAATGCTAGCAATGAAATAACATCTAAAGAACATGAAAGAATTGTGCAGCACTGCTGTGGGTGGCGTATCTATATTTACTGTTCAACAGCAGGCCTTCAGGAATAATTTGATCCTGATGAGAGTTTTATTTTTGCATTTTAAAAATAAGTTAAGAAAAGGAAGTAAGAACAGTGATAGTGGGTATATTCAATAGCCTGAGAAAGACAGACAATCAAAAAAGGTCTGGAGGGGTTTTCAGGAGGTCATTTGGTCCCTCCTTCTACCCTAAAGCAGGATCAGCAATACCTAAATTTGTTCTGACAGACATTTTTTACCCTTTTCTTGAAAATGTCCAATGAAGTGATTTCTTTTGGCAATCAACTCCCACGCTTAACTATCATTACTGCTAGGAAAATTTTCATAACATATAGCCTGTGTATGCCTTTGCAGTCTATTTTTTCCCCGTCTCCACTGGACATTATTAACTCCCTTTCTGAGGCAGCATTTTCAGTATGTGGGAAGAAGTTGGGCTAAAAATAAAGAAGACCAGTTTTGCACACAAATGGGCATGTTGGCTCTGTAAAGACTATACACTGAAAGAGGTGGCTGAAAACCACATTTTGGTTCATTAATTATACCTGTTTTTCTTAACACAAGCCCTAGAAGTACCCATTTGATACATAAAGTACAATGATAGGCTTTGCTTCTTAACAGACAACAGGGTTACATTGCATTCATCAACATCATTTGCTGTAAAATGCATAAATGTTTCTAGGATTTAATTGACAGAAGCTAGAATGTTGGAAGTCCTAACTTTCATCTGTAGCTATGTTCCATATAAAGCTAATTCTTGTGTAAAAGTGAAGCAGATGACTAGACACAGGACAAGAATTTTCATGTCTGCAAATAAGACAATCATCTAAATGAGATTGCTGCTTTTCTTTTACAGATTACTGACTTCCAAAATTTTCCTATACCATTGCCAAAAAAATCTCATTTTGGCTGAAAAAGTTATAGGCTTTTCCTTTTTCTTGCCAATGCTCATGCCTGGAGAAGAGAATGCTCTGGGGTGACCTTATTGCAGGCTCCCAGTACCTAAAGGGAGCCTAACAATGGAGATGGAGAGCAACTTTTTACTGGAGCATGTAGTGATAGGACAAGGGGGAATGGCTTCAAACTGAAAAAAAAGCAAGCTTAGATAGTAGGTTAGCTATCAGGAAGAAATTCTTAACTTTGCCTATGGGGAGACATGGGAAGAGGTTGCCCAGAGAAGTTGTGGATGCCACATTTCTAGAAGTGTTTAAGGTCTGGTTGAACAGGGCTTTGAGCAGCCTGGTCTAGTGAAAGGTGTCCCTGTGCATGGTGGGGGGTTTGGAACCAGAGGATCTTTAAAGTCCCATCTAACCCAAACCATTCTATGATTCTGTGGATATTCTTAGGCAAGTTTATTGTAACAGTATGATTGCCTCAAATTTCAGTGAGTAAAGGTAAAAGTACAAGTGGGACAATAACAATAGAATACATCACAGACTACAATAGAATTTTCACTTCTCATCTCAGAGAAACAAGAAATAATATTTATACAGACATGGTAATACTGACATAACAGGTCATATGTAGCTAGGTGTGGATTAACAGAAAGTTGGGTTTTCAAATCAACGACTGCTACCAGTAGGACTGTAATATCTAGAGAATCTCAGTTTCATTGCAAGATAAACTGGTTGGGATCATCACAGAAGTAGAGAGGAGGAGTGTTCATCCTACCCATGTCCTGTGCAGTGAAATGTAGGGATGTCCTGTCTCCACAGACCATTGTGGGTTCACTTTTGTGCTGTAAAGGCAGCCATACCTCTGTAAATGGGGGACACAAAACCCTGAAGGGAAGCTGCCATGGAGCACAAGATTTCTCTCATGCCCATCGGTGATACTAAGCCTTAACTGACTGAATGTGCTTTATAAATCCATCACTAACAGCTGTTCATTAAAATCTCCAAGCTCTAAGATCCTCCAATAAATCAATATCCTCTCCTCCTTAAATAGCATAAACACAAAACAGATGTCAGCTGCCATAAGGAAACCACTGGCTCCCAAAATATGCCCACCTACTACCTCAAAATAAATATATTTTTCATTGTCTTGCCTTGAAATTTTTTCTGACTTAAAATTATTCACTGAACTTAATCATACTTGACACGCAAGCCTGAAAAGTGAGAAATGTGTCCAACAGCTTCTCCCTAGTTTCAGAGAGAACAGAATGGATTGCAATAGTGTGAATAAAAAGGTAAGTAATATATCATTCATCAGTGACTGTGAGCTGGGAAAGTCACTACCTAGGCCAGTAATAGCTCCAGAACTGTTCCTTAGGCTGCATGTCCAGAGTGCATGGAGATGCTTCTGTCTCTTTAATGCAAAATTAAAAATACTCCCTGTTCAAGAAAAGAAACAAAACACACCTCAAGGAACATGGAAAGAATTCCTTTGCTAGCTACAGGTTTGATAAAAATGAAAGAGACTGCAACATGAAACAATTACACCAACTGTACTGAAAACACACTGTAAAACACTAGTAAAAGATTAATCAGACTTATTCCTTTTGTACTAATTAGCGAAGTCATTGTTCCCTAATTGGAAGTCGCTCAGCAAGAAAGAAAATTAACTAGCTTCCCTGCATGTGTCTAAAAATATTCACCATAATGAAAATGTGGTATTGCACCACCTCTCCCTTCCCCCTGTCTGTGATCTGGAGCAGATCACTTTAGCAGAATGAGGACACCACCTCATTTAAAAAAAAAAAAAAAAAGAAGTGTGCTTTTGTTTATATGACACGTTTCCCCCTCTCCCTGGATATTTTTGAGTATATTATAGTAATACAGGAACCTCAAAGTAAATAGACACTCATTCCCAAGACTGGGATGGTTTTCAAATGAAGGATTTATGATGTACCGTATGGTTAAGTGTAGTGTAAGGACATCAGCTTCAGTTTGTTCAAATGTCAGAAAAGCCTGGGCACTGTTTCAGGCTACAATTATCCATACAATCCTTATCATCTCCCTCAGTGCAGACACTTCCCAAGAATCACTTCTATGAGGACCAGGAAACCTTGAAATATGTCTTATACTAAGTAACAATGGAGTGGTTTGATTTTTCTTCTAAGTCATCCTGGCAGAGTTGGTGCTGCAACTCTGTCAAGATTTGGTTGGTAATATAGGTTGACTCCAGCTTGGTGGTTTGTCCTCCAGGAACGGACTTGATCTCCATGAGGTGATGTGAAAGTTTGAGTTCAGGATATATAAATCAGATCTACCTCTTTCTCATTGCTCTTGTCACTGCTACTAAGCTTGCTAACAGATTATACCACTTAATTGAGATTGATCATTTATTGTGACTTGGTTTTCAAAACAATTTGTTCTCCAGATTCCCATAAACATCCAGGTAGAAAGTACTTACAATATTTGTATTAACACATAAAAATATAAAAGTGAGTGTAAACAAATAACATGCCCTTATTCTGAGATATTATTTTTGGAATGTCTCTGATTAATTTTAAAGGTAGTAATTGTTTGGTTTGTTTTAAGTAATATATACAGTAAATCATAGCAAGAGATGCAGCTATGATGGAGTTTATATAGAAAATATCCCTTTTTACCATGGGATAAAAAGGAGAAAACTCTAATGCTTATATGTTTACATGCTCTTTTCACCATTAGTGGTGAAACTTAGTGTGCATTAAAAAGAGGTTTTGGTGCTTATAATTGAGTTTCTCCTAACCACAGCTAACTGGAGAAACATCACATGACTAGTAAGATACCTTGAAAATAAAGATGTGGTAAGAAAAAACCCTCATTTCTGTTCTTCCTTCTGTCCTTTTTACATAAATTCTACAAATGCATCTACAAAGTATCAAGATCATTAAAATTTTCAATTCACTAATGATCACAGAGTACAACTTGTCGCAGAAGAAAGTTTATGAGATCAAATATGAGTTCAAAAGAAAAATTCTGCAACTGTATTTAACCCAAAATCCATGTCTACAAATAAATTACCATTAAGTTCTGTAATGTGTTACAAAACCCCCTACAAAGAAACAAACAAATACCCAAATAAAAGCCTCAAAAGGATGAAGTTCCCACAATAGCAGCAATAATGAGTTAAGAAGCATAATCTGAATCTGTATTGTAAGCAGTGAATGTGTCTGCAGTGGAGAAGAGGAGAATGGGAAAACGAAGTAGAAAACCTGTGGTGACAGGATTCATCTCTCAGTCCTCTTGTCTTCAGCAGAGTTTTCCAGTCCCTTCCATATTCCTTATCTTTTTAGGCTGGGAAAATGCTGCCATCATGTTATTGCTTGTGCTGACCCACCAGCTACTTCACCCATAATCCTTCAAAAGAACAAAAGGGGTGGCTGCAGATCCTTCTTTGCCTTATCCAGCTACATATCTTGAAAAAGCTTTCTGGAACTTCCTATCTTTCGGATTTCAGTCTCTTTAGCAAACTTGGTTATAGTTGGCCAATGGATTTAAGAGTTACTGGGAGATGGAGGTGACAGGTTGGCATGTGGACAGCAATGTAATTGCATACTTTTTATCCAACAAAAACTATGCTAAACATAAACAAGGTATATATAAATAGTGAAGGAATGTCTTGAATCAAGCTCAGCTGTAACAGAACTGTCAGCTATCTGCCACCTGCACCTTCTTTACAAGTTTGCTAACCAGTCCATTTTCAATTTGCTTACAAGTGAAAGATAAACTTTTGCCACTTTTTAGGAATGGCAAGAAATACCACCTTTTTTTTTTTCCAGCTGAATCAATTTTTTCTAGACTGTGAAAGCTTAAACACTAAAAGCATACTGCCAGCAAAGACAGATAAAAAAAAATCTGCTTCCTTCCTGATAGGATAATGAGAATGCAGCAGCGGAGGTGTGTATTTCAAAATCACAGCAAGCTGTGCTTTACCCAGAATGGTACCACAGCATTTGACACGTGTGCTGTAACCACATGGAAACCATGGCAATGGAGGAAAATTGTAGGAAGGAGATTGTACAGTACGGCAGGGAAAAAATCCTCAGCAGAACCGGGAAAATAAATTTGTATTATGTAAAGGAGATATGAGACAGTTGTGCTGTTCAAAGGTTATTCCTTATATAAAAAGAAACATTGGTAATAATGAAAATACTTTCTTAGAAGAGTAGGCGCATGAGCAATGGTAGGTAGGTAGGTGGGAGGAACAGCGTGGGTTGTGAGACCAATATTAGACTTAAAGGAGTCAGAGAGCTAAAGTCCCAAAAGATGAAAAATCCCTTCAAGAAACAACAGTGAAAGCAAAAGGGAACATGTTTTTAAGTTGCTTGCTCTGCCGGAGACGAAAGCGCAGCCAACTAGAGACTGCATACAGCAAACTGAGAAAAAGAATAGCAGAAAGAATTGTGCATCAGGAAGATCCCTGACAATTACTGCCTTAGAAACACTGCTTTCAGGGTGTGCTTTGTCTTTCACAGACAGAAAAAACCCATAATCAAAGGACTGAAATACCACTCAGCTTTAGGGTGTTAATAACACCCTTCGAGGTCAACTAGAAGGTCCACTAGTGACAGTAAAAGGCTGCCTGCTGCCTAGAGCAGCCTTTGACTCATTTCCACAAAGCTCTTATTCAGGTGCAAATTGAGCCCAAGTCAACAGCAAGCCAAGGAAATAACTTGTTATCACACATCACACAGTTGCTTGATGACCTATATTCAGTGAGTTAGGGGCCCTAGTTAAGCCTCTGTCCAACACACCTGCAAAACTAACACAACTGTCCAGTAATCAGGGCAGCCATGGGATGAAAAACTAATGTCATTGTGAAGGTCAAGTCACACTATTAAGAAAGTATGAAGAAGTCTGCAAACAAAGGCCTAGCTTAACAGAAGACTTCAATTCCCAGAGGAAGCACTCAGCTGTTTCTCATAAAACCCCCAGAAATTATCATGTTCAGCAGAAAGTAATGAAAGCACTGCATAATTATGTATTATACAAATTGTCTCTGAAAGTGAAAGGTTTCTCAGGAAGAGATATTTCTTTAAAATATCAGCATAGATTAAAAGAAATAATTCTACTTCCTCCCAGTTTATGCTGAAAAGCCATTGAAAAAGAAAAGTTATTTCATGCTTTCTCCTCTTTTATGTTTTACTACCATTTTCCCTTCCTTCTTCTACCCTAAGATTTACATCGTACTTCTGCACAGCTCCTAAACTTACATGAATTTTACAGAGTGCAGCTTAAAATCAGGCACATTCCTAAAAGCTTTCCCAAACAGGAAGGGATTAAAAAACATGGGAAATTAAGTATTTATACAAGCACTTTCCTGAATTACAATGACTTGAAAGCTAAAAGCTTCTGCTGCCTGGCACTTCTGATCTGACATCCTCCATGGGTGAACAGTGACATGCAGGACTTTTGATTTTTCATAAATCTGTATTTTTTTCAAATCTTGTTTCTACAGAGAACAGAAATGACCAAGAGCAAATACACTCATTGTGATGCACTGTGCTTCACATATACTATGGAACTCTGGGAAGCATGCTTCTGAAAATTCAAAAAGAATAAGCTCTGTGCCTGAAAATATGTCCATGCACGAAGCACGGCTGGATGGAGTTTGTGGTGGTCAATAACATCCATGTTCACCTTGCAGAGGTTGCAAAGACTGATCTCACAGGAGGAGTTTTGGCTCAGGAAAGGATGTGGCAAAGTCTTCTGGATGATGAAAGGAATCACTGGATCCCTTGAGCAAAAGCCAGCTAGATTATGAAAATCCCTGCAGAAAATGAGATTGCTTTCTCCTTTGGACACTAATGGAAAGACAGAGAAGAAGCAATCCCAGGCTTCCCTTGAGACACAGGCAGGCAGGCAAGCAAGTAAGCTTGCTTTTTTTCTGCTGGTCTATTCATCACTGATGTCAAGAGCATGACATTCTTAGCAAGGATCAAACGGCTTTCTCTAAAATCTGTTTCTCAAGTAAGGTCTCTGTGAAAAAATGGGGTAGAGGAGGACAAGGAAGGAGAAGAAATTAATGAAGGAAATGTAGAAGGAGTCTTTTGTCACTGATCATGGATACCAGAAGAGATAGAGATCCTTTTTATTTTTTTTTCCCACTTAAAAGCTGCAGCCTTAGGCAAGTTATACTAAAATTGGGTTATTTTTAGTCCAGTGAACTATGATTCACTGTTATAGCTAAGAATTTAGAAAAAGACAGAAACAATTGTTGATTTTAAATCCACATTATTTTCTTTTATGGATATAATTTATTTTCTTGCTTTAAGGGACCTTTCAATTTTAGAACCAATTAAAATAGAATGTTAATACAAAATAGTCCATTTGTGAGATTTTCCTGACAATTTGGGTGGCTTTTTAAAAAGGCCCAAATAAAGGAAAAACAAATAGTGGCATTTAAAAAACCACAAACTCATGATTCATTTTGGCTAAAGCTTTCATAAACAATTAAAAAAAATAAATTTTTGGTTCTCCACAAAACACTGTGCAATTCTGAGTAGAAAACATGGGTTTGTCTACTTTCTGATGGTCTTTGTTCTTTTTTAATTAAATGTCAGATTCTCTCTGGAGATGCAAAGACTGTCTTAGGGCTAATTTCACATGTTGAGTATATAAATATACAGTTACATAAAGCTTTTGCAGGCCAAAGCTGTATTGCAGCAAAGCATTCAAAGAGCATACCTACTGTACATACCTGGATGCTCACTTAACACAGACAAGTTACAATACTTTGCAAATTCATAGTGCAGGTTCCTTTTCAGAATTATATTGGAATACACTCCCGGATTTACTCTTGTTCAGAAAAAAAACTCATGCAAAAATAAGCAAGACTGAACACATTTGTTCAAGTACGTTCCTGAACTGGCAGCTAGAAGCAAAGAGAAGAAACAAATGTAGAAAACATAGAAAATGTAAAGAGAAGAAACGAACATAAAAAATGTGTGTCTTAATAGAGAGCCGTGTGTGATACAGCAGAACATGGACTCACTTGAGGGTGGTGAGCTCGGTAAGGGATGGCTGGGTGGCCTTGAGATAGCTCTCTCTCCGTGCAGCAATCTTTGGAGAAGGCTTTGGGCTTGTGTCTGAGTCTCCGCTGTCGTCGTCCCCCATGGCTTTGATGTAACTGCCGCTGCGCATCCGGCGGCAGGGAATCTCGTCATCTTTCCCTCGCGGAGTGTAGCCAGTCCACTCATCTTGAGGAACCTGAAGCGACAAACAAAGTTCTCTCGTTAGTACACTCCTCCCTGATGTTATTGGTAAGCCACAACAGAGCCATAACAAAAACCCTGATGGCCAAAGGCCCTTTCTTAATCTCATCTGACCATGGGTTGCTGTTGCAATGGAGGTCCACTTCTCACCCTGCATAGCCACCAGCACCTCTGGAGTTCTTTGCTGTTTTCAATTTCTTATCTGGGAAGATTCTAGCAAACATGCTGACACACAAGGCTTGGTTAGGTTTAATATTGGGCTGGAAAAATCTCAGGTTTTTTCAGCTATTTTCATACAAAGCCTTTATAAAACAAATCAGAATATTTTGGGTTCGGCTCAACATATTGAACATCATTGGGGAGGCACAAAAGCTGAAATATGAATCCCTAAATGGCAATTTTTTTTGACAGTATACACAGAAATGCTCACCAGGATGATTTTGGCTCAAGATACATTTCAATTTAGTGGAACTGTGCACTAATCATCACAAAAGTAGGTTTGCAAGTGTGAAATTTTACTACTATTGCTTCTACAGCTTAATTGGTGCAACTGCAACCTGTAGCTTACAGTGAGCCTCCTTTTGAACTCTGTTAGTCTGAGTGTCTGAGTTCTACAACCCTTTATTCCCTTCTTTTTCTTCTTCTTAATGATGTGCATTATTTCTCTTGATCTGAAGTCAGTGCTGTCCCTTCTTTGTATTGGAAATATGGAACGGTGGGAATGTGCATTCATGAGATTTTGAGACATAACAAAAGACAGTCCAAGAGTAGAGTGCTCTCGCCCACCCGTTGTCTCCCTTCCTCTGCTCCTGGGGCTTCTAACCACATGAATCAGCATCTTTCTCTTTCCTGTAACTGCAGGAACAACATGCAGTGGAGCATGAAGCTATTTTGAAGAAACACCATTTTTATCTAAGGGTGAACCTGCAAAAGGGTTTTTTAGTTAAACAAATTTTGTGTTAGACTTAAATACAATTAGTTGTGAATTTTTAGTTTGCTGCTTCTCTGATTCTTCTGAGTGAATCAACTCTATAAACCAGCCATAGCTATAATGCTCAGAAAACCTTACAAACCACATTAAATAAGGAGGCATGAATCTGGGTTACTAAATTTGTCCTGCAACTTACAAATACTCTAACCTACTGGAATAATCTTTCCTATGAGAAGTCTGTTTTTCATCAACATTTACCTTCAGCTGAGGATCCTGTGAGTCCCATTGCAGATTTCAGTTAGAGAATATACATGCCAGTTTGTTTAGACAACCAAAATGATAACATTGGAATGCTTGCTAATGGCTTAGCTGTTGATTCCTACTACAAACACAAGTCTAAGTCCAGAGGCTGAAAGGCCTTTCAAATGTTACTGTTACTACAAATGAATTTTTATGGCCTTTTTATGGCCTTTTATCAATCTATACTGCTGTAAACTGCAACCCTAAATCCACTGTGCTACACAAAGAAACAAAGACATCTAATGGTCCTAAGCACATGTAGGCTTATTACTAGTTATAATTAATTATATTATTTTATTAATTAAACTATTTACAACCTATTTCTTTGCTTTGTTTCCTGATGATTTCAAAACCCAAGACCTTGCCAACCTTCTTTGTTCATTGGTTTTTCTTTTCCTGCTTCAGACGTAATGATTTAGGGCATTAAGCTGCCAGGCTCAAACAGCCCTTTTTTCCTCTTGTGTTCTGTTCTCCCCATTCTCTCTTGGTCAAGTCTAGCCATGAAACTTCAGTATTTTCTTCAAAGGACAGAAGATTTAATCCTGGAGATCTACTCTAGATTGCACCTTTATCAATACTCTCTCTAAAGACCCAGTCTTCCTTCTCAGGACTTAGTCCTCGATTGTTCCATGCTTTAATTCTTTCCTTGTGCCGTTCTAAAGTAGTTTTCCATGTTGTCTTTAAATATCCTTAAGCTAATGGCTCTACAATTCTTATCTTCCATCAGCATGCAAAGTTTGTTGTTGTGGTTTTTTTTTTTTTTGTTTTTTTTTTTGTTTTTTTTTTTTTTTTTGTGTGTGTGTGGTTGTTTGTTTGTATTGTTTGTTTTAAAATTTATTTTCCTGGGCTCCAAGAATCTAAGTTCCTTAAGGCAGGAATATAGTTCTAAGTCCAGTTTTCTTACTGAATTATGACATGCAGAATTGTGCATCTGTAGGATATTATTGAATAAGTACTCATAAAGACACTTAAAATATTCTTCTAGGAAAGGGTAAAGCTTTAACTAAGTGTACCAAGTACTAACAGAATCTACTGGAAGAACAGGATTGAATGAACAGCTCTAATATTTTCCACAATAAAAAACCAAGACAAGACAAAAAAGTCAACAAAACAAAACAACAAAAAACCCCACACCCCCCAAAAAAATGGAAGAAGCAGCAATATTTTAATTCTGTGGCTTCTAAGTTTATGCCTAGATACCAGATCTGGAAATCTGATGCTTTCAAAATGAAGATAACACTCAGCAAGGGTTTTGATTTTTGATATGGAAGAGTACAGAGCATTTACATTTCTCCCTTAGTCACTTACGACAGACAGAGTATAACTTTTTTTTTTTCAGGTCTTACTTTTGCATTAGTTCTGGGCCTAGAATATCATCAAATAGGGAATATACAATCTATATTCATACCACCTCTCAAACACATTTAAGAACCTACAGCTTCTGCTCATCAGTGTAAAAGCTTGACTTTTCAAATCACTCATACAAAAAAGAATTTAAGACAAGTTTAGTAAAATCAAGCTCTGCTGACATTTTGATGCCATGCTCAGACTTTAGCCAGCAGTTTAAAACCTGTAATTGTGTATTTCCAATCAGTTTTTAGGGAGCAAATAGATATTGAAATCAGAGTATGCAGAGAATCTCTGAATTCTCAGAGGATATGCACTTTCATCTGTTTAATATTTTATTCATTATGCTTTAATTGAAGATCTTTTCTTTCTCTCATTAAGATAAATTAGTGAATTAATCTTTAATGGACCAAATAAACTATGTTAGTATATTGTTAAGGTTGGTGTCTTTAATGGAGAAAAAGTCAGGGGAGATAAAATTACAGTGTTCATACAGCACCCATAATTCAGGCAAGCTGAACATTTGTAGTTTTATTAAACAATAGATACTGTTAAATTTAATGCCATAGTTTATAGGTGCAATACAAATGAGGAGATACAGTTACTGTGGAAACCCTTACTTTGGAATTATTGAGTTCTGTTATCAACAACCCCACGTATAAGTACTTTTCTCCCAAAGCTTCTCAAAATTATTTATCTACCATAGGCCAGGTTTTGAATGGTGATTGCAATGGATTTGCCCCAAAACTTCCCATTTACATTTGCAAACACTGTGTACCTTGGTGAACTTTGAATGCATTGCTCTAGACCCTCAATTTGTATGGCATGATTGGAAGTTTCCAGTTCGAGCCCTGCTCCTATGAGTAAAGTGAGCGATCACTGAAAAACCACCACTATGCTTTTAGTAAGTTTTCCATTTTTTAAAAAACAGTAGTTGCAGAGAAAGAAAGCTGAGCTGTTCACACAGGCAGCAGGGCAAAGCAACCTCAGTGAGTGCCTAAACCCACTGGCTGGTTTGGGTATTGGAAGTCACCTGCATGTGCAAAACCAAAGGAAATAACACAGAAGTTATTTCACACAGACTCAACTTCCCTTTCCATATTATGGGCTCAAGGGCAAACCCTGTATGTGCCAAAGAGAAAAGGATGGCTGTGGTTAAAAAGCCATCCTGATTTAGAGAACAGACTAAAATACCCACCCAGATATGCTTCTAATTTTATGGAACACACTGAGGTATCCAGAGTGTTTGTACAAACTACCTTACCTGCCTAGACAAAGCTGCAATACAAGAATATAATAGATATTTGATTTAAAAAGCTATTTTAAACAAAGTTTTGACCATGGGGTATTTTTGCTGGTTTGTATTTTTTTTTAAATATTGCTTTTACTCTTTTTATTGTTTGTTTGTTTACAGTAAAATTTGAGTATTTAATTGGTTTTGTAGATGAAAATTTGGGTCCAGCTCTCCTTTATCTTATTTTTTCTTATTTCTTATATCACATTCACAAGAGAAAGAAACCCTGATTTCAGAATTTGGTGTAGGATAAAACTGAGGCATCATATAACTGATAAAGTGCATTTGCAGGATAAAGGAACACTTTAGAAGTTCTGCCTCAGCTATTAATAATTGTAATACTTTTTATGAAAGGATCTCTGTCTGTGTCTTACTTGACTGAGACAAACAACCCATAAAGCTCAGCATTTCCTTTCATTTCAGGCAGATAAAATAATGTCAACATTTTAATACTGCTGTCCCTGTAGTCAAATACCTCAAGCAATACCTACTAAAAGAAGTGACCTGATTTTCAGAGTGCTTTTTTGATGTCTAAAAAGTGTTGCCTGTAACAGACATGGCTGTAAGAGCTCATGCAGACAGTGCAGTTCACTGTTGCAACAAAGTGCTTCATATTATGAGGAAAAAGTGAAACATAAAGCCCTCTCCAAAATGCAAATTGCAAAAATAAAATCCATCAGATTATTTCATACATTCTGTTTCTTCACATATGGTATGCACATCCTGTAGTGTGATTTCTTCTGTTGGTCTGGAAAAAGTGCTGGGAGAAATGTCTATGTGAACCTCCAGCTCTCTTATTTTTTCGAGTCAGGAGGTCTGCACAAATATTCCCACAGGCTCCTACTTTATTTGAATGGCCAATATTATGCCTTGCAAGGTCACATACTGCACTGCACACAAGTGTAAATGCACAGTATCTTCTGCCTTAGAGGATTAATGGGATTAAGATTGACACACTTGAGATAAAGCTGTTTCATGCTTTTAAAAAAATCGTATTATACAATTACCTTGGCAATATCACTTTTCCAATATCAGAATATCAAGAGAGAACATCACTTGCATGATTGTTTTAACTCTCATGAAAAAGGGGGAAGAGCTAAACTCAGATCTAACAATGAACATTGTTTTTATTAAAATAGAACAATTATTATTCTCACTATCAAAGTAATAATGATCCTGGAAACATTTCATTCTCTAAATTATCTTTAAGCTCATGTACAACTCTTTACAAGCCTGGAAATCAAGAGTGTTCTTCACTTATACAAAAAGCATAGTGAAAGAGAACACCATTATTACTTGAATAGAGATAGAAAATATTCAGCAAAGGCCTCTGAGCCATGCAGAGCTTACTGAAACTTAAAAATTCAGCAACCCCCTGGCAACAAATTGCTACGTGTATAAACACTAAGCCTGACAACAGTTTCTTTCTTTTGACTGAATGTCTGATATAACATTCTCTTGTAAATAGAGCAGACTATAAAGATGAAGTACTGCTACTAGCCAACATCTTACCTGGATTTAACATCATTTAGTGTATAGATTAGCTGTCCCAATATTTAACTAAATTTATGTCACTCTGCAAGTGTTCACACTTTGTCATTAGCCAGGTTGCACTGACTTGTTGTTTCCTTAAATGCATTTTTTGTAGTCTAGGACCCCTAATAAATAAAACAAAGAGGTACACTGGCCCCACAGTTTTCAAATATTCACTTCATAAGCTCACATGTAGTTGCATGTGATGTAATTGTAATGATTGTAATGATAAAGGTAAAGAAAACATTTTTTATTCAATTTCTAAGCAATTAAATTAGAATATCTAATTTCCTTTTTTTTAAAAAACAATTTCCCCCCCCCAAATAGTTATTAACTTACCTTGCTGGATGAAATAGCAAACAGCCTGTGTCTATAGCAAATTAAGTTCATTATTGATCTCTAGTTTGCTTTGGTTTATTGCAGCTGAAATCATTAAAGCTTCTTCCTGTGCTTTGCAAAAAGCAATGTAGATGACTACAGAAGTAAACAAAAGGACTGGAAGGAGTGGCTAACCATCACTCACAGCAGTAGACTTGTAACTTTAGCTTCCTATTAGTATGCAAATACTTAATGAAATGAAATCACACAACTGAAGAACAATGCCTAATGACTGCTCAGCACAGATTTTTCAAACCCATGCAATTTGGTCTTCTTAGCCATTATTATGCCTCTTCTGCCTGCTGTAAAGGAAGTTTCAATTGCCATCTTCCACTTACTGAGTGTATTCCTAGCACTCATGAATATTGAATTAATCAGACCAGTAAAGATGAGTAGCATTTCTTTCTATCAGTGTGCATATGTTAAGAATCATTGAAGTACGCAAAAAAATGGAAGCCTTAGAAAGCAGAAAGAAAAAATATATGTTTAATAAGCCTCCAGTGTTTTCAAAAAGGCAGTTAGGAGGTTGCCTTTATTTAGGATAAATTTAATATGCTCAATATCTGCAGCAACATTTGCTTTAGCTTGTACTATTTGAGCAAACATGTTCTACTATAAATTAATTTAATTTAGCTGACTTATCTCCATATTTTTTTACAAGAAAATTAACACAAGAACAAAGACCTGTCCAAGATGGAGCATTACTTCCTCTATCCTGTGCCTATCCCTTGCATCAAACCTCAAAAAACAGGGTGAAGAGCTGAAATCTTCCTTCGCATAACAGTAGTTTGGAAAGTCTTCTAAACCAGTATGAATCCTGAGAGTCAGCCAGTAGACAAAATTCTTCAAGCATCACTCCAGTTTATGATGTTCATTCACCAAAAGGTGTCTTGACCACTCGTTAATCTGATTCACATTCCATTTTATGAAGAGGAATTTGTGTCTTCTAAATGAAATTACCATGTCTTCATTCCAAATAAATTTTTCTCCTTCTGCTTTATGTATAAAAATCCAACCAACCAACCATGAAGAGGGGCACACTGATAGAACGATCCCATCCACTGCTTTGCAAGTTTGCTGCCCCTGAACACCTTCTGCAGAAAGGGAGCCAAGCAGCAGCTGCCACATCCATTAGCTGAAGTGAACATGAATGAAGGTCACAGAGCAGGGCTCCTGGCCAGCACCTCAAACTAGAACTGCCTCAGTGATACTCATGGATGATATTCTCCAGCGGCAGAGGGCAGACACTCGTTCTCATCTTTCTCAGTACCCTTGAAGCATTCAATGCCATTGGTTATAATGACATATGGTTTCTTGCCCAATTAAGGATGAGAGGATGGCTGCTAGCACAAATACCAATCCTTGAAAGGACGCTTTCAATGACTAGCAATAGAGAAACGTTCTCCCATTTCTTCTTTATATCTTCTTTTGTGGTGAGTCACTTCAACACCTGCATACAGTGACTGGTTAGCATCCAAAGCAATGCTGTTAGATGAGATGCCATTTTACCTTTCTTTCACTACACACAGGCACAAGCCCACTGTCAAGCAGACAGAAGGAAACTGGCTAGTGGGTGGAGAATATGTAGCTGAATCTGTATCCTTGGAAGAAAACAGATGTGGTGGGGAGAGTATTTTGAGAAGCAGCCCTTATGCTGTTTCTTTTGGCTGACTGTAACTCAGTAATCTCTGGTGCTTTGCTAATGTGCTCTCACAGGCAGCAGCTCTAAGTGATGCCCTTAAACTGCCATCTCCTGCTGGCTGTTGGCTTCTGTCACATTTTAGTGGCCAGTGGACAGACTTTACTGACACCTTTATAATGATTTATTTTAGATTACTGCAATGCTATATATATACACCTGTGAAATAAGTTTTCATTTGGCTGTAAGGAAACGGTCTTCATTTCAGAACATCATAGTGTGTTTTCTCAGCAACTCCAAATGGTCATCAAATGGTCACCTGTGTTCTACAGTAGCGTTCTTTAGGATATGAAATCAAGGTCATAGTCTTGAATCTCATATTCTGGAAACTGAATTGCTACAGACCAGGAAACCCCTAAGATTTCCTAACAAACTGGTTAGCAGCCTGGGGTTATGTCAGCAAAGCAGAATTAGACAAAAATTTATGTGCATAAAAGACTCATGGACACAATTCAGACACTATATTTGGAAGCCCTGGCCCTTCAAAACTGTCACAATGCCTTATCCAGCTGCATGACACATTGCTTAGTATTTGGTGAGAAAAATACATGTCTCTCAGAAGCCCAAAGAAGACATTCCATTGCACAGTTTCAGGGTAAGAGGATGAAAGGACAAACGATATACAACAGACTGATGTTCTTATTGCTTAGTTCACTAGTGACACAAGCTCAGCTGTGCAAGAAGACCAGCACAATAGCATATGTAAAGCAGAACAAAAACTGTGGCCAGATAACCCAGTTCAAACCACTCTTCTGGCACTGTAGTATTTCCTCACTCAAGAATGTGAATTCCACTCTTGAAACAAGCACAAAACCCCAACCCAATAACTGGATGAAGGGAAATACTCCTTATTACTTTGCACTGACTAAGGAAAATGTATCATTGCCCAGTGTCTTCTTCGCCACCTTCTTCATGTGTTTCCACAATAAAAGTTGAGGTTTCAAACTCAGAGGCAGATTGAAATAATCTTCTTTGCTGGATTTACCTTGAAGGTTTTTTTTTTACTCTTTTAAAAAAAAATTTTTTACAGTGAAATTACTGAAAAGAGTAAGATCGAAATACTCCAAATATTTAAGGCTACAGAAAGGAATCAGATCCATGTTTGAAACAAACCTTATCCATGAAGGAGCTGAAATAGATACCAAATGCTAGCTGTTATGTGCAGCCATAATTTTAGTGTACATTTCTGACCTATCAGTATATGTAATGTAGTGTCACCCAAGTAGGTTGCTAAATCCTATAAATGGTGTGCCAGCAACAGGTTCCAGCTGCCAGAATTGTGTTCATTAATGGATGCACTATCAGAAAGTAGGGATGCTAACAGAATGAACTGACAGTAATTCAAGTTAATCTGGAAAAAATAAGGTCAGTGCCAGGATATTCAATACTTAGAAGTTACGGGATGGCAATAAAACTGAAGGACAGAAAATTATGGAACATCAGCAGATAAAATTGCAGCTGAAATTGCTGTTGAAGAGCTCTCTGTACTTAGGAGGCCTCCATTACTCAAGACACCAAAGGTCAGCACTGCTTTCAATTAAGCAAATAAGAATAAGGTGAAATGAGTGGCAAGATCATCATCATCAACACAGCTGACGATTTTGGAGGTTTTTTGTTTGTTTCGTTTTTTAGCTAAATTAAAGGACTTCAAAGATGAGGAAGATGAGTATATTGAAATACTCTCCCAGATATTTCTCTCAGCATAGCAATCACATCTTGGGTGGGTTTGCAGGTAGGCTAAATAACCAAGACGCCAGTTTAATGACCTGTTAGTAATATACATTTTGTAAATAAGCTGTTTTGTGCCTAATCTATATTTTCCACAAATTCCCTAGCTACAGCCATTATTCATATTACTCACCTCACAATTTTAAAATCAAAATAAATTAGCAGAGAATATTTTTTTCAGTATTAATATGCTTAGATACTAGTTTGTTTTAAAATTCAAGAGCATTTAAGAATTTCCAAATGTTTTCATGATTATTGCTTTACCTGGAAGTTGACCTAGAATGCATGAAAACAGTTGACACTTTATTTCACATTTGTCCAAATTGTTTTACTAGCTTTACTAAGAATTATCTTTCACATGAGCTCATCAAAAAAACTTGGAATTTATATCTCATATACTTTGTAGTTCTGACTAGAAAATTGAATGAGAAATAACATGTGCTTCATTAATTTTCTATTTATATTAGAATATGAGCTAAAAAAGTCATCAGATACATAAAAAAATTAAAGATCTATATTAATGTATGTTAATACAACTTTCATATATATATGTAAAGGATATTCTGGAAGATTAATTTGAATATGGTAGTTGCATCTGAAATGCAAACACTATAAATGAGGAAAACACAAACTGAAAATGCAAGAAGACTTGCATGGATAAACTTAGTATAACAGATCCAACATAAACTGCTGTCATAAGGATAAGAACTTTGTAATGTAAGGTTCCATGTTAACAAATCACGTTACATTTACTGATCCTTATTAGCATTCTGACCCTTTGGTCTATTTGGTCATCCATGGACACAGGCAAGAGAAAGAGGATGGCTGGGACTGGAATTCAGCTGTCTTTCCTAAGAAACTGTGCCTTGTCTGAGAATGGAGAACAAGTCATTCGGATAATGAGTTTCTTAGCACTACACATTGTGTATCAATGCACATTACAGGCAACCTTCACCCAGGAAATTGAGTGCAGTACTAACCAGAACCCTTTGTCACTGGAAAATTCATACTACACCCAGAAACTTGGTTTGTATTCTTTAATAGTATTTCTCACAGTATCCCACCAAAGGGCAAGCAAAGCAAATGTGGAGGTTGAGTGACTGCACTGTTGCTCCCACCTTCTGCACTTCAGTTTTCAGAAGTAAAATTTCCATCCTTAACCTCAAGTCTCTGACACAACTGATGTGAGTCTCATCAGTTGCGATGAAAAGAAAACTTATGACTGACCCACATAAGAAAAGAAAATTAATTTGAAAAACATTATTCTTTGTATTTTTTCTCAGTCTCTTAACAAATGGACCAAGGACAGCAGGAATGGTAATTACAGGGAACATTAAATGGCAAAACTATAATCAGAGACAAACTCTGCAGTGTATTTGATACACTATTAGCTCCAAAAATCATGAATTCACAGAAAACAAGAGTGTCAAAAATATCTCCCTGTGTATTTAGACCCTATTGTTCACAGCAAAAGGCTGCTGCTTACATTTTGTCTTGATAGTTTTGCTTAATTTCATTTTTTTTTTCCAGAGGAGAAGCTAGCAGAGAAGTAGAGGCTGTCCACTGCTTTAAAATTTTTATTTCAAGGGAGGGAAAGCATTTTGAAGAAGCATTTTGATAAAACATGAACAATTCCTTCTCACCTTCCTTCACTGTAGTCCAACTGGAACAAATAGTTGTACTTTCCTGAAATAAAGATTGGCTCAAAAAAAGAACTTTATCTTTCTACTATCCAGCTGCTCACTTTTGAAAGGAGAAATGGAAGATAAAAATGCAATTCCACTCCCAAAATGCAGGTAAGAGGAAAAGATTTGCTTGACAGTCTTCAGGCTATTCTAGGATAACATTTGTTTCAGAAGATGCACAATGTTGACCCAAGCCTCCCCTAGAACTCCAAGGATGGATATTGTGCCTCAGCACCAGGGCTGGAAGTGGAGCCTGGTGGGGTAAAGAAAGACAGTGCAGTGCAGGAGGACTCTGCACTTGATCCAAATTCCAAATTATGAGAAATAAGCCCATCTGTAATACGAACTACTGCCAACTCCTTCCACAGAACAGTTCAGTGGAAAATATCACAGCAAGTGAATTAATTGTTTGTTACTTTCATGTCTTTACACTGAGAATTCATGCAGATACTTTTGTGATAAAAGTCCTTACAAACAAAAGTGAAGCCAATGTCACCTGTGATCTCTGATATACTCAGATCTATCAGGATAAAGAAAATTATCCTGAGTACCCTGAGTTGAAAAAAGTCACTCCTTCATTGAATTCAGATACTGTGACAATAAAGAGTTTGCATGAACAAGTAGCTGCTCTTTGAATGACCAGAGTTTATGTCCTTAGAGTTTATGTCCTGGACCATAGGCAACAACTTAAATAGCAAGCGAGTTGGTAAAAGCATCTATTTAACATTTAGTGAGTTAAAGAAAGCAACAAAGCAGCATCATAAAAATGAAATTAAATTATTAGGGTTTGTCCAGTGTTGTGAATTTGTAGCTTTCATCTCATTTTGTGCCTTTCCAATTGTTCTAACACAGGACACCAGCCTTTTGGTACAATAATGAGAAGGGAACCTGGAAAAAAGTTACCTGGAAAATAACAGATACACAGAGTTGTGCACTCTACAACTCACAAACAGAGTAGAACTCTGCTGCTGTTAATATATATTTATACTGCAGGACAGACAAGAGGCCTCAATTAGGTTCTGTGCCCCATTGTGCTGGGCATTGTGGAAACACAAAAAGGAACAAAGTCCAAGCCCCAAAGGGCTCGCAGTGTAAAAAGATAAGTGATATAGTGAAGAGAAAAGAAATGCGATGCATTCAAAATAGACTGACTTTTTAAATACCTATATGCATTTGTCATCCTTTCAAGCTGCCAAGAGAGAAGATTAATTCTGACCTGCTTCCTCAAATCTACTGTACTCTGTTTGAATATTACTTCCAATGTTAACTGATGCCTGGTTAAGATTCTCCTTTAAAAAAAAAAAAAAACCAACAAAAAACCCCAGTTCAAATATTTCCCTTGATTTTACAATGGCATGCAATTAGAAAGAATGAAATAAAATTAAGTGAAAACTGAAATAGAACTACCAGTGACAATGGGAAACACAGTGAGAATGTAGTTATTCTAAGTGAGAATTTAGTTATTCTTGCCCTTGACAATTGTTGGACATATTTTCATACAGACACAGATAATGTCCTCTAATTCCACTTGAGGAGTCTATTCCTGTCAGTTAAACATTATCTAAAGGTCCCTATGGAGGTGTTCGTTTAAAGCTGATGCTGGCACAGTTTTTCACTCTTTTCTAGCCATCTGGTCACATACTGAATTGTCAGCTATTTTATCTAAACCCAAGAGAAGGCTGAAGGAGTAAACAAAAATACCAACAAAAGAAATCTCAGGGTTCAAAGTAACCTCAACAATCAAGCCTAAGGTTATGATTTCTTCTCACTCACAAAATTCACACTAAAGAAGAAGACTTAATAAAAAACCCACAAACCCTCAAAAGGTTGCGACCTGAGGCTATTCTGAAACCCCTCTCCCTCCCCAGCCCATACGCAGAGCTGTAAACACACTGAGTATTTGTATTGCCCCCTCTTCCCCCACCCCAGTCTCCTAAAAAATTGATTGAAAATATACATATCCATTCCTTTACATTTAAGACTTAGAATCCCAGAGGCTGGCATTCAAAATTATTTTGCATGACACTCCATAAAACCTTTTAAGATCAATTTTTAAATGCTGATGCCTCAGTCCTACGCTTTCTCTGCATACTGACTTAAACAACAGAACGTGGAAGCTGACTGTCTCATTAAAGCACCCATATGAGAGAACTTGCTACAGTTCTATACAAATAGAAGAGTCCCACTACATTAAAATGAAACCGAATCATCTTAGCAAACCTCTTTTTTCCTCATGGTCTTCTCTCTTCTCTGTGCAACGTTGTTCCATCTTACACACACACTTAGATGTGCCATAAGTGCTTCTTTTAAAGTGCATAAAAGCTATCCACAGCTCTCCTATGCATGAAACAGTTTTAATATTTTCTGATCCATGTTCCTGCCACAAACATTCACCGGCAGTATGATAGCTCCAAGAGGAGACATCTGATTCTTGACATTTAAAGATACAATACTGGTGAAAAATAGTGACGCTGTATTAACTGCAAACAGCTTGTGAGGGAGTAGGTGATGTACTCCTAAAATGTATAATCAGAACAAGCAATAATTTCAACCTTTCGATTTTTTATTTTTGACTCAGAGCCATAAAAAAGAGGAATAGCCTGATAAACAAATCTGGACACATTACAATAATCGTTTTAAGAGAATTTATATTCTATGGCAAAAAGAAAAGTAGGTTGTTTTCCTGCTAGAGAAAGTATTAAGGTACCCCATAGTTTCTCAAAAGGGTCTCAAAAAGCTTTCATAAAAAATGAGCACTAAATGAAAGCGAAATTGAAATTACAGAAATCAAAGAATTTGTATCCTGGTAACATTCAGTTAATTGACATTATAATGCTAAGTGAAAGCACAAAAACATCAAATTCCCCATACCCCTACTGTGACAGCCTTATAAATTCAAAAGGTACACAGAAAGGTCTTATTTTTCCCACATTAAAAAAAAAAAATCCTGTTCTAACATGAACTGTTACTTCGAAATACTGAAATCTGCACCATAAAAATACCCACCAAAAACCCAAATGAAAAAGCTGATATATTTTTAATTTTAACAGCAGCACCCCTTGTTTGGTGATCAGTGACCTATGGGTAAAGTTCTCCTTATCTGAGAGTATCTCATCCTGATCTCGTCAGAGCACACCTCCATCCCCCACAAACACCTGAGACAAGGCAGAGCACAGTTAACAGCAACCAGTTCTCCACACTGTACCTGCAGGTACTGACATGACCGTTCCTGCTGACACGTCTCTGCCTTCACCACTGTCTGGTCCATGTTAACTGATGCTTTCTGGTAAACTTCACGGGCTCTGCTCACGGTTAATGTAGAGGACCAAGAGCTTTTCTTCATTAACTGAGAGTCCAAATTCACAGGCAGGTTTGCACAGGTAGAGCATTTGACATCATTATTGCTTCTGGAGGACTTCACAGTATGTTCGCTAATAGTGTTATAGGCTTCCATAAAGTATTGGGAAGAAGAGCGATCAGGGCATCTTCCCATGGTCATGACCCCACTGGGACCATGATAAATGCAAACATCATTGTCCAAGTTGTCATCTGAACTCCACCATCCTGACGCATTGGATCTGGGCTTACCTTCTGACCGCCTTTCCTTACTCTTGCTGCGCTTCCCATACCTCATCGTCTGTGACTCCTCCGGGCTTGCCTTCCCCCCGTTGACACTCCCCTTGGATGGTCCTTCCAGCGAATGGGACTTGGTGAAGAGCTTTTGGACAGAATGAACCAAGTGCCGGATCCTGCCTGGGCTGTCACTGCGGTGCTCCATGGCAGTCCTCTTGTACTGCAGAGTGTGGTAGCCATCCCGGTTCAGGGGCAGCTGCCGCTCAAACTGGTCCAAAAGGTTGGCAGGAATGCGGTTGGTCTTGTTGGCAGTTCCGTGGGGAACCAGAGCACACTCGTCCTTGAGTTCATGGTGGGAGCTGTAATGCCTCCGGGGAAACGTGCTGCTGGCAATCTGATCATTGTAGGGCACCATGCACTCGGCCTGGAAAGAGTTCCTTTGGGTGTAGTAGGGGTGGTCTGTGGGGTGGGGGTCCACCGGGTTTAACAAGTATGGCTTCCTGTCCTGGTGGTGTGGCAGGCTGTCACAGGCAGGGTCACAGGCAACCCCGTGGTGGTGACTGCGGCTGCCAGATAATCCCTTCATCGTCGATGCAAAACGAGTCCCAAAGTCATCTACCACGTATGGCTGTGCGACAGGCAGAACTCAGAGAAAGGCCTGAAAGAAAGAAACACAACAGAAGCTGTAAGATATTCAAGCTGAGAGAACAAACAGCATGCTTAGCTTCCTTTGTTTCTTATTGTGAAAGTAATTGCAATAAACATTCTCAGACTCTTTTCATCCTTTAAGCTTTCCCACATCCCAATTAACTGGGACATGCCCTAAAACAGTGATTTATTTTCATTTTTCCCCTATATGAATGGCTATGAAACTTTCATATACTGTGGAAAAAAGA
Organism: Brachypodius melanocephalos; assembly: GCA_013398615.1. Classification (NCBI taxonomy): domain Eukaryota; kingdom Metazoa; phylum Chordata; class Aves; order Passeriformes; family Pycnonotidae; genus Brachypodius; species Brachypodius melanocephalos. Next base: position 8,308,326 of record VZSR01001685.1, on the reverse strand, counting down.
GTATATGTAGGCAAAGAACCAAAAGGACCAATAATTTACAGCATAGTGAAGTCATGACAGGTACAGGGGATATAATGGAATTATTAAGAAAATGTGGCCTTAATATACTGATACAACAAAATGTCTGGGATCAGGAAACACTTGATCTGATTTATAGACTGGGACAGAATATTGGGGAAAACCCTGAAACTAAAAACGAGCTTAAAAGATGAAGCTATGAGAACAATGAGAACAGCCATGTTACCAGCTGCGTTTTGGATGGACTGGCAATATGGATGCTAAGGAGGATGTGCAAGAAGTGGTAAAAATTGAAAAAGCTTATGAAAAATGACATTTTCTCTACAGAGAGAAAGCAACAGGCTTTAAAAAATTGTGGAGGAAGACTGGCTAAGTACTGCCATATGAGCTTGGATAGCAAGTAGGATGGAAATGTTTAGGAGAAAAAATACATGTATTTTGAGTCTGAGCTGTCAATGGATCTTTTATGAGAAAGTACTGGAGAAAAAAAGCAGGAGATAGGATGATCTGCCCAAAAGGAATCAGATGAACAGATAAGGAGAATAACAGAGAAAATGCTTGTGAAAGCAAAAGATCATAGAGTTATGAAAAATCAGATTTAAAAGAGGAGGAAAAAAAAGAAGAAAAAAAGAAGCAAAAATCAGAGAGTGACAGAATAATCAAGCCAAAACCAAGAGGGAGAAACCAGCCTGTGTAACAAAAAGGAGTGGTGGTAATTTATTTCCAACTCCTAGACTGCTGGATGCATTAAGAGAGTGGCGGTTTTTTTTGGTTTGGTTTTTTTCTTCTAGTGCAACAGCACTGAAAACATTTATTTTATCATGACAATTGTGATAAAAAAGTCCCACATAAGCATTTACTAGAATACAGCTTCATTTTACCTTAACTATATTACCGCTGCCACAGCAGTGAAAGTGCAATGAATTAGGAAAAAACCCAATCATATACCATAGTGCATCTTCCAGGAAGGAAAGAATAAGTATACTATGCCCAACATTGAAGAAAGAAGTGTTGCTTTTCTTAAATACTTAGTGGACATTTCTTCTGCACAAAATCACTCCAAACACAAAACCTAAATCACTCTCGCACCTCAATTGTGTTTTAATATGTTAATATATGTCTAGAAAAATTTCTATTCTACAAGCTCTGATTTCATCAGTATTTTTCAAAGAATATGCATCATTTTCCATAATTGTGTTAGCTGAACCTATACATCACAGTTTAGTGCACTTAACAGCTGGAGACAGGGCTATCTGACCATGCAATGAGTAGCTGAGAGGAAGCCAATAAAGGCTTTTATTTTATTGGTATTTTTTGGCCAAAACAGGAACATTTAATTATTCATTAAATAGGGCAAGACAATTGATGAGCACAATATTAAACACTGCAAATAGCAATTCTATAGACAGCAGACCAAAACTACTTGATGGCATAAGAATAAAGGAGATGTTAAATAGATACATCATTGCAAGGCTGAAGAATGCTTACTACTTTCAACATTCATGTTACATTTGCTTTTGTTTTCTTGAGGATGCCCTGGGTAAGAAAGAGACAAATATATTCATCCTTGTCCCTGATGCATAACAATTTCCTGGAATAACCTAGTGGCTAGAAAAATACCCATTTAAATCCTATGTAATTGAAGTGAAAATGAATGCAAAATAACAAAACCTGAATGCAGAAATCACATTATTTCTTATAAATTTCATGTAACTATATTATCTACTCTTGTGTTCAAAATTTGCCCATAAAACACATCTTTGAGAAACATATTCTTTCCTTTAGATACATGTTCAACCTTCTGTCTTATAAAAGATTTACTGATATGTCCCAGAGCCCCTCCAGCTTCATCCAACAAGACTGCAGAATGCAGAATGTGCTGGAGCAGAGGAGGGACTCTTCTTCTTGAGCAGCAGCACTCCCTGTGCCACCTGGGAGGTAGACCTTGGGAAGGAGGAAGGGGTGGGAGGACGGTGTTTTACTTCTCATTATCTTGTTCTGATTTTGAGTGGTAATAAATTCAGTTAGTTTCCCCAAGCTGAATCTGTTTTGACTGTTACCCGTGATGGTAATAGGTTTGTGATCTCTTCCTGTCCTTATCTCAACTCATGAGACTTTTGTTTTTCTCTCCCCAGTCCAGTCACGGAGGGGAGTGATAGAACAACTTTGGTGGGCACCTGACATCCTGCCAGGGTCAATACCCCACAGGCTGACGGATCTGTGGTTGCCTGGGTCCTCCTTCTTGCCTCTTTTTGAAGGTGGGATAACATTTGCTTTCCTCTAGTCCTCAGGTCCCTCTCCTGATCGCCATGACCTTTCTAAGATGATTGAGTGCGGTCTAACAGTGATGTCCACCAGTTCCCTCAACACTTGTGGGTGCATCACTTCCCATCAGGGCTCATGGACTTCTGGTTGTCACGTTTGACTCCATGGTCTCTAACTCAATCCTCCTCAACCATAGGTAAGTCTTCTTTTCTCCAACAGAGAAGTTACCAACAGAGACACCCTAATTCAGCATTATTAAATAAATAAGGGCCAGAGTGCCTTGGGTCTAATATCCTTGTCTGTTCAGAAACCAAGGAGTAAGGGACGCTGAATTTTTTTATTATTTGGTGAATGTGGATCTTCTAAGATACCATTCAGTGAGTCAGATGACACTTCTGAATCTTCAGGTGTCTGCCAGGTCGAGAAATTGAAGCACTGGGACAGAGGTGGAAGGCGATGCAAACAAATAATGCGTTTATGTGTGTGTACAGCTCTGAGAGAGGAGGGCATTTAATCACGTGCACAAATTGAACCAATGGTGTCCCTTAGCAGTACTGTTTATAGTTTTGCTCTCATTTTATGCTCTGTGGCAAACAAAGGTTCTGATTTCCATACTAAACTCCCAAGGTTCTCAGAATTTGCTTATTTATTCAATCCCACACTATGGAACGTTCTCAGCGAAATTCCTTTCCACAGTTTTCAAACTTTACAAACAAATGGAAAATACAATTATGCTGAGAATCAAACTTCCACATGCTCCTCATGAAGGATGTTGCTTTGTCGCAAAGGTCTCGATATTTTGCAGCCATTATGTGTGGCCTTTCTGTTACATTTCATCACAATAATGAAAATCTAGACATCAATTAAAGGATACACAGTCTAAAATTCATCTATCCACGTATTTTATTAAAGGGGTTCAAAAGAAAATGAGGTCTCAAATTATCTTCCTAATGCATTTTGTCAGGTAATATGAACAGTTCAGTGCCTTGGGTAAAACTCTCAAGAGAGCATCTAATTTTTGCTTCTGTGTCAGCAATCACACCAGGCGAGTGATATTTACAATATAATTTAATCTTGAACAGTGGACAGGGAGTTATAAAAGAAATGTATTGGCCAGTCAACTCATTCCAAGTGCATGGGGAGATCAGTAAGTGGGAGTAACTGGGGAAGAAAACATAATTAAGCTTTAGCTGATCTGTGAGGAGGCCCTTGTGAATGGTATGCATAGAGAAAAAAAACAAGAAGAGAGGCATCCCACCAATGGCGTCATAAAAATTGGTGGGGGTTTTTTTCTGTCTGCATATATTTGCAGTTTAGTTTGCTTATATTTATGGTGACAGGTTTCACATTTACATTTGACTACTCTTTCCATCCATGTGCTTTTGGTGAGCAACTGTGGTGGTCAGAATGTGCCTAAAGGTTTTGGGGCTGGCTTTACTTTTGTCACCTCTGTGGCTAAAAGCAAGCTGATTCGCCACTAGGAGTGTCACGAAATCTCTAGTCACTAAGGTAACCTAACACATAATTAACCTCTGAGTCATATCTAAACACATTACAAAGTCTGCAGGATTCTAGCAGTAGTATGTCAGCAAAATTTTGATACAGACTGATTTTTTCAATCCTCTTAGGAGTGTGACTGGCAATATGCAGGACCACATGCAAAGATCTTGGCTCTACAAAAGGAAGTACTAAACCGTGATTGTCTGCTCTTCCACTCTCCTGACTTGCACACAAATCAACAGTCAACTTTTAAAAAATTCTGATCTGCTTCAGTGAGTAATAATATGCAGTGCAATTAGTCTGCTCATTACTTTCCTGTGGTGTAGGACAGAGTCTGACTTGATAAGGTACAGCACATCAGTTGGAGAGCCTGTTGTGAATTCAGAACTGCCAATAGACACTTTCTTCTCCCAGAAAGAAAACAAACAGGATATTACACCTGTATAATGATCAAGTAAAATAATACATTAAACTGAATCATTTAATAAATGTCATATAGGCAGTATTGAAGCATATACGTCATATCCAAATTTAGAGGTTGCATTTTAACCTTCTCAGTCTGGGGGATGATGAATTTTATGACCTTAATGGTTTTTTTTAAGCACAACTTGTAATGCATTTCCAGAATGCTTTGTCTGGGGAAACAGCAAAAGGGAATAAAAAGAAAGATAACACCAAAATTGGGAATGAGGTTAACACGTACTTACCTGGGCTGCTCTCTTTTAGGTACCCTATTGTTGCACCTAAGTCTACAACTCTATTTTGCTTCCTTTCTTCACAGAAGATTTTTTAAAATGAAAGGATTGCAGTCACTACTTTCTATCAATTGCAAATAATCAATATGACATGGGTGTCTTCTACTATAACAAAAAGAAGCAGGTATGAGGAACAGGTCAAATATTCCTACAGCACTGGCATCTGATAAAAATAGAGAAGCTATCATAGTGGCATGAAACACACACCATTAAATGACTAAAACAGATACAGATGTATTAGGTATGTGTCTAGATTCCTGCAAGCCAGTCAAATGTGAATGTCAAAGGCTTATTTTCTAGTAGGAATCAGCAGATAAAACCTGCATTCAATGTGTACTTTTCCTGTCAAAGGCAAATAAATTCATGGTCTTCAATGTGGTCACACAGGGAAAATGGACATTTTTGTATTAAAACAAGCTCTTAATCCTCATTACAAGGATACCAACGTGACTAAGACTAGGAGCCACTATAGCAACTAGTGACTGATGGGGATCTAATGGAAGCTGTTAATCAGGCCTTGAACCAACATTACACAAATCCCATCTGCATAGGTCATTAACTCATTTTCTACCAGTTTTTAAGTGTTTTGCAATTCTGCAGCACGTCAATGTGACAGGTATCACAGTTAAATTATTGCCTGAGCTACAGGTTTTCATGCTCTCTAGAGCTTTTCTACACATACATTGAAAGAACAATATTCACTGTAAAGCCAGGGAACTGACATTAATCCTATGCACTACACTCCACTCAAGACACCTGAGAATTCATACTTTGATTTCTATGATGGCATTGACAGTGTGATTGCATAATTACATGACTTTGCTGGTCTTGACCATCAAATCTCATGATTCAAACTGTCTCTAAGCTTTTTATTCCTTGCTATTTAGAAATCAAGTGAAATATTATGTTAAATATTTCTTGCTCCATGAAAAATCACTCCACTCAATTCAATGAAACATAGTTTTACAAGACACTGTCTACAGCCTCAGTCTTACAAACCCTGACCTCACTTGGCAGAAACAGTGATGATTTCTTTGCAAAAATATTCTTCCAGGTACACGATGATATTTTAAGTCCAAGCAGAAGTGGATGCTACAAAAACATACAAGCACCAGAATCTCTATGCTTGCAGATGGTCTTGGTCTCCTATCTTGGCTTTCAGTTGGTAGCTCTGTTTGAATGGTGCCTTCCCTGAACATCTGTTGTCAGCTCAGAAACCAATGAAAAAGTGTCTCAGTGGAGAAGCTCCATGGAAATGCTACAGAAGCTCTGTGAAGACCAAGGGTAAGAGCTGTGAAGACATTGCTTTCCACAGAACGACAATACAGGCCATATTAATCACCACACGAGCCCACTGGTTACCCCCACTAGCCCACCAGAAAGAACCTGCTTTGCCTCAGACAAACCGTCTCACATCATAATTATGAGTAAGAACATCCTGGAAAATTCACTTCATAGTCATTTTGGTATTATGGAGCTTTAACCTAGCAACAAATGCCACCACTATGATCACCCTGCTTGGTCATGGATATGTTCCAAGTTCTGTGTGTCCAAGCCAGGCTTCTCCAGTGAGGCAGTAGGAAAAGAGGAGAGGCACGCAGTGCCAAGAACGTTCTGCTCATATGCAAGACCAGCTAACTCCTACATGGGAGAAAACTGACTCCTGGGAGAAACAGGAAAAAGCCCTCAGTGAAGGTGTGACATAAAAGAGCTCAGCCAGCAGGGCAGAAAACTCATTGGGTTAGTAGAAAACAGTCATGCTTAGATCAAAACTTCTTCATTTCAAGCTGTTCCTCCCAGCTCAATCTAAAAGTAAAAACCAGTAATTGTGAGCTCAGTTAGGCACTGAATATGAAACACCTGATTAAAAGGTAGAGAATAACAGGATTATTTATTCCCTAAAACATGATTATAGTACTGAACTTCATGAATTTAAGGTTTAAAAAAGCCCACCAACAACTCAAAATGGAACTAAATCATCGTATTTGCTGCGGTATATAAATGCAGTTGAATAACTTTAACCATCTTATCTTTGATGACTGCAGTAACTGATCAATATTTGTTGTTACACAGTAGATGAAATAGAAATACTTTCTAGTTTTATAGCAATGCTATGAAATAGAGTTAGATTTGGCAGAACTCTTAAGCTGCTTGCTCGAATCAGCTTGTCTCATTTTACCTCTACTGGCATAAAATAAGAAACATAAAAATCTTCTTTTCAGAGGGAAACATTTACCACAAATATTTTCTCAAGCGATTTTAGTTGTGAAGAATTGAAATAGCAACCATTTTTAAAGAGGACTATTTTTCACAGAATTCCATGAAATGATTTTGACCTATGGCAAACTGAGAAATAAATCTTAATTTATGAAGAATGTCTGAAAAAAATGACTGGTACTTTCAAAAAGCTGCTTATCAAGTATGTCAGAGTAAAATGTGACAGCAAAAGGAAGAGAAAACCTGTGGACAAAATGTTCTTCCCCAGGCATTGCACAAGATAGTGGCTGCATCCTCTCTGAGAGACAATTCTGCCCTTCAACCGAGGATACAACCTCTTGTCCTCTGCTTTGAGCCTTCATTCAGTTCCACCTAAACCAACAGTAGTTTCATTTTTGGATATGATTCTGGTGGTAAACACAAAAAAATTAAAAAATAGTATCTCAGATTTTTCTGCTAGTATTTATGCGCATGCAATTTGCTTCTACTGTGCTCACGCCTTTCTAATTTTTTTTTGGGTGCATTTTCCAATAAATAGAACCAATGGTTTGAACATACTTAGAAACAGATTTAGCATATTTAAAGGTTAAAGAATACTTTTGAGAAGTTTATCTTAAACTTCTCCTGTATGTTTAGTTATGCATAAAATGGCACATGATAAGAATTTGTAGAAACTATGTTTATCCAGTAAAGAATCAGAAAAGGATTCTATTAACATACAGGTAAAATCAACCCAAAACTTAATTACTGCATACAAACTAATGAACCCCTTCAAGCAGGCTAAAAATTAATCAGAGAAATAATATTTTCTAAACAGTGAACATGGCTTAAACTCTTCAGAAAAGGCGTTCAGAATAGCTTTTAAATTAGGAATAGGCAAAAATATCTGAAAAAAATTATTTGATGAAATGAATTATTATGAACAATAATCCGATGTTGGATGTCCAAATAGGAAAAATGAATAAACCTGCTTATAAGCTTGAATCGCACTGGTCAGCTTTGCAACGCCACAGAATTTAATTGTGACTTGTTTACTTCCACAGTTTGTGATTGGTCTTTCATCAGTTTGATGAAACCACACAGGACTCACTCTGAGGCTCTGACACCACGAGGAACATGGTGGTGGTACCCTTATGTCAGGCACCACCTAAAATGCCCGTGCACGAACGTCACATTCTTGTTTGTAAGAAACGCAGATTCGAAGACGATTTCTCTTCACTATGTGCGTTCTGTACAGAAGCTCATCACAAATCACTGTGCTGAGATACACAGAATGGTAAATGAACATCTTACTCCTGAAGGATGCTTGACTTTTATACACTCCAAGTTTTGCTCTTGGATGCTCAGAGGGAATAGCAGAGCACCAGACTTTGTTATTTTATACTAGCCTTGGCTGAACTTCACACATTGCTGACATGAAACACAATAATAAAGAAGGGAAATAAAACTTTTCTTTATATATAGATACTAAAGAAGTCAAAATCAAGGAAAATATACTCAAGAATGTTTTCATTTCACTTGAATTTTGCTGTATTAAGGAGCATTCACTGTCACAGAAAAATTGAAGTGAGGGATGGAGTGGAAGAGAAAGCACTGAAGGAAAAGGAGGAAGTCTGAGCTTAATTCCCTTTTTTTGCATGTTGCTATTTCCAGCAATGCCCCAATTTATGTGACTTCACAGATCTCAATGGAATTGCTCCTGAGACCAATATGAGTGTCACGAAAGGAACTTAATTTTGGCTTTTAATATTTGATGGTTTAAGGTAATAGCATAGAGTAAGTATTCTCCATAATATTAAGTAGGTAGAATTTTAAAGTTATTAATAATGCACTTTAAAGGGAATGGTAACCTTAACTCATTGCTTCATCACACAAAACTACTATAAATTAAATATACTTTAAGGAATTCCAGAAAAATTTTTTACATGTAGTTGCAAATGATAAAGTGTTTGTATACTGGAATATTATGCACTTTAAAGTGAAAAGCTTTATTTCTAGGTTCTACTGCAAAGCATCTTGTCATGAGTATTTTAAAAAAATCATGGGAGTAATGCATTTTAAGTTATTTTTAATTAAAATAAGTTCTAATATTCTGTAAAAAATATCTGCAGAGTAATATGCAAGCGTGCAATAAATATTTCTATAGCATTGAAAATACTTCAGAAAAATTATTCTTTAAAAGAGCAACACCATAAGCAGACTACTATATATATATCAAACTGGTGATATCACAGAATCACAAGGTTGGAAGAGACCTTCAAGATCACTGAGTCCAACCCAGCCCTAACACCTCAACTAAACCATGGCAGTGAGTACCACATCCAGTCTTTTTTTAAACACATCCAGGGATGGTGACTCCACCACCTCCCTGGGCAGGCCATTCTAACACTTCATCACTCTTTTTGTAAAAAAACTTTGTCCTAACATCCAACCTATACTTCCCTTGGCAAAGATAAGACTGTGTCCTCTCGTTCTGTCAGTTGCTGCCTGGAGAAAGAGACCAACCCCTAGCTGACTACAGCCACCCTTTAGGAGGTTGTAGAGAGTGATAAGGTCACCTCTGAGTCTCCTTTTTTCCAGGCTAAACAATCCCAGCTCCCTCAGTCGTTCCTCACAGGGTTTGTGTTCCCAGCCCCTCTCCACCCTCGTTGCCTCCTCTGGACGTGCTCAAGCGTCTCAATGTCCTTCCTAAACTGAGGGGCCAGAGCTGGACACAGCACTCAAGGTGTGGCCTCACCAGCGCCAAGTACAGCAGAGGAATGAGCTCCTTGCTCCTGCTGGCCACACTATTCCTGATCCAGGAATATAAGCAGAATGACTTGTTAATTCCTTGTTGCTTACTCTTTCCAATTTAATCTAACTTCATTTCAAAGTGAAGGGTAAGTGCTTTATACAATCTACTTTAATTTGTGTACTAAAGGATACACTTCCTTAAACCTGAATTAAAAGCACATAAACTTTTAACTTTATTAAATCTTGCAGCTATTCAACTGAAATCTCACCTTTCCCCTGAAAACATGAGGTTCATCATATGTTAAATGTCAGCATTATTGTGTAAGTTCAGGAGGTGCCACAGTGGGCTATGCTGTTTGTCCTCAGACATAATATAAGGCTTATAAAAACCATCCATAACTGCTACTGTGGAGCTACAATTTACTGCTGACGTAGAGTACACCATGTGGAAAGATAGAAAGCCTGATTTTAAAGCTATGACATAACAGAACCTGCTCCATTTCCAAGAAAATTGTTCTGGTAATTAGCCACTGATACATAGCTGCAGCTAAATCCAGTATTCACTTTCAGCTAGTAGCTCTGGAGATTTTTCAATAAACCTTTTCAGAAGCCCTTACCATGAGCCACATTCCCTCCTGCTGCTGTGAGACAGAACTATTTCCTGCCCTTATATTTCTTAAACTAAAATGACCCTGTTTCTCAATCACATCCAAAGGTATATCTTCAGGCCTTTAGTAACTCCAGAAGCTTCCTCCCATCCAGCCTTTGGCTACTTTATACATTTCTAATCAGATACAGTTCTTATCAGATATGCAACGAAGTTGTTAGGCTGTATCAGTAATTGCAGGTTTGTTCTTGTGAACTCCTCAGTCTACAAAGAATTTAACTGAGACTAGACATGCTAACCTGTGTTTTCACAAATGTAACTCAGAATCATGCCTCATCTTCAGGTAAACGAATTCTTTTTTTCATATTTTCACTACTTTTTAGCAATGTTAAATCTGTACTGCAGAAACAAAATGACACTAGCCCCATAAAACAGTAGCTGATCTAAGATTTCATGTCTACCCTCTCTCTTGGGAAGTTCACAGTAAAGCCAGACCTGGTGATGGTTACCTATTCTGACAGTCAGGCTGACCCCTGCCGAAACAGCACTGGCAAAGAAACAGGACATATCTCTCAGAAAAACTGCACTACTGTAGCTGGAATATTCATTGTACTTTCAGAGTGTACATTTTAAGGCACTGTGGAGAAGATCCAAAGAAGGAATGTTGTAAGATAACATTGATGGTTGCTTTCAGAAATGTATGATTTTGGCAGTACTACTTTTCAGCAGATGAATGAAGAACACTGGTTTCAGTAATATCTATTTTGAAACCATTTGAGCGTGAATCTTATTTAAAATGAAAATATTTTTACTTCTTTTAAAAAACTTCCTTTAGCTTGCAGATTACAGCCGCTTAAAGGATATTAGTAAACTAATTTTATTATTTTTATCCCAATGATAGTATTTATGCATTGATGTTCTGAAACTATTTAAAATACTAGTAGTCAATGAGTATTTAGGGCAGAGTTTTGTTCTGCTTGATGCTATAAAATCTCTCATTATTATCTGAATTACTGAAGGTAAAACAGCAGCAGAACAGAAGTCCACAATGACAAAGGCTGATTCTTGTGTTGTGGTGGGCAGAGTCCAGAGATCCTCAATACTGTACAGTCACAGAGAGTTTGGCTACTTGCATTTTGAATTCCTTTACTTCCATCCTAGAATGCTTGTATGGAATAAGGTGTGCTTCAGCAATGTTGGGATATATATTTCTTTTATCCTGTCTCTTCCTTACATTTTATTTCAGGCTTAAGAATAAATGTGGTTAAGATAAGAGGAGAGGAAGGCCCTTAATTTTATCACCATCTTCCATAAAAAGTTTTTGTAGAACAGTGCGAAACAGAAGACAGAACAAACTCACTGAATACTCCACAAACTCACTGAAATCACACCAAACAAGAACACGCAGATCCAACAAACGCAGCTAATCTTTACATGAGTGAATGTAATGACTTGACCGTGGCTGGATGCCAGACACCCACCAAAGCCTCTCTAATATTCCCCTCTAGAACTGCACAGGGGAGAGAAAACAGAATGAAGGCTTCATGACTTGAGATAAGGACCAAGAGAGATTACTCATCAAATACCGTCATGGGCAAAACAGACTTGAATTAGGGATATTAATTGAATTTATCACTAACAAAATTAGAGCAGGAAAATGAGAAGTAAAATAAGATCTTAAAAACACCTTCCTTGCACTCCTCTTTCCTTCTCAGCTCTACCTCCTCTCCTCAGTGGTGCAGGGAGATGGGGAATGGAGGTTATTGTCAGTTCTTCACACATTGTTCCTGATGCTGCTCAGGGAGAGGAGTCCTTCTCCTGCTCCAGTGTAGGGTCCCTCCCATAGGACAAAGTTCTCCATGATCCTCTCCAACATGAGCTCATCCCACGGGAAACAGTTCTTCACAAACTGCTGCCACAGGGGTCACTCTTCCACGGAGTGCAGTTCTGCCATCCCTCAGGCACAGACTGTTCCAGTGTGGGTACTGGGTGGGAAATCCTGCCAAGAAACTTGCTTTAGCATGAGCTCCTTTCTCCATGGCTCTGCAGGCCCTGGCCAGGACCCTGCTGCAGCACAGGCCTGCCATGGGTTCACAGCCTCCTCTCAGGCATCCACCTGATCCATGGGCTGAGGGTGGATCTCAGCATCCCTGTGCTCCTCCATGGGCTGCAGGGGCACAGCTGCTTCACCACAGTCTGCACCACAGCCTGCAGAGGAATCTCTGCTCGTGCTCCTCCTTCCCCTCCGTCTCCACTGACCTTGGCATCTGCAGAGTTGTTCCTCTCACATATTCTCACCTTGATCTTCTCTGGCTGCAATTACATCTGTGCAATAACTTCTTTTTCTTCTTCTTAAATATGTTATCACAGAGGTGTTACCACCATTTCTGACTGGCTTAGCCTTGGCCAGTGGCACATCTATCTTTGGAGATACCACAGTTTGTCTTTGCTGGACGTGGAGGAATCCTCCAGCAGCTTCTCACAGAAGCCATCCCTGTAGCCCCCCCTGCTTCCTGGCCATCCACACCCAATACATTCCACCCCTCACCTCTGAAAATCATATATTTAAGAATTATCACTAAAATCCACACACACCACACAACCAAACTAAACAAAATAAAATTCCCTGCACAAAACCCAAAATAATATCATCAGAACACAGAAAAAAAATGGACAATTTACACAAAATTCAACCCTTGTCTGTTCACCACAATTATGGCAAAAATTCCCTATGATCAATCCACTCTTTGACGTTGCTCACTACTTGTTTTGCCCACTACTTCTCCCAATCACTATCTTTATCTCAAAATCCTCATGATCCCATGTGTTGGCACCAAAACCACTGTAGTGGGTTGACCCTGGCTGGATGCCAGACACCCATGAAAGCCTCTCTATTACTCCCCTTTGCTGCTGGAAAGGGGAGACAAAATATAACAGTGTTATCAACACCTTTCTAGCTAGCAATGCAAAGCACAGCACTCTGAGAGCTGCTATGGGAAAATGAACTCTATTTCAGCCAGACCAATACAGTGAATATGTTGAAAGTTAAAAAAAGAATGATCCCACTATTTTAAATTTTCTTTCATTATTAGGATAAGTACTTTATTGTCTGATGATAAAGCTGTGTTTAGAAGAACTTTGCAAAAGTCATTCCTCTCTTTTCCTAAATGGAAAGAGACTTGCAGGTCAAGTGCATATGCAGAGAAAGTTCAGAATAAAACTCTGGAAGCAGCATGAAGTGGTCTGTGATCTCTTCTGCCCTAAGTGAATAGGAAAAAACCTGCCAGGTCTGCTGTCTGTAAACATTGCTTTTGCTCCCTAAGACTGTGATTTAAAAGGGAGTTTTATGGCTTTTATAGAGCAGTTAAGAGTATGATCTCAAACAGCTACAAAGGGCATCTTTGAAGTCTACAGAAGAGATGGTGTACAGTAACAATAATGATCTGCTAAGCATTATTTGCCAGGCTTCCTCAGTAATAAGGTTTATACAGTCTCCCATCTGTGCACTCATGCCCATTCTTCCACCCACCACCCTACCTCCTGTCCTGCCTCCCTGCTTCAAATTTAAACTGGCAGGGGTTTAAATACAACACAACCCCTGGAAGTTTTGGAAAGAGAAGCAAATCCAATCTGTTTCCTGACAGTGGGAAAAACCATAAAAGAAGCTGAATTTTCTCTAGAAATGAATTATACTTCGACCTTTTTTGACACCAATGGCACAGGGTACCATGGACACAATCCATTGACAGGACCTAGTCAAGATGCACAGTGTTGGAAATAGTGGCATCTGAAGATAAAGAATAAAAGCAAAAGACACAGAGAGCATCATGCATACTCCAAGCTCTCCTTTTCCTTTCAGTATCCAGTGGCCTCCCAGGTATGCTGCTTGGGAACCTGGGAAAGCCAAGGAGCTCAAGGGATTGACCTCATCTCAAGTTTCTTGCAGTCAGCCCTCAAGGTCTGCCCGATGTAGGAACTGCTGTGAGGTTCAGATGAGGACGCCTGGTTTGTTTCCATTGGTCCTGCAGATGAATTCTCTTAGATGACTGAGTACCTCCTACTTTACTCCTACAGCAGACCTGGGAAAGTTCCTCCACGTGCCCAGGTTGATTCTCACCTCACTGGAAAGTGTGAAAAAGAACATTTTTTCCCTTTAGTTTTGAAGAATGCGTGATTATTTGGACTGAGTATGCAGCTATATTTTCTGCCATTTTCTCATAAAATTTTGAACTCAAGTCTGATTGAGGCAACCATAATACCTCTAAAGATGGTTACATTCTTACAGGTTTCATAAAAAAATAGGAACTCACACCAGGGCTGAACATTTAGAAGTGCACTCCTTATAACTTTTTATTCCAGCTGAAGAAAACAGCCTGTCTGCTGTTGCCAAAAAAAACTATATGGGAAAAGACTAAAGATACATATGGAGTACCAAAACCACTACCATGAGTCAATGAACTATTCAAACAGTTGTCATACACAAAGCCATGGAAAGTCACATTGCCCAGTCAAGCTGTTGAAGGTGACCTCCACAGGCTTGAGACGTGGGTCGATGAGACTCAGTGCAAGATCCTGCATGTGTGTCAGGGCAATTCCAAGAACAAATGCAGGCTGGGTGAAGAACTGATTGTGAGCATCCCTGAAGGGAGCTTGGAAGTGTTGGTTGATGAGAAGCTAATCACGACTCAGCAATGTGCATTTGCAGACCAGGAGGCCAACCCACATCCCGGGCTGCATCCCAAGCAGCGTGGGCAGTGGGGTGAGGGACATGATTGTCCCCCTCTGCTCTGCTTTGTTCTGGTGACACCCCATCTGCAGTACTGCAGCCAGCTCTGGGGAACCCAGTGTAAGAAGGACATGGACCTGTTGGAGTGAGTCCAAAGGTGGGCAACGTAGATGGACAGAGAGAGGGCTGAAACACCTCTCCTGTGAAGAAATGTTGAGAGCTGGGGTTGTTCAGCCTGGAGAAGATCACAGTACCTAAAATGGGTTGACAAGGAAGCTGAAGTGGGACCTTTTACGAGGGCATGGAGTGATAGAACAAGGGTGAAAATTCAAAGAGGGTAGGTTTAAATTAGATATTATGAAGACAATTAGGAAGACATTCTTTACTGTGAGGGTGGTGAGGCTCTGGAACAGGTTGTCCAGAGAGGTTGTGGATGTCCCATCCGTGGAGGTGTTTGAGGCCAGGTCGGATGGGCCTCTGAGCAACCAATAGAAGGTGTCCCTGACTGTGGGGAAGTAAATGATTTTTAAGGTCCCCCTGATGGCAATCATTCTATGATACGAATTAAGACAACTGTAAAAAGCATTACGTCTATCTCCTTTTCATTAATGTTCCTTTTTTTTTTTTTTTCATAGACAGAAGCTCAAGAAACTACAGCATGTTGTAGAAGAAAGCTCTTTGGATTAGAATTCCACAGTAAATTTTTTAAAATGGATGTTCTAAATCCAAAATTATACTAATAGAAACACTTCTGTTAACATATCTATTAATCTTCTACTAGAAGAGCATGTTATTACAGCAAGTCTGAATATCCCACAGTCATGCAGGTAGTAAAACAAAAAAAATCTTTTGGACTTTCAATTCCAGTTCACTCATATTCTTATAAGCAGCTAAACCAATCCCTGACATCTGGAAATGCAAGCTGTCAAAATTTATCAGTCCTTGTTTCACACATTCTAAATCTCAGCCAAAGAGAGAAATTCTGAAGGTTTTAATACTGTTTTGCTCTGCTCAGACTGACTCTGCTGTGGGTGATGCCTGTATTCCTCAGCACAACCTTCGACCTCCTGCTGGAGGTTGTGACACCCCCTTCTCAAAGCGACAGCTTTGCTTGTAGCATCCGGCTCTGGTTAGTTTGGTGGAGTTGTCCTCACTTTTAATAGGCAAACTGTGGAAATCTTAGACAAGACAGTCACAGGCTTCTGCCTACTCCTTCTCACATGGCAAATAAAACTGTTGTTACCAGACTTTGTGGTTGCCACTCTCCCACGGCCTGAAGTCCCCAGCAATTGTTCATGTTGGCTTTCCTCAGCACTAGTTGTGATTAGAAAACAGGTTGAGAGCAAGAATGCAGAGAAAGTTTTCTTAAAAATGCACTGAGTAACAAAGTTACATTTATTTTCCTACGCTGGAAATTTTCATGCCATTGGTCATCAATAGTATGGCTAAAAGCAAGATGTCATGGTGAAATTTACCTGGAATGCAATCACTACGCAGGAACATTCAACAACGAGCTTAACACAAGGTTCCTGTTTAAAATCTCTTCTAATGACCAACTAGATGCCCTTTGTGAAGCTAGAATAATTGGCAAATAGTTTTCTAACTGTCAGTAACTGGACATTTTTTTGTTGAACACTTAATGATACGACTTTTTTCAAGCTAGTTGCATTCCTAAATGAACTCCACAGGCAGGTTTTTGCTTGTTTGTTTGTTTTTATGACACAAAGGATATTATTCTTCCCTTTTCTTCTGAGGATAACTTTAGCATACAGATAATTTTCCCTGGCTTTAGGATGATCTGGCCTCAGAAGCACACTCTCAGGGACACATAAGCAGCGCTGTGTTTCTAAAGAGTAATGTTCTGGTTAAAAGAGAAGATGTAACCAAGTATGATAAAAAACATGAGGAGGAGTGAGAGGAATATGAAATGTTTCATGGTTAACAGAGCTTGCTTGCTTTGGAGACAAAGAAGACAATCATAAGCAAAGAAACTGGCTTGGTGGTATTAAACTATTGCCTGAAGAAAACCTTTCCTGTTTCACCTCCTGGTCTGTTACAGCTTGTGGTATATTTTTCTTAACTCCTTGGACTTTGGGGTATGCAATGTCATTTTACTTGAAGCATGAAGAAACAGAATGTACACAGCTTCCCAGAACATCATATGATACTGCAGAGAAGAAGCGAAACAGGAATGTCTCAGTGACGCCCACAGGAACAGTCACCATTGCCAAATTGTCAGCATGCCTCTGCAATGCCAGACCACAGCGAGCATATGGATAGTTTAGGCTTCCTGCCATTAGACTGGATTACTGAAGCACATGCTTTGTGCATATCTAGTCTAGCTTCGTGTCAGTGGAAAAAAAAAATTCCACTACACACAGCCTGCCAGACCTAAGAACAAGGGCTAGTTCTCGGGCAGCTTCCACGGAAAAAGCCTGCTGCATTCATCAGGTTCTGAGGTACCTCCCTGGAGAAACCCATCGTGTGATCTGTGATTGCACCCCTGAGACCATGAACTGAGGTGTGAAACAAAAATACCCTTTCCGTCCGTAGAGCAAAGATGACTGACAGCTCTGCAAAATCCCTCCAGCAGATGACACCACCAGGGGTTTTCATTCTGTTACAACTCACGCAAGGCTGCACGGCACCAATTTGTGCAAAGCCTGCTCTCGACAGCCTCTCCAGGCAAGAGGGCTTTAGTGAAAGACAGACCCAGTGAAAGATACCCCCAGAACCTTCAGCGAAAAAATGCTCTGTATAATTTGAAAGAGAAAACTCCAAGTCTGATGGAATTGGATATTTCAGGCATTTTCTTTAGAAAAAAACATTAAACCCAAGCCACAAAAAAATCCACTGTGTGAACAACACAGTGGATTACCAAACTCTGGTCTCTTTAGAGGCAGATTCTGATATAGCTGGCAGGGCTGTAGTCTCTGTTGAAAAATGACCAAGTAATTTACTACATTTTAATGTATTTTCCTTATGGAAGATTATTCCAGCAAAAATTTAGTGTTGAAATTTGCAGTGTACTGGCAAAATAAAGAAAATCAGAATATACTATCCTGTGCTGCAGTTCACTAAGTAGCTGACTTTCACCAGTCCTGAATGAGCTAGAAATATGGCTATATAAAATATTCTTCCTTTTGAAGCTGACATGGTTATTTATATCCCTGTTCACAACTCTGTATTACAAATCTGAGATCTAGGAAGGGTTCCAACTAATATGCTACAGAGATAACACAATATACCTGTACATTTGTTTCACTTCAGATAAGAGGCAAAATAAAAAATTGGACAACAGTTAAATATCAATTTAAATATTGGTTAATACATATATCTATCATTCTCAAAACACACATGATTAATTATACTAGCTTGAATAATCCTATGCAAATCCATCTATTTGCAAATAAAAATTCATTATACTAAATATTTGTGAAATAGAGGACAAAATGTTCATGCCAAACACACAGTTGAATACAGGGCTTAAAACATTCTTTTCGTGTTTGCCTTCCATTTTTTGGCATATTAATTGAATTTTCTTTCGTACTGGCACCATACAGGAATGATTTGATAAAGAACTCTTTAAATATTAGCAATGAGCCAGAGCAGCCTCAGAGGAAGAAATCTTGTTAGTTGTAATGTAAATGCAAACACATGCAATGTTTATTTCTAGCATAATACTACAGTGGCCTCTCCTGTAGGCCAAAACCATTATTACCCAACACAGTATAATTAGATGTCTTTTCAATTAATACAGAGAAATGTCTTTTTAAAGCTAGCTAATCTTCATGTCAGGTGCCAATTTTTGTGTTTTGTGTTTTTCTTAATACTTGAATATATTGTAAAACTGAAAATAACAATTACCTATGTAGAATTTCAGTAGAGTATTTCTAATCATCTTACCTCCTTTACAAACTGTCAGGCCAGAGTTAAAAAAGGAAACTACACATCACTATGTAGGCTTGCTCTTCAGCAAAAAAATGCCATGCACAGCATCCTGCAAAACTGATCACATTCTTCTCTGAAGTTATTATTCAATCCTGTCAACTCCTAGGAATTTTACATAATAAAAAATTTTCCAAGTAAAATCCCTTTAAAATATCCTCTGGAAACATTCTCTTTATAATCTACAAATATGGAACTACACATTTGTGATTTAACATATTAATTACAGGAATCTAACTGTTCTGGCAATCCTTCACATCCCTCTTGTTTGTTCCTACACATGAAACTTAGTCACTGCTTGCCCAAGGAAATATTGGAATGAAGATCACTCCAGATTGGGTGCACAAAAATAGGTATGTTTAAATAGGTCACAGCAAGATGATGTTGGAAGGGACTGAGTAACCACTTTTATAAACTCTGACTTTGTACACACATTTTCCCAATAGCTCCTTGCTGCACCGGGTATTGTTCTCTCAAGCATAATTTTACCATTTTTAACAAAAGTACTTCCATGTAGCTCCACTGCTGAAACCAGACCATGGAATGAGATGAATTATACTGCCAGCTTCTTTATGGTTCATTTACACTAATCTTTCGATGTACTGGATGAAGTTGTAAGCCTGTAAAAGAACATGTCATTGATGCCACTGGGAATTTCTTGAGGGTTTAAGGTGTTATGACCATGCATGATAAACTGCAAGACATTTGAAAAATTACAGATATTGCAATTTCTAAGATCTACAAAATTCATACAATGGTTTGGGTTGGAAGGGGCCTAAAAATCATCTTGTTCTAACCCCCTGGACATTTAACTCATTAACAATCATGCATCTAGTATGTACACATATACTGTATTCACATAAGGCAGAGATAATTGGGGTTTATGCATTACATTATTTTGAAAAAATCTGGTTGTCATATTCATGACAATGCAAACACATTCACATGTGTTCTTACTCATCCTTTTCATAAATATTAATTTACCCAACTGATGTGGAAGTACTGTTTTTCTAAGCATTAGATAATCCTTCAGACAATTTTGCATTTTGAAATGGAAATAGTCTTTTTCCCTAGACAGCAGTCAGTGATCAGAATAAAGGTAAAACTTTCAACTTCATCCTTCATTAAGGACCACCATAATCTATGCATAAATAAAAATTAAATTAAACATGAGCTCAGCATTCTCTTACAGCTGTTCATTATTCAGTAAAGTATGTTATTCTATGTTTATGGAAGATGTTCTTAAGTAAGGACTTATTGCTTAACTAATTTCTGTTCTGAATCCAAAATTATTGATAGAATACCATATCCCATCACTGGCTTAACAGGTATCAAAGGGGCTCCTAGCTATTGACAGGATAGCAAACACAAACAAAAAATGGGATTCACAGTTTCTTACACACTGCCCATCTGTTCTCCTCCTAACCTTGACATGGCAAATTTCAAACAGCAGTGATGCAATGCAACCCTAAGGAACTCCGTATGGCCCCCTGTGGTGCAAACTGTGACACAGGGGAACGTCCCCGTTTGTAGGAGTCTAATAAGAGCTGGCAGCCAGTATTTTGGGAGGCTGCTTTAAAATTCCCATTCCTTAAAATGGAAGAAAATCCCACTTCTTAAAAGTTCTGTATTATTGGATGACAACTACTTGTGCAGTGAAGTGTGCCATTCATTGCCTGTGACCCACTGTTGTGTTTCAACAGTTGGAATGTGCAATATTGAATAAACCTGCAATATTATAACTCACAAGTCAAAAAGAAGGAAAAAAGAGAAATGCTTTCTTTTACAGCTTCTGGATACTGCAATTAAGGTGGTTTTGGGAAAAAATTACTCCAAAAAATTCTTTCTGTAAAAGAAAAAAGAACATCCTTCTTATCAAGTGAGACAACAAAATGGTTTTACTGTATTACATTTATGTCACTAAAATATTTGCATCAATGATATGAGATTAGGCTAAAAATAAACCTATTAATCATATTTTAATGCTATGGAAGACTATGTTTGAATGTAAATTACTGCAACACCCACAATGACTTGCATTTTCACCCTACAGAAAAAAATGCCAGACTTCCATAAGCATATTTATAGTGCCTAAAACCAGGCTGGTGTTTTGTAAGAAAAGAGAAAAAAAAAAAGATCTTGATACGTTATCAGCTGCAACTGAGGAATAAATGGAAAGGAAGGAGAAGTGAACTGTGACAGATGATAACAGCAGGTTGCTGAATTTTTCAGTTCCTTGCAGACTGCTTGTGGGAAGAGGTTGTGGCAGTGTGCTCTGAGCTGCACCACATTTCCACAGTGACATTCATGAAGCACTCCTGTTGAACTTGAGGGAATTAGACATGGGGACAACTTGCCCTGGCTTTCACACAGCTCAAGAACTTACTTGGAAATAGTGGCAAGAATGCAGTATAAACTACAGCTGACTTCATTAAGTTTGCCATCATGTCTAACAGGTGGTACTAAAGCCCTATGCATCACTGTGGTATGTTTTATACATGAGCATATAGCACCACTTATTATGAAGACTGCCAAACACCTTAAAAGCCTTCCTTATAACCTCAACACACCTCTGTGCATATGGGCTGATATTTTCTGTTACTGGGATTTTCCTTTGAAATATTCTTTAAAAATTTCAGCCAGAAGAATCCCACTAGAAACAAAACTACTGAAAATATTTCTCTTTGCTTGCTTAAGGAAAGAAAAAAGTGTGGTCTTATCTTCAGTCCCTCAGTCCCAACTCTTCTACTTGCTCCCCACTCGCTCAGGGGGAAGGGGAATGGGGCCTGTGGCTAGTCTGTATTGGTTTCTTCTGCCTCCTCACACTCTTCCCCTGCTCCACTGTGGGTCCTTCCCACAGGCTGCAGTCGTACAAGAACAGCTCCAACTGCCTCCTTTCCATAGGGCACAGTCCTTCAGGTACAGACTGCTCCAGGAAACATGATCCTGCACGGGCTTCTCTCCGTGGGCTGCAGCTTCTCCCAGGGCATGTCTGTCTCCTGAAGAGTAGGGTCCCCCAAGGGCTGCAGATGGACCTCTGCTCCCCCGTGGATCTCCATGGGCTGCTGTGGCACAGCTGCTGCACCACGGTCTGCACCACAGGCTGCAGGGGAATCTGTGCTCCTGTGCCTGGTGCACCTCCTCATCTCCTCCCTTGCTGACTTTGGTGTCTGCAGGGCTGTTTCTCTCATATTTTTCTCACTTGTTACTATCAAAATGCTAAATTTTGGGGGAAACAGGGACAGAAAATAAATTGTGCTTATGTGTGGTCTCCATCTTAGTCAATATGGTCTCAGCTATGGTGTACTTGAGAGGTCTTTCCAGAGATCAGTACTGTACATTCTCTGAATCACTGATAGCCCCCAAGCAAGATCTGGCCCTGGCTTCTCTCTAGGTTTGCCTCTCTTTATGCAGTTGATTAATTTAGTCCTGCATGTTTCCAAGAACACAGCTCTCAACACCATGAATATGCAGATACTCCCATATTTGCGATTTTTTGAGAAATGATGACTAAAGGAAATAATTAGGCAAAGCCCTGCTGTGACCTAATAAATTTTTCATGATGTGTATTGAGAACCTCCCACCCCATTTTATCAGAGTCTAACACATCAACATCTGCAGCCAGTTTCTCTGATCCATTGTGCAGATTCAATTGAATATGAGCTCAAATTCAGTTGTACTGGCAATTGTACCTGAACCATGGAATTCAGGCTATGCTGGAAGCAGACCTTTATCTTATCCCAACTCTGTAATGCCCTTTGAAGAGGGAGAGTTTATATAATGCCAGAATGATTTTTGCTTTTATATTTCCTTCATATATATTAGTAGCTCTGTAGACTATTGTTGCATAGTTATATAGTTCCTAGCTAGCTCCAGTACTTTTCCCTACCTTTTCCCTACCCTAATAGGCAGAAAGAGAAAACACATTTCCAGAGGCTTCAAGACCTGGAGGTTCCAAGGCCCCTGTTCTATCTTGGTTGCTCCTGGGAGCCAAGGTCAAAAGCAGCTCTTTGAGACACATTTTCACAAAATTTCAAAGTTTCACAATTCCTACCTAAAGCAGGGCTACATAAGAGCTGGGACCTAAAGGGGGGAATTACTTAATCACCTGTGCTTCTAACTAGGGATCCTTGTCAATTATGCTAAGTTTCTAAATTTAAAAAAATGGTATTCACCCTGTGCAGGGTGGGCATTTTTCCGTATCTGACTCTTGGATGACTCCAATAAAGACCACCCTTTATACTACCTCCTACACTAATATTGTCTCCAAAGTGTGCCATTTCTACATCTTAAAGATGTCAAAACCTGTAGGTTTTCTAGTTATATATCCCAATCCACTGAAATTATCTCGTAGCAGAAGGACTTCAGTCTGCCCCTCCCCTTCTTTGCAACAGGATCACGTTTTTTACCAAAGGCACTGATAATTTCCTGTCCTCTAACAGAGTAAAGATGCTGTCTAAGAGGGCTGTGCAGTGCTCTCTTCCTTCCCTGGTATACCTAAATAGATTGCAAAGCTGATCAATTCACTAAAGAGGGAATTGAACTCCCGTTGCAATTGTTCTGGTTTTAATCCCAGCTTGTTTCTCAGCGTTTCCCACATAATAACACCCCACGCTCTGTTAGAAATGTCGTTCTCATTTCTTAGCCACTCCACTGAGACACTGAGTTGAGAGATTGTTGTAATTACTAGTGGGGAAAATGCCCAAGCAGACTGGGATACAGGCAATACATTTACACATTTACTTATTCTGGTTCATCCTAACAATGCTTAGGTGCTCCAAGATCTGACTTTTTGCACACATTTTGCACTTTCTTTTGTTAACAGTCACAAAAGCAATGTAAGCATGAATACTTAAAAAATGCTGATTTTTAGAATGCGAGTATATGGGAAGATGTGTTGAGCATTGTATTTTATTTAGTATTTGAGGAGCAGAAGCACCTAAATCCTCACCTTATTTTTACCTAAATGCATGAAAGATATCATGTCTAAGAACTTGGTCCAAGCTTTCTTTTACTTTTTCTTTAAAAGCCAAACTGAACACTTGACAATAATTCCTCTCAGTGGTTGCCCTTGGCGTTCTCACCATTTCATACAAGGGAGTGGGCTGTAATAGGCTGTAAAATTTTCTTTGGGGATGCATGGTAATGGATATGTTTAATAGAATTACACTTCTGGAGCTGATTGTTTCTATTTTGGCCAGGCACTGATAGCACTAAATGCATCGGTGTGGTAGTCTTGGCATGGGGTGAGGTGGGGAGCAAAGTAGTGAAAATCAAAGAAATATCAAAAGCCAAGCAAAGACATAACAACAGAGCAATCTCCCTCATTTCAAAGAAGTTGGAAATACAATTTTTGTTTCTTGTTTCCTAATGTATAGCACTGTACCACAGCTTCACATAGAGCAGTATTCTCCACAACTAAATGAGCTTTTATCTTGTATTGAGACTTCTAAAACAAATGGTCATGAAAAGCTAATATGAACTAGCAGTGAAACTCAAGGACAGGCACAGAACCTGAAAATAATTTACTTACTTTTCCCCCCCACATTTCCTAGATATTAGATGCCCTTTTATGTTCTTTATTTTGTTGCCAAAGCACTTCTGCAAGGCTACCAATAGGCAGTGTTGCTTTTTTGCATGATTTCCAAGTTAATTCTTTGTTCCCAAAAAGTAATGCCATTATTTCTTTCCTTTGAGGGGGACAAAAAAAAAATCACAATATAAGGGGTGAAATGATAGGGATAATTAGACTAAATCGTGGCATACAACACAATGGGAAAAATATCCTTTATGTGGACCACCTGTCTACTTATTTTTGCAGCCTCAATGATGTTTTGTTTTGTTCAGGGAAACAAATTCACTTAAAAAAATCCAAAACACAGATGGCAGCTGCTAGGAAAAACCCATACAAGATTTTGTTGCAAAGGGTATAGAAGTGATCTGAGCTCTGAATGGAAGAATGAAAAATTCCGTCTCTGCCTGTCAATGGTCCTATTTTCCAAGAGCTCCCTCCCATGCAGTCTGGGATTTAGTTAGGGCAGAAATGATGATCCAGAATGCTGGAAACAAGGCTTTCTTTCACGTCACTCTAAGCTATTTCTTACATATTTCTTTTTATGCATCTTCATTATTTTATTGAAAAATATTTGAAAAATAATGCTTGACTCTACATACTATTTGTTCAGGTTTGTTTAAAATGGATTATAGGAGAAAGTTTTTCTATCTCCATTCCTCTTACAGGTTCAAATGCATATTTCAATGCAAAATCACCTAAATTTAAGGGAAGGTTTTTTTTTTTTTTTTTTTTTTCAGACAGCAGTGTCCTTTATTGGACTAAGTCTGTATCTCAGTATCTCAGATTAAATTCACAGATTCACATCATATGTTGATATCCTGTTGGGCTGAAAACATACCAGCAGCTATCTACAAATAATAGTAAGAGCAAGAATTACGCAGAGAATGACTAAAAAAATCTAATTTCACATATTTAAAGTCTTTGCAAAGTCCACAGAAAATCAGACTTGTTATTTGTTCAGTCTGGTACTGCTTGGAAGTTTAGACAGACAGGGGCTCGACATTTCTAGACGGCAGGTCAGAAACACATGAGGCATCTCAGGATGATTTCAATCTGGCCTAAGTCCTTCAAACACATTTATATAAATATGCAACTTAACTGGGGAGATAAAACAAGAACTGTGAATGAATTTTATGGTTTAGATACAAAAATAATCTTTTCCTAAAGACGATTATATTTTAAGGAATGAAGACTTCAGTCACATTGGGGGCCTACTTGATCATTTTCCCTTAGAAAGGGAACCTCTCCCATGGGAATCTTACCTGTCCTTAGCGAGGAGGGCGCATGCTTCCAGCACTGCTATTCCCCCAGAAAACAGAACCCCATCCAGAGGGAGCAAACAGCACAAAGACTAGTGCAGACATCTGGTATCACACAGTGAAAGTTCTCCAGTAATAAGATAACAGTAAAACAGTCTTTGAAAAGATTCACTTTTCTGGAGCCAGTCTTTGGAGAAGACCAGGCAGATGGATTCTGCTTGAGCATCAGAAAGTATAGGCAGTGCCAATACAGATTATGGAAATGGTTGGTCTGAAAGATCCAGAAAGATCATCACAGATGATTAATGTAGGATTGGATTATCACAGAATTCAGTAGATTGTCGGAGAATTCAGTTAGCGATCACAGAATGATAGAATGGATTGGTTAGAAGAGATTGTAAAGATAATTTAGTTTGACCCTCCTGCCATGGGCAGGGACACCTTCCACTGGACCTGGCTGCTCAAAGCTCCATTTAACCTGCTCTTGGAAATTAGAAAATCTTCTGTTTGCTCACTTATTACATATATAAGTTAAAAAAAAACAAACAACAACCCAAACAACCTTCCTAAAAGATCATTCCCAGGAAAAAAACCAACCAACCAAACAAACAAAAAAAACAAACAACCAAAACCAAACCAAAACCAGCATTTCTTACCAAATTAGCAAAATGAAAATGTCATAGAAGTTGCAGATATGCTAAGTTCTTAGTTAACTAGTTCTAAAATAATTGGCAATCATTATTCTACAGGCTGGTCACAACAATACAACATCACTTGGAATTGAAAAAAAGAAGGTGGAAAATATGCAGGGAACATGATGGAATTTTGCCACTGAAATCATACATATCAACATAATTTTTCTCCCAGCTCAGGATAATAGGATTATAAGGCACTGCTTAACAGGAGTAAATCAGGACAGTTAGTAAGCAACTTTTAATTTAAAATAAATGGACATACATCATACAAAGCTCAATTCTCATCTGATTGAAAGCTTTTACTACTCTGGCAGCAGATCCTTTGTGGAAGCATAACAGTGCAGCCTCAGGGAGTACAGGCTTGCCAGATATCATTGCCAATGTATGCTCTGACCAGATCTATTACATGCATTGAGGGCCTCACCAGCTTGTCCTGAGAGAAGGAAAACCTGTTCTAGAAGTTAGTGATTCACTGGGAGAGCTATCTATAAGGAAATTCTAGTAGACACATGACAAAACGGATTTTGCCTTACTTTCATTAGTGCTGAATATCAACAAATCAAGCCCAAATTTTGAAAGTAACCTCCAATGGAATCTGGATGAAAGCTCAGCAAGGTATTAAATGATGGATTTATACTCCCTCAAAATCATTTACTGAAAAGCAGCAGTGGACTTTGACCAACTACTTGAGTTGTGAGTTTTTGTTATAGCTAGGAGACAATTAATTTCAAAGCTTCTTTTGAAGAATTCATTTACAGCTTCTAGAGCATGTGAATTGCCAATGTCTACAACATCTACATTAATATTAGGCACTTCAAATTTCTGAGTCAACGAAAAAAACAGAGTTGAAAGTTATTTCTCTGAGGCAATTTCTCCATAATATACCCTGATAAAAATCCTTTTGAGTTGCTGCATTCCCTTGTGTTGTTAAGACTGACTGTGACTGAATCTGCTAAGTCAGGAGAGGCAGGTGGTACCTGTCATAGCAGACCTTCTCCTGTCTCACATGCAAGGGCCCACAGGTCCAGCTCTCTCCAGCTTCAGGGTCCTGAAGTTACAGCTTCCCTTCCTGCTAGCACTCCAAAGATTGAGGTGCTAGAAGGAAGTGTTCAGGAAAACATGAACACAGCACTGCCATCATTAGCAGCATCTGTGTAAGAAAATATTACCTCCTTTGAGGTAACACCAGCAGATCTCATTTTGTTTGACAACATCTTTGCTGATATATTTTTACTGCTGACCATCTCTGATGCCACAGCATGCGGGTCCCTTGTGTTGTACTTCATTTGTTGTCTTGGCAAAGGAAAATACCATGCATTTGTCTGGGCACAGCCTGAAGTCCATAATCGGAAAAATGACTGATTTAATTTGCTGCATGTCTTCAAAAAGGAGTCTGCTTTTGCTTCAAAAGAAGTAATGTAATGGGCTGAATGCCATTTCGTAAAAGGAAAGCTCAGGTAGAATGGCACTGCACAGAAAAAACCCTTGTTTTGGGATTACTCTATGCTTTAACAATGGATCCTTTTGTCCAACGAATCCACTAGACTCTGCCACAAAGACATTTCTAGATTTAGTATTTTAGTAGCATGGCTGTTAATTAAGGCATCAACAAAACAAATAGAGGCATTTCAGAAAGATGATTGCCTAAACTTATTGTAATTTGACTGTTTTAAAAAGAAAATTGCAACACTAAACTGCTAAAATGAAGGAAGCACAATTGTCAAAATACCAAGGGAGAAAATTACTATCATAATACTTTTATGAAGAGCCTTTTAGGGAATTTTAAGATAACAAACCCGTAGAATTGAAGCATCTTCAGAATTTTCCTACTAGCCTGAGAATTTTCGCTGACAAAGATTATTCATGAGCCTACCTCAGCCAAAGAACGGTAGTGGTAACATAGTATTGATAAAACCCTATATAGGGATATATATTTTCTCTTTTTATATATATATGTACGTCTGCATGTACACACCTGTGTATAGGGAGTGTCTCCAACATGATGACTCACGCACAAGTTGTTATGGGCAAGCAGGCAAGAAATGAACTGGAAAAGATCACAAGGTGGATGGAAAACCAGCTAACCCAGTTGACTCAAAGGGTCGTGAGCAAAGACCTGGAGTTCAGTTGTCAGCTGGTTACCACTAGCTGATTTTTCAGGGTGGATACTTGGTCCAGTACAATTCAGTATCTTAGGAATGGTCTGGATGACAAGAGTGACTGCACCCTCACCAAAAATGGGTACTTTGGTACTTTGTGGGTGGTACCAAAATGGAAGGAGGTCAGCCAGAAAGAATAGTCACCACACAAACACATCAACCAGCTGGCAGATTGGGACAAGGAGATTTGTATAAAGTTGAACAAAGATAAATGTGAACTCCTGCATCCAGAATAGCTCACACAGTAGTAAGGGCTGGGGTCCAACTATGTGGTGAACAGCTCTGTGGAAAAAACCCTGCAGGCCCTGGTGCACATGGATTTGTTTATGTTAAAGCTGAACATGAACCTGCATGCAAATATGTACTATGCTGCATGAACAGGGGGAGTACAGCCAGACAGAGGGATGTGGGAATGTTCTGTCTGCCCTGCACTTGTTAGGTCAAAGCTGAAACTGTTTATCCTGCTCTGCTGTACCAAGTCCTGGTCTCCTGAGTTCATGAGTGGCATGGAAAATTTGAGAGGATTCAGCGGAGAGTCACCAAGATGATCAGAGAGTTGGAGAAGTTGACATAGCAAGAAAAGTTGCTGGAATTGGCTGAATTCAGCCTAGGGAAGAGAAAGCTCAGGGGGATATAACCACAGTCTGTTGCAATATCTTAAAGGTAGTTACGGAGCAGACTGAGTCACTCTCTTCACAAGGATGTCCACTGATAAGAGAAGAGGTGAAGGGCCTCACAAGTGGTGCAGTTGCTTCAGTGTAAATTCCATAAGAAAAGCAATTTTACACTGGGAAAATAAACACTGGAGCAGGCTGCCCAGAGAAATGGAGGAATCTCCTTCACTGGGAACACTCAAGACAGTTTGACAGGTCCTTGGGTAGCCTAACCCAAGAATGTTCTGGGCACAACCAGGCACACTGAACCAGATGCTCATCAGAGGTACCTTCTAACCTTGACCTTTCTGTGGTTACATATGTGAATGAATGAATCAACAGAGTGCTACAAGGATTTCAAATGCACAATGGTTATGATGGATTTTTCACTGTTTGAAAAGTTTACTTGAATTTATTCATAAGCAATCAAGCCATGTCTGAGATATGCGATATATTCCAAACAAGTAGACAAGGTCTCTGAATCATATTTGAAACACACAAGTTTGGTGTCATATTTATTGTGAAAGGGGAAAATCTTTAAAATGTTAACAGCATTTTTTAACTGTAAAAAATCTTTACTGTGCTATTCCTCTATGCACATTTGTAGGGTCTGTATCTTGCTGTAGACTTAATATTGGAGGATTGAGACAGAGAATGAAGTATGAATAGATAATTTATAAAACAGCCTAAACCCAGAATAATTTGAAGTGATATCTCAGGTTCTTCTATGCAATAAGGTAATTGCTTCTGAGACTGTATTTATCAACCTTATAGTAATAAAGAAGACTGATAAACTACAAGATATTGTCCATTGGAATGAAACTCAATATTGACCATTTTAGATTTTGAGTTATACCAAATTTAAGGAGCAAAATCAAGCAAAATTAGGTCTCTTGGCACTTAAAATACAAACCAGCTCCTACATGACCATGCTCAGAATCTTGAAAATATGTAAATAGCTGGAGTAAAGCTGCAGCACAGGGAAACACTTTCATTTCTTTGTGTATTGTTGCAATGGCTATAATGTGTTTTATGAAAGATAGGCCTTTCTCTTGAGTAATGTAGTTGAGTCAAGCTGAGTGAGATACTCAGCACTTCAGTTTGTCCTTTTCCAAAATTGTTTTTTCCTGCCAGACCTAAAAATGACTTCAGCCATTGCATTCTTTTCTGATGGCCAACTACACCTCCTTTTTAGTCTAGGTAGTATGAGAAATCCCTGTCTTATAATTTCAATGGCACCGATTTAGATTATCCTCTGATGATCATCAACTGCTAACAGACTGAAATGATAAATGCAATTCTGCCACAATGTTACAGATATACTATAGCATTACTCTTTGTTTTCAATTTTTAATGACCCAAGAGAAAGAAAGAGTTCCTTCTGTTTCAAGTCACAAGACAGCACACACATTTTTCCACTACTACAGGGAAGGGAACAGGTAATTTCATCCAAATCCCAAAAGGATTTGCATATGTACTTTCCTAAAATACTGCACAGAGGCTTTACTTATGCAAAACACAATGAAAATCAAGCATTACAAATAAGTCAGTAAAAATACATAAATTTAACTTAGAAACTTTTTAATGAAGTTTTATGTTCCATAAAATTTACCCTCCTGCTGAAATAGTGCCGGCTGCCTCATATTTGAAAGAAACATGCAAAGAGGCTGCTTGAAGCTACAGATAAATAATAGATGATACTCTTCCCTATGGAAAAACAGTTAAGTGCTGTGGAAATACAGCAAAATGATGAAAATCTGTGCTAAGAAGTTGCAAGAAGTTAGGATTTCACATGAAAAGAAAGTACTATTGTGTTTAAATTTGTAAATTATCACTACATATCTGGGTCAGTGTCCATTCCTGAGACAGAATAACTTTTGATGCATTTTAAAGTGTTATTCACTCTACTTCAAAGACAATACAGGAAAACTAAAGAGAGCTTTCAACGAAAAAGAAGAGCAAAAACTAATCCCTTTCTCTAATGTTACATTAAACAAATATCCCTGAACATCTGAAGCTGTAAAAGTTGTGGTAACTTAGTATGAACAGGTTAGACTTTACTCCATTACAGGCAGAAACATTTTATTTCATGGTTAATTTTTAAATAAAGTCACAAAATGCAGTCCACTCTCCTGAGACCAGGCACGAGAGATAGAAATCTCTATTGTATTCAGCCTAACTACAAATGAGGTAGTGAAACTTAGGGATTTAATGAGTAGGAGGAATTAAACATCATTACAACAAAATTAAACATTTTTGCATTCAAGAGTGAAAAGCTAAAAAACACAGGCATTAGCCAAGCAAGGAATGACAAACAAAGGATTCCAGTTACTTAGCACCTCCTGGAGTAAAAGCCAGAAAATTCCTTTAGTTTCTGTCACTGTTAAGAAAAGCCCAAGTCAGCAACTTGCCAAAAAACCTTGTAAGTGGAAGAGGAACATTTTGTAAGAAATTCTCTTCTCTCACAGCAAAGGAGCTCTCTCTGAGAGATCTTTTCCGACTCCTCTTCAGACAATTCCCCAACAGGCAGTCTGCTGTCTGCTTCTAAAGGCATATGTATCTGTATCTCACAGCCACTGAGAAGTTTTCTAGGAAAATTTGTCCCATAAAATTAGATTTGAGACATATGTAAGGGAGACTTAAGAGAATACACACAGTCTCTCTCTCCCTCCTTCCCATATGCTCCATAAGGATGTGTGTGCATAAGAAAACAATAGGAAGTAGAAGCAATGTCCTGAGACTTATTCTATGCATTTATAAATCTTGTTCCTGTTTCTATTACAAAGCCTTTGTTGTTTTTAAGAGAAGGTACCTAATTTGGTGTATTTGAATAAGCTTAAGAGTTCAAGCATGTCAGTCCACTTGTACTGTTGCCACAATAAACTACAGACACAATTCTCCATGTAGCAACACCACTGAATTTGTGCAACCCAACACAATAACTTAACTGCTGACAGTTCTCACCTGGGCCAGTATTTTTGTTCTTAGCATATGCTTGCCCATGTCACTTTTAACAATTAATTATGATACTCCTCAGAGACTATTTTGGCATCTAGGAGTATTAAGGTAACTGTCAAACCTAATAAAATCTGAACTGTATTTACAACTATTTAAGAAGAATTCTTTCATTGTAGTCACTGAAAAAAATTGGGACACAAAATGGAGATCTGCATTCCCAGTTCTCAACAAATATAAGGGATTATACAATACCAAGAAACAGTCCTATTATGAAAAAAGTACTGAAATGTATGGACATTACTTATTGTCATCTCAATGCCACAGCTGTTGTCACATAATAACTTTGTATCTCACATTCATCTCACTTTAAGTGAGCTCTAGGTACTTGCTCCTATTTTCACATATAGCTGAGTGCATGCATCATTGGAAACAGGTAACATTAATCCAGTATATGAATTTGTCACAAACTGGAAAAAAATTGTCAGTTTACCTATATATTTCAATATATTAATTTAAAAACAAGGTTTCCAACAGTTCAGGTCCCAGATGCGGATTTTTTCATAATGCAATTAATAAGAAATATGCAGAAACAAGGCACAGTATGCAAGTAACACATAAACCTTAGATTTTAAACCTATTTTACATCAGGTACCTACACTATTACTTCTATCAAACTGCAAAGTAACATCTTGTGATTGAATACTGAACTAAGAAGTGTAAACACACTACTAAGAAATTAGTCTTTCCCCCCACCCTGCTGCAACAATTTCCATGGCAGCATCAAATTACTAACAGTTTCTAAAAAACCACAAACTTTTTAGGGGAAAAAGTACTTTGGCCAATCCCTCAAATAATTTCAGGCTGATACACTGCTGCCACAGGACTCTACATTACAAAAACTGTTCCTAACAAAATGTGCTAACTTCTTATCCTCATTGAAGAATGAAATCATAATTAAATCTATGTGCAAGTGAATCACATAGATTTTAAAGTGCAATCAGGAAAATAATTTGACTTGGAAAGATTAAAAATTGCTATTTCATTGTGAAATCCCTATCTTGCTACCTGTTGAGTGTTCAGTGGCACTTGAAAAACCACAGGTTGCCAAACTGCCTACTCAGAGACCAGATTATGTTGTCCACTAAACTGACAAAAGTGTGATTTTGAGATGGTGTGGATTTTATAGGTTTTTTTGAGAATTTAGAAGGTTTTACTTTCTTCGAAAGATTGATCTAACCCTCACCCTTATACTGCTAGGATTTATTTAGAATAGCATTGTTTTCAATGTAGAAAAACACACAGGACAGAGAGAACAGACCTTTGAAGTACCAGAGCAACCACACCAAAACACTATAATCCCAGAAGTTTTGGTATGCCTGCACCTCGTGCAGGCAATGCTGAAATACTTTGTGCAGAGGGAAATCTTGCTGTCAATTTCTAGTTTCCTATCAGATGTTAAAGTGTTTTAATCTTTTAAAATTAGAGACATAACTGACCAAGCCATTTATTTGAAAGGAAATGGGAAATAATTATATATTTACTGTGCAGAGCATACAATCAATACTTTCGGCTCAACGCTTGCAGCTGAATTAGCTCACAAACGAGCTTTCACTGTACTCCGATAAAATACACAGAAGAAAATACTGTAATCAGTTAAGGATTAGAATTAAAGGCACTGGCATGATAAAGAACCTTGAATAAAATTATTTTTGTCACACTGATGTCAGCAATGATTTAAGGCCTTGGGTCTCTACTGAGACTGCCTGCTGCCAGTGGGATGAGCCTTCAGCTAAACTGTCTTTATGCTGCAAGGAAGATTGAGCTGCCTCACTATTTCCATTAAGAACATAATTGTAAAAGTGGCCTGATTCTTCTGTAATCTCAGCAAGGCCACCTACCACTCCATACATTTCTCTCCTACCTCCTCTCCTGTTCCTACTACAGATTTGCCCAAGGGAAGACTCTTGTTTTCAAATGATGAATATTAAAGTTTTGCAAGAAAGGGGCTTTTCGATTGAATGTGGAATAAAATACACCCAAGGTAAAAAAATAATTTATTGGCCAGTTTGAACCCTCATTATTTCTCTGTACTGCTACTTTTTGCAACTATTCATTGTACTCCTGCAAGATGTGCAGTTTTGACAAGAGGGGTGAAAATGCTAATGGAGAAGGATCCTGACAAGTCAGTCGCTGTTACAAACCCAACACATGTTAGTTTTTTCTCTGCTCCCTGAGACTAAGGAATCATTTATTTATAGAATATAGAACTTAAATTGACAAGTATCTTATACTGAGGCTTTGAACAATCCCATGCTCTATTTTACTTCTGTATCTACTGCACTAATGAAAGGGCAAACCTGTTTATATTGAAATCTAGGTGGAAATTTCATTAACTTTTCATTTGAAACTAGTCTTTCCCAATGGTGTATGGAATCAAAACCTGGCCTTTTGTCAGCTCCATGTAAAACTGAGGAGTTTCCAGCTGAACCAGTCATCACGACAGGAGAAATGTGGCGGCTTGGATCTGCAATGTTTTGCTGATGTAACTCAAGGTATCCTTGAAAAGCAACCACATTCGTTTTACTCTTTTGCCTCTTGATGTCAAAGGATATTTTGCCATCAACTTCAATGGGGCCAGACAATCTATCAAGTATTTAGTGGGATAGTATATTTCATTATTAAAATGGTCTTCAAAAAACTTCTGCGTGGAGTTGGAAAGATATTTCATTAATAGTTACAATATTCAAAACATCTTAAGGAACAACAAAATAACAGTGCATTGATTCCAAAAGTGCAATTTTCTTTCCTGCCTTGGCATAAGAGGTTTCATAAATAATGTAAGCAAAAATATGTGCAAGAAGATAAGTGTTTCATAATCTAAATTCATATTTCTTTGCATAACAAGTGACCACTTAGAAAAATGCCACATAGGAATTTGAGTGATGCTTTTGAAACTGCCAGTGCATTGGAATAAAATACTTGTCTTTCTTCCCCGTTTTTACACACAGTAATGGATAACAATTCTAAAACTAGGTATCTGTTATTTGAGCAAGATAAAATATCCATTGGAAGAATTTAGGGGGACAAAATATGCTCACACAATCTGAATTTACCAGGTTCACTAGAGCTATTATTAACACTCTTTCAAAATTCTGTAAGACCACATAATAGTAGAATATCAGGATGGTTTATTTGAGAAGGACCTTTGAAAGCTCATCTAGTTCCAGCACCCCTGCCATGGAAAGGGACATCTTCCATTGGACAAGGTTGCCCAAAGCCCCATCCAACCTGCCCTTGAACACTTTCAGGCTGGATGAAGCATCCATACCTTCACAGGGCAACCAGTTCCAGTGCCTCATCACCCTCACTGAGAAAAATGTCTTCCTTACACCCCTAATTTACCCTTTTTCAGTTTGAAGCCATTTTCCCTTGTCCTTCCACTAAAGGCAGCTTTAAAGTGATTATACTGTGCTTTACTAGGATTTGCAGCCAGCCTGCTCTTCCGGGTTTAGAGTATAGGGAGTCACCTTGCAGGACCTCTTAAACTCTGCTTGCATTATGGATTCATACAAATTGTGTTTCGCTCCAGTTGTGTAAGCTGAATTTTATCCTCAGTAGCACTTGGGCTATTTCTAGTGTTCACTCCTATGGGAGCTCTGTCAAAAAGTAATTTCTGCTGCTTTCACACAGGAAAAAAAAACCCACCAAAACTTTTTCCTAAAAGGAAAACAGAAATGCTCAGGTAATACTAATGTTACTGTGGAAAAACCAAGGATGTTAAAAAAGATTTGCAGCCACCATGCTCTAGACCACTCGGCATCCCAGCTATATGCAAAGTTGACATTCTTCCCTTGGAAATAAGTCCTAACTTTTCTGACATATATTAAATGTTGACATATGGTAACAAAAGTATTGCCAGCAAGAGCAGTACCTGAATAATTCAACAACGGAGTCATGGCCAAAGAAGCTGAAAGAAGTTGTATTTAAAGTAGATGTTAAGGATGCGTTCTTGGAGTTTTTCCCACAGTGATGTCACCTGACACTATGCCCCTTGCTGTCTGCCAGCATGAATAAAAATAAACAGGGTACACTACTGCATTTATTTCAGCGATAAATAAGGTTACTTTGCCGATTTCTTAAGTAAGTTTGTGACTCTATCCAATACTTCTGGTGAGACTGATTGGGCAAAATATCTCCCAGAGGTAATGGTTGCTAATTGGATAAGATTAAATTTCTGATGGAGGACACAACTTTTGATTATTAGTTTGCCTATTAATTCAGAATTTCTGAGAAAAATGTGGGGTAATTTGAATGTTTGCAGTATGTATCTCTAGCATTTCACAAATGGTCAGTGCAGTGATAAAACTAAAAACTAATAGCAAAGTTAAAATGAAATATGATGGTTGAATAAGCGCATAAATTGTTTTCCTATAAATATATCTAAATACTCAAGAAATCAAGGGTTCTCTACATGATACATGGAGCTAGATGTGTCCTAAGTTAATTTGTAAGTTTGTTCTAACTATTTACTATATGAAAAAATAGTATTTATGACACCATCTCTATTTTGAAAGGCCTGGCTTAAAAAAATCATTGAATTCAGTGATAAGTTTTCTGATTTATTTTGAAATGTATTGTATTAGCTGCATGAACATTCTACTTACTGAGGCTAAAAGACAGCATTTCAAAATTCAGGATGAAAATCATCAACAGGTCTCATTTTGCCCAAAAACAAACTTGAATGGGATTTGTTCTCATTTCTGTCAGTCAGTATGCTACACAAGGGTATAGTCATGTGATATCAAGCAGATACTGCTTAAGAAGGTGTAAAAAAAAATGTGCCCTGTCACACATGCATGGGACCTGGTACCTTAAGAAATCTGTCTGATTATTGCCAAATGGACAAAAGGTTTATATATACACATACACTTATATATATATACATACATATATATATATATATATACACATACACACATATATATATATATACACACATACACACTGTACATACACAAACCATTCTAATCAAGCAGATGTCACCCATGCAGACTCACAGTCAGTATGTGATACACACCTAAAAATTAATCTTCCTTCTGTGAAAGAGAAATCTGAGAATGACATTTATTTTTGGTGAAGGTTCAGGCACTAGTGCACCTCTTGTCACTTCTCCTCTGTCTTGGAATGCAGCTTTGAAATGACAAACATAACGAGGCACTTACCTTGCACTGAAAAAAAATGGGGTTTAGATTTTTTTTTCCTAAGGAAATTTAATTTCTAAAATAAAGACTTCACAGATATAAAAACTTTTGAGGACCTTATCTCAAGCCTAGAGCTATAGATTTGGAATGATTAAAAGAGACTGCAGTCACAGAATCCCAGAGATCTTGAATTCATAATACAAAACAGCCTTTTGGCCTGTAGCATGATGTCTTCAATGCATCTATTTGTTGTTATTAGAGTGAACTGACAGTTTAGCCACTAAAGAAACACCTTCCTGTACACAGTCCTTTCATGACACACATCAGCTCAAACACTCTCCCACATGAGGTATATTTTTGTTTATGCAAAGCAGTTCTGGTAATGATTTAGTAACATACATTCCCAGAACATGACAAACAGGAAATCCAAGTGTAGCCATGTCCTAAAGTCCATGTTTAGGTGAAATATTAATGATCCTTTAGGCTGGTAGATCCTGGATCAAACTATTGAGTCCAACATTTTCAGTAGAAAGGTCAGCATTTCTCATGTTCACCAAACCCTGGGTTCGAAACTCTTTTAGTCCTCACTGCCCATGGTTTGCTCTTGAACAAAAAGGAATTACTTACTTCATAAGATCTGGTGGCTGTTGAAACAGTTCTCCTCTACAGTCCTGTGTACATGACTGGGAGAGGTATTGCCTACTGCTGACAGCCTGCAAAATAATTCATTTTCTGAGGCTGATGATGGACAAAGGGAAGGTAAGAATAAGATAAATTACTTAAAACTAGATAAAACTGAGGCTTATTTGGGAATGGATTACAAAACTGTGGCTATTTTTAAAGGAGGAAAATAGGTTTATTCATAGCATCATAGAACTGTTTTGGCTGAAAAAGACGTGCAGAGGCACACAAAGACAGCTAAGTTTCACAGAACTTACATGCTTTTCCTACCGCAAATGTAAAGAAGAATGGGAGCCAATTTTCCATTGGAAGAACATGGAGCAGAGTCAAAGAGATAAAAAATAACTTACCATTTGAGCTAGAGGGACGAGAAACATGTATCCCTGCACCACTTTAACAGCTCCCCAACAATATGTTTACCAAATAAAGCTATCAATCATGTACTTAGGCTAAAGGAATCATGCAATTTTGCTGGAACTCCAGGCAATAGCTTGAAATTGTGTTAAATTATTTATTCCCTAAAATTACTTCATGGATCCATCAGAAAAAAGCAAATGAAACTCTCCTTATCATGCATTTCCCTTAATTTCTCCAAGCAGACAGTAAGAGGCAATATTGCCATTTGTCCTCAAGCTTTCCTTGGGGGAAGATTTCCTCAGGGAAGAGACATTTTAGGCTATGGCAGAGGTACTGAAAGGAAACCCAGATAAGCAGCCCCAGCCCCAGTGGTTTCTGGCGATAGAGAATTCTCTCTGCAGCATTTAGCTGGTGGCTCTCCGGAGCCTTTCTCAGCCAAGTGGAACTGCACCTGCTTTCCATTGCAAATAACCACAAGAGCAAAGCCTCCCTGTTGCCAAGCTCTTAAACCTGTGTTTTTGTTCTCTAGTTCTGTGTAACACTAAATGGTCTATGTAACAGGAGCAATTCCTGTTGGTAATTACTTCTGTTCAAATTGGGTTTTGGGAAGCTCTCTTTTCCTAGGAGAAATCCTGCCACCCATGAGCAGAAACTTGAAATCTCTCTCCAGAGACTGCCTTGAGGTGTTACAGCTCTGCCTGTCAGCAGCCATCTCACTATTTTGAAGTGGCCTGGTCTAAACTGGATGCATATATATGAAGAAAGACTTTAAAATCATTATATTGGCAATCAGGGCCAAGGATATCTGTGCACTGAAAAACCCTGTGGTTTGTGTATTGGTGTTTCTCCTTTATTACTTTCCATG
Organism: Brachypodius melanocephalos; assembly: GCA_013398615.1. Taxonomy (NCBI): domain Eukaryota; kingdom Metazoa; phylum Chordata; class Aves; order Passeriformes; family Pycnonotidae; genus Brachypodius; species Brachypodius melanocephalos. Next base: position 8,269,154 of record VZSR01001685.1, on the reverse strand, counting down.
GCAGATCCATAAAAGTGGTGGCCTTCTGCCTGTCTTGTACAGCAATGGTGTATTTAGCAAACCTAGCATTTCCTAAATTGCTGCTCAAGTGATTAATATGTAATTAATCTTAACAAACAAACAAACAAACAAATAAAAAAAGCCCTCAGTGTCACTGCACCTAGAAGAGCTACTGGTCAATCTAGTGGTGGAAGACTGCTTTTTGAAAGCAAGGATACTATTCTTAAGCTGACAGGGAAGCACTCAGTTGTCACTGTAGTGCTTCTCAATTAAGCAACGTCACTGGAAATTGGTAAATTCACAGAACATTTCTACAAAGAGTGAGAATTATGAAACTGCAGATTTAAAAAATAGATGTAGTATTCAGCTTATTTTTTAGATTTTATAAGAAATACTGAAGACTGAGAAAGATGTGAGCAAGCTTGTAGGTTTCTCATGTGGTCTATGTACACTCAGTCTGGAGACTGTTCCCTTTTAACTTGGATCCTCTTCAGATTTAAGGTGCTATTTATTTACCTCAGCTAATATGCCAATACTAACTACCAGGACTGTCTTCTTCTCCATCTCACTCTCATAATCTCTGTATGCATAAAACATCAGAGACAATGTACTTGTTGAGTAGATGCTTTAATTTTGTCTCTTCACTATGTGAACAATTAAATTCTCAGTATTTTATTCCTCTTCCAACTTATTGTATTTGCAGTTTTCTATTCTTGTAGAAGAGTCATGTTTTGCACATGATCTACTTGAATTCAAATCCACTTTGACAAATGGCAGTGTTTTATTGTAAAGGATTTGTGAGCTTAAATTCACCATCTCAAATGTACCTTACTGAACTTTTAAATTTTCTTGGATAAGAAGTAACATGTTTTCTAGCAAAAAAAAAAAAAAAAAGCTGCAATGAAGTGTGCTGCAGAACTGATCATTATATCTGCCACAAAAAGCCAAATACCAGATTAGTTTTCTCCTTTATAAATCCTTTTTCTTTTAGTGCTAAACAAACTATCTTGACTTGTTTAGATATATACTAATGGAGCAACAGGTGACAACAGCTGAGAGCGCACTCCCTCCCACATTCAATCTAGTTTCATTAATAATGCAAGTTTATCTGAGGAAGCTGTTCCCAAGTACTCTACATGCTGCCAGCTCACTGAATTCATGTCTGCACTGCATAAATCAGTAAATTTCAAATAAGATGGAAAAAATATTGCTTATTTTTTGGAAGCGTTAGAATTTATCCCTCTAATAAAAAAATGAACACGTAAGATCTATTAGCAATTGTTAAGCAAAGATTATACTTTTGTATTCCAATGGAGATGTGGCATTTCTTATTGATTTAATGTTTTTCTATTAAAAATATAGAAGTGAAGTCAGAAGAAATAAGTGGTGAAACACAGAATCACAGAATCATTAAGACTGAAAAGACACCCAAGATCATCGAATCCACCACCACAGCATCTAAACCCCAGCACTGTCATATGCAGTCATTTCTTGAATATCTCCAGGGATGGTGACTCCACCACCTCCCTGCATAGCCTGTTCCAGTGCTTAACAATCTCCAGGTTAAAAATTCTTCCTGATGTCCAATCTGAACGTCCCTTTGCGCCACTCAAAACTATGTTCTCTAATCCTGTCACTCGTTGCCTGGGAGAAGAAGAGGCTGATCTGGCTACACCCTCCTTTCAGGTGGTTATAGAGAGTGGTATGTAGAGAGCCTCCTCTTCTCCAGGCTACACAATCTCTGCTCCCAGAGCTGCTTCCTCATATGACTCACTCTCTATACCCTTCACCAGCTCTGTTGCCCTTCTCTGGACATTCTCCAGCACCTCAGTGTCTTACTTGTAGTGAGGGAGCAACACTGAACACAGCACTCGAGGTGTGGCCTCACCAGTGCTGAATACTGAAACACAATCTCTGTCCTAGTCCTCCTGGTCACACTGTTTCTGGCACAAGCCAGGATGCCATTGGCCTTTCTGGCCACATGGGCACAGCTGCCTCATGTTCAGCCAGCTGCCAAGCAGAACCTCCAGGTCCTTTTCTGCCAGAGCAGATTTCCAGCTCCTCTGCCCCAAGCCTGTAATGCTGCATGGTGTTGTCACAGTCCATGAGAAGGATTTTAGCACTTGACCTTATTGAATCTCATACAAGTGGCCTTGGCCCATCCATACAGATCCTTATGTAGAGCCTTCCTGCCCCACCCACAGATTGACATTCCCACCCAGCTTAGTGTCATTTGCAAGCTTACTGAGGGTGCACCCAATTCCCTCATCCAGATCAACAGTGGAGATATTAAACAGGACTGGCCCCAACACTGAGCCCTGGGGAACACCACTAGTGACTGGATGACAGCTGGATTTAACTCCATTCACCACCACTCTCTGGGCCTGGCTGTCCAGCAAATTTTTAACCCAGTGAAGAGTGCAGCTGTCCAACCTTTCCAGCAGTATGCTGTGGGAAACAATGTCCAAGGCTTTGGTGAGGTCCAGTACATCAATACTGCAGCCTTTCCCTCATCCACTAGGTGGGTCACCTGGTCATAAAAGGAGACCAGACTGACCAAGAAGGACCTGCCTTTCCTAAACCCATGATGACTGGGCTTGATCCCCTGGTTGTCTTGTGCATTCTGCAAGATGGCACCCAGGATGATCTGTTCCATAACCTTCCCTGGCACCAAGGTCAGGCTGACAGGACTGTAGTTCCTTGAGTCCTTCTTCAAACCCTTCCTGTGGATGAACGTGGCACTGGCCAACCTCCAGTGGCCGGGGACCTCCCCCATGAACCAGAACTCATGCCAGATGAAGGAGGGATCCTCTGCCAGCTACCTCAGGCCCATCAGGTAGAAATACAACACGAATTTTATGTTACCCCTATTACAAACTCTTCACTACTACAACACTAACAACCTGTCAGAACCTTCACAACATTAAATATGACAAAAATAATATAAATCATCATGAGCTATTAAATACTCATCTAATAAGCATATATAGAGAGGTTTACATGATCAAATGTTGCCATTGCATTGTGGAGGTGCCTTGTTATTTACACTTTTCCAGTACTATCATGAAGCCTTTTATATCCTCCATTTAAATCCATACTGCCTGGATACATTTTTTCATGCAAGTTTTGAATACTCTCTCATTCTGGAAAGCATTATAGACAAGCCACCCAGCAGGGAATTGTGCTATCTTCTAAGGATAACTCACCTAAACATATTTCTACTAAAATTTATTTAGTATTTTTCAGTCAAACTGTTGCCTGATTTGTGACAATCTTCCAAGCCAAATAACATTTAGAGAATGAGAAAGCGACTATGTACTACACAAGTTCAATCTTCAGATTTACAATATGTTTCTATGGTTTTAAACTGATAACTTTTATTATCTTTTTAAGGTTGCTGAAATCTTGCTCCATATAGAATACATTTTTTAATTTCAAATATATCATAGAATAACCATTACAACATCTGTAAAGTCTCACTTAAGGAATTGTTCCAAAGCTGTTGAGAGGTGAAAAGTGGAATCTTAAAATACTCTCAAGCTGGGGAGGTCATTCTGCTTCTGAAGGCTGGTAGTTTAGCTCAAGGTTTTATCTTGACAATAACATGCACTTCTCCAGTCTTTTGCTGTCTTTTTCCTTTTTATTTGGAAAATCAGGACAGCAGTTTTGTATGCCAAGGTAATTAAATGTAACTGTGTGCTATGATTGTAAATTTATAAAATAGGTAATAAATCAGGTGATAAAAGAGTAATACACCTCCAATTCTGTTGCATAAATCTACGCTTCACATGCTTTTTCATTCCATTCTGGTACACCTCATTCCCAAACTGAACTGAAAGATATTTTTCCAGACTAGACACAGAGAATACAATGACAAAGCATGGTAAAGCAGTTCCAATTTGCAGAGGACAGTCTGTTTACAATTCCTCAATGGTTGCTACTGACTATCAGCAGCAAGTCTAGCTTAAAAAATTTTCTGTTGAACCAAATAAACTACAGATGGATCCTGCTGAGTCCATTAATCCATTGTCACAACACACTGATGCACCTTAGGTTTCTTTTTAAAGATGTAATAACTATTTAATAGGTGCATAACCCACAATGATTCTATCCTTCTTCTAAAAGAGTATTTCTAAAATTTTAAGCTGCTTACTGGTTACATGAAGGAAGTGTCTTTTCTCTTTGTCCTAGTGAAAACAAGCAAAAATCACCCAACCCTAAAAGAGATTTTGTGATAGAAGGTACATGTGCCATTTTTAATGTTTCCTCTCATCTACATGAGAAATAAGATCAAGTCCTTAAAAATTATTAAAACCTGTGTATTTTAACCAGCAGCCTTTATAACAGTCTCAGAAAAATTTGAAGCAGTACAACAAAGGAAGAGAGAAAAAAAACCTATCCACCTGCCTAACCCACCCAGCAATGATACAGAATTCCATACTCAGAACTTGGTAGTCTCAGAAATTTTAAATTAACAGCTGTCACTGTCCAGTTTTAAAAGAGAAAAAGAGTGGGGGAGAACACTGAAAACATTCTCTTTTATATTTTTCCTTTTCTTTGTTCAAAACAGATTTTATGGTCTACCTGAGCTACCGTTGAGGGACCTGAGCCCCCAGAAGAACACCCATTAAAGCAGGCAGAGGAAAGATGAGAGGAGCTGTGGAAGAGAACTCAACAGCAGGAGAGGCACACTAGACAGATGCCAGCTGAACTGCAGCAAGGGAAAGAGGGGAGAAACCCCCAACGCATTCCCAGAATACCAAGGTGATATCTTTGGTTCTGAAACAACCAGCTCATGGGAAGAACCATGGACACAAGGTAGCCTTAATGGGGAATGTTGGAATGTCCTAATGCCAAATGCTAAAGTCTGTGATGTTATAAACTCCCAAAGCAGAGCAAAGGGATCACTGCAGGAGTTTTGCTGGAGTAAAGCTGTTTTAAAATGGAATCTGTGTAATGTTTATGGGGATTGTAATTTTCCAATTTGTAGTTGAACTATGTTATACATAATAGTTTTGGAAAGCAAAAAAGGCTTCAGTCAAATTGCAAGTTCCTGTAATCTAAGTGTTAATTGACCTTATACATATCATAAGCTTTGAGGCTTCTTCATCTGATGTCTGATCATTCATTTTACATATTTAGGTCACACTGGAAATGAAGTATTTTGGATTTTTGCTTTACAGTGCTACTAATTTTGAAAGATATTAGTTAAAAGCTGGGGTTACCCGTTTATCACTAAGTTTTGAGAAAAATGCCATTAAATGAAAGCAGCAGTTGGTTCTCACTGCATTTTTCATGGATGTAGAAGCATAAACATCTGCTTTTGTGTCTTTTTTCCCCCAAGTTTCTCTAGGCTTGAAAAATAGTTATGCACCATAAATATCACTCTATGAGTCATTTACTTAAGTGAACAGCTGCCTGCTAATTAGCCAAATGCTCTCCATTTTAAATCATACAGTTAAATGAACACACTGCAACAGGCACAAGAATGAAGTGCAGGAACTTTACTGAAAGGATGAAATGGCAGAAATTTGTTATTTCCGTGTCAGCAAACAGAGGTCATTTCCTCATTCTGTATCTATGGATGGAGAGATGTAACGATCATTTGCAGTAGATTGTGGCTCTGAATATAGAAAACCAGGCAAACACTACAGAGCCTTAGTCAAATATAAGAAATGATACAGCTCTTAGACCACCACTGTTTTCTGCCAGTTTAGTAACGCTAGCTTTTCTTTTTCTCACGGAACTGCTGAACAGTGCTAATATCTGAGGAGCTAGATTGATAGGTAATAGTAAGGATGGCTGCTCATGTTCATGGGAATCTCTTCTGTTCTACAGTGATCTATAGAAAGAAAATCAAATCTAGACAAAAATGGAGCAGGCATGCCATCTTGGAAGAAGCCAAACCAAAGCAAACCAAAGGAAAGCATCTTTTTGTCTTGACCGTTCTTGCCCATTATCGATACTTGTTTTCCTGTTAGCATGATTGTTGGCAAAGGTAAATAATTGTGTGAACCAGGACTTCCCTTTGAGCCTCATATCCTGCCTTCTGAAACAGAGATTCTTTTAATCTTAAATACAACAAAACCCCAACACAAATCCACAGTTCTCAAATTAAACTCAAGTGGCTGAAACAACCCCATGTGCATATTGAGAACAAAGCATCTGACCATAACTAATGAAACAAAGGTCCACCTTTGAAGGTCACTAAGCTTCGGGCATGCTTTTATAAAGCTACACTGGGATAGAATTTAAAGAATTTTTCATCATCTATTTGAATCTTTCAGCAATCAAGAAAAGTCAGTTGACATAGGAGCTAAGAAAGTCAAGCCACAGGATCCAAAAAACGAAGATTTGAAATCCTGGCTGAAGTTTTTCATAAATTCTCAATTCAAATTAAACCTGATGCGAAAACCCAAGAAACGCAACTCCAACAACCAACAAAACAAACAACCCAATCAACCAACCAACCAAGCAACCAAGGCAAAATACTCAGGTAATTATTTCTTCCTGAGAAACTCTGTATGTCACAAAAAACTGACATACCTTAGAGGGAGGGCTACTGTGTTGTAGGACACATTATGATTTTTACTAGGAAGAAAATGCACACATACATTCTTGTTCTCTGTTCATTAAAACTGAGAGGAACGCCTGAACAGTTAGCCAGGTCTGCAATATCATTACAACAGTGACCTCCAGTGAAAGATAACCGTAAAAGGAATCACTCACTGAAAGGATAGCCACTATGAGGGGCTTAAAAAATTTAACTGCTTTACAATATTTGTGATAATTCTATTTTATTTCAAAAATATTCAATAAAGATAGAAGATCTTAATGAACAAGTCCAGTATTCTACACTTTGCTTGAAACATCAAAATAATTTCTGAAATGGTGTGCATTGAAAATAGAAGTGTATGAGATATGATTATTTGCAGAAGAAAAAGATCAATCACCCTCCAAATCCTTTAAAATCCTACATTCATAATGATAATGAAAAAATCCCCAGGAGCTAGAGGTACTCTGTGTATCAGAATCTAATGTCTTATTCCAAATGACATGATGTTACTGGGTTTTTTTTTGTTTTCTCATTAGTGCATCACAATCAGGGGCTTAAAGTGACAAAAAATTAAGTATACCTGACTTCTTAATGTTTTAACAATTTTACAGTGATTCACCCACTCATCCAGTCACATAGTCCTGTGAAATCTCTCCAGCAAACCTGGCAAAACAAAAATAAAAAATCCACTCCCCAAACACACAGGCTAGAAATCCACAGATGTCCACAGATCCTGCTGATTTCTATTTCAAATGTAGTCTATGCCATCACTGAATTTTAGATTTATAGCTGCTATTCTGTACTTTTGTGAGATGTAAATGACTTCTTGAGGCTTGAAGCCTATGAAAAGGAATGACAAGTGGACAAACAAATTCTGCTGTAATCTGTGCTGCTGCTTTAAGGAAGGTGCTTTGCTCCTTACATTCTGCTTTCATCCGTATTTGCAAAAGAGTGAATATACCTTAGTAGCTAAAAAGATTTTATCTCAAAATAATGAATACTCAGAAATTGAAAAGCTTTGCACGAAACCTGAACTGTTTTACAAAGGAGGCAGAGGGCAAAATCTGTTATTAAAAGATGCAGATGCCATCTGTTCATTGGGAAACTAAACTGCATCATTCACCTAGTATGTCCCTCTTCTTGCCAATACTCATGATTCAAACAGAAGTCACATATTTTTGAAAAAAAAATTCACATGGAGAACAAACACTTACTTTTTAAGTACAGGCATCAAATCTTCTTACCAGAGCCCTCAAGAAGGCCCTCTGCAACAAAAAGTGATCCAGTTCCCATAAACCATATCTTTCTGAATCAAGCTTTCACCTGACCAGCAAACCCCTTCTTGCTCTAATGACAACGCCACCTGCCAAATAGGCAAATTCCTTTAGGGATGTAAGAGCCACAGGTACAGCTGGGGCAGGATTCGAGTGCATTAAGATTACCTATTTGAGGTCTGTCTTCTTGTGATGGACTTAGACCCAACTGTGAAGAGAACAGTAACAGAAAACAGCATACAGGAAACAAGAAAAGTTTCAGGCAAGGGTGTAGCTCTGGTCTGTATGTTTTGGGACTTTGAAAATCTTTCTCAGGGAATTTTCTGTAAACAGGACAGATGTTTACGTTCTTTCCTAAGGAGGGATCTTTTTGATGTCCCTCTGGTTTGACTAATGTGGTTGAAAGGGTTTGCCTTTTTTTCACCAATCAATTAGTCTCTGTACAATGGTATAAAAGCAAGTGCTCCAAAAATAAAGGCGGAGTCAGATATTCAACCTTCTAATGAACACCGTGTTGTCTGTGTTGTCCAAGAGCGACACAAGGGAAAAGGACCAAACATTTTGGATATTTACAGAGGGGATTGTAAGTATTCATGTTTATGAAACCTACCTCAACTGTGTGTCAGAAATCTGGGCACATCCAAATGCATTTTTAGCTTAAACTTTCTTGTCTGTGCACAGAAGAAAGACATCAATGTCCAAAGAGACACGCTAAAGCTAAAGAATGGCAATACATTTAAAAAAAGAATGCAAGCATCCAAAACTTCAACGGTTACAACAGAAAATTGCAAAACGTAGTCAAAATTCTCAGCATACACAGTCAATTTAAATCAACTGTTTCTTTTACAGAAGAATAAATAACAAGACAAGAAGTAGAAAATTGACTTTAGATGGATAGCTTCATTATTTCTACAAAGTAGAACTATGTCTCTTTCATCTTACACATCCTAAAAATGCAGAACTTGGTCTGAAATGCTTCTCTCCCCAGCGTTTAGGGACAGTTAGGTTTTCCCTCCTTGTTTAGAACGCTCAAACTGACTCAAAGCCACTTTGAATTTCTGTGCATTACTTTCGTGTCAGGAAGACACATAGCCCAGAGCAAATGGAAAATCAGTCAAGATGTTTGGAAACACAGGTTCTGCAGTGGTGAAATGAAATTAATTTGTATTCCCATATTAGGGGGCAGGAAAATCAAGTGTAACTTGCCTTTCTCATTCTCTCCTTTTCTCACTCTCAAACATTAAATGTGTTGTTTTACTTGCTAGAATAAGACAGCTGCGCTTTTTGCTGACAGGCTCAAACTGAAATTAAAAAGCCTATGAGAGGATTAAAGTGTTTGTAGCAAGACCACCACATGAACTGTGTGCTCAGAGACAGAGCAGTGCCAAAGATTTTCCATCTGCTTGTACAAAACCAAAAGCAAAGTTTACAACATCACCTCGGTCTTTGGCTTTGCATCTCTTCCGTGTGGGTGTTTTACTGTGCTAGATGTTGGAAAAGGATGTAATTAATTTAAAAGACTTTAGCATTGTCTCACCAGCGCAGGTGAATTAAACTTGGATGGCAGAGAACAGTTACCATCCTCAGCTGTTTGCTCTACTTCTCTTCAACGAGTTGCCATTAACACTGCATGGATGGGCAAACCACACATGAAGCATATCCTGAAACCATCACAGTTAACAGCCTCAGGCTGCTTTCAGGCAAACAAAAATTGATTCTGGGCTGTAAAACAAGCAGCAGGAGATGCTTAACAAAAAGCTCAGTAGTTTATACAGTGTGACTGCTCAGGAGAGTTGCTTAATCAAACATGTCAAAAAACCATCCCAGCCCAACCACAAAATTGATCTAGGAAGCCGACACTGGAAAATCATGCAAGTGCTAACCAATCCTTTTTCAGCAACGTTGTTGCATACTTTTGCAATTAATGCAGGTATTTCTGTTAATTTTCTGTTTTGCAAATGAAGAGAAAAAAAAAAAAAAAAGATGACATGTCTGTAAGAGTCTACTGAGAGGGTACAGCTCCTCCAGGGAGTGTTTACTCCTTTCTAAGACAGTTAGCTGAGACATGGAATTACTTCCCAAACTACAACCATTTCTTGATAACAAAGCAAGACTAGTGATGTTCTCAGACAAGGCACCTAACTTTTTAAAACATTCAGTTGGCTGTGTCCTACACTGAGCACTTCTCTTCTGATTCAAGTTTCTCCTTACCATGTATCTCATCTTTTCTCAGACAGGAAAAAAAAAAAAAAAGGAATGATAAAGGCATTTCTGCCTCTTTATCCTAGATTGCTACCTGTCTACTGAATACGACATGAGAAAGATTTTCCTAATGCTTAGCCTATATTTTTCCTCCTTTAATGCTATCATACACTCTTAATTACACTCCCACTTTCTTCTGTGCTAAGTAGATCCACTGTTACTATTCATGGAGCTTAGAAGAGATATTTCCAAGTCTATGAACAGCAAAAAGACCTTGCTCTTGCATTTGATAAATGTGTAGATAACATGCAAGAACAAAAGGAAATAACAAGCTTCTGGAGACATACCTGGCTTTGCCTTGTAGATCAACCATATGATTCATTTAAATCTCAAGTGTTCTCTGCAGGATTGGCAGGATACCATACACAACTAAGGTAAAACTAGAACTTCAAAGATAGTCTATTCAGCCTGGTAGTTCTTACTGCTGTGCATGAGTTACTTATTTCCTATGGAAATTCATATTTGTGGATTGTAATTAGCAGCAACACAAAATGTGTGCTGGAAATGATGTCAAAATGCATTTTCTCAGGAAAAAAAAGATTCAAGTTCTAGCTTTAGAATTTAAAAAAATCACTGGGAAAATTATCTCTAAACCAAAATATTGATGTACTAAAATGATTTATGTTGGGTGAGGACCCACACACTACCTTTGGATAGATTTTTTGTTAAAATTATTTTTCTCACCACATAACTTTTTTTTTTTTTTTTGAACAGAGGAATAAGAGGAAGCTGCCATGCAGCCCAAGTTTGATAATTTTTAAATTCTAGGCAGACACAATTATTCTGTTCTCACCTCCAAATACTTCACTAGGTGCCAGTATTCTAAGGTCATACAACATATGAGAAACCAAAAATCCTTCTAAGAAAATTCAAATTGGAATAAATATCCAAAAAGACAAAGAACTTTTTTTTGCCACTTCTCTTCCATAACGTTATTTTCTTTTAACACTAAAACTCCATGGAGTTATTACCATTTCCAAAAGATATGAAGCAAAGTTTATCTATCACAGAGGCTAAAAACAATTTTCTCATGAACTTTACTATGGTGAGGAATATAAATTAGAAGTAAAGGTCAATGAAGAAGACCAAGTAAGATCTGATATTTTATGAAAAAAAACTAAAGTCTCACATGGTTTGTGGAAATGATGGTGCATAAGGAAAAACCACATGAAGTCTCTGAAAGAAAAATTATACTGATTTCTAAAGGAAAAAGAGGATTTTGTCAAGTAAAGTAATGATGCGAATAAGTTACACTCATGCATTCCCTATTACCACTTGGTTTTGAATTGAGCACTCTGTTAATTTACGCAAAATCCTGTAATGTTTGATAAATGTGAAAAATCAGCTTATCCAGGCTGATTAATACTCTGATTTTCTAAATTGTATGGTCTTTGCAATAGAGGCATTTGTAGCCTCTACATTTTTACAGTAGCTTGTACCATAGAGTCCTGACTGATTAAGGCATCTGGGTATTTGAAATAAGCTGATAAAAAGTTATCAATACAAGGTTGAGATGTTTTAAAAAATACACACCAAGACTGTTTTTTTCTCTTTTTTTTTTTTTTTTGCAGATAGAGCATCTCACTTTTTTTGTGAAGGGAAGGAGAAACCAAAAAATGTTTTCAGACACTTAATATCATATTTTGCAATATTAACTCAAATGTCACCTTAGACATTCATAATATTGGCAGTTATTTCATTAAAATTCATGAGCTTTCTTTAAAGTTGAATGGATTTTTCATACATTTTGAGAAATGAAAGTGAAAAATCCATACTAAGTATACAGATATTCATCATAAGATTAAATAGGGAAAAAGAAGGGGGGAGAGCCAGATTAAAAAAAAAAGAAATGAAAAAGAGATTTAATTGCACCACAAATGTACTTTATTATTGTACTCAGCCCCAAAATAAGGAAGAGAACATTCTACCAGAAAACACAGTATATACTGTAACAAATTAGGTTTTAAGTTACATGAAGGAGAAAAAAAAGCCTCAAACGTGCATAATTTGTAAGAGTTTCTTCTCTCTTAATTATAGATATTTGATGTGACAGTAAATGATTAAGAGGACCAGACTGTCAGTTTTCATTAGCACACACTTAAACAAGATGACAACAAGTAGCTTTGAAGAAATTGTTAAAAGAAGGGGCATCTTTACAAGAAATCCCTTGCTGCTGCAACATGGAAATTCTCTGAATTCCTCTCCATGTCAGTGCTGAAGATTAACACTCAGAAAAACGAGAAAAATATCAGAAAAAGGGCAAAGGGGGACAAATGAGCACAAAGCAGGTACTGATTGTCAGTCCACAATGACTTGAGAGGGAAATCCATGGATCCACACTTCTTATGTATCTTTACTTCAGGGAATGCACATGATCAGGTGTTTCCAGAAATATCTATTTTCCTATCTTGATTTTGATACTTATTCTGTGATAGAGCTTGGTATCTAAGGAAACTGGAGATGGATATTATGAAAAACTAGGATCTAAATTTTTCCTCTATTTCAGTCTTCTGTATCCATGAGGCACTAACAGCCAAGGGATTGTGTAAGTGAGAATTAAAGAGTCAAGACATGGTGAAACACCTAAAAAATGTGAAGTGCAATTTAAAAGCTGAAACACTGGCTGGGCTGAGCCACACAGCCTCACAGAACTGGCTTTACAGCACTGGCTGACACTGGTTTAACAGCACCTGTGTTCACACAGGGTTTTCAGAGATGGAAAACAACCTCACTATGGCATCGCTCTTTCCACTGAACCATGAAGTCTCCACACTGATGTTGGACATTGCATTTCTTGGTCTTGTTATTTGCTCTTGAAGCCTGTCAGTGACAGGTTCTTTAGTGTTTCTCTGATTCACCTACTGAAATAGAACAACCACCCCCAAAATCAAATCAAATGTATTTGTTTACATTAAGATTTTGTAACTATGTGTCAATTCTACCATCTACTGTGTAATCACTCCTATGGATTTTGCTCACTGTCCTCAAAGCAGTGATTCAGGAAAAGGTTTTGCCTGAAATGTCTTAATCTTACTAATTAATTCCTGCAAAAGGTAAACATTGTCTTTCTCAACTGAGGTGTTACACAAAGGAAAGCATTCTCCTTCATGCATTAAATGGCATACCAAATAAGTGCTCTAGTTAAAACTTAATAGTTTTTGAAGAAGTTGCAGTATTTTTGTTCACCTGCAGTGCTTGTTCTGTCTGCCTGTGTTTTCAGAATTAAAATTATCATGCTGTCAGCTTTGATCACTGCGGATGTTTTTGAGGTTTTGCTCTTCCCTGGAATGCAAACTTATATGAATTGCATTTAGTCATAATAATGCCTCGGCAATTTCTCTACCAGTTGAAATAGACAATTTAGGCAGCATGTAAAATTTAAATCCTTTATGCTCCCTTCACTTTTTCCAAAGGGTGTCCAAAGCCTCTCCCTTGTATATTAGAACAGTCATTTCAAACAGTGTTTCCTAATGAGAAGGCTCTATGATAGCAATCTTTGTGTGATAGAGAGATGCAGCTTTAAGTAAAAATAAAATAAATTATTTGCTGTAAGCTTTCGTTTGAGCAACTTGCATATTTAGACATTCAAGAGGAAAGAAAACACACAGTCCTAGCATTGTTACCCACACAGCCTAGATTAATTTCCTTAAAATTAATTAGCTATATGTCACAGTTATGTAACAAGAATTACATGTTCCAGACTTCCCCAGTCTTAAAAACAAGAGGTAAAAAGGAAGAAAAAAACCCCTAAACTCCAAACCAGGAGCCATAGCCATTCCTTGATATTCATCTTGTAGTTTCTTAGCTGACATCTCTTTCACAGTCCAAGCAACACATCTTACCACTTGCTATTTAGCTCACTTAAGTTTTGCAATATATTCTTGCCTATGCTGGTACTTCCATGGGCAGCATCAGTCCTCACCAATACAAATGAGATTATCTTCAAAACAGCAGTGCCACAAAAGAAACTTTAAAAGACTGGGGTATTTCCAGTATTTTCATCCAGGAAATCTGTTGAAGAGCAAGGAAAAAACCTCATCTAACATTCTGATGTTTTGTCATTTTGACAATAAAGTGCCCAAAACTAAACACAAGGAATACTGGTTTCATTATTACCACAACTGGAATAGCCCATGCCCTGATGGAGCTCTGTGAAGTATTGATTCTGCACACCTCCTGTTCCTTTGGATCTGGCTGTGATGCATTTGCAATGTTGTGTGTAAGTGGCACTGAGCACAGACTATCAGAGCAGGCAGGAAGAGCAGCAGGAGAAAGCTGAGACACAGCACGGCTCCTAATTTGTGTAGTAGCTCCATCTACCCGAGTGGAGTTTCCTTGTAAAGAACCCCTGCTTGGAAAATGTTCTGTGCAGTTTTGGAAAACAATACTCAGTGCCTGTGATGAATACTTGTAAGCCAGGGACTTGTCAGAGTCTAGGGAAAGAGCTACTGCAGCTTAATGTTATTGTGCACATCATTATCACCCACGCAAACCTTTTGATGGATGGATGAATAATTCCCATGTGTGGGAAAGTAACACCAAGTGATGGATTTCACCAGCATAAATATCACCAGTAATTACTTGAAACTGGTATGGGAAGAAGGAAAAAAAAAAAAGGAAAAGAAAAAGCAAAAATAAAAAAAGGAGTACAGTGAACACTTTCATTTGGAAATACATTCATTTTTAGGTAAGTGGTTCTAATGGAGAGTTTTATATATCATGACATTAGAGAGCTTTCAGAATGGCACAAAGTGTTTTACCTTTACTAGGATAGAGAAAGGGATGCATAAATGATGAAACAACTTTCAAAGAAGGACAGTGAAGAATATTTTCAGTATAGTTGTCCATCTGTTTTGCTAATACAGGTTAAAAATACTCTTGTGTAGTATGATCTTCACATAAATGATACAATTAAGTTTTTCCCTCACAAATTATACAATTAAGTTCTTCATACTCAGTATTTGGCTAGCAAACATTTAACATCATTATAGCTAAAATCAGTTTTCCTCATAACCAATACAGTAAATGACAACTATAATACAGCACAGCCCAGTTCCTGAAAAGAAAGCACAGAGAGCTCTTATTACAGAAGAAGAGCCACTGATATTCCTAATAAACAACCAAATTATTCCTATTTTTCTTTAAAAATAGAGCATTTTCAAGAGGACTAAGACATACACTGCTGCTCCTCTAGCCCAAGTAATTTAAAATCTTCTTGGTATGTATCACACATTGTAAGAAACATCAAATTAACCCATACCATGTTTCTTGAGCTTTGCCAATACATTTCTGGTCTCTTTGCATGTTGTAGTACAAAATATCCCTGTAAATACCTTATTTTTCTACCATGAAATGCTCTACTTGCAGATACCAGAAAATTACAAAATGACCAGACAGAAAATGCAAACAAACACCCAAATTGCTGATGGAGCATTTCTGTGTCACTGAAGCAGAAATGCGATTTGTAAAGACAGAAAGAGAAAGAGTTGGTAAATCCAGAACAATACTGGGGCAAGTCTCCTACAGGGGATATTAAGCAGGCTATTCAATGAATGGCTAAATCATAAAACCATCACAGTAGACCAAATTGGCTTGAGGAAGACTTTAAAAGCCTTTATTTGAAAGATGGGTATGTAAGGCATCTAAATGGCTTTTAGAAACATGAAGTTCTTTATCTGTCTATACACATAAGTGTATGCATATAAGTCATAGAAAGAAGGAAACAAAATCATGTTTAGCTACTTGATGTAAAATTAAAGAAACATGTACCTGATGTTCTGCAGTTTCGTATTTTTAAAGGTCTTATTTTGGTATGAAATCAGAGTATTGGACCAACAAGCCAAGTCTTAGAAACTGCAGGGAACTTAACTCATAGATGCTAAATGGCACATACTCTTAAATAATTGTTAGAAGTTCATGAATAAATAAATAAGAGCATCATGACACTGTTTAGGTTGTACAAGTATTCTATTCTATTCTATTCTATTCTATTCTATTCTATTCTATTCTATTCTATTCTATTCTATTCTATTCTATTCTATTCCATTCTATTCCATTCTATTCTATTCCTATTCCTATTCCTATTCCTATTCCTATTCCTATTCCTATTCCTATTCCTATTCCTATTCCTATTCCATTTATAAGATTAAACATTCCCCATTGACTTCATGCTCCTTCTCATGTAATCTATGTAGCATCTGTGTCCTTTCCAAAAAAAACCCCAAACCTGCCCCAAAAATAAAATACAAGAACAGCTCTGGGACAGGGCCAAGGCTATTTTCAAGTCAGCTATGATGTATATGGAAGACAGTACATAACTATACATATGATTCTTTGGCCTTATACTGAGTACACATATTAGCCAAAAAATTAAATTACGTTAGGTATTAAATTATGAGTCTTGGGAATGCTTTAAGGTATGCACTGAAAGGTATGAACTCCCTTTGGAAGAACATAGGCCATATAGGATGATCTGTACATGCAGCTCCTTGTTGCACAGATGGCTTTTAGACCCTGTCTTCTGGGAAAAGATGTTTGAAGGTACAATTTCCACAGGCTCATAAATTCCACTGAATTTATCTGGTTTTTTTTTAGCTGAAGGCTGTAATTTTATTATGTAGCACTTCCAAATTATTTACAGCAATTTCGTGAATACTGAAACTCCACCCCTGCCTTGCTTCTTTTTCCATAGACACATCTCTTGCATTTATTTGCTGTCCTTAAAAAGGTGAAGGCCTTTGAGCTTAAGACAGATGGAAAGGCCTATTTAGTTTCCAAATGTTCTTCTGAGAAGACAATTTCAGATAGTGAAGGGGAATTACATATGGCCAGACTTAAACTGTAACAAGTTACTGACTCCACTGAAAACATTATTTCAAATCATACCATATGGATGCTCATATTTTCAAAACAAATCCATTATTTGTATCTTTTGGGGCAAGCAGAGAGAAAGCGATCTTTAATTATATCATATATTACAATTATTATTGTTTGAATAATCCAAAAGTGGGTATATTAGAGAATGAGAAATCAAAGTCTCAGTTTTCCATTTTGGATTAGCAGAACTGTGTTTTCTGCTATAATTGTGGCTTTTTGAGACTTCATTTATAACCCAAAATGCACTCAGGGACAGAAAATACATATTAACACACACACATGCTCCCTTTTTCTTTGTGCTATATTTGTACTTACAGAGTAAGTGGCAAGCAGTAGAAGCAACACCTACAGAATGTGGCGAACAACAAAAACATGGCTTAAGATTCTGATAGCAAATAAGTCCTGTCATTTGTTTTGGGATTTGTATTCTGATGATTGCTGTATTCTGTTAATTTCCTTTTTGACCATCAGATGTCTGTCTCTCCTTATTAAAGGTTCACTGCATTTGCATTCTCTTCTTCCACTCTTAGGTGAAAAAAAAAGAAGCATTTTTTTCCACTCACCTCTCTGATTTTAGTCAGCTCCCCAAAGATATACACACTACTTGCGC
The DNA here is from genome assembly GCA_013398615.1 of Brachypodius melanocephalos. Lineage (NCBI taxonomy): Eukaryota > Metazoa > Chordata > Aves > Passeriformes > Pycnonotidae > Brachypodius > Brachypodius melanocephalos. The sequence continues at coordinate 8,251,576 of VZSR01001685.1, read as the reverse complement.
ATTTTTAATCATCTTAGCCCTACTGCTCCAGAATAAAACACATATGTGCAATATCTCATAGATCACAGATTCTTCCTTGTGTGGCTTGGTTTCAAACTAAAAGGCAGACGTGGTAATCTTTCTGTTCTCCCCGTGGATCTGGTCAAAGAAACTGCAAAACCAGGTACCTCTATGAAACACTTCCACAGTAGAGTTTCAGTTGCTATCTATGGACACCTGAGATTTCCTGTGCAATTCCTCAGACCCAGCTCCACAGTGTTTCAAATGTCCGGCTCTGTCCTGCATAGTTGGAAAAGTTTCATTATTTTAAGTCTGATTGAGCTCATGGAATTACAATTGCTGTATGTTTTAGCTGACTCCTAGCCATCCTAAAGTTACCTTTGTATAATATGACAGAAAGAAAATGTGCTAGTACTAAACTAAAGAGGGCAAAAGTAGGCATCTGTATACAGGCTCTTCATTAAGGTAATTAAATTGGCTTAAACCCAATGCAAGTTAGGGCAAAAATCTTTCCTTTAGAGGCAAGATCTAAATCAGCTCCAGCATTACAGTATATAATAAAGATAGAAACCTCAAACTAGCAGACTACCACAGATGGTTTCACCTTCATTTTCCACATTCTGCTCCCAAGCCAAGAGTTACATGAAAAAAAATGAAACAAAATACAAAATTATGCATACTTTTGACAGCAGTACAGAATTGAAATCTCTGTACCCCCTCTGACCTTCCTGAAATGGAAATGCCCTGAAGGACAGAGAGGAATTTATTCTGGTATTATTTGCCAGTCCATTCCAGAGAAAACAGACTGCCTTTCACCCTGGGCTGAGGTACCAGGTTCCTATGTGACCCTTCCTATGTGCCTACATTTATCCTCTGCAAAGCTTGTCTCTCAATTTATAGACCTTTAAAAAAATGGAATAATGACACTAATCCACCCATTTAAGGGTCTCTAAAGAAAATTAGTTATTGCTTTTATTTTTCTACAATCTTGTTGAGATTTCTGATTCTCTTTCAGGCTTTTTTTTCTTCCTGTTTTTTAAAATTTAGTTTTTAAAAAGGAAATCTGACATTTAAATTTTACATCAGGTATTGATTGAATCGGAAGAATGTTACAAAATTAATGAACAGAATTGAATATTACTTCAAGAAGCAGGAAAATTAGAAAAGCAGGCTAAAGAAACAATTTAAGTTGTGACTCCAATGGGGTCGTTAATGATTTAAATTAGCTTGGCAAAGGAATTTGAGACAGAAAATCAATGCTTTGATGTTTTTTAATCACAGTAAACAGTATTTGTATCTCAAGCTGCACAGTTAAAAGCAAGCTTGCAGAAATTAGACCACTGGGCCCAGGGTAGAAGAGCATTTTAAAGTAATTTTTAAAGTATAACTTAAATTACATTAAGGGATAGAAGTAATTTGTGCTCTGTACTTTCAAATGGAAAAGTCACACTGGCCTAAGCTCCTGATGCTATCTCATCTGAAAATGACAATATATTTTGCTTTAATACTCTTTTCCCTTGCTTCAGAGGTTGACAGGCTGATAAGTTGAGTGTCACTGGCAATTCAGCACAAGAAAATTTCTCTGCAAACAAGTCAAAATGAGTTTCTTTATCTCTTCCCTCCTGAATAGAGATTTATAACAATTGGGTGGCCTTCCAGTACGTTTCAGTGGTTCTAATAACAAAGTCATCAGAACAAACTACTGTAGATTTCAAAAAATACTTACATTAAAGTACTTCAGGGAGCTAATCTACATGCACTCTCTCTCATTCTTTCAGAGGTTAGGGTTTTCTAAAAAGTTTTTTAAAAGTAATTTTAAAGTAATTGAAACCAACACTAAGGGTTTCTCGGTGATTATTGGATGGCAGTTGCTTTTAATGTGACTTATGCACTGTACAATGATCCTAAGATTTACACCATAATTAATTCATTAATTTTAATGCCACAAAAGCATGGCAGGAATTATCCAGTGAAAGCATTATTTTGCCTTTTTCACATACAGAATAGTTATAGGTGGATCAAGAAGTATTACTATTTTAACATATTAGTAAGTTTATTATAATCAGATGTCAAACTCACAACTAAAGCTGAAAGTGATTTCAGTTATCACTGAAAAGCCAAGAAAAATATGCTGTAAGTTTTAATAAAAGGATGCACATGTATGTACTCAGCTACACAATGCTTACAAGCACCACCATCACTGTATTGAAAAATTCCCATATTAACATTTCATCCTCTTTGGACTGACAAAAATAGAAGGGGATGTTTCTATTCAGAAATTGAAAAAGATAACGTAGAGGCAGTTCAGGGTTTATTGACAAAAGTAATTCATAGGTGTAAAACCGGAATAGCAATTTGTAAATATAGACTACATGTTAGCAATATTCACTACTTTTCGTGAATCAACAACAGCAGTGCTTTCAAAGTTACCTTCCTTGTTTAAAAGCCTTGATTATTGACTGATCATGAAATTTGATGATTTAGAGATAGAATTTACTAAAATCTGCTTGATTGTGATCTAAAGTCCGTTGAAATGAAGATGAGTCCTTCTGGTAAGTCCCGTTCATTTGGAAGGTTGCAAAAGTCAATGACTGATTATTTCTTTATTCATAATTTAAGCTGAAAATAAATACCTAGATATCGAATTATCCTGTCATACATTGTTTTGATGGATGTTTTTGAACACTGAATTTATCAATAGCTGCCTAATCTGCAGTTACTGAGGGTCAGATAAAAAGGTCTAAACATATTTTCACTGGAGACATTTTAAAAAAGAAGTGTTAGCACTCTATTCAGGGATCTGACATGCAAGACTGAGTTGCATTCAACCTTTTTTCCTGACAATCTGAGCAGCAAGTTCAGAATGCATCTCATGTCCTCTAATGTAACTCTCATGGCACAAAACTGCTTTCAAAGCGTTCTGAGCTCTCTAAGGGTGTGTATTTTTGACTACCTTTCTTCAAGTTATTTTGAGTTTTTCAAGCTTTTCTGATATTCTATCTAGACTGAGAAATGCACTGATGTCTGTTTCTGCTCAAGGTGATGTCTAGTATTTCTGTTTAATAAAATCTACATATACTTTATTTTCCTTCCCCAACTCTCAGATGTCAATGAAATGGAATCTAACCCTATATTTAGGTTTTAAGATATCTCCTGCATATTGATTGTGGCAACTTACCAGTTTGGTTTCAGTTTCTGGACAGAGCAGTATTTTATTCAATAGGTATATAGGTAATAACAGTAGATAAAATACATCTTATTCTAAAACAAGGAATATTGCACTGAAGGCTCAATTCAGATTCTCTTCTCTTCTCTAACAGCCTCTATGAGTTACTGGAGGTGCAGATCACTGTCAGGTCTGTCTTGGCTATTTGTATTTAAAACAGAGCATTTCGTATCACTGAAAATTAATCCCAAATGTGGGTGTGTTGTCAGCTCTGAACATAATTTGGCACACACATATCCTAGTATAGAACATCCTTAGGGATTCACTTTCAGTACTTTATACACTGGAGCTGTAATTACATCCTGCAAGTGTCACAGCACACAAATCCTCCAAGAAAGAGCCTGTAATTGCAATGTTGTGAAACTTCTGCTGTTCAATAGCACAGACTACCATTGAACAATTCGGTGCAGGTCAGTAGACAAAATCAGTGGTACAGCCAAAGCAAGGAGAAACAAAGGTGTGCTTACATCACCTTTACCCTCTGTGTTGCAGACATCCAGTTGCCCTACATTATTATGATGCTGGGCTGAAATAAACCCATGCAGAAATTATGAGCCAGAGTTACAAAGAGGAAGCAATCACAGCAATTAATTTCTGTGACAAATGTATGTCACACACAGCTTTGTCAATGTTAAGCTTCCTTTGTCAAAGGTCTTCAAAACAGAGTTCAAGGTACTCCCCAGCCTGACAACAGCAAGACCACAATTTATTTTAGCAATAGAACTTTGTCAGCAGAGAATATACTAGGGAAGTTCCTACCACTAGAAAAACACTCAATGAAGGCACAACACAGAACAGTAAAAAAAAAATCAATGGTGAAAAACAGAGTAGCTTTGGGTGGACAACTCAAAAAACCAGAACAAAACCATGCTGCTTTAGCCAAGCTAAGCCTTGCTTAAGCTCTAGATAACAGCTCCAGGATAGGGATACAGATCAGGCATTCCATCAAATGTTTGCAGCTGACCTGAACTTCATTCAAAGAATATTCCAGCTGGAAAAGAAACTGGCTGTATACAGGAGACTTTCATGGTGGTCAAGGCCCTGCCCTCCTAACCAAATTCATCATTGGTATCTTTCAGTCTTAAAGGACTTAATAGTGGAAGTTGAGCTTAAAAAGCTTACTACATTCAAATCATACTTTAATAACATGCTCTAGTGAATGTTTTAATTAAAAGTGGCAGTATGTTTAGAAATGTCTTCTTAATGTTCCTAATCAGAGAACATGTAGATTCAATGAAATTTCAGAAAAGTCAGAAAAGGCAACATTAAACTAATTTTAGATGGCTGACAGTGTTTTGTATTCCAGTACAAACATCTTTAGAATCTTTCCACAGCATGCTTTCCTTCTTGTGAGTCATACACATAATTTTCATGGCTTGAAGTCACATACAAATTTCCCAATTTTAATACAATCTCCATTCTGCTATGTTAGGCAGTGCATATTTTCAGCTAGAAGGATACAGTCCAAATTTTTGCCGAAGAATTAAGAAACTGTGGTGGGTTTGACTTTGGCTGACTCAAACACCCACCAAGCTGTTCTCTCTATCTCCTCCCTTCAACGGGAAAAGAGAAGAAAATAAGATATAAAAGCTTGAGATAAAGGCAAGGACCAATTAACAGGCAAAACATAGCTTGGGAAATAATTTTAAGATATAGCCAGTTACAAATAGAGTAGTATTTAAGTAAAAAAGACAAAATTACAAATACTTCTCCCCTATCCTTTTTGTCAGGATCAACTTCTTCATTCCTGACACTTCCACCTGCCTGCCAATGGCACAGGGGAATAGGGAATGGGGCTTGTGGTGAGATCATAATGCTCCATCTTTGCTCCTCCTTCCTCCTCACATTGTCCCCCTGTCCCACATTATTGTCCCTCCACTAAGGTACAATACCTCATGAACTACTCCAATGTGGGCCCTTTTCCCCAGCTGCAGTTCCACAACAACAGCTCCAACATGGATCTTTTCCATGGTGTCTACACCTTCAGGAACCGAGTGCTCTAGTGTGCGTTTCCCATGGGCTGCAACTCCTGTGAGAAAACCTGTTCCTCTGTGGGCTCCTACAGCATGGGCTCTCCATGGAAGGCAGCTTCCTTCAAGCCATTTCCATCTGCTCCAGTGTGGGGGCCTCCACAGGCTGCAGGTGGAAAACTGCTCCAGGGTGGTCCCTCATGGGCTGCAGGGGCACAGCTGTCTCACCATGGTGTTCACCATGGGCTGCAGGGGAACATCAGCTCTGGTGCCTGGAGCACCTCCTCCCCCTCGTTCTCCACTGACCCTGGTGTGTCTCTCTCATTTTTCTCACTCCTCTCTCAAACTGCTCCACAGCATTTTTTTCTTTTTGTTAAACATGTTGTTGTAGAGGTGCAGCCAGTGTCCCTGAGGGGCTCAGCCATGCCCTGTGATGGGTTGGCTGGAGCCAGCTGGAGCCACTTCTGTCCAGAACAGGACAGCCACAGTGCCACCTCACAGAGAGGCAGCCCCAGCACCACTCCTGGGCAGTGCCTGGGCATGGACACATGGATGCTCAAAACAGAAACAAAAAGAGTCTCTTTTCTCTTGTTAAAACAATAGCTCAAGAGTTCAGCTCAAGAACATTCATGATGACTCAACTGGGTGCTTTAGTTACCTCATTAAAAAAGTCATTTCATCTGGACAGAAACAAGCTGATATAGTCAATATGTAATTCAGAAAAATGCAATGAAATAAAGAAATTGAGGGCAAGCAGACAGGCTGAAGGTGCACAGTTCACAATATCTATGTACACCAGTCTATGACAAATGGTTATGATGTCATCCCATTACATGGTACCATAGGCTCAGAGTTTCACTTGAATGTCAGAGAAAAAAAAAAGGATTAAGATTTAGGACATGTAGGTAGACAGCATCAAAAAATATTAAAAAACCTCTTCATCATATACCTGTGTATGAAATCAGCTTCATTACACCTTGTCATTCAAAGCAAGCTGAAAGCTGCAACTGTCCTTTCTATCAAAAGGTCATTTCCTTTATTCTGTCTGGTGAGGTCTTTGCTGAATGACTAAAAGCAACAGGTATTAAAGTATCTGTAAGGAAGACAACATTCAAACAGTGAGTTATCTGCTGGCAGAAGCTCTACATAGTGTAACTGGAACATAATCACAGAAAGTAAAATTAATTTCTAGTAAAAATACAAACATTTAGAGAAAGACAGGTGTGTCTTAGGCAAGAGAGGCTCTAAGGCTCCTAGTGTTAGACATCTTCCATAGAGTATTGTTTTCACAACATGGAACCTGGTTTTGTTTTTCTGTTCTTTATCAAAGTAACTCACGTCTGTCACACTCGGTGGAACAGGTTTGCATTTGTTTATTTTGCTTATGTACTACTATAATATTATTTTCTTCCTTAATTTCTTGCACTTGCACATCTAAGGCTGTGGTAACCCAGTCTGACTATAGATCATGCTACTATTGGCAGAAAAATGAATACAGAGGAAAATAGCAGCTATCAGGGAACAGTCTGACTTCCTTGTCAGGCCCCTCTAGCTTGGCTGTTATTTGAAACCTCAGGGTATAATGCATGACACTTAAAGTAACTCCCTATGACCTGTCTATGCTGAGCACTACCTCAATCATAGAATCACAGCACGGTTCAGTTCAGAAGAACACACAGTCCAATCCTTGCCATGGGCAGGGGCACCTTCTATGAGACTGGGTTGCTCCAAGCCCTTTTCAACCTGGCCTTGAACACTTCCAGGGATGGAGCATCCACAGCTTCTCCGGGCAACCTGTTCCAGAGCCTCACCACCTTCCCAGTGAAGAATTTCTTTCTAATTGCTAATCTAAGCCTGCCCCCCTTTCAGTTTAAAGCCATTATACCCTGTCCTATTGCTGCATGCATGTCAAAAGTCCCTCTCCAGCTCTCTTGCAGGCCTTTGGATACTGAAAGGGTGCTCTAAGGTCTGTCTGGAGGCTTCTCTTCTCCAGGCTGAACAACCCCAACTCTCTCGGACTTTTCTCATAGCAGAGGTGTTCCAGACCTCTGATGATCTTTGTGGCCCTCCTCTGGACTCAATCCAACATGTCCATGTCCCTCCTTTGCTGTGGCATCCAGAGATATAACTTGGATCTAATCTGAGAACAAAAAAGGAGCAAAACCATCCCAACATGTGGGGCTCTCTCTGAGCAAAAAAAAGGATTCATGGTAGATTATAAAAGTACATTTTTATGAGACCAGCTGATGGAGTGGAAGGAAATCAGGGAAGCTTTCTCATGCACAGGAAGTCTTTTTCAAGTCAAAATTGTTAAATGCCTTTGAGCACCATCCAAGTCAAAACACACTTATGCTTTTCTCAAAAGAAAAAAAAGTAAGCAAACGCCCCAAATTATTCTTGAATAGTACTACTACAAAAGCACACATGGTCACTAGAAGGACCAAAATGTATTAGTATGTGAGGTTCAATTAGTTATGATTTCCAGCTGTGCAGTTTTCAAACACCTTCATCGACAATGACATATAAATATGATAATCACTTTAGCAGCTCCAAAGGAACAAACCTCAAAAAAATACTCATCATATTTGTATCTAAACGGATCTGTGCTCTACAAAATCTGATTTAGGGTGGGATGGGTAAAGGAGTCTGCACAGCTAATTGTGGCTGTACTGAACTTTGCACTCCACAGACTCTTTGTCACTAATGATAACAATGAAAATAACATATAGCAGGACTCTGGCCTCAGCCAATATCTACAGAGGTTGAAAAAGAAAACTCGCTTAAAGCTATTTATGTGGATTTTGGCCTAAATATAATTTAGAAGAGAATGAATGGGAGGCCTAAAATATTGATTTGTTCAGGTATCACTGACAATACACATTTAAAGAGAATACTGAACAGCAAGAAGGCAATAGTCCAGCTGCAATTTTAAATACCTATTAGAGCTGACAGACCTGGAATCTGAAATGCATTACTTTATGAAAAAGACAAAGGGCAGCAAGGAACATGAATGGTGAAATGCTTACACGGGTTTCTTTAGAGAAGCATTTTCTTCAGACAAGGAGTACATTACACACTATTTTACATCCCTGAAATACTACATTTGATAAAGCCAACAAGCCATTTCCAAATTTTATTTTGTGAAGAATGACATGCTGTAATTTATAAACTATTATATAGTTGTGCACATTATGTTTTCAATCTTATTTTAATAATATTGTTAGATATAATAAGAATGTGGAATCCCATTGTATAGCTTGGAAAAAGAGAAAAAGATAAGGAAGACCAACAACCAAAAAAAAAAAAAACACACAATCATTTTCTGTGGTCAGTGACTATAGGAAATAATAACTTTATCAAATTCCTAAAAAGTTCCGAGCAGGCAAGTTATTCCCCACCTTAAAAATGGAAGAACAATCCTTGAAAAGCCACAACATTCATCAGAGTGCACGAGAAAAGCCCTGAGTCTGGTGGAAAGGCCTAGATCATGAATCCCTACAGACATCTGAAGGGTGTATGTTTCTACAAATAACAGATCTCCAACGTCTCCGCTGCCACTGGCACGTGAATCACAGGTTCACAGCTCCCCTCACAGCAGGGCTTAGTGGACCCCCAAATATCCCACCTTTCCCAGCCCCACTCATGATGCCAAGAACAATATCAATATCCCATTCATCCACTACTGCCAAGCTTCTCTCCTTCTGCCAAATGATGTTTTATCTCATTTCATTTGCAACTTTCCAATGTGCTGTTCCTGCCTAGGAAGATAGAGAAGGCTGCAGATATTTAATTTGAAAAAGCTACTGTCATAGCAAAATTATTCTTTTGACAAGCTTTAGCTGAAAAATATCGAATGTAGGATCACCCCACTTGCTTTCAGTTGCATCAGTAGGCTTCTGGAACTGAATTTCCTCCATTCAATTAAATCCATTTTGAAATGTAGAAGTTACATTTCCTGCAAAGGGGCTGAAAGCTTTTCTTGTTTATCTTGTTTTATCATTTCTCAGTCTTTGGGATAAGAGTAATGAGATTCCTCTGAGTTAAAAATGCAAATTTGCCTGCCCCAGAAAGATGAAAACTGTATCTCTGTTTGTATCCTCTGTATTAGGAGGATACTGATAGTTTATGGTAAACCAGACAGCTCAGGATGCACTCATGATCCAAGCATACCTACACCATACCTTCAAGGATGAAACACTCTGGTGAACACTCCATTGCACCATTCCTGCATTAATCTCCATTCCAGCACTCCCACTGCACAATCCCACTGCACTGTGGACCAAAGGCATTTTCACAGCTTGTCACAGTGCCATCACACCACTGAATTACTTGACACTATAAAAGATGCTAATGGCTATGTCTAGGGAATTGATGTTTTCACCCCTTCATTATCAAAGAACTAGCTGTTTGTCTGTCAGCTCTGTGGAAGGCTGGGGGAGGCAGAACACTTTTTCCTTGGTCATAGGGTGGCAGCCACAATGACAGTGTTCAGATTGCAGACCTGCATGCCTGCCTGAGAGATGCTGCAGCAGGGTCTGCTCAGCTAAAACGTCTTCATCCACACCTTCCTCTGCACATCTCAAACCACATGCAGCCCCAGCCACTGCAAGCTTTGCACTGAGCTGAGAGTCACAAAGTCCAAGGCTGCATGCCCTCACTCCTTTGATTTCTATGCAGGGACCACAGTGAGCACCAAAAGCAAAGCAGGTGGATTTATCCCTTTAATGATGCAACTAGCAAGTCTAACCTCTTGAAGCATCTCTTATTTTTTAAGGAAAAAGTCTACCAGAAGGAGAGTGTTCAGAAAGAAGATTTGCTTGCACAGACTTCAGCTGAAGCTGGCTGCTCAGTGACTCCTGGATGCAATGGGAAAGGCTAACCAAATTATGTGCCTAACTGCTGGAAATTTAATGGGAAGGCTTCCTTCTCACAGCCCCTCACTGAAAACCTCCAGCAATTTAAAATTAGTATGACAGCCTTCTGTGGCAGAGAAATGTACAACTTATATATTTTTCAAATACAGTTTATTTAGTAAATGGTAGCCTTACCAGTAAAGGGAGTACAATTAGGTATTTTTCATCTTTAAGGAATTTTTTTTCCTCCGCTCCCCTGTTTCCCTTTGCTGTGCTCCCTCCTGCCCCATTAAGAATGGGATAAAGGACAGTAATTTCTATAATTAAACTGCCAAGTTGCCATGGTAGTTGGAGGAAACCCCAGCGATTCTCTCCCACCAGCCCTGTGAGCTGTGGGTACAGGAGGCACCGGTGTGCTGCAAGTGCAGACCCCCTGACAGAGGAGATGGGATCAAACACAAGGCAGGTGCAAACCCAAACACTCTGCACTTGTACCTGAAAGCCTGACAGGAACACAGGCTCCTTCAGGGAGCCACAGCACACTGTTATTTCTAAGGACTAACACTCCCAGCAGTTTCTGCCTCCTGTTACGTACACTGAGAGCAACCAGAGGGTTCTGTACTGCCCCATTGTGTGGTACAGGAATGGACTGTGCACTCCTTTTAGAGATGGGAATAAGATTGGTTTTAATCCATCTTTCTGTGGGCTGAATTCTGGTTGGGATCAGTCCCTGTTTAACTCTTTTTTATCCTCTGAGGAGCATATACCTGATCTGCAGAGCCTCTGGGCTGTCCCACACCACACAGTCCCCTAATGATGCTCTTACCTGACAACAGATCTCTTTCCTTTCTCCCAAATAATGCCCCAGACATTCCCAACACCAGATCTCACAAAAAAATCTAGAGGACAACAGTGTGGCTGTCTTTCCATACCAGAGGGAGAAGCTCCAGCACCGATTAACTCACTGGCCATGAGTCCTGGACAGGAATTCAACACCTACCTCTATTCAGTAAACTAACAAATACTAGTAAGAAGTTGAAATTCTCAAGTATTCTGCTGAATTTGGATTTTAGTAAAATGTCTTACATAACAGACATCTTTCAAGGCATATGAGAATGTCTACGTTAGTGAGAAAAAAAGCTGTTTTAAAATAGGAAACATTATTTAGGAGTAAGGGCTAATTTAAATCACATCTCAGACATTAAAATAGTCTGAGTTTATATTTTATATTAATGAAATACTATCAAATGTAATCTAAACAATTTAATGGTTGACTGGGTTAATTAGCATTTTTCAAAGACTTAATATATAATTAAGTAATTAATATTTTTTTAACCTCAAGGTCACAGCCAAGATCTTACTAATGAAAGCAATGACAGTAATCAGAAGGACAAATATAGCATTTTCATCTGAAGATATTAATGTTTTATTTCAGCACATATTTCCTACAGCTACAGGTTAAGTGACAATTTTTAAGACCTGTGTTACAAAGAAGTAGGCTGAGACACTGACAGAAGACAACATTTTCTTCAATCGTCATAGTAGAATGCAGAAAAAGATTTTGCACACAGGCTGGTAAACTGTCATGATGACTTTGCAAGGCTGATAAAAAGGTATGTCCCTTTTTATCCTCTTCCAAAATTGAAGTACCACTGCTGAGCTTGACACAATCAACGTCACTCAAATACCTAGAAGTGCTTTCAGTGAAGCTAGTAAGGGTCAAAATAACCAAAATCACTGAACAGTTCACTTATTTAATTAAAACTTCCTTTTACTAGAAATTAATGTATAAAGTAGAAAATTGCTCCTATAGTACTCAAGAACAGAAACTCACTTTTCATACAAAAGTAATTGATTTATTTTTCCTAATGCCATTAATATTAATTAGCCTATACAACTCCTACGTAGGGTGTATTGACATTTACAGTTTAGGGCAGTTTAAGTCCCAAGTGCTTCATCTACAAATATCAGAACAAAGAGCTCCTTTCTCAAATGGTTTATTATCTTTTCACTCATTTACTACTACTTGTACTGCTTTAGCACAAGAGAGATCCACAGCTAAGATCATGCACCCAAGATCCCAAAATCCTTCCACAGGGTCCTTCCTGTTGATCTAATCAAGACAAATGAATAGGAGGAACAAGAAAATATTAGGGCCTTTCATGGAATTGGAAAAAACCCATCAACATATGGAAAGAAATTTGCTGGTGGTTAAGCATAAAATCTGCAGCGAAAAATCAGTTTGGTACCTTAACAGCCCTCCAAGTGGTACGGTAAGAAGCAGGATTCAGGTACCTAAACAAAAGCAGCTTTAAACAAAGACTTGTGCCAGTTTGAATGCTCTAAGCACTGACAATGCCTCAGACACTTTTGTGGGGCTGGCAGATACAAACAAGGAGTGAGACCTGAGCTGTGCCCTTTTTGAGGAACAGCTACAAGCCAAGCAGGCTAACTTAGAGTATTTCAAATAGTAACAGATGCTCAGTTCCCTAAACTTGAGTCCAGTCTCTGATTCATGCCTGAGAGAAAAGAGTCTCCAATATTTTAAACTGAAAAAATTTAAGTAATCTCTATGTTTTGGTTTTGTTTGATTTTGAGTTCCACTTGCAAAAAATGGTGGAAAATTGACATGCTGCCAGAATCAGGTCATCATTGGAAAATCCTCCTTTCAGACACAAAGCTGCAAACATATGGCAATGTTAATGATTCAGCTTCATCTTTCCTGATTTTCTTCTACAGGCTGGTGACCTGTACAGTCACCATCTCAACTCCTTATTAGTAGCCAAAAATTTGCAATTAATAATGTAAAATCTGGAAAAATTATACCAAAAAAGCAAACTCTTTATAATTACATGCTTTAAGAGAAAATGTAGTGCACTGTACCACAGATTATGTTTCTTTCAAGTTTACCTCTTTTCTATGAAACCAATTAAAAAAAAGAGTATGAAAGGAAAAGCATCAAGTAAATGAGGCATAAACTGACAACATCCCTAACTCCTTCTGCACATGCACCTCTTCTAAATTCCCTTATACATATTGTACTTTGTACTCATGAGACACATAATTCTTACATTCATTTTCTTCAGTTTCGTCAGGACTTTTCAGGGTATCTAGAAAAGTTTGTTTCCTGTACGAAGTCTAGGAGGCGCCTTTTTCCTCTGATCATAAGGAATTTACATAAAAACAACACAAAAATAAATATTGTTGGCTAAAATCATAGGACTAAAAAGAACAGAATTCCATCTTGCTGTACTTATAGAACACTATAAAGTATAGTCAGGGCAATTTTCTGTGTCTATACTTGCATGGAAGTGTATCTGTCCCTGTCAGTTTTAGCACTTTGGATCAGACAAAATATTTGCAATGGAGCTCAAATCCAAATCTGTCTGTTTGACACCGCAAGACATTTGGAGTGGGAATCAAAGACTGCACTCTTTTAGAAAGCAGAGGCTCCCTGTGATGTGTCAAGCACACAGGCTCTGCTTCTCTGGGCAAAGGTCTTAAATCATCCTTCTGCTGACTGGTGTGCTCAGGGAAAAAGAAGCGTTGTTTATCTTCATGTCTTTATATATTTTCTACAGCCTATTCACATTAAATGCAACAAAGCATCTTGGAAAACATGCTACTGACGTAATTCTGTGCTGCGGCTGATTAACATTAAAAAAACATTTATCTAGCCTTTGAAGTGCGACATTTTCTATTCTCTGTTCTAAATACTAAAATAAGTAAAAATTGAGGCTTTCATGTTAGCTGTCCCATCCTTATCTCCCTTTTCTCCAGCAATCACAAAGGAAGCACAATGAGAGCTGGACTAGCAAGTGGACAGTAATGTATCACAGAGAACCACACATCTGTCGGAAAATTTGGTGGCATAAAAGGAAGACAACATAGAACTTGACACAGCTGTTTATATAAGAGGTTTTACCTACATCTGCATTTTCTTTTTTTTTCAAGACTGTGGGCCAAATTCTGTAGCTTTTTATGCTCAGTCTATGGCAGCCCAGAACATTGAGTTCTGTTTCTCAATGCAATTAATTGTTTGACACTGTATGTCCATGCCTCAACACTGAAAGTAAATCCACTTTTCCCCATTTTTAAGCCCTTATCTGTATTGACATAAGTATGTTGCCATGTCATATTTGAAAACAGTGAAGCATTTCTCATAGAGGTGTTGAATATTCCTGGCTAATATCTCTTTAATGCAGTACAAAGCAGATCTGTAACAGCCTAACACAGATTAACACAAATGACTCATTTTTTATTAATATATGCAATAAAAAAAGTACCTAAACACCTGCTAGCTTCCAGACTGAGCTATTTTTGTCAGATGTTTTTAAAGAAACTGTCAAAGTACTTTCAAACAGAAAGATCAAAGTTCCTATGACGAATTCAAAGGCACTGCCTCTCCACATCCAGTTCTCTGTTGCACAGGGAGACAAATAATAATGGCTGTAGCACAGAGCTGATGATACCCCAGGAGCAGCAGAAGGGTGCTGTGGCTCAGCTGACATCTGCTCTTCCCATCCACACTTAGCAAGAAAGACATGAGAGCCCAGCATGGGGCAGTGGCCCAGGGCAGGCAAGGCAGGGACGTGCTGTACCAGAGCAGTTCCTTTCTGGCTGCAGCACAGCTCTGCTCTGCCAAGTCAGGTAGCTCCAGGGGACAGTGTCATAAAATAATCTAGGCTGGCAGGGACCTCTGAAAGTCATCTGGTTCAACCCTTTGGTCAGAGCAAGGGCAGCTAAAAAGTTAAAACTAACTTTAAAGTAAGATCAGGTTGCTCAGGGCCATGTCCAGTCAAGTTCTGAGTATCTCCAAGGATGGAGATGCCACAGCCTCTCTCAGAGATCTGCTCCAAGGCTTGATCACGACCTTACCTGTAAATTATTTTCCCTAATATCAAAATGGAATTTCTCTGTCAACTGGTAAAGTTGAAAATGGCAATGCATTCACACTCCTTTCTACGCAGTACTGAGCAAACTCGGCTCTCAGCCTCCCCACCTTGTAAACCCTCATCGTCTCGATGACCCTACTCACTGCATGGTGCCAATTTCATTCCTCTCAGCTTCCACAGTGGTGAAGGGCTCTTGTCAAAGGGAAAGAATTATTTTGTAATGAGCAATGGCCTCAGGCTATTGGTGTTTTACTGTGTATTTTTCTTGTGTGCGTATGGAAACGTCACCTCCGTGGGTCTGGTTCCAGAAATGACTGCTGAGATCTGTGACTTGAATTTAAACCTACCGTATTTTATCAAATATGCAAAATAACACTTGTTTATCTTGATTACATGAGAACAGAGTGTAGTTGGGCCCTTGAGATAGCCACTTCAGTTAATAGCCAAAGGTAATGTGAAAGATGGATTAGGACCTAATAAATTAGGTCTCCGAATACAGAAAGGAGGTTGAGCTAAATCTGCCCAATGATGGTATAACACATGCCTCATTTGATGTAACAGCATCATCTTTGAACTCCATCCCTTTCTGTGTGTTTTTTGAAAAGAGAATGGCCAAGGCAGATTTAAGCATAAGTCAGACCCAAAAATCAAGAGTTGAGGCAAAAAAACCCCAATTATGAAGGATTTAAAGACAGTCAAGCCAGAATTCTTTTTTCTATCTTCTAATTCTCCACCTCATTTCCTATATAAGTACAGTAATAATCACTTTGCCACTCCCTGCAAATAGGCAGTCAGTTTAATACGCCTCCAGAGGCAAGAGCTTTAGCAGGGAATCAAGGTTTCATTGGGCTGGGCCAGGAACCCAGTAAACACTAAAGGGATGCTTCTGCACTGAAGAACTAACAGAGCCCCTTGGACAGTCAACTGGAAATTCACAAATTCACCAAAACTGCATCTCATAGAGATTCCAAATTACTCTTGGATGATAATAGCACTTCAAACACTGAGCAGGGCAGGATTCAAACTGGACCTGTAAGGGAAGAGCTTTATGCATGACTGGAAATAGCTTGAGACATCTCATGTCCTTAAAGAACTTTGGCTGCATCTTTCAAAATGAGATGAAAGACAAGCTTATTAAGTCAGATGTTAACATTTTTAGTAGCTTTCATCAGCAAATGTCCTGCTTATAAGAAATGGGCAAAAGATTCTGTAACTGGCTCTGAAAATACACATTCAAATGAATACACCACTGTTTTCAGAAAAATAGGTTTTCTTAGCTGAAAACATAAAAATGAACATTATAAGACCATCCAAATTCACTTCTTAGTGCAAATGTTTTGCAGTATAAAAATGATTTTCCATAATCCTGTTGCAGGGTTGGCAAAGCAAATGAGTCTTAATGCCAATGCAACAGAAATCTGAAGTCTGTTCCCAGCTCTGCTTAAAGTGACCTTGAAGAAGCTGTCCAATATTTTGTGAAAATGAACCACTGAAAGATACTGTCAAAGTTAGAAATATGAACCATGTGTAATGTGAAGGAAATAGAAATATTAACAGCAATTAGGAGGAGAGCTGGAATTGAAATTTATGGTTTCTGGGCTTCCTATCAAATGTATCTTTGTACATAATAACAGGGATAATAACAAGGACTGTCTGTGTCTCTTCCGCAGTTCTGGTTCAGATAAAATCACATGCTCTGGCTGTGCTGTTTATCTTAATGCTGTATGTGGAATAAATGGGAGTAACTGAGAATATTAGGTGATGGAAATCTGAAGGAATCTGAAGGTCCAAACTAGAATCAGTGGTACATAGATTATTTCTTCTCCTGAAAGCCATATCCTTTGATTCTTCCCTTTTGCAACCATGGAATAATTTTAAGAAGGGAGACTGAAAATGCATTTTTTCAATTTTAAAACACCTCAGATTATAATTTCACTGAAGACATTTTTCTAATCTTTTTAAATAATCAAAAACACTTAAGGAAAAATATATAACATTTCCCATTGCAACACAAGATTCTCCCTTCTCCTTGAAGGGATCCCACTAGAAAAAGGATAAATAGCAGGCTTGCATTGCCTAAGAGAACCATTATTTGTGTTGTAAGCTTCAAGTATTAATGATAATAGCTACAAACAAAATAAATTCCACTTGACTCTCAGGAAATACTCAACACTCAAAACACTCTTTTTTTTTACTTGCAAAATGAAGACCTGAGACACCGTGACACGAGCCACTACAAAGCTACTTTTACTGCTATCTTGAAAGTAAACCTGAAAATACCAGTGTAGACTTGTCATAGTCCTAGAATAATGACAAAAAAGATGATTAGACTATTTACAGTAGAATACGGACAAGTGTCAGCTCATCTGCAGTCCCTTCAGACATCAAAATTATATACTTAATAACAGCATAATTTTTCCTAGATGATGTGACTTGAAGTCTTCTGACACTGAAAGGGTTTAAAAATTTTTATATGGAACTAAATTTATTAATAGTGAATTCTATGTCAGTATCATGCTGATTCTCTAATCAGCAAAAAATGTGTTTAAGAGCATGTCCTACAAGACTTAACAAGGATATTTAGTTAAAAGAAACCCCGAGCATTGAGAGTATTAAATTAGACTTTGAATTGTCATTTTCTGAGGGTAGTTTAAAGTAAGCTAATGCACATCAAAGTGATCAATCACGTCAGCTCTGGAGTGGAATTCTCCTTGGCTCCTTTTTATGTCAACTTTGTGTGTATTAAGAGTATCATCAGACACGACTGCCTATTCTCTCACTTGCAGGCAGTTAAGGCAGAAGCAGCTTGAGGGACTGACAGGAGTAACTTTCATACGAAGTAAACAGAAGAAGAAAACTGGATCCAATGTTTAGAAAATCCCCCAAGAGTGTAATTATTTGTTTGCTTATCCTGCCAGAGAAGCAGAGAGATCATAACACTGGTCAAAGGTCTTCAGAGAGACTGGGGAAATGGCAAAAAATGAACTACTCCTTGTAATTGTAAGAGACAGCAGCTCTGTTTCTCAGATCCTCGTCCTGATTTTAAGTCAAGAGCCAATCTTTTCGATTTTCCTTTTCATCAATAACTATTTTCATCCTGTAATATAAAAAGTTTCCTGCTGTTGTTTGATGCCATATCGAGTCCCGCATTTCTGCCTGCAGAAATGTACTATATATGCACCTCTCTATCTATAAAATATTGCATCTGCTGTCTACATAGATATGGCCTGAAGTTCTCCCTAAGCAATTTTGCAGACTTCAAGTTTTCTTCTTCCTTTTCAGTACTGAATTACTCCTCTGCCCATGCCCCAGTATTGTGCTTCAGTGTTTTCTGATAGACAGGTGGGGGACATATTGCTTTGTCTGGATTTCTGCTATGAGCTGTTTTTTTAATTAGAGAAGACTTGTAAAAATTCTTAAAGTGAATTTATTAAGAATTTTATTTTAATTTATAAATTAAATATATGCAGTCTATAAATTTTATTAAGGACTTCTTTTTCTGAAGAGTTTTACAAAAAAGATCTCTATAAAAGGGAAGTAATTAATTTATCTTTTTAAGAGAAACATCACCCTACATTTGATGTTATTATATTTGTCATCTGCTTTCATGAATCAGGCCATTATCTCCAAGACATCTTTTGATGAACTATAAACTAGCTGTGCTAGAGAATCACATTTCATTTAGTAGACATATACAGCTTCCTCAAGGAGTGCCACCTCAGCACACCTAGCAAAAAACTCCAGTTTGGTTTAACAGCACAGTTATATTTTATTGTATGTGACAAAGAATGTGAGAAACTCCCTCTGCATTAAAAATAAAGGAAGCTTCTAATCATCAGTTGCGTGAAAACAAGGGAGTCCCAAAACTTAGGTACCAGCAGCTGAATACAAAGAAACATAAGCCAAGGATTTCTGGAGCTCGATGGATATTTTTGAATATCTTGAGTTGGCATTGCTCACTTTATTCAACGTTTAAACTATGATAGGTCCACTGTGACTATCATGTGCTGTATCTAAAGCTTACTTAGCTGCCTGGGAAAATCTTCTGTTATGCCTGGGAGTTATCACTTATAACAGATATTTCTACTTTGAGGGGGCAAAACCAATTTGGAAGATGTAATTTACTTCCTGAGGTTTTTTTGGTGGTAAAAGGACTGATCTTTTTTCCTACTCGAATACACTGAAAAGACTCCTACCTTTACTATATTTTTTTTTCCTTAAATAGAGATACTTTGCTGTATTATACATTCACAATTATCATGATGCAACAGAAATTAAGGAGCAAATCTAGCAGGTGAGTTAAGAGGATGGGTGACTTTCTACTAACACTGTAACTGGATACTCCTCTGTGACTTGCTTTCAAGCACTCCAAGGAGTCTTGAAACAAATCTGTAGAATTCAAAATAGTGCAGGGGAAATTACCTTTGCACTTCTCCTCAGATCCTACGGTCTTCTGAAAGGGCACAGTTATGCAAACACCTGTTATTGCAGTTTTTGCTTTTTTAAGGGAGATCCAGAATGACACCTACCATGAAACAGTAATGCAGCATTCAAATTCACTGAAGGAAACCGTGTGAGGACTCTAGGGGAGTGTTATTGGTCCCCAAAAAGATGGACCAAATATCAGGTATTCTGGTCTTCAGTATAATCAGCACATACCCCCCATCCCCAACCACAGCATTATGGAAACATCTAGAAGGACTGATGAGACTGAAAGTTAACCATTTTTACAGATAGGGGCAAGACACTTTTCTTTCACCAAAGACTTCCTAACATTTCAAGTTCAGGTAAAAGTTTCAGTAGATTCCTATGGACATTGGAAGCAAGTTAGACTAAATGCTACAGTTTCTTAATGCATGGTGCTTGGAGATGCTTGCAACACATAGTTCTACTGCTTTAAATACACACAGACAACAAAACAGAAATATTTCAAGTGTGCACTGAAATTTTATCTGAATTGGAACATAATTACTGCCACTGAAGAAGTCTCATTACCATTAGTGCTCAGTAGGTCTCATCTCTGTCTCCCTGGGGAAAAAAACCAATGGCTGGAGAGTGCTGCAACTAGTGTGGCATCTTCCTACAATTAGCACAGAGTTTTCTAATATTGGACGCATTTATTTCACAGCTTTGTGGGAAGAAATTCAACACAAGTCTCTTCTTGAAAACCCTGCTGTGCCAGCATTATTTGTGTTCTAGTATCTTCTAACAGCATTTCCCAGGTATAAATAAGATGTCAAGTCTAAATTAACACTGGAAACATGACCTGCCCTGTTTTCTTCTGCAAACTGACAGCTCCGCTGCAGATGTCAAATGTGAACTGCCCTCCCAGCTAACTAGAGACTCAGGATTGGCATATTGCTGAACTGCAAAACTTACTAACAAAGCATCACTCTAAAGAACAAGGAGTCCCAAACAATTCTATAAACTCTATTTTTCACTTCTTTATTAATTTTTAAAAGCATTTTTACAGTATTAATTTTTAGGAACGAATAGATTTCCAGGGCTTCACAAAGTCTTCCTGCATAGCATAACCCTCAAATAGCCCTCTTCCTCAAGGAATTACCTGCTTTTCCCACACCTACTTCTTTCACACTGTCATTTGGATTCTGCTTTGTCTCTTCCTTCCTCATGACCGTGGAAAAAACCAAAAAGTGACCTGGGATAAACAGCAGATGGTTATTTTAACAACCTTAACAACTTAATATCTGAAAAGCAATCCTGCTGGTTTTTATCATACCCTTTATAGAAGGGAAAAATAAGTTCCGTTCCTCTTAACCTTCTAGTTAAGTAAAAGTTATAGTATCCCCTCTTCATTTTCTTTTTTCACTAAGCAATTATTGTTAATGAAGCCTTTCCTCTCAATAATTTCTCCTGAACTTTATCTTGCAAGTCCTAATCTTTCCCAAAGCACATGGTCTAGAAGCAAAAACACTACTTCAGCTGAAACCCTCCAGTGCCATCTCTTTCCCTTTTCTTAAAAATTCTATGTAAAATCCTTTCAAAACAGCAAATAAATCAAAACAACTAGTTCAAAAATAGATGATACAAGCACAAGAAAAATGTTGTTAAACCTGTACATATTCATCTACCAAACTTTACTTATCTTCAGATCACCAAAAAAGAGGTTTCTAGTTCAAATGGACTAAAAAAGATCTGAGAATCTCTAAGATTTGTAGTTTAATGCTTCATGTCAGATAAAAGTAAAGATGAAAATCTCCTGTTCCTTTTTATGCAAATGATAAAATCATATTCTCCATGGACACCAAGAAGAACAGGAAGAAGGAGAGCATTTTGGAAAATCCTGCCATCAAATCAATAGAAAAATAGAGGATGATCAAAAACATTAAAGACTGGCAAGAAAATAAGATGAACTCTTTTTTCATGTTGATTTTCATTACCACATCTTGTGTATTGACTCACCAGTCATGGCTAAACATAGTTTATGCAATTGAACTGAAATACCTTTTAGCTCTTAATAGTGAGAGACTCATACATGGTCCTTTTCATTTGACAAGTGAATACTTGATCAGCACCTTAGGCTTCAGCATATTTCCAGCCCAGTGGCCAGGCTCTAATTTCCCCTGCCATTTTACCTTATGTCTATACTTTTCAAAATAAGGTTTCTGCTTATATGTAATTCTTTGATTCTGTGATTCTTTGCTGATCCACTTTTTCAACAGCATTCTTATTTCACACTGTTAAGTTTCAAGATTCTCATCCAGAAAGGATATATTTTGCTATAGACTTGGAGGACATTGGTGTCGGTTCCTGAACCAAAGTTGAATGCAAGTTACAGGAGTAGAAAGGGAAGACGGAAGCATTCCTAACTCACAGGATGGGGCAGTTTCTGTCTGCCCTGTCTTCCACAGCACTTTTAAGGCTGCTCCAGGAGCTGCCAGAGCCTGGTAGCAGTGGGAGTAGCAGTGCATCAGCATATGGTTACAGAACAGGTATGTATAGGAGTCAACACTGTTTCTAGGTGAGGTGAAAGGTTCAGTATTAAATCAGATGTGTCTTACCTCAGGAATTAATATAGATGGCAGCTATGTATAGGAAGTAGCTATTTACTGAACAGCTAATTAGAATACTCCTCAAAATAAACAAGAATAACAACTAGTCATTATTGTAATTATTCATTCCTGTGCCAGTCACTTTGCCTTCTCAGAGTACATTAATGTACTTTAGAGATGGCAGGCACAGCTGAACAAACATCATGCACCTGAAATTACTGAAGGAAAAGAAATGAATGCAATATGTATATTGATGGCTCTGGAATTGCAATATGAAGTCTAGTGAAAGTCAACAAACCAGGTGCTGACATATGTCAAAGTCATCCTTTGGAAAGTTATGCAAAATATATACTCAAAGTGCAGTTATATGCCTAGATAATAAATATATTTGCCATATAGGTTCCAATGTCTGGTCCATGTGCAAATACAGGAATGTCCAACAACAGAGTACGTATATATTCCATCCAGAACAGAGGTATGTATGTGTTTGAAGTGTTTCAAGAATTGACATTTGCACTACTTCATTCACATTCCATGTTTTACATATGTGTACAGCTTATTAACAAATACAGAGATGGATAACGTTCTGGAATTCAACAACCCCATGGTGTGGGGAAGACAAATTCTTTGCACTACCAGTTCATTGCACTGTTCCAGGAGCAGCTTTTGAGTAACTGAGTGACCGGGTATTTTTACCACAGCCATGTATTGCTCTATGGAAAGCTCATCTTGTTTTAACTCCCTACAGCCAAATACCATTCATGAAGAGAATTCCACCATTAAGATTTCTGTCACAATTTTTTGGGGTTTGTGTATGCAAGGTTGACATTGCGGACTGAACATTTTTTACCATTGCAATATTATTGATTTTACATCCACTCCCATTACAAGTATAAGCATATACTGCACTGTAAAGAGTAGCTATTGATAAATGTTAACTTCAAACCTCAATTACTCTGGTACTTAAACAGAGTGATACAGAGCCAAAAATGTACCTGAATTTATGATGCAAAACATGATGATTCAGCAGAATCATTAGAGGATAACAAAGAAAAGCAACAGAAACATTTTTCATGATAATGAAAAGGTAATAATAAATATTTCTCACAGGTCTTTTATCACTTCTTTTTTGACAATGCAACTGTCTAAATGAAGTTGCATAACATCAGCAGACCCATATAAAACAAACGTCATGTCAACAAATGACAGCCACCCACTAGCAAACACTGTGATAGATCAGAAATAATACAAGAGTAGGATGAATCCTTGTGGCATTTCCAAATTAAACCCAGAAAATATTGACTAGGACCAATTTGGAACAACCACCTGGTCTCAGTATATTAAGATCTCAAAAACTGATCATAACTGAGCTAAATAAGTGCAACATATGTTTTGCAGGTATAGCCATATCCCAGAAAGACACTTGAAAAGAGATATAGTATTGTGGCATTGGGAAAAATGGCAGGAAAACTGCAGACACATTTGAAATCACCTTTCACCTTCACTAATGATAACATTTTTAATATATTCTCTTTTTCACATAAGAGGACAATTCACTGCCTAGTATATCAAGACAGAATATACATTTTAATATCAGACAAAAAGATGCATGCTTACAATGTGAGTTCAGTTTCTAAAATTTTATAGATTCCTCTGGAGATGTCTCCTGTAACTTAATTAACTGAAACTCTTAAACATACTTGTACTGAAGCCAGTACATGTGATTTTATCCATATAATAATGAAGAGGAGGGGGAAGGAAGAAAATGTTTTCCACTTAAAACTACTAGACACTCTTTGTTGATCCTCAACCACACCATCGACAAAAAATGACTGCCATTTACTCCAAGAACTGAAGTCCTGATTTTAAAATCAGACCTTTGTTAAAAGCCCTGTTACTCTCTTAGGTCCCAATGGAAAGATGGATCCAGTATCTCCTTACATCCACAATATGCTGGCTGAAATATGTGACATCTGACAACTTTACATCCTCCTGGAACAAAGTTTACATTTGCCTTTGCCCATGAGCAGTGGGCAGTCCTGTGGGATTGTGGATGGAAGGGTGCTCTGGGAATCTTTCCACTCTCATACAAAGAGCAAAGCTATTCCATTCAGCACCGCATAGACCATGAAGCACATTTCCAACAAACACAACAGGTATGAGGAGGCAGCACTCATCAGTAATAATGACTATTTCTCACAAAGTGAGGGGGCATAAGGAAACAAATTTCTGACCTCAGGAAATCAGGAGAACAAAACAGAACTCAGCCTCACCCCCACACAACACTTTCATAATCTGGGAAGAGAAGAATCATGGAATGGGTCAGGTTGGAAGATACCACAGTGGGTCACCTCTTCCAACCTCCCTGCTCAAGTAGGGCCAACCCTGAGTGCACTGCAAAGAATTGCATGCAGATAGTTCTTGAATATCTCCAGTGAGGGAGACTCCACAACCTCTCTAGGAAACCTGTTTCAGTGTGTGGTCATCCACACAGTAAAGAAGCTTTTCATATTCAGGTGGAATTTCCTGTGCATCACTTTCTGCCTGTTGTCTCTTGTCCTATGGCTTGGGACCACCAAGAAGAGCCTGGCTCTGTGCCCTTGGCAATCCGTCTTCAGACACTTGCATACGTTGAAGAGGTACCCCTCAATCTTCTCAAGGTTAAACATCCCCAACTGACTCAGCTTTTCCTCATAACAAAGAAAGGAAGAGAAGCCAGCAAGAGGCTCCCTGGCTCTCACTGGCCTGGCCAAATCAGGTGACTGCCAGCAATGCTGTATCACAAAAGCACTGTTGCCATATCATTTCACTTCACAGAGATAAGCTGCATTTAAACTGGAAATAAATGAAAGTATTCTCAAGAAGGAAGCAGTTGGTTAGGCTATTGGTTAATATTTGTAATTTTTGTGACGCTTTTATTTAGTTACTTAAAATAAACTCCTACGCATATCCTGCCCAAGCTGCTCTCAGCGAGGAGCAAGTGTGCCATCAGGTTTTCTCTGCCAGTCATGAAATTGCTCTATTAAATCCTGATGTGGTGTGGAAAGAAGAGCCTGCTTCCAAGCCTCTGAGAGCAGGCTCTCTGCTCTCTCCTCATCATCACAAGCCTTTTAAACTGACATTGGTTTTCCCTTTGGAGGTGATAGGCTACTAAGCTTGCTTAGGGTGCTGCAAGGAGCTGACAGAAGAGCCAAGCTTATCAACTGGTTATGTTTCTTTTTTCCCACTAAATTTTCACACATCAAACTCTGTCAAAAGCAGGGAACGTGCAAATCTGCAAAATTTCACAGGAAAGAGATGCGATCCCTATAGATTAGTGTACAGACAGCCACAAAATGCATTTTTGACTTTTAACCCTATGTCAAGTCCTCCCATTAGTGATCCAATGAACAGTTATTACCGTAGTTTCACTTAATCAAAATTATGTAACTCCATAAATTTGCAGTTTAGACATTTTAAGTGCAGAAGCTGGAGACATTTTATGCGTGGGTGTGCCTTTTGACACTGATGCTTCTGCTTCATTTCTGCAAAATAGCATCCTGCAGCTTGTACTACTTCACATCCATTTCTGTCTCCCAATGACTGTTTTTAGCCCATCAACCATGTTTCAAGATGACCCATTGCATCCTCTGCTTACATCAGCATCAATTTATGTCTCTTCTTTCTTCTTTTGTTAGGCACTACCCACTAGTAGTGGAGAAATTCTCCACAAAATGGAGAATTCAGAAGCATCTTTTATGCATTTGACTCTTTATGCTGATTGCAATATGGCCAACTTATTCAATAAGTACTGTATTTATCACTACACATTGCTAGACTAATACAATTTTATTATTTTGGACTAAACTTTGATGTTAAATGCTGCTTTTCCAGATATATGCCATGAATGTATATCTACAAAACATCAAAATAGTTTTTAGTGATTTGTAACATAGTAGCAGAAATTCTGCAAATGTTTCATTGTGCCATTTTTATGCAAATATTCTCATTATGCCATTTTTATGCTTTCATTTTCATTTCCAATGAGTAATAAGAGTGTATCTGCCTTTTGCTTGGTCATCAAATGTTTGCTGGTGAAGAAATCATGTAGCACTTCGTGAGTATGTTAATATTGTCAAAAATAATATTAATAATACTATTAACATAAAATTAAGATGTGTGCAATATAACCTGTGTGAAAACCTAGTTGCTTGTTTTTTCTTATAAATATATTCTTATATAAAAAATAATTGCAAGAAGAAACTAAACTACTACTTTCTGAAAGATCTGTTAACAACATACTGAATGAAGAATCTTGAAAGAACAGGACCTGTGCAGGCCTGAATTCCCCAAAGGATTCATTTCTGTGTAAAAACTGTAGTTCAGAATACAATGAAATCAGAGGTCAATCATCTCCACGCTAGATATACCTTGTAATCCAAATTGGATGACTGATGCTGATCTTCCCTCCCCACCCCCCCACTGCTCCTGGTTTGGTCTATATACACAAGAAGGTTTTTTCAATCCCTTCCTATAACAACTTTTATCCTGTTCTCCATTCTGTCTCACCATGCCACAACATTCTCAGTGACCTTTTATTTTAAAACTATTGCTTTGAACGTCTATGCTTTCTGGATTGTCCACCTCAAAAAGCATCTTGAAAACATCAGGTTTTTTTCCTTTTCTCACTGAAGCAAATGAACAGTCACCTCTCAATAGCTCATGCTTGATCTGCAGCAGAATTACTGCCTTATTGGCAGGACTCCCTACAATGAGAATGGACAGCACAGGCCATTTAAGTATTTATAAGGCCCTACTTGAATTAGTTTCTTCTAGGCAGAATTAAGGTGGCAAGTACAGTAAACACAAAATCAAAAGTGAAGTGAAAGGTGCTTCTAGGCTGACATCTCTAACCAAGACATTTAAAAATACAGTGGAATGGAGTGAAAATCAATCAACCTTAAAAGTGGAAAAGTTTATTTGAGAAGACAAATGTGGGAAGGCTGCCGCAGAAAATTAAGCTAGTAGCTCACAAAAACATGAAAAGGTTACAGCTGGAAAAACAGGTGGGGAAACCTTTTTACAGGGGCATCATGGTGTATTCTAAAGCCTGCAATTACACCAGGTATGAAGCAAGCCACAGTGGTGCAATAGTGGTGAGAGCTGCAAAAATGGCTAAGGAATACTACTAATTAAAGATCATGTACATCAGATGTCTCCCTTACCAAAAGTAACTACAGGCAAGCTTCTAGGCACCAAGATGATGAAATCTTGACTGTACAATAAGTCAATTTCAGTTTCCTTGAATTGTATTTGCTCTCGGTATTTACATAAATGTTTGGATTAATTATCAGCTAATGAAATGAAATTTAGCCATAACTATTCAATTTTATTTTTTACACAGTAGATAATCTTAAAAAGCTAGTAGTACAGAATTCAAACAACAGAAACTAAATTTGGTTCTAAATTGCAAAACAGCTCTAGTTCTTCACAGTAAGTCAAATCCAATCTTAAATCAACTCACCCTAAATGTTAACAGCTGCCAAAAATGCATCTCCAGAATTTGTTTTCCACTTTCTAACTCTGCCTAAGTACAGCAGTTATTTAGAAGGATAAGCTCAGTTATGTATACTGGGTAGGAGTTGTAATAGCAATGTACAATTTCTCTTCTGATTTCAAATTTAGATGTATAGGACATAGCAGAGATTCATTTTGTTCATTGGAATGTGACACTGGATCAATAAAACGTTGTCAAGTTTTTGAGCCAGGAGAAGACAATCTGGCACTACTTAATAGGGTCTATGTATTCTAAATTATATTTCTCAGAAAACTTGTTTACATCTTTTGTGTAGTAAGATATATATAATTTGTACTTTTCAATTATTGTAATTTCCTTCTCTTAAATGAATTTATGTCTCTCACTTGCCATTTTAGTATTATCAGTGGTCATGCCAGTTCAAGAAAAACCTCTATAATTTTAGTATCACTAATCTCCCAAGAACTAGTTTGGATGTTATGGCATTCTGTTATTGGAAATGTTTTTTAGCTTCTAGTCAAAAAGCACAGCACTTTCCTTATCAGAAACATGACATCAGTTAATACAGCTTATTCAGCTCAGATTCAGAGCTCTGGCTTAATCCTCTAAAATAACCAAGATACTGGACTATCTTATTGAGTTAAATTTAAACCACTAAGTAATAAGAGTGAATCATAAGCTATCTTTTTGATATCCTGTATCATTATGCTGGGTAGTACCAGGCTCTAAAACAACAACTGATTACTGATATTATTATCTAAAATCCTGTTTTCTAGAAGTGAAATGGAAGATTGTTTTGATTTGCTAGAAAGTTCGTTCAGATATTTATGAAACCACTGTGTGTGGTTTCATAATAATGATGAAAATTATTATTTTCACTGATGATAACATGATGAAAATGATGTAATATGATGAAAAATCAGTGTGTTCTGAGAACATGTATTGACCTATGAGTTGAATAAACTGCTGTTATAAACACCTTTACAAATTTCAGGGCAGAAGTCCACTCTACAACTCACAAACGAGAAAATCTCTATTTAAAATGTATGACAAGAAAAGGAAACATAGCTTCCTGCGTGGAATCTACTTTTGCTTCAGTCACTTGATATTTGTTTGCTGTGTGCTGTACAAAATTACTGAAGCACACAGAAATGACACTTTGCCCTTGGGTGCAATGGAATGACAGATTAAATGAGTAAATGGAAGACTCGGAGCTTCCTCCAAAGGGAAAAAATAAGCTACTTAATACTTTCAAAGCCTTTTCAAGGATCAGCTTTTTCTGCAAATCAAGAGAGTAATTATTTAGTGAACCAACTTGAATTTCTTAAAAATGCAGGGAGCATGAGGGAAAAGAGTGGGACATGGAACTCGTGTACTTCGCCCACAGCTCTGGCCGCCTTCATGAACACCTGATTTTAACCTAAGGCTACACAAGTCTTTTGTTTGTGTAAGGAAACACAACTTGTATCATCATCTAATGCACCAGAATGCTTTTCTTCTGTATCCCCACAGATGGAACCAGTAGCTGTGCTTCACCTCCAACCACTAAATACATAATATATTTTGACCTTCCTCCATAACTTTAGAGACTCTTATAAAGCACAGTAAAAGTAGAGTCAAAACTTCATTTAAATCAGACTGCAGGCTCATACCAGTTTACAATTTCTGTGGGAATTCAAGATGAATTGCAATAGCTCAATACTAAGAGAGGGTTTTGCTACAGTCCAATACCTACCTCATACTCACTAGAAATAGCACAGAGCAGAGACTCAAACTCTTAACCCCAAATTAAAGAACCTTCTTTGAGCCATTTTAGCATTTCACAAGGGATACTTTAAAACATTTGCGTGTTTCAATTACTTTTTTTCTGTTCTCTCTTAGGCTACATTTTGTAGGTATTTGCTACTAAGAATTTTGTTCCCTTTTCAATCTATAAATTACATGCCCTTTATCAAAACAAGTAAAAAAAATTGAAACCCTTATCTCTGAGAATAAAGTGACAAATTTGAACTTGGGATGAATCAGAAATATTGAGCTTACTGATCAAATGAGAAAATTAAAGAAATAAGTACCAAATCCTTGGATTGTTGTCTGCTGGCCTCATTTTAGGCACCTTACTTTGAAAAGGAGCAGATGATAATGTCAACCAGACTCATGCAAGCAATATTTTTTTTCTGAAAGAAGATATACATATATATTTTGTATTGCACAAGGAAATTAGGATATGGTCACATTTCAGTTGACAGAAAAATTGCAGGGAATAGAAAGCACAGGTGTATAGTACTTTGAGGCAAATACCTAAAAAGCAAGAACTAACGACAGAGGAGAACAGCAGAAAGAAATCTTGAGACAATTTTCACACAACTGGATGTCCCACACTTGAAGGCAACTGCAACTTCATTAGCAATATTAGCATGAAAAAACATTTCTCCCCAGAAAAAAGCAAGAAGGAACTGTGAGGATATCTGAGGACTAATTCACACACAATTGAAAAATGTTCACACGCAGACTCTCCTGAAACAGGCAATTTTGACCTCCTCTATGAAGAATTGCTGAGAGAATTGAGGTTGTTCAGTAGTATCTGCAGTGACAGGACAAAGGGCAAACGTTTAAAACTGAAAGATGTTAGATTTGGGGGTGGTAAAGGGTGGAGAAACTGTGGAACAGGTTGCACATAAAAGTTGTGGATGCTCTGTTGTAGAACTGTTATGATTTGTGATGTCCCATGATTTTGGAGCAATATCTCTCACTGCATGCTTTGCCCTAGACCAATATTTTTGCTATGGTAGCTGCTATTACTCATGACTGAAGACAGGATATGGCATAGGCAGCTAAATGGACTTTTAACCTGATAAGATGCTGTTGTGATTATATTCTTAGCAATGTCAAGCCCCATTTCCATCAGACTGAACCACTCAGTGTCATTAGACACAACCATACCCACTCTATTCCCCTCAGATTGTCACAGTAAAGTCAAGTTTCTGTTGCAATAAAACAACTTGATCTGCATGATGAAGTGGTCAGAAACTCCTTTAACTACTCTATTACAGAACACCTCATACTATGAAACCATATATTCAAAAATTCACCAGCAAACAAAAGCCACAGGTCAGGTCAGACAACAGGAAAACAGGGGAGAAGTGTGACTGCACAAATATCCCCATACAGAGGCTAAAAAAACAAACCCATGGTACACAGGACAGGCTGAAAAGGCAGCAATGGAATTTAAGGCAAGGGTATTGCCTGCTGTTTGTTCTCCCTGCATTCAGAACAACATGCTTTCTGTATCCTCTTTGCTAATAAACAGAAGATCATTGAAGTGATAGCTGACTCTAATAATCCATTTCACCTCCAAGCAGAAGCAGCTTGGCAAGGGTCCAAGTACTTGCCTGAGTAATTTTGTCATCAGGCAGCAGAACTTTCCAGAACATGAAGTATGATTCAGATAGAGTGTTCCAGAACATGAAGTATGATTCAGATAGAGTGTTCCATTAGAAGGAAGGCATAGAAAAAAGTAAACAATCACAAAGCAAAGTAAATGAATAAAAACAAATAAATTATCAGCATATTTTTAATTTTCTGGTTTTCCTTCTCATTTTAGACTCATGGTCTTCAGTTGTTCTCCTTGCTTCAAACCTTTATCAGAAGAGTACAGTCCTTCCTATAGTAAATAACCTCCTGATAAGAAGCTATTTTTTAATTAGTGTTATTTCCTAGACTTCCTTGGGCTTGTCTATGGAGTGAGCATCCAACGATTTTATGTTTAAAAAGCCTTGGAAAACATAAAACTGGTTGATTGACTTCCATCAGGCAGAAAATTATCTGGGACTGAAAACCAACTAAGACTACACAATTTGTCTCAATTTCTTTTTCTAAGATTTAATTCTGACACTTCTCAGATTTGTTGTTCAAGTGCTCATAGAACAGCCCACAGGCAAAGCAGAACACACAATTCTGGCAGTTTTGTTCCATCACAATTATCTAATCAAATTTTTGTTCACTCATTCATCAATATTTTTCATCTTGTAATGAAGATACTGCTAAAATAGCACACGCAGAAGTTTCCTCATCCTACTTCCTATCAGAAAACCCCAACAACCTACTATCATTATTGGTTTGAAATTTGGGTGTGTCATACAGAAAACTGCAGTGCAGTGGAGACAAGATCAAATTGCTTGTTCTTTACATAAGATTGATTACATAGTCTATAAAATGCTTATTTTTAGAAAAGAATTTCTAGCAAAGATTTCAAACATCAAAATATGGATATTTTTTGCTTGATATGCAAAACATATAAATACAACTTGGGCACATTAGAATACCCTTAGAAACAATAAACTCATGCATTACCATCCATAACAGACATATACAACACTCATGAGAATATATACTGTTACAAGCTTTCTGGAAAGGACTTGCAGATTTAGAATTGTTACACAGGTGAAAAATTGTGAATGTTTCTCACCTCCAAGCACCTGACCCTAACTGGGATACTAAACTCTGGATTTCAGAATGATTAAAAAAACCACAACCCTTTGGGAGGATTATGATGTGCTGCTTGAAGAGAATAAAAGCTGTATCAGCTACTGCAAGAAAAGGAAAAAGAAGAATTCAAGAAAGTGGTTTGTCCTTGACAAACTTCATTGTATGTTCTGTAGCACATTCTCTGTAGTACATTTCTGTAGAAAGCTATCAGCTTTCCACAAATGCATAACTGCATAGATACGTTGGCTCAGTATGAGAATGACACTAACACAGGTAATATAAAATTTGCTCCCATTCACATCAACAGCAACTGAGGGAATAGATGCAATTCACTAGAACATAAGGGCCAATCTGTCTCTTTAAAAATGCATATTTTATCTGTTAGAACAAAAGCATTTAACTCTGACGTCCCCATAGGATAGAAAATGTAGCACAGATATTAATCTGTGTATTGTTGTAGCTCTCAATACAGACCACTGTCTTAAAGATCCTTAAACATATCACTATAAAGCTGGTAAAACATTTTTTATTTCTTTCTTAGACATGGTAACATACAGAGATAAAAAGGGAAAATAACAATGCTAACATAAAAAGAAATTAAAAATATGTACCAAGGTGGTGGTAAGGGGCATATATTCAAGAAACAGTGACTATTGAAAATACTAGGCTGATCCCTCCAAAACTGGTAAGTTTAATATCACAACAGAGGACAAGAAGATATGAGAGAGTTTAGGAATATGGGAGGGATGAAATTCAGGACTTTACATCATGTTCTTATGCCACATATTTTTCTAAACTACACTAAATTTGTCTACAGTTTGGTGTTCATATGACTTGATGGAATGAAATCCAGCTCATTTTCACAATGAGAACCAGAGGAAATAAAGAGATGAGTTCTTTGTTAAAATTTACAGCTACAGACAGGACCTCTGTCACACCACTTGCACTGCTGATTAGTAGGAATGTACCCTGGCCCAAAGAAAAAAATACCTCAAGAAATGTTTAAACTGCATATGCGACAGAAAAATCTTACAAAGATCCTTCAGAGAAAAAAATGCTGCCACTAATTTGGCAGCAGCTTTGAGCAACCTGGTCCAGCAGAAGATGCCTCTGCCCAAGGCAGGTGGGGTAGAACTAGATGATCTTCAAGATCCCTTCCAACCCCAAACAATCTATGATTCTATGATTATAATTTAAGAGCAGTCACCTTTTATACATTTCAAGGACAAGTAACACTGCTGTGTCATAGACATAATCAGTGACTTTTATTGCCAGGGGAGCATACATGCCTTCCAGAAATCTTTGAGTCTGAGGACACTCTAGGTCTGAGCAGGCTCTTTGCCTTGTGCAATCCTTGTTGCAGGTGGAGGAGCACAATACTCATTTTCAACAGGACATGACCCCAGTGCTCTATAAGAGCACTTACCAGGGCTCTTCTGGAGTACTTCCTTCAGTCACACCTCAAGTGTTTCACTTTGACGTTACTTGCTGAGCAAAGGCAAGCTGACTCTTCCAGAGCTCACTCAGACCAACACGAGCAGAGCAGACAGCAGGACACTCCAAAGCGCTCCTTCTCCAAAAAGTTGAACTTCAGCCCCACGCCATACTAATTCTCATCTGGGTTGGACATACCAGGACAAAGGACCTACCCACAGGTGTGGATGGAGGCAGCCAGAGGTCAGCCAGCACAAACAAGGTCTGGGTAGATCTGCTAACACAGCCCTGATTTTCAGGCATCCCCTGAGCCCCAGCATGGCTTCTCATACTGTAGCCTATGAGTACCAGATGTGAGGCTCAATTAGCTTAATATTCAGTACTATTTCTTTTACCACACACAAACTTATTTTAAATTATTTAGGAGTAGACAAGAAATACGTATGAATAGAGAAGAGGCAGTAACAGCAAAAAATTAGACATCAGAGTATTAAATTCTCACAGAATTTGTAATTTATACCAATTTTTTTTGTCTTTAATTCCAAAACAAAAGAAAAATAAATTGAAGTGGCTTTCAGCTCCACATTTTGAAACCAGAATACTTTACCCAATAATTTTTTTTGCTTCCTTAATTTTCTTCTCTAGCATTTCTGACACCTGTACTGGTTAAGCACCTCAAAAGCAAGCACAAAACCGCTCAGAGTATTTAAAAGATTCTCATGAATATTTCTCAAAGTGTTTCTCATTGCAGTTTAAATTTATTCCATTAGTGCCAGGTCAACACTACACCTGCACGGACAAGGAGAGCAGCGGTTACTGTGTTGTCTCATGGCCAGGCTTTTTTTCCATTCTACAATGAAAAATTTAAATCTCATTTTAGCCAGGAAAAGGCAGTATGAAAGGAGATAAGATTGAACCTATAAAGACCAGATGGCCTTTTTCATAAGTTATAAGATCACAAGGAACCTCTAACTCAGGCTCTAGTGGATAGGTACTGAGCAGTTTTCACTGCTTTTCCCTAAGCAATCAGTCTTACAAAAAGCAGGCTGTGGTTGAGGGATTTGGCCAAAACGTTTCCTCCCAAGATTTGTAGACTTCAATCTTGATCTACAACAACGAAAGGTGCCTCACAGAATCATTATATAAGTGAGAATGACAACTGAATTGGCTCTGTCTAGAAGTTTTCCAAAAGTCTGCATCCAACCAGAAGAGGAGAGTCAGTGACTGCTCGCATGTGGGAGGATTTTCCCCACATTTGTAGCAGTAGCTGCTCATAGAAGAGTCCAGGGGAACTAAACTGATCTGACTCCCTGCCTTTTCACATCTTCACTGGACTTGCACTGCCTCAACTCCCTGTTCAAAGCTCCACTCCTGGAACTTCAATGAGCAGTCAAATGATTGCTGCTATTCGAACAACCCTGAGAGTGCACCTGAAAATGCTGCACGTTTAAACGGAAGGAAATGGTGACAGCATAATAGCACTAAAAGGGATGGAAAGTGAAGAAATTACTTTGCAGAGCTATTCAATATGAAGTATGTAGGATTCTTAGAGCACTACCCCAGTCCTTCCCCATACCATCAAAGCTCTTAGTCTGCAGCAGCTGAACAAGATCCTCAATGAAAGACAAAACACAACCTGGAAAAATACTAGCATTACTAACAAGTGAATTCAGTCACTGCTGGATTCAAGAATGGTAAGACATAGAAGAAAAAAGAGTTTATGAATCCCCTTAAAATCCACAGATTTAAAAGCAACCTAACAACCCTCTAAGTTTTATGTGATAGAAGTTATACATGTATTTTATGACAGAGGTAAATTTTGAGGAGGAATGCAAAGAAGAGTAAGATTCAGTAAGGAAATATAACACTCCAAACATTTTACAGATATATCATCTATCAGGAACCCCTCTTGTAAACTGCAGTAGAAAACCCAGTGTAAGATAATACAAGAAAACACTTAAATCAGTAAAAATTAACACTTACGGAAGCACACATGAAAGGCATAGAAAAGTTAGGTCACACTTGACTTCAGCTATGGCAGCGGCAAAAAACATGACCAGCAAAAACTTAAAAGGGTCAGAATGAGAAATGAGACAGAATTGCCACACACTGAAGGAAGCTAATGATCCTGGCAGGTGAAAAACCAGACATTTGTTGCCTTTTGAATTTATTGTATTACTAACTGCTGTGTTTTGGTCCGGTATAGTTTAAAAGGATTTGAAGTATCTAACAGCTCTTTGCATTACATAGTTAAGGAATGTTTATGTTAATAAAGATACAAGAAGGGTTCTGCCCTGAGATGTTGCTCCCCCTACACTGTTAATGTAGGTTCCCACTTTTATACGGGAGAAGTTACTTCTTGGAGCACAGTTTCTGAAATCATAGACTCTTAGAATTATTTAGGTCAGAAAAGACTGTCAAGTCCAACCATTAGCCATGTCCCCAAGTGCCATATTTACACATCTTTTAAACACTCCCCAAGGACTTAACCATTCCCTGAGGAGCCTGTTACAGTGCTTGACAGCCCTTCTGGTGAAGAATTTTTTCCTAAAATTTAATCTAAACTGGCCTTGGCACAACTTGACATGGAACGACACTCGTGCCTTAGCAGAATGTCAGCACAGGGCCTTTACAATGCCTAAGAAAGAGGGATTGCTATGCAAGGACAAATTTTCTTCATTTGGTGACAATAGACCTTGGAGATCAACTATTTACTTTAATAAATGCTCCTGACAATGGCTTATGTCAATCAATGTTCTGACCACACAAGCTGTGATCTTGCCATTCTCATTTTACAGGAGGATCTGGAGTGGTTTTCTTATTTTTCTAGATCCTGGAATCTCTGATTTTCTTTAGGAAATGGGCTATCCCAATCTGTTTTCAGTTTGCAAGGATGACCTCCAAGTTTCCAAACACTATATTGAATAACTGCCACTTAAATTGTATTAATATATTTAAACTAACCTTACTTACTTCATCCTTACACACTTCCTGACTTCAAACAATTTGCTCTATCCACATGTTCTTAGAGCACAAGAAATCTCATCCTGATGTGCAAAAATTCAAGCAATATAGGCTGGAAAACAGAATGTCTGAGCAAGGATCTGGTGCCCACACTGAATAAGAAGGAAACACACAGCCAGAGGAAGCAGGGGCAGGTGACTTGGAAAGAGTACAGGGATACAGTCCAGAAGTGTAGAAATGGGATCAGGAAAGCTAAGGCAGAGATGGAATGGACTTGGCAAGGGATGTGAAGAAGGGAATTTGTAATACATAGGTCAACAAAGAAAAGCCAAGGAGAGTGTGTATCCCAATAAATGCGCAGGAAAAACTGGTGACAATGCATATGGAGAAGTCTGAGGACCCCTTACCTTATTCTTCACTGGCATAATGTTTCTCATGTCACTTAAGTCCCTGAACCTCTAGGTAAGGCTTGGGGGAAGTGAAGTCCTTCCCACTGTATCTGAAGAGAAGGTTGGGGAGTACTTGATAAAACTGAATATCTGCAAGTCTAAGGGGTCTGATGAGATGAATCTCAGGGTCATGAAGGAACTGGCTGATGTTATTGCCAAGCCACTCTCCACATGTTTGAAAAGTCATATTGCTTTGGAGGTGGGTTAGGCAAAGTCTCCAGTCAGTGCATAAAGGGAAACATTACTCCTGTTTTTAAAAAGGGGAGAAAAGAAGACCCAGAGAAACAGAGGCCAGGGAACCTCTGTGCATGGGAAGATCATGGAGCAGATCCTCATGGAAGCAATGCTAAAGCATGTGCAAGACAAGGAGGTAGACATGCAGTCAGTCAGCATGGCTTCACTAAGGGCAAATTGTGCTTGACCAACCTGGTGGCCTTCTCTACAATGGAGGGACTGCAATGGTTGACAAAGGAAGACTGATCGATGCCATCTACCTAGGCTTCTGTAAGGCCTTGACGTGGTGCCACAAGACACACTTATTTCCAAATTGGAGAGACATATTCTGGAAGGGAGGACTATTCAGTAGACAGGGAACTGGCTGGATGGATGCAGCCAGGGAGATGTGGCCAATGGCTCTATGTTCAGATGAAGTCTGGTGATGAGTGGTGTCCCTCAGGGCTCTGTCCTGGGAGAGATGCTCTTCAATACCTTCATCAGTGGCACAGAGAGTGGGATTAAGCACACCCTCAGCAAGTCTGCAGCACCAAGCTGAGTGGTGTGGTTGGCAGAATGGAAGGGACACTTGGACAAGTGTGAGAAGCAGGCCCACAAGAACCTCATGAAGTTCAAAAAGTCCAAGAAAAAGGACTTTCCTGCATATGGGTCAGGGCAATCCCAGACATGAGCACAGACTGGGGGAAGAACTCATTGAGAGCAGCCCTACAGAAAAGGGCTTGGGGGTTCCTGTGGATGAAAAGCTGGACGTGAGTCAACAGTGTGCACTCACAGCCCAGAAAACCAACTGCATTCTGGGCTGCTTCAAAAGCAGCATGGCCAGCAGTCAAAGGAGGTGATTCTGCCCCTCCACTCTGATCTTGTGAGACCCCAAATGAAGTACTGCACCCAGCCCTGGAGTGCTCAGCATAAGAGACATGTGTGCTTGTTGTAGAGGGTCTAGAGGTGGGTCACAAAGATGGTCAGAGGGCTGGAGCACCTCTCCTATGAAGACAGGCTGAGAGACTTGGGGTTGTTCAGCCTGGAGAAGGCTTCATGGACACAATACTGTGACATTCCAATACTCCATACTTAAAGGAGGCATAAAAAAGAAGGAGATAGCAATAAAACAAGGGTTATAGTTCAAAAGAAAGTAGATTGATACTAGATATTAAGAAGAAATTCTTTATTGTGAGGTTATTGAGGCACTAGAAGAGGCTGCCCAGAGTTATGGGCTCCCCATCCAAGTGTTCAAGGTCAGAGCGGATGAGGTCCTAGTCAACCTGATCTAGCAGGTGACATCTCTGCCCATGGCAGGGTGGGATTTGGAGCTAGATGATCTGGAAGGGTCTCTTCCAACCCAAGTCATTCTATGATTCTCTGATTCTACAATTCTAGTGAGAGGTGTCTCTGCCCATGGCAGGGGAGGGTTGGGACTTCATGATCTTTAAGGTCCCTCCCAACCCAAACCATTTTATTATTTTATGTTAGTATAATCCACCTATCAAATTTGACGAGCAATGCACTTCTCAGATGAAAGCTAAGTGCCTAGTGAGGACAAAAAGTTATAAAACAACATGTTAATGAGGCAAGATGTTTTATTTTTTTTTAGCTTTCCTACCTCTCCAGAGCTCTCCTAGCTCTCAATCTATGGCAACACGGTATCACTCCCCCAGCTCTATTTTCACTGACTGCATATCCAGGTTATATTTTCCACTGCATAGTAATTTGATGTTGCAGAACAACTTTATTAATTAATAATTACTCTTTTTAGAAGTTTTTATCTAATATTTTCATAATTGATTAATCACAACATGGATTCTACTGTGAAGTGGAAACAAAGGACCTGATTTGAAAAAGCTCCATGCATCCATATAAAACAATACTGTCTTTGCTTGTATAAACTTTCTTGCTTATTAACTTGCACAGCACATGCATAAACATTCATGCTCTGCATGATTCAATGACTCTGAATTTTAATAGTCCCTTTAGGTAGAACCACTGTAGAGAAAGTGATTTTAAAAGCAAAATAAAAGTCAGTGAACAGTGATAGAACTCGAGGAATTACAGCTGATATTTTGACTGAAGGATTTTTTCAGAAACATGCAGTGTATCAAGACTGTATGAATTCAGTCAAGAATGTATTCTTGATACAAAGTTTACAAAACATCTGCTCAAAATTAAAGCAGTACCTTTAAGTATTTATGACTTTCCAAAAACACTGACAAAACTACAATAACAATTTACTTAGAATCTCTACCTAGAATGCTTTACTTTGCAAACCATCAGATTAATTCCTTAAAGACCATCAAACACTACCATTACCTGCATGAAACAGTTAAAAGCAGATTCTTCTCTAGGAATGGTGCAGCCAAACAATAAAAGTCATACATTTAATCCCTAACATGACAGCACATTGATATGAAAAGGCTCTGTGTGACTTTTGTTTCTCACTCAGTTTATTCCCTGTTGTTATCTAGTAATTATTTTCACTTTTCCCTTTTTTATTTTTTTAACACATTCTCCAAGTATGTATTTAACTTGAGACTTGTGAAATGGCTAAATATAGTTGCAGGCATGTTGCCTGGTTGCATGTTGCAGAAGTATGACATTTGGTATCCAAACTATGATAATATGGAAAATAGGAAGAAGAGAATGAGTAGAAAAGATTGGGCACTGCAACCTAAATAGGACACTACACATAACACACCTGTATACATTACAGGTATACATCAGATAGTATGAATAGATCCTTTTTCCTTGCCTATTTGCCACTTAGGAGGTTACAAAACAATCTGTGCTTGAGTTGTTACAAAAAACATACCAACAAAACAAATACCAAATTGAAAATGAAAAACTAGAATGCCTTACTTATACACAAATGGCTTTTTTTCTGGATTGTTGGTCAAAAATTATAATATCTAATAACTGTGCACAGACTGCAGAGGTGTCCTAGTTTTTCACCCCAAATTATAAATTTTTCTATATTGATTAACAGTTAGTATGTTTTCACATAGGTTCTACTCCATAATGTAAAGAGAAAAGAGCACCAATTAGAAAAATCCCAGTATAAAATATTAATAATGAAATTCTAGCTCTACAGAATATATTTTTCAAGATAGAAGTATGACATGTTCACATACCTTGGTTTTTCTAGTATGAAAATCCAGAAAAAAACGGAATCTCCTAAATGCAAGCAGAGTGAACTTCAAGCTCCATCACAACCTCCTGCTCAGCACACTCCAGATCCAATCCAGGGCCTATGAAGCACTTTGATCCCACTTCAGCAGTGGTTTGAATAATATATTCTGTCATGTTATGCAATTTTCAGAACAAATAATAATCACATATTTGGTAGCAATATTTCCTACTGTATGTTAAAGTGGCTTGCAAACACAAATATTAATATAAACGTTTTTCAGTCTGAGATTATACAGCAGTAATGTAAAAGGTGAAATTGTGAACAATTTTATTTTAATAATTAAAAGAGGGAACAGACCACCGGAAGAGTGTATTCTGCATTGCAGGTTCTTAGGACTATTAATATCATGTGTTAAGAAATAGTTCATTGCACTTCAGAAAACTGCCAGACTTGCACTTCTGTAGAGTAAACAAAAATTGCCTTTTATGGAGAAGGATTTTTAAGGAAAGATCTGGTAGTCTTTTCACCCCGCTGAAGTCCAGTTATTCCTGTATTATAACTAAATTTTCTCTTGCTAAACAGGAAATGTGGCTTCCCCCTTAAAATCAGTTTTCTGCCTTAAAAAGGCAACCCTGAATTCTGTTATGTAACAGGCTGAAGCTCTGCAATGGCAAAAGCTCTCGTCTTCAGTGAACACATTTCTCCTGTCCCTATAATCCAGGACAGACGATTCTCTTGCTGTTAGGTCTGGCTACAGGATAAATTTCATAAGCTAGATAATCCTCTTCTAGAGAAAGAATCATCCCTACTGTGATGAAGTGAAACGAGAGAAGAAAAAATTTCTTGCTGCCAGACACAAGCAGTTCAAGGAGGCTCTCCTGAGTGGTAGCACTCAGCCCACACTCCTTAGCTCCGGAAAATGCAGGAGGATGGAAAGCAGAAGCACAATAAGTAAATGGGGCCTTTCTGGCCAAGAGGAAAGTACATAGGTAAAACACCTACCAAACACTTTCCTGTTCTCAAAAGCAGAAAACCACACACTGGGGACATACCTCAATGAAGAAAAACCCCTTGTTTAAACCACAAGGAGGAGAAAGAAGACATATGAAGAATACTTTCCAGATGCTGGCATTTAACATCACAAACTAGGGTTTGCAAATGTGCCCCACATATCACAGTACAAACCTTCTAGTACTTTGCATAGACTAAAAAACGTTTTGAGAAATATAACTGACTGAAAAAAAAATGAATATTCCTAATATTTCTCTTCTTAAGAACATATGCAGAGTAAAACATTGATTCTGGAGGTCTGATTGGCTTTTTCAACATGTGTTTTGAGAACAACCAAAGGGAATGAAAGACAAATTTCTCTTACTAAGACAAACTGCTTTCAGGTGGATTCTTGCACCGATCTATTTCTTTATTCATTCAAGAATATGGGGATGAAAATATTACATATTGTAACTCATACTGGAAAGCCACACACAACCAAAACGAAGGTCTGTGCTTAAACAAATATTCTTATTTCTGCTCTACAAAAAAAGCAGCCTGCAGCTGAATAACAGTAATTTAAAAAATTCTCATTCATTAAAAAAAAAAAAATTAAAATTCAATCACCTGATCTCAGCCCTACGCCAATGGTTCCCCTAGAGCTGGAGAGAGGGGCACATCTAGAGGTGAGAGTAGGGTAATCTGTCCTCATCATTTAGGGATTTGGTCAAAAACATTGTTTTTTGCTGATATTTCCACAGCCTAAGACAGACCCCAGACAACTATTTAGACTAAACCACTAATTTTGGATGGGTTACCTTGGGTGAGATGTACTCATCCTTAGCATCCTAACTAATGACACTTCTGGAAAGCATTAGAGAATGAAAATTGAGAATCAAATCATGAAAGTTATTAAAGAGCACCTATAAAGCAGGAAAATAATGTCATTTCAGAATTGTTGCAGTAGGTAGTGCCATCACATTTTAACAAAAATGGAATTGATTTTAGGAAAATATAACATTATATACATTGAAGAAAATTTATTTATGGTGTTGGTTATCACACAGCCATCACTACAATTTCTCGGTAGCACATAATTTAAATTGTGACATAAATAGCAATATGTTATAGCAAGCAATAACATTTATCAGTTGCATTTCTAGCCCAATTTAATACTCATTCATGCTTAGATAAATAGATGACCCTTTGCTATCCAGAGAAAAATAATTTCTGAGTTAACACCCTTCTTAGTAAGTACACATCTCTGCCAGCCTATACATTATCCCCCAAGCAGAAGGTCAGCTATCACGCTTGAAATCAAAAATGGCAACATTAGCGTTGACACAATCTATTTGAGGGCAAAGTGATGATGGTAGGTGAGAATTAATGGTGCTGAGCAATAGATTTCCCAGAGAATCCCACTCCCTGTAGAGAAAGCTTTCTTTGGTTTTATCAAATAAATGACTTCCTGAACCACGAGCCCAGAGTACAGCACAAGAGACAAGCATGCCATCAGAAATCAGCAACAGCAGAAACACCGCATAAATTGACTCCTGTCAAATATCTGGATTTAATGGCACCGCTGCAAGCAATTAAAGGCTGTTAGTAGCCCATAAGTTTTTCCATTTCCCAGAGGTGTTTCAAACACTGCAGACTCCAGTCTTAAAACAGAGACACAGATCACTCAAGCTTTGTCACCTGCAACAAAACTGCCCTACTGAGACACCTCTTGTCCCCTAAAATTGCTGTGAGCAGTACATGTCCCCTTGGAGATCCGTCCACTTTCAGGACCCTCACATCGCTCCTTACACTCATAAGTGTAACTGCTTTGTATAATTACTTACCAATGAGTTGGAACACATTACTAATATACCTTGGTCAGACTTTTACTATTCTGTAAGGGTAAATTTATCTTTTTATTTTGCACAGTGCAAATTTCATACTTGCAATGGAAAACTACAAAGATTATCTGAATCCGATTTTTTATTGTGTTACTGCTGAATATTTATAATTAACCAATTAAACAGGTTCTGCACCAAAATACTACCTTGTTTTCCTAGCTGTATTTTTTAATGATTAAAAAAGAAATATATATCAATATAGCTACAGAGATTTAGAGATCTAAATAATGTTTATTCAGTCCTGTGTATGGAAGTCCCATCTTTCATAGATTCTGGGGGAGTCAGGAAGATTACAAAAAACTGCAGGGCAAACTGCATAAGAGATTAAGAGAATTCA
The DNA here is from genome assembly GCA_013398615.1 of Brachypodius melanocephalos. Taxonomy (NCBI): domain Eukaryota; kingdom Metazoa; phylum Chordata; class Aves; order Passeriformes; family Pycnonotidae; genus Brachypodius; species Brachypodius melanocephalos. The sequence goes on along the minus strand of VZSR01001685.1, from coordinate 8,208,189 downwards.
TCTAAGTTTAACCAGGATTTGCCAGAATAATATTTGATATATAAATAATTCAAGTTTGAATAATATGCCAGAAATTTGCATTCTGTTTCCCTGTGAGAAGACAACACATCATTCATGCCTCATATATCTTCCCTTTTTTAGTACTACTATAGCTGTGAGTAAGACCATAAGATAATATGCACTTAGAAGGGTAACCAACACTAGTAATATTTCAAAATCAGAAATTTTTCCTCCTTCTGCACAGAGGTCTAGATGTTCAGCAGAAGTCATTTTGCAAAGTTAAAAAAGAATAGCATATCATATCTTGGTAAAAAGCAAAGCTTTAAATTTATCCAAGATTTCCTCACAGGAAAAAAAAAAAGGTTTTTATTTCTCAAACATATATGAAATGAACAGTCTGATAGACTGTGTAGCAATACAAATTATCAGTAACTGTAATGATATAAATTACTCCACCAATCCGTTTCAGTCATTCTAACCAAGAAGGATATCTGCTGAAATACCAAAACTATTATGAAGAACCACAGCATAATGATAGTTTGCACAGAATTAGTAAAACAAATGGAACTGCATTGGAGACAGAACAGGAAAGCAGTTGTGTACTGATTCAATAAACTGCATTTGTCATTCCCAATTTGTTTCACCATTTGGATTTTAATTACAAATCAAGTACTTAATCTAAGCTGAAACCAGATAATTCAATTTATGCCAGGTATGTGTCTCCAGAAAGTAATCAGTCTGGAAGGGCACTCAGGAAGGGCTAGTGCAGCTGGCCAGACTGAGCTCTGGTGAGGCCAGGCTGCCATCCTGGTGCCAGCTGCAGGGCTGTGCCCTGCTCACAGCACCCCTCTGGGAGGTGCATCCAGGTGGAGGAACTCCCGTCCTAAGTGGCAGAGCTTTGGGAGGAAGGTAAGAGGTTGTTCCCCAGGGCTCTGTGTTGGGACCAGTCCTGTTTAGTGTCTTTCTCAATGATCTGAACAAGGCGACCGAGTGCACCCTCAGTCAGTTTGCAGAGGACAAGAGGTTAGGTGAGAGTGTTGATCTGCTGGAGGGCAGGAGGGCTCTGCAGAGGGGTCTGGATCGATGGGCTGAGGCCAACGGGATGAGGTCACAACAATCCCATGCAGTGCTTGGGGCAGGGCAACTGGAAAGCTGCCTGATGGAAAAGGACATGGGGCTGCTGGTCAACAGTAGCTGAATATAAATCAGTGTGTGCCCAGGTGCCCAAGAATCCTGGATTGTATCAGAAACAGTGAGGCCAGCAGGACTAGGGAGGGGATCATACTCCTTTACTCAGGACTTGTGAGGCTGCATTTCAAATCCTGTGTCCAGTTCTGGGCCCCTCACCACAAGAAAGACATTGAGGGGCTGGAGTGTGTTCAGAGAAGGGCAATGGAGCTGGGAAAGGGTCTGGAGCACAAGTCCTCTGAGGAACAGCTGAGGGAGCTGGAGGAATTCAGCCTGGAGAAAAGGAGGTTGAGGGCAGACCTCCTTGTTCTTTCTAAGTACCTGAAAGGAAGTTGTAATGAGGTGAATAAGTCTCTTCTCATAATTTACATGCGACACGACCAGAGGAAATTGCCTCAAGTGCCAGGGGAAGCTTAGACTGGATAACAGGAAAAATTTCTTCAGGGGAAGGATTGTCAAGCATTGGTACAGGTCCCAGAGAAGTGGTTGAGACCCCAGTCCTGGTGGTTTTTAAAAGATGTGTGGATGCAGCACTCAGGGACATGGTTTAGAGGTGGACTTGGTAGTACCAGGTTAATAGCTGGACTCAATGATCTTTTGAAACCCAAACAATGCTCTGGTTCTATGATCAATTTCTTTAAATATAAGGAGACCACCGAGAAAGTAAATGGAATCAAAACAAAATACCCATACAGAGCTGTACATATAATGACTCCTCCTTAATATAAGAAACATTTAATTCAGAATTTAAGAGCTAAAAATTATCGGTATTATTGATTTCTTTTCTTGTTCCCTGACAGCTAACCAATTACTCAGAGAAGACACACTACATGCACACAATCTTACATAGTATCATGTGCAGTAAAGATTATTAATTGAAAATAAAAAACTCACCATGTTGTTGAATGCTACAGTGGTCTGGCAGTTCAAGATGCATAAATTCTTGTAACAGAAGAATATTGGGATGCAGCAATTATTTTCTGTTTTCTCAGATACTCAAGCTATTGACATCTCGAAACGAGGTCAATTCACTATCTAAACAGTCTCAAGGTATTAATTTGTCTAAACCTAAAACAGATGCTCTTTTAAATAAGATTATTCCTGAAACTATACATGCCCTGTTACATCTGGTGCATCATGCTTTCCCCACAGCACAGGCTTCTTTGCTTATTGTTGCTCTAAGACACTAACTCTTGTCATGACACTGAAAGAAATCTGACTGGTGTCAGCAAATATCAAAGAGTCAGAGCCAGATCAGAAATCTTGCTGCAGGACAAAGTTCCTCCTTGTTATAAATTTCCACTAAGAATGATCCTACATTGGTCCAATAGCATCTGCATGAAACTGCTGGGTTTAGTACCACACCCTCCTTATTTTCTGTAAATTAAAATACCTGCATCCCCTACAAAGTTGCTTAGATATATCTCTCTTATGTGGGATTGCTTCTGATCTTACATCTAAGAAGCTCTGTAGTTCAAGCATCATTTCGACCCAGTGGTGATACATCTTTCTTGATGTCATACTGACTGCCTTCAGTCCTTTCTTTTGGACAGATTCCACATTGTATATGAAAGAAAATATGTTTTGACCTAATCAGTCCATTTTGTACCTCCTGGAACAGCTATATGTTGTCTCATCTCCTTGAATACACCTTCAAATTTAATAGATAAAAGAAAAATTACATTTATTATTTTTACAAAATGCTTGGGGGAAACTAGTTATACATATATGCATAAACATGCATATATCATGTAATGTAACGAAACGGGATATAACAATTACATTGTGTGCAAGCATTTCTCGAACTCATTTGTCCAAATCAATAAGTGAACTTACTTAGTTTATCAGAATGCAGTGTACCTCAATTTTTATTGTGGTAAAAAACTAACTTTAACAAGGTCTACCCATCAGAAAGCAGAGCACCCTCCACACCAGAGGGCATTTTTGTGCAGTGCTCTGAAGCTAAAACATAAACAGTCTGAAACATAACAGCCTTGCAGGAAAGCATGACACTTCTTTGAGGCAGAGGAGCAAATTAGAGTATATCATTTGAATAGCTGCATTATGAAGCTATTGATGTTAACAAGGCCATATATTACTTTTTGGATTACTTATGCTACATTAATACTTGCTCACTTACAGAAGCCAAAAATCCCAATTTTCTAACATTGCATTTTCATTTTCTCACTCACTAATAAAAAAGAATCCAATTCTTGGACATAGGGCACCTTCACCTCAAGTACCAGTCTAGAATCTTGATTTTCAAAATGTCATGTATTTTAAATTTGGCTTAATCTTAATTTTTCTTCCCTCACTGGATATCACAATAAATGCTTTTTATTTTGAACTTCAGTAAGCTGTGCAAAGAAGAAACACAGCAGTTGCCATCAGTAATTTGTCTAAGTACACACTGATTTATCCCCATGCTGGACTTGATAGATCTACATCTTGATAGATGGAAGATCTACATTATAAGGATAAGAAATGCAGCAATCTCATCTGTATAATCTGTATTCTGATAATGATATGTATTTCGTAAAGATGACAAACAGATTTTATATACCGATACATCCTGAACCGTATTATAACCTCTTGTATTACTGAAGTCTTGGATAAACAGATTTCCAAAATACCTATGAAATAGATATATTCCCAAAATATCTATGAAATATCAACCACTGCATAAACATTTATCTTTGTATTTTATATTCAACTCAATTCACTGTTAGAGAAATAGTATCCATTTATATTCGGAGTTTGTAACACTGGGTTGACATAGGCCTGTTTTCTTAAACAACAAAAGGTAAGTTTAAAAAAACTGTTAAGAAGGACACACAAGTTTTAATTTCATTACATGTTAATACGCATAACCAGACTACTTATTTTTCTATACTAATTGTTTCCATGTTTTTTTAAAAAATGAATAAAGTAAAAGCCCCAAACCTGCAATATTCTAGGTCACTACTCTGTACTTAGAGTTTATCAGATGGAATTTGGATTTCTGGGGTCTCATAAAACTCAGCTTTGTGAATAAACAAAACTCAGGATAGAATCTGGCTCTGATTCAAGGAGTACAGAGATCTTCCTCACTCATGGGTGAGCTTTACTTTGCTCTCTGCAACCACCCTATTTCAGATAATGTATCTTAAAAGTAATACTAGAAAATCGGCTTGCAAGTAATATTTGTACTGATAACAGATCCAGTTTAGAGGGCAAATGTATTCCAGCCAGGCAGACCCTGGGAAGTGAAGCATTATAAAGAAAGAAAATAGATCATTTCAACAGTCAGGACTGCAGTGTCCAGTGACAGCAAAATTACTGCTTTTACTGGTGCGTGACTGGGTGCTTAACATGTTGATACAGCCTCTAACTCAATGTAACTCTCACAAAGGTAAAAATGAGCCAGCCAGACACACTCATCTAAGATCCAAGTTTTCCTGGCGAGAGACAAAGGTCTGAAGTGAATTCTTTATATAGACAATACTACAGAAAACCAAGAAATGCTAATATGTCTATCTAGTCATATTTCAGGACCACCTCTGTTCAGCACACTCAGACTACAGAGCAAGTCCCAAAACACGAACGACAATTTCTGCTCTGGCAATAAAATCAGCTGCTGAAAGCCCAAGAGACACAGAGCAGTTTCTCAGCTGCCATGTCCATGCCATCTCTTCACAAAGGCCTGGTCTTTTAGTCTTTTCCCTACAAGCAGCAGAATAGAGGTGAAATAACCTTCAACTGCAACACCAGTGAATCACAGTCATCTCATTAAACAGATAGGGTAGAAGTACTGCAACAGCAATCTCAAGTAGCTCCTTTCAGATCAGAACACTTTTTTGCTGCTCTCACATGCAAATAAACAAATACACACACTGGCTCTGTGAATAAAAGAGGCCACTGGGACAGTGCAGTCTAACCTGCTGTGTGATATTACAGAAACTGTCTGATACAACTTCACAGTGCCTTCCATCAAGTACCACTCCTGAATCAGATTCAGCACACCGCTTTTAGTTCTGCTGCATTTCTAGAGGAACCCAAGAGATCTTGGAGAATTTAATGAGTACATTTCAAGGATATTTGAGCATCTAATTCCCTAAATTGCTTCAGCAATCCTAGACTTAATTCCAAATGAAATCTTTTAAGTTACAAGAATCCACAACAGTGCTTGGTAAATTGTTCCAATGTGTATTTACTTCTCTTTAAAAATATGCACTTTGCTTCCATTTTGAGGCTTAATTTCCATGTACTGGATCTTTTTGGTCATACTTGTGAGTCTCAGAAAGTCAATATTTTTTTGCCTTTCACAGAGAGAAAAGTTTTCTGACTCCACCCCCTTCCCCAATGCTGAATCAAACCAGCCATTATTTTTAATCTCATTTGAACCAATCTTGTGGTTTCTCCCAAAGTCTCTTCAATTTTGAACAACTTCTTCAAGCATGAACACCTTAACCAAGTATGTCCTGGACTGGCCATGTTTGGAAGAGGAAGATGCCCTTCATGTATTACTAAATACATCAGTAAATAAGAGCTGAGTAGTGTCTTAACCTGCCACTTGCAGAATGCTATTACAGCTGGTAATGTACCATGCCCTCAAACAACTTTTCAGAATTTTGGTTTATGGGATCACACCCCCATTTTATTCCTTTATTCTTGTACTGCCTAATTCTTAAGCAAATCACTTGTTTATATTGATACAGGACATACAGACAGCATGATACTTTATGTACAAATTCACCCAAAATTTTTAAGCAACTTACCCTCCTCAGTATTTATCACTTCACCAATTTCTGAGCTATTTCCATACTTTACTTTGGATGATTTTATATTTTATTTCACTCTTTGAAATTGTTCTGATTTCCAGGATTTGCAAGATTGGAATTTAATTGTCCAAATAACTTCTTAGGCAGCTTATAAAAATGAGGTGCAAATTATTTCACCTTGCTGATTTTGCAACACTGAAATATTTCCCCTCATTTCTAAAACAACAACAGTATGATAAGATTTCTAGCCTACTTAAACTTCATCAGTGTGCTCAGATAAATTCATGCTCTAAGAGCAAAGACAATTCAGAAAGCTTCAATAATATGCATGTTTATGCATTTTATTCTTGATGAATGATAGTTTGTTAAAATGTTGGTTTCTTTTCCCTTGGTCTTGACAACACAGTCCCTACATCCAAACATGGCTGTGGTCTCTCTCAAGCATGCAAGCCCTGAATACCAGAATTCTTTGCCATGGCCCAGCTGTGATCCCCACTATACCATCCTTTCCTCAAATCATTAGATAGCTTTTTTAAAATGTGTCTGCAGCATGCAGACTGTAGCTAAAAGGGCTGGCAGGGAACGGCAGGAAAACAAAAGGTAAGTAGAAACTATACAAGAGAAATAAAACAGACTGTAGCAACAGTTTAAAATAATAGCCATATGGCAGAGTTTCATATAAAATAAAGCTTTCAGGAGACTGTAATTCTGTATTACCCAATGAGTCAGAAGAGGCTACTAATGTACCTTGGCCACACTTTCACTACCAGTAAGAACAAATTTATCTTTTTATTTAGCACAGTGCCGGTTCCATCCCTGCAAACCTGAACTAAGAGGATTATCTGAATCATATTTTTTTATTACATTTTTGCTGTACTTGTTATAATCATATAAAAATACAAAGGAAGACCATATAAGGACAGATGTACTTCCTATAACCTTTCTGGTGTGAGCATAAGTGTGTGATCCCTGATTCCATGAAGCCATCAGGAGATGGTGAGGTATTTATCATTGTGCCTGTGCCTGCTTATAATGTGCAATGCAAACCAAAGAAAGGCATCTCCCCCTGCAGAAGCCTAAAAACCAGTGCCAGTTCCACATATTGGTTTGTTTCTAACAGTGGTGGATTATTTCACGAATATGATTTTATACCACAGGAGTAAATTGGATTTCCCACTGTGCTCAACTTGAATTTTTTTACCGGAAGAGAATGACAGCAATACAAGAACTATTCCATTTCTCAGAGTTAATGGTGTCATTACTTTTTGTCCAACCATAAAAGCTTCTTACAGGCATCCACTTCCAGTAGTGTGCATGTCCAAAAAAAGCCATTCTGAGTGAATTCAAAGGCTCACTTAGCCACTGGCATAAACCACAGTGGCAGTAGATGCCTAAAGAAAAGTACAGAAAAGCATAGGAAGCTTGAATAATTCTGATGTTTCCTGAGCTAGGGAGGACATCTTCTGAGAGACCTTACAAGAATGGTGCCTACCTCTAACACTGTTCTTGGCTCAGGAATGTCACTCAACAGTCATGCTCTCACATGCATCTCTATTTTGGCTGTGACTTTCACTCGAGGAAGTCACAAGGACAAGCATTTTAAAATGAAAGGATCACTTAGCATTCAATTGGATCAACAGGAAGAGGCAGAATAAATAAAAAGGACCAAGGATGCTCAAGAATTCAGCCTCACTTCTTCACCTACATTCTACAATGTCGTATTTATCAAGGCAATGGGATGTGAGCTGGGAATCATCTCTCTTTTCCTGAGACTTTCACCTGAGTTTATCAACCTGTTTACTTTGTTATTTAAATACTGTGAAATAGATAAATTAATATTTTAAATAAAAAGTAATTATTTTAAAATATATTTTTAGTACCTTGGCATTGTTTGTATCAAAGCATAAATAAGGACAATTTTTTATTATTCTGTTTAAATCCTGAAGATGTAACATAGTAACACTTTAAAGACACTAAAAAAAACCCCAACTGATCTGAATGTTACAAAATTTCTCTATTTTTACAGAAGTTAAGGCCAACTGTAGGAAATAATCTTCTGGCAATTTCCTCCACCAATAGTCTGTCTTCCACCAAAGAGAAAGGTTAGTCTAGATGTCATAGGAAGAACTACACCTTTGTCTATAATTCAGTCAATAAATATCCAGATGATACCCACTGTAGCAAGCAAGAGATGAAAGATCCATGTCTGAAATAAATTTTGATACAAAATTGATTATAGCTGTGGGGAATTATCTTCTATTTCTGCTAGCTGTGATGAAGGAGCATTTTTTTCACACAGACACAGAAAAAAAAGTCTGTGTCCCGAGCTATAGCAAATATTGGTCTTTCTCTCCATTTTTTCTTTTTTCCTCCAACTTACATATTTAACTCACATAACCAAATTCATGACAATTTTTTATTACTCAAAGAGAAGCCTCTATGGTTTTTAGTTGTTAATGATTGTTTCCTTACTTATAACAGTAATTAAACTTTTGATTCAGTATTTCACTCTGTATCCCAGCACCCCTCTACCTGCAGTTTTTGATCTTTTATTCACATTTATGATAGGTGCTGCAACTTAAGGAACTTTAAGGTCCTGTTCAACCAAAGCCATTCTGTGATGCTATGGTTCTGTATCTCCATTTCCCATCTGTCTATACAGATGGTTTGTCAGACTTATGAAATTATTGTTGTCACTAAGATACTCAAGTTAATAACTGTCCAGGGGATTTCAGTATCCAGCTCATCCCAAAACATTATGGATATTCCCTGGGCTTCCAACTTGTTTTGGATGCAAAAATGCTTAAAAGAGTTGTCCCTATTTTAATTTTGATGTTTGGTTTTCCTATAAGTAGAGAAGGAAGTAGAAATATATATAACATTTGAATTTTGATTTGAAATGTCTTTATCTAAGAGACAGACAAGTCACTTGTCTATCTCACAGTCAGTTTAATTTCTTTTCTCTGATTCTCAGGCTTTCTATAACTGCTCAGGGAACTGCTACTAAGCTGTAATAAGAATAAGTCCTGCCTAATTTTTTCTTTAAAATACCTCAAGCAAGTCATAATAATTTTTTTTGTTTTCAATTTGCACTGGAAATCTGGTTTTTCTTTATATTTGATTGCAGTACCTTTGCCTCATCCAAGCTTTTCTGCCTTCTCAGTGTACTTTACCTGAGGGAATTTTCTAATTTTTCTCATCACAGCTGTTACTTTCACACCAGGATTATTAGTAAAATACCTTATGTTTCCCCTTGTACTCCATCAAAGATCATCATATCTTTTAACTGGTAATTTGTTCTTTTTGTCTTGTGTCCTTTCCCCCTAAGAAATAATATTTTGCAAAGCCTGAGACTTCTGTATAATTAGATCATTCAAAACATCCACTATCCTGTCTCCCACTAAGACAAGAGGACCTTAAGGTTTAAATTACTTCCATACATTCTCACTGTAGAAGATCAATTATATTCCTTTTATTTGGTCTCATTAAAGTTCAATTTCACCCACATCCCTAACACATTTCATATAGATTCTCTGACTTTTTTCAAAGCCTGGTTAAACATATCTTGATTTAATGGCAACTTTTTAAGTCCTGTCTGCATTTCCCTTGAACAAAATTCACAACAAAAGAGTAACATTATATTCACAGAATCACAGAACAGTCTGAGATGGAAGGGACCCACAAGGGCCACCGAGTCACTCTTAAGTGATATTGTCAATATATTCCTGAAGAAAGTAAGTGGACCACACCCTGTTCTTCTAATAAATACACCACTAATAAAAATACCTTCTTTAATGACATAGGAGTTTTTTTTACCCAAGCTACCTAAGAGCTGAGGAGATAGGGTGGGGTTTTTTGTGCGTATGAAAATACATATAAATATATGTCAATGATAAGCAAATGTATTACTGCAAAAAACTAATTCCTAAGGTAAAACTACAACTTTTGGGAAAAATCACACCACCACAAACCCTATGTCACTTTTTCAATGAAGTTTCAGAGTTCTACAGAAGGCCAAACTGAGGCAAAGTTAGCTGAACTGATCTATTTCACATTGTCAGAAGATAAACAATAGTTCCAAGTCCTATTCTGCAAAGAAAATTTACCATTTTCTGTAGTGTGTATGTACCTCAGAAATATATACTTGCAATGTATAAATACGTATGCATATATATATACAACATGCAGAATCATATATATATATATATATATACACTTCTATCTATATATATTTCTATATATCTCACTTATAATAAATCATCATGGATATATTTTTATGGCAATGGAAATGTTTCAACACTCTGCTTATCTCTTCACTTAAAGTACATTTACTAAAATACAAAGCTGCTGGATGATTAGATAACATTCTAATTGTAAGAAATTATATTTTTAAAGTGAATTGAATTTTTTTGCATGAATGGAAAACAACGAGAAAAGATCACTCTGGAGTGACACAAAGAGTATTCCTAAGATGTAAAATGTTTCATGCAGTATCTTAAACTCATGCTCCACTCAGGGAAATTTACAAATTGAAGTACATTAACTAAACTAAAATACCCATAACTAACTATATGATTAACATATTTGTTTCACATTACAATTAAATTGCATGTATTGAGAACTGTATATATATCCTCAGCCAGCATAACTGGTTAAGTACAAAGATAGGTTATCATATGTGTAATTTTCTAGGTACCTCCATTTCCATTAAAGCAGCTGAGAGTTTGCAATACTGAACTGTATTGAGTTGAAAATAGTTCTAAGAGTTATTTTTAAAACCATTTCAAATCCCAGGCAGAATGACCACCACATAAAAAAGATGTAAAAACTCTCCCTGTTTCTTGTGCATGTAAGTTTAAGTCTGCCATGTGGTAATAAAGAAACAGGATGTGGAACTGATTTTAATTTTTTTTCAGTATCATTAGCATTGGGAAATACCAACAGTTCACTATATGTGGACATTTCACTGTTGTTCCATTTCTGTTCCAGAAACTAGAGGTCAGCTCTTCTTCAATATGTCCTATCAGGTCTCTCTTAGTGTAAAAAAAACCAAAAAAACAGAACAAACAGAAAAAAACCCAAGTAAAAATATCTCTGGAAACTGTGGAAAAAGAAGTTCTTTCCCTACCAGATCTTTTCTAAGCCATTTCAATGTTGCTTCCAAGATGCTGCAACCCTTTGCCATGCTTGTCTTCTGTACTTCATTTTCCCTTCTGACCTCTCCCCTTTGTTATATTCCTCTAGGCCAAATCGATCCCTCCTCTTACATTCCCTATGCTCTCTCCACAGCTCTGGTGCATCTAGCTCTGTGGGTTGCTCAACATTTAAGTTTACATTAAGTTTATATTATATATATATAAATATACATTTTTACATTCATATCAGACTTGTGAAAATCATTCACCACAACATTCAAAGACACCCAATATTAACAGAATCCTCAGCCAGCATAACTAGTTAAGTACAAAGATGGGTTATCATATCTGTAATTTTCTAGCTACCTTCATTTCCATTAAAGCAGCTGAGAGTTTGCAATCATTTAGCTCCCTGCCTTTGCAGGAGGCAGATCTGGAGAAAATGAATAAAAGCAGTGCAGAGAGACATCAACAAGAATGATCACAGGAAAGGACTCACCTCTTTTAGTCAGTTTTCCATTTTAGTTGTTTCAATAGTTAAAGAGGGAAGAGATTTTTTGCACACTCTTTAATTCAGATGTCAGTTCCAATACTTGATGCTTGACTGTTCTGAAATACAATCAAAGTGCAGGAGTTAAAACTACTGGTCTGAAACAAGATAAAATTATTAACATGGCGAGGATCCATGTATTCATTAAAAAGCACAGCAATGTTGAGATGTTTTATAACAATGCTCCATGGCAAGGTTTTCACATGGCAAGGTTCCACACTCTCCTTCTTACAACAAAAAAAAAGAATATTTTGATTGCATGATGCTGCATTTGTGGTGCCACCTCGACCTTTCTACTCTCCCTGCACAATGCATGAAGAGTTTGTTGGTTCTTTTACCAAAAGATACAAAGACTAGTTACATGTGATTGCCTCAGTAAATCTCTACAAGCTCACCTCTCCCCCACTCACTCCCTTCCACAGTATTTTCTCACTCTACATAAACACCATGGAATCCTGTTGTCTGTGTCTGGAAAACCAGAGGAGAACGGTGAGAAAACCTGAACCACCCTGCTGTATACATGGTGCTTCCCTCACCAGCATTCCATGGGTAGTAGACAAAATTGCAATGGGAAGTCACTACACATTAAAATATATGATTTTTTAAAAATTATATAAACTGAAAATACTTATTTATAAGCCATTTTCTCTATCTTGTAAGGAAAAATTATGTATGTGTTTCTCCTTCTTATTTTTTCAGTACTACTTACAGAGACTTACAGAAATAAATGGCTTTCCTCCGTGTTCTATATTTGTTCTCTATGAGTCATCTCACTCCTTAAGTTTTGTTTCTCATCACCTAAAGGTCTCATGTGGACAGTTTGAAAGTACAAGCCAGAATAAGTGTGGATATTTTGTCTTGTAAATGCAGTGAACATCTCAAATCAAACTTTTACTGTAAAGCATATTAAAAGAAAAAAAAATCACAGCTAAGAGTGCTTTGATACTAGCCTTGGACTATACTGAAGAATTATGACTACAGTAAATTGTTTGATGTGTTCTTAAGTTATTTTAATCTCTTGATGCTCATTCAAAGAAATACCTTTCCATACCACAGTTAACTACAGGGGGTAGGTTGTCAGAAAAAGTAAAAATTTTCAGACCAAAAATAACCTGTAAATATTATAAACTCATAAAACTAGGAGAGACCAACCCAACCAGAGTCTGATGTCCCACTTCTCACAGGCTAAAAATCTTCCCCAAATCAATTCCTTTGGAAGCAGGATGCACATCTTAGTAAAACATCAAGCTTTGGATTGAAATTCTTCCCAGCAACCACTAAGAGGACAGGAATAGCCTCTGTACACAAGAGGTGATTATTCCTGGGAATTCCCTGACCTCTAAAGCTGTCAGACAGATGACGGCCGCAGCTTCCTCTTCATTACTTTCTTTATATTTACTGTGAGCCCCATTTCCAAGGAAAACTAAATTCTGACACTGCTTCAGTCTCTGACATTACCGTCAGCATAGAAACACATTCCACTGGTACTCCAGTGACAGCATTTTGTGTAAAGCTGGCTTTGAGGGCCTTCTTTCCTGTGAGACATGGTATGTAAGTATAACTTTAGTGTATTTCTTCTTAATTCTAAAACTAAATTTCCAGTTCTCTCTCTACAGTTGGTCTTTCTTGGTTGGTTGTGCAGGTTTTTTGTCAGAAGTGGAAGAAATCAATATGCTCAAAGAAAATGAGATGATAAAACTATCAGATTGGCAGTGGGATCAAGAGAGAGGTACAGAACTAGAAACTGCTTTTAAATTATTTCAGAAATGCACAGATTTCCTGTTGATAGCCATCTCTTTTCAGGAAGGCTTTAATTTGCCTGTAATATTGACTACATCATAAGCATTTCAGATTTTGCGTGAGAGTATAAAATTGACAGAGTGTATTTAATTGTAACAAGTAAACGGGATTGATTTTTTCTTATAACATCTCCTTAGGGAGCTTACAAACATAAATCTCTAAAGGAACAAATCCTCCATGTCTTTAGGAGGGGCCTTGAGTTGTAAGGACTTCTCTGAACTGATTGAAACTCCTATACTTGAAGATTTGGTTGAGAACCTTGTTGAAGCTGGGATCAGATGGGCTTCTCTTACCTGACAGAATTCACTTGGATAAGAGGAATTTTAACTTGTCAGATCTATTTAGTGATGACAGAGACACTGAAGGCAGGCAATGTAAAGGTATCACCTGCATCTCACAAGAGTTAAGCACACTGGAAGCCACTGCCTGAAGCGTAAAAAAGATAAATTTTGAAAGTAACTTTCTGCAAACATCTAAGTATATATGACAGAGTTTTTGGAGATGGCCATGAACTAGTGTGCTTCACATTCTGTACAAACACGTGGTACTATTCATGTTAACAGCCTAAACTAAATCAGCATCGGCCTAATAGTTTTAAAATTTCTTTAATTCTTCATCTGTTTTGCTTTAGGTCTTCCTTATTTGTGCATGTCTATGCATGCTAGCCTTCTCTGACCACTTTCCCTATTTTTTATTTAATGAGAGAGGTACAACCAGAAAAGTTCACAAAAAAAATGGACAAATGAATAGGATAACACTATAAAAAAAGAGAAAATTGAACCATGGAAGATTATGAAAACAATCATAGGACATTAAACCAAGCTGATTAGGAGTCACATCATAAAAAGAAAGAAAGCTGAACAAATAAACAAAGAGGGGTGGCCCTTTCTGCAAAGTGCAGTTGTACTGTGGGACTCCTGCCACAGTAGGTCATGGAGATCAAATCATGCCTTCAAGAGAAGTCAGGCAAAGTGTGGGAATTAAATTCACTCAATTTAGGTAACTAGAAACATGCAGCTCAGAAAGACCCAAAGTTCAAGACATCAGGAGGCTAAGAGAATATGTTTGACATGTTTGTATATTCTTTCTTTTGATCTCTGATGCATGAAACAGGGCATAAGACAAAAAATACTTTTGAGCTTGATGGCTTTTTTTGTGTGTGTGTGTGTGTGTTTTTAGATAGATGTTGTTTAAAAAGCAACCTGGAAATAAGTATGGCTAAGAAAAGGAGCAAAGAATAACCCAGAACAGGTTAGGGAGGCTGTGGCATCTCCATCCTGGGAGATACTGAACACTCAGTTGAACAAGACCCTCCACGAGCTTGATAACTGCCTAAAATTATTCTTGACTAGGTAAATTATTCTGTGAATCTGTGAGTCTGAGAAAGAGACCCTAAACACATCTGCACCACTCCTGTGCAGAACACCAATCCACAGTGTGACCATTATCATTAAACCAAATTTCAATGAGGAAATGAAGGGCAGGGCTTCAAGTGTTTTATTACTTACTAAACCATTTGATTTCTTTTCTACATGATGCTTCTTTACACTCCCAGGTTCTGATTGCATGCATAACTTTTAATTAACAATATATTCTGGAAAAAAATGAAATGGATGAAATTTTTACCCTTTTTTTCCCCAATTTTTTCCTCATCACTTCTTACATTTTATTAAAGTATTTCACAGTGAAAATAAATGAGTATACATTTTTCTGTACACAAGATTAAAACACTGACCAATATTAACAGCCCAAATCTGTTCCACAAAGGTGTACTTAGATGGGCTTTATATATACTGCAACCTTTCAGTGAGGGTGAGTACCTGAGGTTACAACTGGCAGATAATTTCTGATGTCCAGAAGAAGCCTCTTTCAGATGATGATTTAGTGCCCACTAAGCCATTAGCATCAACAATTCTTTTACTTTGTAAGCACTGGGCACGAACCTCATATGTTTGGTACCCAAATTATAGCAAAATAATAATAATTACAGAAATTAGGACTGCCTAGTAACTACACACAAATGAACTTCTAAAAATTTAATTACAACCACACTAGTGTGGTAGTAATGGGAATACCGTAAAGCCTAGCAATGAGCAGAAAACTCAGTCTCCTCCCTGTAAAGCCAAGACTGCAATATCACACATGTTTATTGAATCTCATTTGTAAAATTAAGAGCCTCCCTCAGACAATTAAAAATCATGCTGAGTACTCAGCCACAGTAAATTACAAATATAATTAAGTAAATAATAAGAAAGCCCAAGTCCCTACTTAAATGCACTGCCAATTCAGCTAATCCAAGCACAGCAAATATTAATGCAATACTTCAATGTCTACAGCTCAGCTCCTGATCTACAGTAATAATAACACATTAAGGTTCTGTTCATACTCAGAGCAAACCACTTATTTTCCCCAAGACAACTGGAGCACCAGGTTGCCAATAATAAGCTGTTCATATCTTCCATCATCCTGCTCAGGAAGGCAGGCTGAGAGGATGAGCACTTTCAGCCTGACTGTATTTGCCACCAATTATAGGGACACAGTCTTTTGATGATTCTTCACTTTAAACTGAAAATAAGCTAACCTGAAGGATTAAAATCAATGCCAATTAAAGGCCTCTGCAAAGGGTGATTTTTAATTACTCTGCTTTAGGAAGTCACTACACAATGACTATTTATATTCCATTGTTTCTGCATACAAAGCACAAAAAGTTACATCTTGGAAAAACCTCCAGATTTTAGCAGCTGGCACACCAAGTTTAAAAGTTTAAAGTTCTGTATTAGTGATAAGCACTATGCAAAAAATGAAGTGTGTCTAAAATTATGCTGACAGCACATGTCACTTGCCAACAATGTACACTAGCATTGACATGAGCTGCTGTTTACAAGCTCACAGAGAAAGGATTCAACACGATTTAATTAATTCAAACTTAAATATGTATTTTTACCACTACACAGCAGTGTGTGAATGGCAGACATTTCACTGTCTCACCACAGTTGTATTATTCTCAGCCCAACCTCATAAATATTAATTGCTTTTGAAACTGAGTTATAAGTCTGCACATGATATAAAGGAAAAATCCCAAGCAGAGGCTTTACCTGAACATCAATCCACAGGAGGAATAAAACACTCTCTATGAAATGTTCCTGCATCAGCACCACTGGGAAGTTCTGCAGTCTATTCTAGCTGGAGGTAAATGGTTTTAATTTGCTCTTCATTGTAACTGAAAGAATCAGTTATAGAAAGCCTTAGTATTTCCAAACCTGTTTCTTAATAAGGAGAAGCTTCCACAGCTCCTCACCTGACTGCCCCACTTTGAGATTTCTCATGCAATGTGCATGAAGAATTTGGTTCTAAAGCAAGAAGAAAACTATAAACAGAGGCAAATTTTTTAAAAAAATCATAAATCCACAATTTTCTGTATCTACCACCACCCCAAGAATGCATTTTAAACAGAAAAAGTTTAAAACCCTAAATTTATTAAAACTTTTTAGTGTGTTTTGTTCCATTGCTCATGTCATTAAGACAGTTGAAACTGAGCTGATAGTGCACACATACCAGGTTTTTAGGGAGGGAGGGAGGAAAGAAAGAGAAAGAAAGAGAGAAAGAGAGAAAGAGAGAAAGAGAGAAAGAGAGAAAGAGAGAAAGAAAGAAAGAAAGAAAGAAAGAAAGAAAGAAAGAAAGAAAGAAAGAAAGAAAGAAAGAAAGAAAGAAAGAAAGAAAGAAAGAAAGAAAGAAAGAAAGAAAGAAAGAAAGAAAGAAAGATTAATTTTAGGCCATGATTATGTATTTAAAATAATTTCAGTGTGAAGCACTGTATAGAGGCCTGTGAATCCAATTTCCCTCACCATTTGATGCATATGTATATAAATATTTATTCACACCGCATTTATGATGAAAGTCTCTGCATTGCACCTGCACAGTCAAGTGAAATGTTACAAACAAATCAACTACAATCTTTTTCTCTCAAATACTCTTACACATGCTTTGAAATATCTGTACATCATAGAAGTGGTTGCAACACAACATAGGTTTATAAACCTGTGTACCTCAAGTAACATTTACAGAAATATATAATAGTCCTTTCCAAATTTCCCTGGTCTCCATATTTCTCACACAGCCTTTTACATTGCATTAATACCCTTTTGGGAACACATATAGCAGCAATTATGCCAGGAGCACTTCAAGAATTACTGTGCTTTTGAACCACTCTAAATTTTCATCTTTCTGTTCCTCAAAATAGCATGATGGACAGTAGAAGACAATAAAAAAACCCCAAGGTGTATTGTTTCTCCGGGAACACAGTGAAAAGTAGACTATTTCAGAGTATATCTTCCTACCTACATGTGAATTTTAAACATGTTCAGCTCATGATTTTATTGCATGAAATCCTACTCCTGCAATCATCAAAATTCCCTTTGCTTTGAAATGCTGAAAAACTGCTTCCAGCCTAAATAGCAATCATGTGGCAGTTGAGCAGTTTTTGATACTGAACATGTTAAAAAATGGTATCCAGCTGTTGCAGGAAGAAACTTTCAATTACACAGTTGGTTGAAAATGCACTGTGTAGTAATAAATTCTACCTGTGCAGCACTATTGGGAATCTGCAAACATGGGGATACTTTGATAATCTCATCATACCTTTTCATAAAGGTTAGATTTCTATGACCACAAATCAATCTGTGTAACAGATCATATGTCAAAACATTTAAAAGGACATTCATTTATCTTTTCTGTTTCCTAGTGAAAAAAATCTCTCTTTCTCTTTTTTTTTTCATGTGGTTCAGGTCAGTCTCCTCTTGCTTTGGAGCCAAAGCCAGACATCACTGTGTATATGTGACCGAGGCTTTCCCTGGAAGTTTCCATGATTAAAACATCTGGCTAGGTAATGGCTTTCACATACAGTTCACAATTTTTTATGTTCAGTCATCATCCATTCGCTGTACTTAAAACTCAAACCTTCAACCTCCTGAACAAGGCTCTATCTACACTTGATGTGGAAAAAAAAGCTGCCAACAAAAAATCCATTATCTTCCCATCATGCTGTACTGGGTGGCAAAACGAGGAAAGTTTGCTCCTGCATGAATTCCCACCAAACTGAACTGTCTTTGCTAGTCAAGGCACAGTAGGAATTATGTCTTGCACAGATAAGGATTCCTTTTGTTGGTAGAAAAATTGCCTTTTTTTGTTGTTGGATGGTTGGTTGGTTTTGGTTTGGTTTTTTTTTTTAATCAGTGTAAACCATGTATTTTTCTGTCTTGTCAAACAGAGTGCAAAAGACCTAAGCAAGTTCAAACTAACTTGTCAACAAAGCTGATTCGGAAGTGTATAAAATAACCTTATGCATCCCAGGCTTAAATTATGGCAAGCCTAAGTTCCTGATGCACATCTAAGCAAAATAAGTGTTACATAGTCCAAAGTTTACCTTTATTATCTACGGGGTTTTTTTATTATTAAAAAAAAATTATTAGACAACACTACCAGGTTGACTCTACAAATATTTTCTCTTTATTTTGTGCTAATAAGCAGGGCATATCAAGACAATTTTATGGAACCATGAGTATGGTACATTAGCCCCAGGAGTTTGCTGCTGGCCTATTGCTGCTCTCACTGGCTGCCAGTATTGCTCTTGATTTGAACTGGAACATAAGTTGAAGTAAAGAGCTTTTAAAAACCCCACACAATGTAATCAGGTTTATTACATATAACTACACAAGCACTTGTTTTCAATTATATTTTACTGTGAAAAAATTGAAAAAAAATCACCTAATCAGGAGAATTTTTATACATAGTCTTTTTTGATTACAGACTTCACAGCATAGCAGTATGCAAGAGAATGTCAAAGAAATAACACAACTCCTATAACTGTGTTTCTTGCTTAATTCATTTATTGACTTCTTGATTAGTTAGTTTGTGCAGTACCTAGGAAATGTAAAACAGTAATAAGTGCTAATTAATCGTTTATAGAACATTCAACTACAGCTGCAAATTGTACAAATATAACGAAAAAAAAAAAAAAAGAACTGCATACTGGTGAAGTCTATGTTGCTGGTGAAGTTCCTTCATTAGGGAAAACAAAAGGGGAAAGCAGTCATAGGCAGTAATCACGGGGCTGTAGCTGCAGAAAGCCTGCTCCACAGCGAGCAACAGAAGCAAGAGATGAGGTGAATGAGTGATACTAAAAGTGCTGCCCAACTGCTTGTATTAAGGAGAACATATGGCAAAAAGAGGCAGAACTGCAAGGGAAAATGACAGTTTCATTGAATTGCAAATGAGAAGTAATAATTTCAACATCCACTGTGACAGAATACTTCTGTGTGTTATTACAAGCTCTGGTGGATGCTGCCTTAGACCAATTAATGAATGGAATCATTTGATGCAACAGCATTTAGTGCAGTAAGGCTGGAAGTGAAAAGGTGCTCCTGATAATGCTTTCTAACGACCCATTGAACCTGCTCTAACTGGAACAGCAGTTTCTGCTGTCAGAACAACTTAAGAGCTGAGTGATAAAGAGGAGACAACATTTATCACTTCTTCCAAGTCCAAAATCATGCATAAATGGATGAAGCAAATGGAACAGAGTACCTAGTGATGGAAAAAGCGCGGGAGAAAGCATCTAGTCGTACGAAACATGCAGAAAGGACAGGGAGATTTGCTGCTCTAAGAATGAAACTGTTTCCAGCTCTATGAAAACATCTGCAATGGATGAGTAGAAGAACTTGCACATCATTTATGCCAGAAGTTAAATATCCGATAGTAGACGAGAAAGAAAGAAAGTTAGACTATTATGCAGGTGAAATGGAAACCCTTCCAAGATACTTCTGCCATGACTTTCCAAGTTATACAAAGAGTAATAATGATACTTTAAATTTACAACTAGATACTAAAAGGTAAAACTAACTTATGGGACAAAAGATGAAAAGTTAACGTTCAAAATCATAAGCAATACTATTAACATTCTTAGATACTGTTATTTCTATAATATCAAGGGTTTTCCATATAAGAAAGTTTTAATGCAACTTCATGAAGAGATGGATTTCCATTTCTTATTTTTTGATGGATTTATCTTCTTCAGCCTGCCACTATATGCAAAATAGTCTGCAGAGATGATTTAACAGCACAATATATAAGGGGTTTTTCACATTCTTTAAATATAGAGAATGCTGAAAAGTCTGATGGATGCATATACTAAGAGATATGCCAAAACTATCTTGCTATATGATTGTTAAATTCATCTAATAATGCCCAAAAAGCCCATCAGAGTTCATCTGCAATTTTCAGTTAATTTGCTCTGGCACATTATTAGCCCTTTGTATATTTTGTTTTTCTGAGCCTTCCTTTTCTTAGTTTGGGGAATTACCATTGTTTTAATTGTTTATGATTTATGAAGTTCTCTTTAAGCTCTAGTTCTAAGGCAACCTTCTAAGGTATTCTGTATTTTATCTTGTTTATGTATTTTATCTTGTTTAACTATGGCCAAGTATCCAGGAATCAGAGTTTTATGATTCTGGAAGGCAATGACAGCATTATCTTTCAATGGAGAATCTTAAAATGAGATGTAAATCAGAGTTGTAACTTAATGGTCATGGAATGTAGGGAAAATTAGTCAATAAGTTTTCACAAGAATAGGTTATTTTTACTGTTTCTGGGCTAGTCAATTTCATAAAAGTCCCACAGAATTCAGAAAATACCCCCAACAGCTGAATCTTCATGACATGCTACAAAAACTTTTATTGTTTAAGCTTGTAATGACATGCTGGGGGCTACATGGTGCATGACTCACATTCCTAATGAAGGCTTTGTAACAAAACTGGCTGTATCCTAAGTATATCCAAAGTATTTTTGACAGATCCCCTGGTAGACTTTGCATAATGGAAAATAATAACCTTAAGATGGAAAACCATCCTCCGAATATCATCAGGTTGTTTCTTCAGATGGCCCTTGCCTTTTTCCAATTTTTAGTTAAATAACTACTGTGACTGAAAAATAAATTCTCAATATGAAAAAATTCCTTTCAACAAATTTTCTGAACAAGTACAGAGCATTTTCTACTTTAATTTTCCCAACCCATACAAACATACTCCCTAACCCTCTAGAAAAACTCTTCTATTTGAAACTTAGTTACTATTCACTTTTTAAGTTCTGTTTTTGTTAACTCTGTGTCTCTGAAGTCCTTCTATTCAAAATAATATTGAATTATTATAAGTAATATTTATAAAATAACATATTCAGCGATGGGTAATTCAGAGGCTTTTTTTTAACATAAGCTCTTGAGGAAGTGATTAATAAATGCACTGGGAAAATAAGCAATTAATGTCTTTGGCACTGTCTCTATATAATATTGGATGAATGTCTGAATGTGTTCACTTTGTTCCTTTGCGGCCTGAACTGTTGCTTGGCAATATTGGCTTCTGTCTGCTACATTACAGAGGACATCAGCTCAGAGATGCTTTCATTCTGGGTTGCTAAACTCAAAATACCAGGACAATACAGTATCTAAGCTCTCCAGCACCTGAATTACTCTCTGTTGCAGCAGCCACTTGTAACACAAACATCCAATGTGTAGATTTGCACGCTTTTGGTAAATACATTTTGTGTTCTGGACTTCCTTGAGAAACCATGTCTGTCTAGGTGTTTAGCATCTGACTGCCATCCAGTATCCATCACTAAATAGCAGCTTTCACTTAAATATGCCGGCACTCAAAACTTCTCATTACGGCACATTATAGGCATGGCTTGAGTGGTCAGTGTCCATGCATAAATCCCAGCCTGTAATTTGCAAAGAAATCTTCACATGGGAGGAACGTTCATTTAAACTGACACAGATTTCTCCACTGAAGTTCCACTCATCAAAAAGTTAAAAACAAAGTGATGAGTCAAGTGTAAAGACTTGAAGAAATGAAAGATTTTCATGAAAATTCAAATCAGTACTCTGAATGCTGGATTAATTTTATTAATCATTTTTCAATTAGACTTCTGGCCTCAAGCAATCAAACTACTTCAGTCAGTACTTAAAAATGTGTCAGCACTAAAAATGAATAGGTTTTCCTAAGAAGCAGACACAATAGATGTTATTTAAAAATAATTTTAACAGGAAAACAAAAAAAAAATTAAGAAAAAAAGCCTTTATCTGGCATACAACTACAATGACTACCGGCTTTCTGTCCAAGATAGTATAATTTGATGGATTTTTAAACAGCTTCCAAGCATTTTTTTTCTGAGTGGCCTGAAGAAATAAAATTGGGAGCCTGATTTTGCATTTGCAACCAGAATGAGTCACAGCTAAAGATTTTTAATGCACTCTTTGTACAAAACATCAGATCATGACATCACTGTGCATAATTCGTATTCATTGCAAGTCGCTTTTATAAAGAAATTGCTATTACAATTACAAAAGAACTTGGTAAAATAGTTTCATCAAATATCTTCACCATTATTTCCTTTCACTTGATTTTGTTTTCATTTCTAGGCTGGTAAAAATTAGCCCTGTTACTTGGCCGAGTGTTTTGTGGCTTTCTGTAAAAGCAGATTTTCAGCTGAAGTTTTACAGTACCAGGCGAACAATTCTGTCAAACCTCTAGGCCTGAATCTAACATGGATCTACTGCTCTGCTGATTACAGCCTCTGCCAAAACTTCCAAAACAACCACATCAGGACAGGAAACATAGATACCAATATCATATCCTGCTTACTGAATTGAAACAAGAGCCTTGCTACACATTGCTCAGAATTACTATTGTGCAATACCTTTATTGAGTCCCAGAATCAACAAGCATGGTGTGTCAAAGTTGGCCAAGCCAAAAAAAATTATATAGTAACCTGTGTGATTTACCTGACAATAACCAAAGTTTTCTTACATCCCTATTATCCACAGTTGTGCTCCAATGACCTTTTTAACTGGGAAAACTTTTTCCTCAGAAGTAGTTATCAGAAAGAATGTTTTGTAGCAATTTCCAGTGTATCCTAGTACAGCATTGCAACAGACAGCAAAACCAGGAAGGTCAAAGAATATCCAAGTCATAGAACTGCTGCCACGGTAAGGGGCTGATCTACTTCAGTTCCCAAAGGTTCACCTTAAGGTAATGCATGAGGTTGTAATTACCGGCCTATAGCCAATCTACCTGATCTATGCAAGTAACTACCTTTCCTGCCTCTTATTTACTCACTATCAAAATTAAAATCTCTTTTTCCATAGTCGCGTTTCCCACCAATACTTTCTTCTATTTTGAAGGCAAAAACTATACAGTTGACAAGTTTCAGCTTGTGATGGGCAGAAAACTCTTGAAAACCACCCAGTATCTTGAGATCCTAAACATTAGAATACAGAAATCCTGGTGAATGAAGGATGTTGTACGTAAAAAATTGATCTGGTATCGTATCTGCTTTGAAACCAATTCACTGATTTATCATTCCATACAAGGAGATGAACTAAAGTGCCATAATTGACAATTTCATTGGCAATACTGAAGTGGAAACTATTATTTTTCAAAACCTGAGAGACTGATACACAATACCAAGGAGGATGGATGGTGTTTGTAGAGCTGTTCCCAATGCCATAAGCGGCTCAGCAGCATAATAAGCAAGCAACAATCTAGACAGAGATGTCCTATGCACTTCTGGGTTTTTTTTCTCTATGATGTAAAAAAAGAAAATATCAGAAGAATTTGTGGACATTTAATTATTGCATACAAGCATACTGAGAAAATTAAAACAGTTCACAGTAATCATAAGATACGAAAGATATTATAAATATCCCAACTCAAATATCAATATACTTAAAACAAAATCCTGAAGAACCAAAAAATTAAGAGTTTGTCTTTTTTCAGCCACCCAGCTTAAAACCGTTTTTCTGAAATTCGATTTCACATGCAGGGCCCTCATTGCCTTATACTCTACAGAGCATCTACACAACCTGTACTTCTCCAGATGACAGCTACTTGAATGCTATAAGGGAGTCTTTTTCACTTCATTTTAACTGTCCTTTCAGTATTTTAAGTTAGCTGCATTCATATACACAAATTTGCAATGCTTCCAAACATGAATCTGAGTATAACCACACTGCAATTTTGCCTGTGCAAGGCTGCACAGATAGGGGTAGTGATGTGACAGTCCACTGCAATGGGACAGTCCTGGTTTTCTGTGTCAGTAGCCTCAGGCGAACAAGATCTTCAGATGCAAGTGAAATTTGCATTCTATCACCAGCAGAGGGTTCTGCAGTGAAGGAGGACTAACAATTGTCCTTCTTTTTCTTTTCCCAAATTGTTTGCCTTTTCACAATCTGCAAATAAATTGCACGGTTTAGTTTGCCAATGACTCACTTTCCATGAGTACCAGACATGCTAGAGGAGGTCAGAAATGCTAATTGCACTGATTACAACACAATAACTGATTATTTTCACCTCCCTTCAACTACCCAGAGGGCTGTACAGAACCACTTGGTGTGTCTATGTATCCATAAGATACAAATTTATTTTTGTCATGTGAGGGAGGTATGTGACGGGTTTCGTGGTGAGGGACTGGATCACAGTTTTTTAAGGATTCATTTAATGATTGCATTTCTTTTAACAATTCCCCATAGTGGAATGGTTGTTGATTGAGTTTTTAAAAATATATCTATATATATAGCTAGATAGATATAAATATATTTACAATGCCTGGAACAGAAAGACTTAGGTTATTAGTTGGAATTCCCACATACTGCAGTGACCTCTGCACTAAACAGCAGCACCATAATAGTATCAGGAGTCTTTTTTGTTGGCAATGCATTAATGGAACAAAGCCCTGATTCACAGCACAATTGCATAAGGCAAAAAAAAAAAAAAAAAAAAAGCCAGCTAAAGCCGGGGAAATGCTACTGAAGCAGGAAATGCTTTAATACCAGATGCAGCTGAGCTTCCTCAACAGAGCTCACTTTGACTGCAAGATGAAGGGATGGATAAGAAATGGAATTCAGCTGGGACTGAATTAGATTGGTAGGAAAACTTGTCAGATATGTCGACTTAATTTCATTTGGCAACAACCAAGGGACTCTTCTTGGAGAGTTAAATAGGTTTTCATACAGATAATGGCATTTCTGGTTAAAATAAATTTCATCCAAAAAAGTCAAGAAATGTTATATAATTACAACACCTTAATATTGCGAAGTCTATTTTTCAGTATATACAAAACAGTAGTTAGGCAGTTTTCAGAAAGAGTACCCCCTTTTGATTTTTAAAGACATCTGTGTAGTGTAATAAATGGCCAGCCTGAACAGAGAAGATGGTATGGAACTTCATAATGTTAACTTTACTTGCAGAATAGATCATGGTTTTCAGGATAGAGGTAAAAACAATTTATCAGCTCTTAGTCATCTGGGCACAAAGCCTAGGTGCCAAACTTTCAAAAATCTCAAAAGGCACACACAAGAATAGAAGGATAAAATGTTCAGAGGTACCAAAATGTGATTAGATGTTTATGTTCCACTGGATTTCAACTGGGATGACTGTTAGAAAGGTGCTTTATTTGAATGTCTAAAAAAGACAGCATTTTACAACCCCTCCTCCCCAGTTTCTTGTTATTTTAAAAGAAAATTACCTGGGTGATATGCCTCATTATAGGTTTCTGCTCTGGAAACATATACAAATTCTTACTCTTTCAGTAGGAAAAGAGATGGAACCTTCCTTAACCTTCTAATTATTGTTACAGTATCCTGATGGTCTGCATAGGTTTACAAAAAT